>JAQFVV010000002.1:25151920-26351920 GCA_028023455.1 Epiperipatus broadwayi
CCTTCTGAATAGGCACAAGAAACCAATTGTAATTAAATAGCATTGCATCAGTAAGAACTGGTTGCATCTAACAAATAAAAATAAAATAACCTGAAATTTTAAAACAAAAAATTCATTAATAATTTAAAACTCTGTTTAGAAACCACTTGCAGGTATTATTTGTAAATTTTGAGATATTTAGTATTTTTCTTTGGTGAATATTTAATGACAGAAAGGGGGTGGCTTGTCATAGAAATTGTTAGTGTATAGTTTAAATTGATCCAAGTTTGTATTATTTGTCTTAAGGACAGTGTTGATATTTATTTTGGTGTATTTCTGGTTTATTTGCTCAATATCTCAATCCATAGTGTAATAAATGCAGTATATTTGGCTCATTGTCATAGGAACTTTTATTTGAGCCAGACTGGTTTAGTACTTGTAGTGCAGCATGTGTGTGCTGTATGTTTCTGCCATCTTCAACTTCATTTTGATTCACATACTTAATTAAACTACCAAATATTATTTCACAGTAAAATATTTAATTTCACAGTCAATATCTTGAACAACCAGTTTAAACACATTTTAAATGAATTGATAGATCAATGGACCAGTGAATTGTCAAAGAGACAAACATACTATCAATTATTTTATTTGCTAATATAATTATCTTCTTTATTACTTTAGAAATATAGAATATTTCTATTTAATTTTTTTTTTTAAACAAAATTTTTTTTTCCAGAGAAAAGGTTGTTGCATATTTGCAACTAATTATCTCAGTGCAGTAGGAGGGATTGACCTTTGTTAAAGTTGAACTTTTGAGTGATCATTGATTGGTGGAAGAAATAGATGGCTAAGTAATAATCAGATATAAAAGGGAGGTACTTTACAAGAAATTTGGCTTTTTCTTTTATTACAACAATTCTTTCTACACAAAGGGTTTTATTTCTACAATTTTCTTTCTACAAGTTGGTTCTTCCATAAACAAGTGGCTGAGATTCAATTCAAACTCAAAAGTACAAATTTTATATTATTTTTTGTATGAAAATAGTTAAGAAATTTCTTGGGAAGATAAAGACTAGTATGGAGCATAAACAATTTTAAAAACAAGGTACATCTTTCTCTATATTTCCAATTGACTAATTTAGATTTAAAATCATTTGGAATACATTTGTGTGTCTATGTTTCAAATTTGATTTGTCTAATTTTAATCTCTAATATTAAAGAAATAATTGGAAGATGTGAATTTTGCTGTTATTCTGGAAAGTTTATGCAGAACTTTTTTATAAAATATTTCAAGGACTCTGTATTAAAAATTTCTACTAGCTATAGAGAAGTTTAAATGGAAAGATGTATGTGTATAACTTATTACAATATGCTTTATTATTGAACAAGTATACACTTAACCATTTGCATCTCTATAATAAAGGAACACAATGCATGACATATATAATTAATGAACCCCTAAATCATTTAAATATGCTTATAACTAAATGAGTGGAAGAGCATGAATACTAGATATGAACATTTTTGTTTTTTGTTCTCTTTGTTTTTACTGATTTGGTATTAAAATATATTATCAATAAACTTATGAAGACCTAAGTGAATATTATGAATTAATTAGCTATTGCCTGATGGATTATATTTGATAATTTAGCACAAGTTGCTTGATAAATGTAAACAGTAAACTATTACCAAATCTGCAGTAATAAATATTTATTATAGAATACTCGATATTGTCAGCAATTAAGTTTGTTATTGCTAAGAACTTTTGAAATGCTCTTTAATTAGTCCTAAATGCATATATGTTTGACCTGTAGGAAATTGTTTTATGTCTAGTAACACCTATTGTTTTACAATTTTCATCATCATTTTCATATGTGACCAAGATGTGTTATTTATGAACTGTGCAAATGAACTATTATGTTCCAGCTAAAAGAAGATTTAATGATTTTTTTGTTGTTAGCATATGATACATAGGTAGACTAATTATTTGTTATATATTTTTATTATTATTATTCAATTATTATTTCTTTCTTCAAGAACATCTCAGAAAAGTATAATATGAAGAAGTATTATACTGGGTAATTAGTTATTATTTTAATATAATTTTTATTGTACACATGTATTTCTATATGCGTATGTTGGCAATAGAAATATCTGTCTACTATTAGCAAGCTAGCAACTAATTTTAAGAAGGGGTAAATGCATAAAAATTATTATTTTATCTTTGCATTTTCAGAAATTATGACATCCATTTCTTAATAATTATTTTGCTTTAAATTTAAAAGATTTGTAGTTCATCACAAATCATATTTTTATTTCAATTTATCAGTTAATATTAAATACATAAAAACATTGTTTTACCATTGCCTTGCTAGAAGGATGGGGTTTGTTTAGTAGTAACTATTATATTTCAAATTTAAAATATTTAGAATTCATCAGGAATGAAATATTCTTTTTTTTAAACTTAATTAATGTTGTTACAATATTTACTGATTAAATGTGATTTGAAATTATTTTATGCATTATTATACATGTGTGCCTGGCTATTATTTAATCCATTTATATAATTGCTGAATTAAAATTTGATTGGCTTACTTTCCAATCTGTTTTGGATGGTGTGATGTGCCAAAAGAAGTGGCAGGATTAGGAATTTATTTAAGACTGAATTTATTATTTTTCCTTTATGCTTAGATTGAAATGTATTTAGTGGTTATGGAGAAGGAAATGTTTATGGTATATATTGTTTTGCCAGGGATTGAGAGAACTCGCCCTTAGTTAATTTGAATACTTGTTATGAGTGGATTATATAGTCAGGGATTGAGAGAACTCTCCCTTAGTTTATTTGAAATATTTGTCATGAGTGGATTATATTTTCCATATTAAGCAATTGCGTATGATTATATTATATGAAGTAAAGCAGTGTATTTCCCTTGGTTTTTTGGTGATGAGACAAAGTCCATGCCAGCATTTAAGCCTCAGAGTTAGGTTAGGTAGTCACTGTATTTTGTTATTTAAATGATTAGAGTTAAGAAAGTCTTCTTGTCCCTCATGTATCCATTTGGAATGTTTCCCATTTGCCAATAGAAAAATAAGAGTAGAATTGATTTTTTTTTATAGAACATCTAAAGTAGAGTTAATGGTAAAGCTTGTTTAATATATGGCATCATCCATATTATATTTTGTCTCAATTTTATAAGTAAACCGATGGGATATAACTGTGTTAATTATATTGTAGCAGGTAGCACAATACAGCTGCATGCATAAAATACTGTTAATTCAGAAAGAATGGAGAAAATCTATTACTGATTTCTAAGTCTTAAGTCAATATTTCAAATCATATCATACCAGTTATTTTAAGTTTTGTCTCATCAAATCCTTGGAATGATTCATCCTCATTTTGAATGAGCAAGCAAAAATGAAAGTGTAGGTAGTTAATAGAATTATTTAATTGATTCACCTCTTACTCATATATTCAAACCCATATTGTATTATTTTGATGTTTAACTACCCCAATGTTGATTTGGTTAGCAGAATGTTGGAGTTGGCTAATAGCACATGTGGATTTGAAGTAAAAATACCAAGAAGTTTAATTCCATATTTCATTATTTTAGCACTAGTGTTTATAAATGTTTCTTTTCCATAAGCATATCAGAATTGACTGATAGCTTGCTTATATTTGAAATAAAATACAAAATGATTTAATTTCATATTTAATTATTCTAGTGTTACTGCTAATAAATGTTTATTCTCACTGGCTTATCAAGATTGACTGAGAGCTGGTATATGTTTGTAATAAAATACAAGGAAGTTTATTTTAATGTTAGTTATTCTTGTGTAGTTCATTCAGTCATTGATATTGGAATTATCCATATGTGTAAATTAAAAATGCAAAATGTTTATTTAGTTATATCTTGTAATAAATGTTTTATTCATTTAAAAAACTTTGTTCAGAGTTATTCTTTGGCATGCATTCATGTACGATGTTTCCACACATACACACACAGTTACATATCCAATAGATATGATTGCACTATTCCATAAATTTAATGATGAATATATTCAAATCTGATGATATTGTTTATGGATCCAAACACTATATAAAATGTTTGACTATCTGATGATTCTCTGGAAAAATTTTAGTATTCAGTTTTTATTTAGATGATGATTTTGAAATCAAAATGTACCCTATTTCTTTCATTGTCTAACTACTACTATTTTATTAGAATAATGCTTAATTTATGACATTACTTTTATGATGGTAATTAGAAATTATTGTAGAGTATAGATTTAAAAGTAAGCCATATAATAAATTCCTGAGATATTTACTTATTATTTTAAATTAAAGATTAATTTAGTTATTTATTTTAAATGATTGTACAGTATAAGTTAAGTAGTGCTATATTTTGTTTTATCTAATTTTAACTTACCATACAGTAGAGTTAATTAGTACTACATCTTTATTCTATTAATTTAGACCTATCATTAGTAAAAAGTTGTTTAATGCATTTAGATGAGGGGAGGAGATGAGATTAAACTAAAAACTTGTTAATGTAAATGGTGGAACATTACCAATTACAATTATTTATTTATTATAAAACCCAATAAATATTTTACTCCTATTCATAATGTTTCTTCCTATGTTTAGTATGCATTTACGCTTTATAGATTTTTGTAGCCCCCACTGAGCTAAGCTATAGTAGGACAGCATTGTAAGAGTCTCAATAGCTATTCAAATCAGAATCAGATTAATAGTTTATTCTATTATCAATAGAATTAGTGCCCTGGGTAATTGATAGAAAATGTAAGATTGGTGTTGGTGATGGGAAATTTATTAATTTTTATTTGTTTTAATGTACCTTCTGGTGGATTTGGACATTTATAATTATTGCTTTCAAATGTCATGTAGTTAATTGCATTTTAAAATAGAAGAGCTCATTTGTACAGTTTAGGTCTATTGTCCATATTTCCTTGATAATTTACATTTACTAATTTTATTGGTTCTATGAATCTTATATTTAAATGTGCACACATCAATCTATTTCTGTAATTTATATATTAAATATTGATTTAAACTAAGTCAACGGCAAAGTTTAATTTGATCGCTAATTTGTTTACCTAATTTGCAGGTGAGAGCATCGTATTACAATTAAATTTTGTCTCAGTCATTGGGGGGAAGCAGGCATTGCATTATAGATATCCATCTTTTACATATATCCATCTCAAATATGATTAAATATAACAGAATTGTCAAATTTGATAAACAGTAGAGATTTATGAAGATAGATAGTACAGACATCATATTAAAAACCTCTATGTTTTGGCTCCACATTTGTGTAAAAGACTACCTAAATAGATGACAGTTATAACCACAATACTGTATGACAAATATCTTATGACATGTATCTGCTATGCATATAAATAAACTATAATGAGTATATAATTAAAAGATTAATCTTTATCAAACAATTCAATGTGATACCATACTGAAGGATTTATATATGTTAGATAAATGATAATTTTGTTATTTTATAATGACTAAAAGATCACATAACAATGATCGCCTACTATGTTTTTCCCTCATTGATATTATTATATAGTTGTTACTGTTTTTATGATCCTTACAACTATGAATGGTATTTTTATTGCTGATCTTAACAAGATTTTTGTGTGCATAATTAAAAATCAAATTATTCTATAAATAGGTAACTTAGAAGTTGAAAATCCAAACTCTCTTCCCAAAGATCATTCAAATGATAATATAAAATGATGATAGCTTGAATTTATTATAGATGGTATATGTCATTTAAGTGACAACTGTAACTTTAATTATTGCATCATAGCCAATATGTAATTACTTTAGGAAACTATCTTGTTTGAATCATTATTAATTATCTTTAGTGATACCTTTATTAAATGTGGCAATTCATTATTTTATAACCTGATTATAGAAATTACCCTCTGATTATCACACACATTTTGTTTAAAAAAGTTTTAAAGTTAACTAGATAGATAATTTAATGAATTATTAAGTAAGAGTTTGAATATATATAAAACAGCAAATTCAAGTTAACTAATTAATAAACCTGTTGATGTATGTTAACATTCACATCAGGAATTTTACATTTAAACTTTAGTTTTTATTAACAACCCTAATCTTTCAATATTTCTTGATAAAACACAATTTCAGTACAAAAATAAAATAAAAAGTATTATTTTTACTGGCATTGTTATTTGATGTCAGGTTAAATAAATAAATGAAGGAAATTAAATAATAAAAATAATTCACATACTCCAAAAAGTTCTCGTTTTAGTGTGAGACTATGTACCTAGTGGCTCCCCATGTACTGGTTACTATAATCTTAGTATGTTAGTAACTCTAAAGTGATTTCTACCACCACAATATGTATGGTATATATGAAGTTTCTTCTCTTGTAAAAGTGTTTACCATGCTATTGATATTTAATGCCTTTACTTCACTCTCTTGTTAACTCTCATTTCCCCTCTCTATTTCTTGCAAACCATTTTTATTTTGACACTTTTCTGTAACCTTTTCATAATTCATGCCTGGGATAATTCAAGATTGACTATTGTTTTTTTGGGCTTCATTATTTTATTTACTGATTGCTGCTATGATATAAATCAAATTCTTTCTTGTTCTACATCCAGGAGCTAATCCAAATTTTGTAGTAGCTTTTCTGAATTCATTTTTTATTTCATAAGTTTTTATTCTGGTAGTCATTAATTATTCACTTCCTTTTTAATTCTAAGAATGCTATTACTATATACCTTGTACTAATACAATAATTTCCACATGTACTTTTGTTTATTCTTATCCTCATTCACACATCACCTTTCAAACTAAATATTCTGCAAACTTTTTCTTTTCATCTTCTCATTCAATCTATCTTACTGTATATATTTTTTGGGATTAAATTAAATAATTTGATTAACTGCATCATTTTTATTTCCATTAATTTGTTTTTTATTCCCTATTTCCATGATGTCTATGCTTATATGTGTTTGATTTGTTTCCTCTTTTAAGTAACATTAGATGCATTAAAATACTATATTTTCAGTAAGTATATTATTATCCTTGGCTAAATTTATTGAGAAACCACTTGCTATTGGGTATCTCATATTAATAAATAATGCCATGTGCTACAGAGGATAAACAATTCCAATTACATCTGGCCATATATTAAGGTGCCAAATACAAAGGAATTAAGAATACACTAGATATTGATAAACAGTAAAGTTTTATGTGAAAAGAATATAAAACTAACATAATAAAAATATTCCTAATTATTCCTGGATTCATGATTACATATGAAATATAGCTGAATAAAGAAGTCAATTGGAAAATCTCAAGTTACATGTTGTGTGATACATAAGGCAGAATGATTTATACCTCCTTTGCATGTAAACATGTAAATAATCTCCATGCCATTATTAGTAACATAATATGCCTTTTTAATGGATTCCCACTCTCTTTTCATACAATTATCATATAATACTAAATCATCCATGCACTTTACTACTGTTACACGATGCTTTATTTATCATCCTCTTTTACAGTTTTGATTGCCCCACCAATCATCTTCTGAACTTTATATCTCCTAATTTCAACAGATAGCTGTTAAAGTTAGGAGATATAAAGTTAACTGTAAACTCTAAAAAAAGATGGTAAATAAAGCATTGTGTAACAGTAGTAAAGTGCATGGATGATTTAGTATTATATGTAGGAACAGTAACTATAATTAATATTTCAATCTAGAATGTACCTCTTACACAATGCAACTAACACCTTTGTTCTGAAATCCCACTTCTATTTCAAATTACAATTTTTTGCAAATTTGAATAAATAACTAAATCAGTAAACCTATTCCTGTCATTTTGCAGCGGTTTTTTTTAAAAATTTCCAAATGGTCAAGCAGGCTACATCTTCAATGATTGGTCCCAACTGAGTTGATAGGGTTGTTTAGCTTAATATTATTTACTATTATAGAATAAAAAATCTCAATGCTGCAATTACTGACTAACTGTCAGCCTGAATGTTGCTCGTTGTTAATTTCATTTGCAATTATAGCCTGCTTCTCTTTGGGGGAAATTGGTTTTCGGCTATAGTTAATATATCAATCCCATAAATGCCGCTAAGATCAAATATAAATGACGTTGGTTCTGCAATTCCGCTTATTTTTTTCAAATTACAATTTTATTAATGAACTAAGTACATATTCTTAAATTCAAAAATAAATCCTATTGCCTATTCGAAACGTGATTTTTGAGATGGATAAATTCTTGAGTGAATTAAAACTTTAAAACAAGCTAATTACGTTTAAAACCATTCTAAAAATTCAAGTTTTTACATTTTTTTTTTTAAATGAAATCATTTTTAAATACTACAAACTTCCATTTATATAGATATATAATCCTCACATATTTCTTGTAAAAACATTCATGAAGAAATCTAGACATTAGTTATTATGACAAATTATTTAACTTTTTTATAGCAAGGAGTGGAATTAACAAAATTAAACAAATAAATTCTTCATGCAGTCAAGCGTTGGTGATCTCGTGGTTAGCATAGCTGCCTTTCAAGCAGCCAGCCCGGGTTTGCTTCCCTGTCAACGCTTTGATATATATAAAAATAGTTCATGCAAAAGGTTTTTCTTAAAATTTTTACTCAAGGACTAATCAGAATAAATAATAAAATTAGGAAAAAGCAATCAAAATAATTGAAGCAAAATGTATTAATTATACAACACTTAATCAATATACCATACGTATATCATATACACTACATAATTTTCCGTTCATCTTTATTAGATCAATTTTTAACTTTATTGTTGTTTTATATATATATATTCATAGAATTCTCTCTAATTTTAGATCATATATTTATTTTTACTTAATGTAGTTTAGAGGTTTAATATTTTTTTGCAAACTATTTTATAATAGTAACGATATAAAGCAGATTTATCTTCTATTAATTGCGTTGATTTTTTTCGCTGTTTCCTATAATATATACCTACATATACTGTATATAATATAACATTTTGTACTATAACAATATATGACAAACTTATGCAAATTTTAAAATCTTAAATGCTATAATAACCTTAAAATACAAAAAAAAAAAAAAATGAGAGAAGAAAAAAAAGTTGACTTACTTGAAATAAACAAATATTTCACAAAGAATATTACGAAACAACGCATTGTTTAAACGAACGAATCTATTGTTTAAAATTTATTATTATTATTATTGTTATTAAATTGTTCTAGTGCATGGAGATTTTGGGGCATAGCTAAAAATGCCATAAAGTAATCTGCAGAGATTTCATGGAGCAGATAGTCACTAGGACCTAATTTTCAAAATCTAGACTTATATTTCATAATTAGAACAGCAAAATATTTTTGATTATACAAATAATAATAAATGTAAAATAAAATTTAAAAAATAAAATGCAATTTCCGTACGAAAACGCATACGCACACATACACATATAATTATAATTTGCCATACAAATGCTGAATACTTAATCTACTTTATTTCCCTTTTTTCCACAAGTATTATTTTTTAGATATATTTAAAACTTTCATTTCTCCATACGTTTTTGAAACTAATATAAAAATGTGCTTGGGTAATAGTTTCACACTAAACAAGATGTACTTTCAAATTTTTCATATGCATGTTCATGGCTTTTAGTATTGTTGAGAAAATGATTTAGATTAAGAGGGGTTCTGAAGCTTCTCAGAACAAATTGATTTTTAATTTTTATGATACACCAGGTTTAAATAGAAGGCTAATCCATGCATCAGTATTGTTATCATTTAGAGGCCTAGTGTTTATGTGGAATAAAAGTTTTTTTGAGGGATTTTATTAGGTAATTTTGATCATAACCTACACTGACTAAGTCTTTGATGTAATTTTCAATGTTATATGTCCTGTCTGCCTTGATATTGCATAACTTTTGCACTTTAAACAAGTGAATTACCCCTCAGATTAATAATAGATTTTGGGGTACTTACTTACTTCTATAAAACAGCCAAAATAGTAGACAAATAGCTTATAGATTACATAGCATTCAGTGGATTTACAATCTTCTTTATTCAATTGCATACATGTTTTAAAATCACAAAAGTTTAACCACTGGTATAAGGTTGTCTCATTAGGTATAGTGGAATTGTATGGTGCAATATCATGTCTGCAATCCCTAAACATACTCCATGACCCATTAATCGAATTATCCTTTGATCTGAACAAGATCTCTTTTATTATTGATACACTTAAATGGTTGGATGATGATATAATGACTCTTTTCAATGACATTTTATATAATGGAGCACATTTGGTCCATGGCATTGTCATTTAGTGGCATAGTGTGTAGCATCATGTTAAATGAATTTGAAATGGTAGTCATTCCCTGACACTTTACTACAGCTTTCATTCTGTTCTCCATATGCTACATCAGCAACATGGTAATTTATGCTGAGGAAAAAACTATTATTAAAATACCAGATGAGCTAATTCAACTATCATTTTTAGTGTCGACCTCAGAGTATAAAGACACATTTAAAGGCTAAAATTCTTGGATATGTATATATAACAATTCAATGATGAAATAAACTATAAAATAATCATGAAACCTTTCAATGTCTGTCATGCTATTTATTCTCATTCACACATTCATGCTTAACATAAATGATCTGGATTTAGATATTTGCTTTACAGAAAACAGAGGCTTTGTAATTGAAATTACATCAGAAACAGTCAATATGGGTTATGATCCTAATTGTTTAATAAAATCCCTCAAAAAATTGTATTCCACAATAAACAGGCCTATGAACCATGACAATATTCGTGCATGTAATAACCTTCCATTTTATACCTAGTACATCACAAAAATTAAAAGCAATTTGCTCTGAGGAATTCAGTGTTATTTTTTAGAACTCTTCCTAGTCTAAATCAATTCCTAAACAATATTAAAGATAAATTGCCTCCAGACAAGGGTTTCGAGATCAACTATGTAATTAGTTACAAATAAACTTTTTGCAATGGATGTCATATCAATAGAGTCATTAGGTTAACACAATATAAGTATACATATGTTCAAGCTAAAACAGACTCTAATATAAAATCAATATTTCTGGGACATGAGATTGATTCTGATCACAACTTTGATCCACTTAACATCAAAGTACGTTGAACTTAGTGCAATGAATGAAAGAGAAATTACAAAGAAGCATGGTTTATCTTTTACAACACCAATGCAATATATAAAAAGTATTCATGTTTTGTTTTATCATATAAGTGGAATATGTGTATATATCAAGTTTCATATTTATTACTTTATATGTTCATTCTCTACTTCTCCCTCACAAATCTGATTTTATCTGGTATTATGAATATAATCTTCTCAGTCAAAAGCAGTGCTAATCTGGAGTTAATTTGCAATATTGTTCATCTTTCTTTTGTAGCCAACTATTCCTACTGAGTTTCAGAATGATAAGGAAAGAAGTAAAGTTTATGGAGTTTAAGGATGTATTATTTAATAAAAATGGAAATAAAAAGAAAGAAGTTAAAGAAAGAAACTCTTTGAAGATTTTGAAGTCAATAAAAATTTATTTAATGTAGTTAATTAGATGATGTGATAAAGATGAATAAAATACGAAGTGAATCAGGGATTTAAATCTATTATTAAAAACAATTGTTCAATGGCAAGAACCCCTTTCCACTCACTAACGAGAATGCTAGTACAGTTATTAATAAATTTTTCATGGCATATTAAAATCTTCTAGTAGAAGGAATCGATATGGTGAAGTTTGCAAACATGGAAATTTATGATAAAAATAATAATTTTAATTATCATTGGTCTAAGTGGTATAAATAAAGCTTAATGGTATTACTTTGTGGTAGGGGGCCCCAGATCAGCATGTAGTCATCTATGAACTGTATGTAGAAAGAATTGATTGGTTTTTTTTATCAATGATAATACCAGTGCCTGCAGATGTCATACTTAAGGATTTGTAGAATGTTGGAAAACCTTTACAACTGAGATATGTAGCTGGATTGGTGATCCACTGTATATTTTGTTTTCAAGTAAACTTGGTATTTTTTTTCTCATGTGTCATAGCATCAGCCCAGAAGCAAACCCGCCAAAGTAGGACAACTGCTTGCAAAGCAGCTGTCACTGACCTCTTGACCACTGATGCTTGACAAGTAAACTTGCTATTTGTGGTTGAATATCTTACCATTTGCTAAGTTGACAATTTTTATCAATTGCGTTTTATGCCTCTAATGTTAAAAGTTTCTACTGTAAATTTCTTTATGATATATTTTACTTATTTACAGAAAAATTTCAAACCAACTTAATAAATATAAATGACTTTATAAAATAATCAAAACTTTATAGATCATCATCATTATCAACCATTATCAATCCACTGCAGGATAAAGGTCTCTCCAAGTTTAATCCATCTTCTTTGATCTTTAGCTTCTCTTCTCAACATCACCCCTGCACACCTTTTTACTTCATCCATCAATCTCACATGTGGTCTCTTTCTGGGTTTTTTACAATCTCTTGGAATCCAGTTTAAAATTTCAATTGTCCATCTATTATCATCTCTTCTAGCAATATGTCCAGCCCAATTCCACTTCAATCTTTTAATTTTTTCAATGAGGTTAGTAACACCTGTTTGTTCTCTTACTCATACATTGCATTTTGATCTTTTCTTGTTACTCCCAACATACATCTCTCCATACTTCTTTGAATGGTCTGAAGTCTCAGTATTGCTCTTCTATTAAGTGTCCATGTATCAGATCCATAAGTAAGAACTGGTAAAACACATTTGTTAAAAACCTTCCTTTTCAAACCCATAGGCATATTTTTTTTAGTATCAAGTTATTTCTACCAAAAGCACTCCAACCAAGTTTAATTCTATGATTAATTTCCTCCATTATGTTTCCATCTGTATTAATAATCTGACCAAGGTATTTGTAACTGTTAACTTCTTCTAATTCATCATAATCAATCTTTATTTTCATATTTTGAGCAAATTGATTAAACATTACTTTAGTCTTTTTTAACATTTATCTTTAGTCCTACTTCCCTACTTTCATCTGATAATTCCTGCAATATATCCTGCAGCTCTGAAGCATTATTTGCAAAAACAACTACATCATCTGTGAAATCTAAATGACTTAAATAATCTCCATTTACTTTCACTCCTTTAGTTTCCCATTTTAATCCACAAAATACTTCTTGCAGCACTGCTGTAAAAAGTTTTGGAGATATGGAGTCACCTTGTCTTACACCTTTCTCAATGTTGACTTTCCCAGTCTCATTATGTAATCTAATTGTTGCTGTTGCATTTTTATAAATATTCTTTAAAATATGACAATATCCGGGATCTATATTGTGATGATCCAATGCTTTAATCACTGAAGAAATGTTTATAGAATCAAATGCCTTTTCATAATCTACAAATACAAAACATAATGACAACTCATATTCATTTGTCCTTTCTATAACTTCTCACAACATCTGGATATGATCTATTGTACTAAAACCACTTTTAAATCCAGCTTTTTCTCTTGGTTGGTGGAAATCCAATGTTCTCTGTAGACGAGTTGTAATTATCTTAGTAAAAATTTTATATAAAACTGATAAAAGGCTGATAGGTCTGTAATTTCTAACATTTTCTTTATCACCTTTTTTAAATATTAATATTATTACTGCATTCTTCCAATCATCTGGTACATCTTTATCATTTAGACATTTGGTATATAACTTTGCTAAAAAAATTTCTATTTCTTCACCTGCTTCTTTTAATATATCAATTATAATTCCATCATTACCTAGAGCCTTTCCTTTCTTCATACATTTAATTGCATGTCTCACTTCTTCATTTAAAATTCTGGGCAATTCGGAAGATATAATAGATATGGGAGGTACTTGTTCTTTATTACTATATAATTCTTGATAAAAATCTTCTACCAATTTCATGATGTCATCTCTCTTTTTAGTAATAATTCCATCTTTTTTTCTTATTGCAGATATAAATTTTCTACCAATACCAAAATGTTGTTTTACATTCTTAAGACTTTTATTTTCTTCTACAGCTTTCCTTGCTAGTTCACAGTTATACTTTCTTATATCATTTTCAACTCTTTTCTGCACCATTTTACAAAATTCGAGATATTCAATTTTTTTTAATGCATCATTTTTGTATATCTTCATATTCCTTCTTTTCTTCATAAATTCTCTAGTCTCAGTAGAAATTTTATTGGTCAATTGCTGCTTTTTTCTACCAGCTATCTTTGTTGCAGTTTTTAAAAGTGTATCAGTTATTTTCATATTAATTTCATTCAAATCTGAATCCTGTTCAAAATCTACTAATACTTGAAACCGATTTTTAAGTTCTAATTTAAATTCATTAGAATGTTTCTGAATATTAGGAATATCAACTGTAAATATTGTTTTTCTTAATAATTTTTGTCTCTCTAGTTTTACATTAACACGTATGTTACACCTTACTAATTGATGATCACTTCCTGTGTTAAATTTATTAAGAATATTACAATCTTGAAATATGTATTTCCTGTTAGTCAAAATATAATCCAATTCTGCTGTACCTTCATTTGGATGCGTCCATGTCCATTTCCTTTTAACATTTTTCTCAAAAAAAGAATTCATAATATAAAGTTTTCCTTTTTCTGCAAACTCCATAAGTCTATGTCCTCTCTCATTTCTATTACCATAACCAAAATTACCTACAGCAATTTCATCTTTCATTTGTTTACCAATTCTAGCATTAAAGTCTCCCATAACAATTTTTAAATGTTGTTTACTCTGATCAAAAACCTTTTGTACATCCATATAAAAATCTTCTACTACTTCATCACTATGAGAACTTGTTGGGGCATAAACCTGAATTATCTGCATTTGGTATCTGCTATTAAGTTGTATAACTAATCTTGCCACTCTGTCGATATACCATCAATCTCCACAATATTGTTCTTCCACTTTTATTTATAATGAATCCTACTCCTCTTGTATTTTCAATATTTGTGCCTTTATAATAGAGTATATGTCCACTTTTTAAATGAATTGTCTCTTCACCTTTTCTTCTAACTTCACAAAGTCCAATAATGTCCCATTTAATATAAGAAAGTTCTTCTAATTCTTGTAATCTTCCTTCACTTGAAAGTGATCTGCAGTTGTAAGTACCTAAATAAAAAGTCGTCATCAAATGGCAGCCTGGGTCATAATCAGGGGATTCTTAGCACCTTCGGCCCCCAACCACTGCCTTGGTTGGTGACTTTACAGCCTCCTGGGAATAAGAGCTATGCTTTATTTTAGTCTGTCATAATTGTATATATGTATTGGAAAAATATTTATCATTTACACAAACATTCATTCTGCCTTATCAGGCACTGAGAAGAAAGACCATGGTGTTTCTTGATCTTAAACTCAGAGGTAAAAAGCCAGTAAATTTACCACACTGGCTAATGCATGTTGGTGAGCAGCCCATCCATGTTCGTATACTATATGAATAATCACAGTAATAACAGCTGCAATGACAAGAACGTATGGAGTGGATATTAGGAATTTGCCCTGCTCGGTTCCTTTAAGACCTCCAAGAAAAATCAAAGGGTCTCCTTTGAGTTAATAGCAAACTCCTTTCTCCTTTACAGATATTACCTGTTATTTAGTGAACTACTGATGTTAGGTTATTTAAATTAATTATAGCATTTTAAATTTTATATTACAAATACTAGGTGGAGAAAAACAACTTATTTGGATATTACTATTGCTCCAACTACTGCACTAATGAATTTATTTTTTAAAGGATAAATTATTACATCATGTCAAGCGTTGGTGGCCTAGTGGTTCACATAGCTGCCTTTCAAGCAGCTGGCCCAGGTTTGCTTCCCAGTCAATGCATTGACATATGAAAAAAAAATTATTGCATCATACAAATGATTTATTTTTAAATAAATTGATTACATCATTATTTGAATTTCGGTATAGAAGCACTTATAATTTTGGAATTTATTTATTCTATTGTTATTAATAAAAAATTAAATATTCATAATGACATATACTGAAAAGATGGAAAATACTAAGTCTTGAGCATTCAGGTTTTGTCTCTTGGAGAATATAATTATATTTGATATTGTCACATTATTTGTATGTGTACACATTTATTTTAGAGCAAGATTATTTGTTTAAAATTTATAATTAAATTTATATTTTGAATCTGTGTTAGGAATATTTTTTAACACTATGTATTATTTCTAAAAAATTTCACAAATATAGTTTAAATATATTTTATTAAGATACCATGAAATGTATTGTTTGTATAAGTAAAGAGTGATGACAAAAGGATGGATAAAAATCAAATAACACATAATATATATATTAAATAATTATTATTTAAAGTTTATTGGAAGTTGTGGTAAAAAACCTTTCTTTAATACATTAATTATTTAACCACACATGTTGGATAAGTTAATATTAGTGAGTGATAATGCTTCAATCTTTATTAAATGATATGTATATGATTATTTGTTTATATTTAATAAAACACAGACAGATTTATTTATAGATAGGATGGATAAAAATATTAAATTTACTGTAGAAAAAGAAAATATACTGACATATTTAGATATAAAGTCAACTAAGTCAAAGGAAAAAGGATAATGAAAAGTAATATAGATAATAATATATCTAAGTGACTCTTAACTACAAATATAAAAAAAACCCAATACATTCTAGAATTCATAGAGCAGTAAATTAGTCTTCAAGTAAAGAATTTATAAATAATGATTATCCAAATAAATTTATAAATGATATTAGATTAATAGAAAGTAAAATATATTATATAAATAATAATAATAATAATAAAAGAAACAGTAGCAATAATAATATAGATAAAATTAATTATATAGGTATAAAGTAAATAATTTAATATATCAAGCACAGTGTTCTTTTCAAAATAGTTCATAAATATCCAAAATAGAAATAAAACAAATTAACTCCTTTTTAAAACTTGTTTTTTATTTGACTATAATCATGAGGAAAAAAGCCAATGTTTCGACTATTTTATATAGTCTTTTTCAAGGCACACTAAAATAAAATATATATATATAACAAATAACACATATTCCATAAATAAATAAATAAATAAATAAAAAATTACAAAATATATTCATAACCAAAAATTTACCTTATCTCATTCCCCTTTCCTATTACCAACAAACACAACTCAAAGAGAAACAATTTCCTTTTTTTTTTAAAAATAAATAAATCTATATATATCCTTTAAAACATTTAATTAAAAACCTATTATTTTCTTTTCTGTTTGTCTATTAACATCCTATTTAATTCTGGTTTTATTTCATTAATGTATACACTTTCTTTTATCATCCTTTCATTATATGACTTAATACATTCCAAAGGCTTTATATCAAAATCCCCATGCTTAAATTTATTCATGTGAATGTAAACAGCAGAATTTTTATCACCTAAATGCTGTTTTAATCTAGTTTTTAATTTATTCTTACTAGTCCCAACATATGTCATTTCTACATTCTTTCTAAAACAATTCAAACATTTTATCAAATAAACTGAATTCATAATGTCTAACCTATTATAGTCCCCATTATTATTAATTAAAAGATTTAAACTTGCTTTCTTTTTATAAACTGGACAAATTGAAACATTATATTTCCTATTAATCATTTTAACTAATTTCTTAACTTTAATAAATAAATCTTTAGATATATTAAAACCAACATAAATAATCTTTTCTCTATTCCTACTCCTATCTAATCCCATTCTATTTCTTATTTTATTTATATTTTTATTAGAAAACAAATGTTCAACTACACCCCTAGGATAATCATTCATAAAACATTCATTCCTAATAATATCAATCTCATTCCCAAACAAATTACTATTTGAACATAACTTAATTGCCCTAATAATTTTATTACTAACAATATTAATTTTACTATGATTATCAATATCTGAAAACCAATTATTTGATAATCCAAAAAATGTTTTTTTTTCTAAACACAGATGTTTCTATACTAACACTACCATTAAAACATTTTTTGGATTATCAAATAATTGGTTTTCAGATATTGATAATCATAGTAAAATTAATATTATAATATAAATTTGTTTGTTACTTAATAGCTCAACAAACATTAAACCAATCTTGTTGAATCTTGACAGTTTTTTTTTCTCATGTGTCATAGAATCAGCCAGGAAGCGAACCCGCTAACCCGGGACTACTGGTTGTAAAGCAGCTGCCGCTGACCTCTCAACCACCAATGCTTGACGAATCTTGCACAATTTTCTTTTTAGAAAATTACATAGGTTATAAATTTTTGCTTTCTGGTAATTAATTGTTTAAAAAATTTAGATAATTTACTTCTACTACACACAAAGATGCAAATAAAAATAATAGAAAAGTTTGTACTAGCAGTGATTCTAAGGAATTTTTCATAATCTAAAAGTAATATCTTCTAGCAATTTAGAAAGTTATCCATCTATTTGTTGTGATAATATGTTGGCCTATTTCTATCATCAGAAAATATTGAATATATAGAAAATGTTAAACTTTTCAAATACAAACAAGTTTTTCTTAATAACACAATATTTCAAGTAATATAATTCACCACTCTTTTTCAGGTGTTGCCTGCTGGACCAGTGATGTATTAGCATAGGAGTAAACCCACACTTTTAGATTTTAAGGTGAATGCTCTAACCAACTGTGCTATTCTGTCAAAGACAACAAATAGTAAAAATTTTATATATGATAGTTGGTTCAAATCCATCCTTCAATTTTTTTCTTCATAATGGCTAATAGTTGTTTTTTTATTAATAATTTTTTCTAAGAACAAGGTTAATTAGATGCTTTCATACACTGTGTCTTGCTACACTGGATTCACTTATAGGTTTATTTGCTGTTGTCATATGAGCAGCTTCCATGAATTTTCTTCTTTGCATCTTTTTTTCTCTATCCAATATTTTTTGTATTTTCACAATTGAACATATGGTTATTGGCAAATACACAGTCTGCTACTGCAGACATCTGTTTTCCTTTTTTCCCCATTAGTTTGTGTTCTTTCAATTGCTGTTCAACAGGGTAATAGGTCTCACCAATATATTTCCTTCCACATTCAAGATATTTAATAGGTGCAGTTTAGCATTTTCAGTTTATGGCTTGGTAGAAGTTAAATTCCTTGAAGTGAGAAATGGCTTTGGAAAGCTGCTTCATGTTATATTAATAGCAGATTTTCTTTAATTGTTCTGCCATGCCTGGTATGTATGCATACTCTACATTACCAATAATTGTTTTCTTATTTTTGTTTTCATTAGTTGAGAGTTTGTGCTCTATGTGAATCTTTTCAATTTTCAAATCACTGATTTCCAAACAAAGCTCTATTTCAGTGATATTATAATTCCATGCTTAGTGCTTCTGCTATGATCAGATGTATATGCTAAGTACTTACCAGTGTGTGTTGGTTTTCTATACACTGTTTTTACTTTGCCCTGAGAAAGTCTTAACACAAGAATATCTAAGAATGCCAATTTTTTGTTCTCATTTTGATTTCAAATGTGAACTGGAGATATATTGCTGTAATCTATAATGTATATTAGCCTTTAATTAACCTTGGTTTTAGAAAATAATAATAATAATAATAATAAATTATTAGACATTATGAAGAAAAAAAGAAATTGAAGGACTCAAGAAAACCAATTCTTCTATATTGAAATTTCCCCTATCTGTCGCTTTTGACAAAACATCTGAATTGCTCAGAGCATTTGCCATTTGGGAATCTATTAGTGCAAGTTTGACTCCTATGCTAACACTGTCATTGGTCAAGTTATCAATACCTGAAGAAGTGTAGAGAATACTATTACCCAAATCATTGTGTAATTAACCTGTGCTGTCCAATGGTGTATTACTAACAACATGTTTGCATTTGAAAAGGTTTAAATAAAGTTTGAAATTTTGATTACCTTCCATGTTTATTGATAGATGTTGGAAATAATCCAACATATTACCACATCTAATATACCATCATTACAAACTTTCAGGCAAACATTATCAAAATATTATGTCTTTGGAAAGAAATTGTGTATATTTAAATCTATTTTTTTAAAGCTAATAAAACCATATTTGTGGGCTTATTTAAAATACTGTAGTGAACTGATCATTAACTTATTATGCACTCTTCTATTAATTTTAAAATAATTTAGAAAAACTGTATCCAAGAGATTGATCATCTACAATTAGTGAACTTCAACAATAGATGTTATAGTATAATTCAAATATTTCACTAAGGATTAAGGAATTTGCAGTCAATAACCAAGATAAATATTAGGTTCTAAAACAAATAATTCAGGAATATTTAAATTAGACAACTCATTGTGTGTAAGTTTCTAGTAACCTTTTTAAACCATTTTTAAACAATTGAAATGATTTGTTTGCTACAGTATGGATTTTTGCTTTACAGCAGTTTCCCAATGTGGGGCCTATGCCCCACAGGGGCCCAATTCAAAAATGGATGCATCCAGAGTTTAAGTTAACCATATGGCAACTCTGTCGCTACTAGAGCTGGGTAAACATCCAGTATAATTAACTTTTGTCTGTCATGTCCGTAGCAGTCATTTTACTGTTAGATGCTAAATTAAACTACTGGTTATGCTGGGATCACACTTTAGAAGTGTTTCGCAGTAACACTCAGCATTTACCATTGGTGGTAATTTGAAATAAGCACATGTTACATTGTTGTAAAAGTCTTGTTGTTTAAAATATATATACATTGTATAAATATAAGTGATATATAAATAGTATGTAAATTTAATAGGTAATTTTTATTAATTTCAGTTTTAGAAGCATAAAATAGTATTTTTATAATGAAGTAAATGTGTCATATATATTTAAATATGCAATTTTAGTCTATGTTTGCTCCAATTCATATTATTTTTTTTAGTTTTTGATTAATTATATATATTTATTTTTTCCAGCCCATAGTGAAATGAGTGGAGCAAGCAAGAAAAAAATTCATCAGTATTTGGAGGAATATTTAAAATTTGGTTTCATACCTGCTGCCAATGATGAACGGTCAACCTTTTTGTCTTTTATGCCAACAATGCTTGACTAACGATCAATAAACAAGGTCATCTTAAAGCACATTTGAAGGTGAATCATAATGCTCATATTAATTCAGATTTGAATTACTTTCAAACTTTAAAGAAAAACTTTGAAAAAAGTAACAGTAAAGTCTTTATTTACTGCTCATAATGCAACTGTCAATCATACTCTTGAGGTTAGTTATCAAATTTCAGTGCTCATTGCTAAATCTGGGAGATCATACTATAGGAGAAAATTTAATCAAACCATCAATGATAGTATTTCTTAAAGATGATAAAGACACGAAAGCTATGCCCCTGAGTAACAATACTGTTAGAATAGATGAAATGAGTGAGGATATTGAAATACAACTTGTTGAAAAGCTGAAAACATGAAAATTCTTGATGCAAATGGATGAATCAACTTTGAGGCAGTATTTATAACTTGCATAAGATATATTGATAATGGTGATTTTGCTAAAGAAATGTCCTGTGAATCATTAGAAAGCACCACTATCTCCAAAGACATATATAGTAAGCTAAAAAAATTACTTAAATCTCAATAATATACCAATGAAAAATATAACATCTTGGGCTGCAGATGGTTCTCCTAATATGATGGGGAAGAAAAATGATTGCTTAAAATTGATGAAGAATGAAGATCCAGAAATGCTTCTTGTACATTGTGTTATTCACAGGGAAAACCTGGTAGCAAAAAATATTTCTCCTGTTCTAAATGAAATGCTAAATTTAGTCATAAAGTGTATCAATGTTATTAAAGCTAGTGCCAAATGTGAACGTCTCTTTAAGTTATTTTGTAAAGAATAAAATGAAGATCATATGAAATTTATACTTCAGTGTGAGGGCTCTCAAAAGGGAACTGCTTGAAAAGATTTATAGGATTATTTGATACTCTTAGTGAATTTTTAAGCGACAAACTTGAAATGAAAAATCTGTTAATGATCAATGGTAAGGCATTTGTGTTATTTAACTGATATCTTTGAAAAACTAAATATATTAAATAAACAACTTCAAGGAACAAATAAAACTCTTGTCAATGCAAAAGCGAATATATTTGGTTTTATTACCTTTATTGAATTATGTCAAACATATATTTATAACAAAAATTTTGAAGTTTCATTGGATCCAAAAATGTGAAATGATTGATGCCGCTGTACATGTTATTGTCGATCATCTGAAAATTTTATCAGCTGATTTAAAATCAAGATTTTTCAGATTTGAATCAAATTGATTTTCCAACTTGGATGATGCAGCCAATGTTAGTGGATTTGTCTGACATTTCAAATATGCAGTATCAAGAAGAACTCACAGAAATGCAAAACGATGAGTCATTTCAAACTTTATTTGATAGAAGAGAAGCCATGGCATGGCTTTGTGAGGAAACCGAAATCAAATATCCAAATGTGGAAGAGACTATTACTGCTGTTTTCATTTTCATATTTAGCAAAATGCGGATTTAGTGCCATGATTTGTCCTAAAAAAAAGAAATAGTTTGGATATAAAAAAATGGGGAGATTTAAATCTGACATTAACTAAATTGAAACCAGACATAAAATTTCTTTGCAGCAAGCATAAAGCGCAAGGATCTCACTAAATTTAAATAATAAAAATTATTAATTCTGTTTGCTCAATAATTTTCTAGTTATTTCATCCTAAAACCTATCATTCAAGTTTTTTTAGTGAACATTTCAATTTTTGAATATTAAAAATTATGTATATGTCGGGGGGGGGGCATAAGAATTTTAGAAAGACTTTGGTGGGGCACAGCACAAAAAAGGTTGGAAAACACTGGAGTAGTATAAATAAGGCACAATTGATTGCAGATGATAATGATATTAAAATTGTTAATAAACTCATTTTGTAATAAAATATTAATCTAATTCTAAATGCATAATGATGAGATTTGTAATGACACACTCATCATTATTGTGAGCACCTGTGGATGAAATCAATACCCTTGTTATTAAATACCTTTGTTAAATGAATCTGTCTAATTAAACTATATTGAAATAGGCAAAATTTTCCATACAGTATTGCCACTCAGTGCAAGCCAGAGTAATTAATAGATTCCAGAAGGCTTGTGCATAAAACCTCCATCTAGAGTCTACTCATCCAATATCCCCAGACTAGTTTCTGGATTTTTTGGCCTTCATCAGTGAAGAGCCTTGGATCTGAGTGCACTGCACCTAGATATCAGATTCAAGGCTTCTCACTGATGAAAGCCATTAGGTAGAAAGTAATCTAGGGATACTGAATGAGTAGGCACTTGATATGGTTTTATACATAAACCATGTTAACCATTGATTACTATGACTTGCATTGGGTATCCTTTCCATATGAAGAATTTACTATTGCTTTTATTTCCAAATATATTTTTTGTCAAAAAATTATGGCTGTAGATGAAAAAAGCACAAGTGATATCGATGAATCTTAGTAGAAGTTGTCTTCATTGAGATTTAATCAACTTGAAATTGGAATATTTTTCAGTATATTACTGGATACCAATTTAAAGATCTTTCATAATATAATTCCAAATATTGTGATGCATGAATAAATTGTTTATAATAAAAAAAATTATAAAGGGTTGGTGATCAAATATTTATTATTCTATTGCTTACTTATCCCCTCTTCACTGGACAAAATAAATCTGATCTTAAATAAAATAATCTCGCATGCTTTTTCAGTTTTCTGCATGACTTGAGAAACCTCTGCTTTAAAAAGGAACAGATTTAAATATTTAACATAAGCCGTTAAGAAATTAAATAATAAAAAAAAAATGATTGCTTCAAAACAAATCGTAATTGTTTAAGAGGATAAATTTCAGCAAAGATCATTTATGGACAGATTTTTGCAGGATACAGTCAATTGCATCTACTCAGTTAAACCCTTGATAGAAATATGATTGTTGGTATCACCAAAACCATTTTTATATTCAAACTTGTCCATTATATTGTTAAGTGTTATATATCAAAGAATTCTAAAAGAAAAATTTTTTTGTTTTTTTTTAAAAAAATATTTTTATATAAATGAAGAAATGTTATGTAGAAAAGAATATTAACTCTGAAGAATGTATGCTAACAATTACTGCAATGGAAAGCAACTGATGTCATTCAGAGAGTATAGATACTCTGAAATAGAGTAAATATCCAGTTTGCCGAGTGACTGCAGAGAGAAGACAAAGCAATGCAGATTCAGAGTATTCAGCACTAACACATGATGTTTTGCAACAAGTATCATATAAAATGTCAGCTAGAATGTGTAGCCTAATTATGCTGGTCAGACAGACCAACAGAGAAGCATATTAGAAGATTTAGCTTAGAGGTAAAAATGTGCAACCTCACATCACATTGGAAGGTTTGACAAATCCCCATCAACACTGAGGTATATAAAAGGAACACCTAAGTCATTACTTGCACATGTCTATGCTATGACTTGCATGTAATGTTTAACCCATAGCCTTAACTGATGAGACAACAGAAATGGACAAAAATCAAATACAGCAATATACAAAGAAATCTGTCAAAACCAGGATTACCTATAACAGAATTCACCAAGTAATACAAATAAGAAGCAGCACCATACAAAGCAACATAGACTGGACAGACCCAGCAATTCAACAATCATTTGTTATGTGATTCTGAAAAAAGGTAATGGGACACACAATATTTCTTTACTATATATGTGTATATGACTTATAAATCATAGTAAGAGTTTATATTATGTATGACAGATATTAAGAATAAATTTGAAAAATTTTAATTTGACAAAGTCACAAAAGAAGCAAGCCTCATTTTCTATTTGTGCAAGTTTTGTTAACAAAAGCCGTTATGTGTTACATTGTAAGATTAAAAACAGGCAAAATTCACTATACGTATTGCCACACACAGCAAGCTAGACTAAGAAATGTATGCCAGAAGGCTTGTGCATAAAATCCCCATCTAGTGCCTAATCATCCAATATCTCCAGACTACTTTCTGGCTTGTGGCTTCGTCAGTGAGGAGCCTTGGATCTGAGAATGCTGCACCTAGATCTTAGGATCTAATGCAACCCTCCAGCAACCACTTTTTATCTCCACTTAACTACAAAACTATGATTCTTAAACTGAAAACACCTTAATGTTTTCAATCCAAGCCCATTAGCTTATATAGTCATTGATTACTCTAGCTTGTTTGTGTGTGGCAATATGTATAGTGAGTTTTGCTTGTTTTAAAACAGTTTTATACAAGAATAAGAGGGGGGGGTTTGGGGGTTTTTTTTTTTTTTTTTAAAAATTTTTTTTTTCAAAAATCTAGATTTAAAAAAAAATAATTAAATTTTATAATTAAATAATAATAAAAATAAAAAAAAAAAAATAAAATAAAATTAAAAAAAAAGGGGGGAGGGGGGGGGGGGAAATTTCTTTTGTTGGTGTTTTTTTTTTTTTTAATGAATTAATAACATTTGTGTGTTTTATAATTTTATCATCTATCTTTTTTTTTAAAAATTCGATTTTTTTGTTACTTTAATGATATAAAAAGATATAGTTTTACAGTGTTTTCCTGAAGATGTGATGACAGTATTTTACTTGCATTGCACCATTTCCACCATCTAATATTATATATTGAATGTCTTTAGAAAAATTTAAATTTATTTAAATCTTCCAATTGCATTCAAATTTAATAATAGCACCCAAATTAGTATATACACCACTTTGAGAGGTACTATTATCCTCTCTTCTTCAGATATTGGTAGCCTGATTAGTGACAGTACTAGCATGGGAATTGAGCCTTGGATTTTTGAGTTTTAAATTTTAGGGTAATGTTCTCACTGAGTCATCCTGCCAAACACAATGGTATGTAGAAATTTCATATACTTATCTATGAGGCCCCCCTTGCTGATTTCTCCACTTACTCCTAAGAGCAAAGTTGATTAATGCTTTTGTACATTATGCATACTCATACTAGGTTTATTGATGGGGTTATTCACCATTGTCACATGAGCAGCTTCTTTGAACTTTCTTCTTTGTTAGATCTTTTTCTCTACCCAATATTTTTGTACTTTCTTAATTGAAAATGTGTTCATTGGTATGTACATGGTCTGCTACATTAGTCTCTCTTCTAATCATCAGTTTGTGAAATCAGCCAGGTCATTGAAAAGCGATTTCAAGAGTGCAAACTGATGATTAGAAGAAAAAACGGATGTGTAAGGGTGGGGGACGGGCGGGCGCAGGAAAGGGAGAAGACGAACAAAATCTACGTCATCAATATGTTCGTTTCAAGATGTTTATGGGGGGGGGGGGTGTATCTCAAAAACAAAAAAAAAAAGTGTCGTACGAAAGGGATCGAAAAGTCTCTAAGGAGCGTCAGAAAATTCAGCCGGGGACGACTATATAGGTCGGGGGAAAAGGGAAACAACTGGTCTAAGGTATCAGACCATGTACATACCAATGAACATATGTTCAATTGGGAAAGTACTATCTCATTGGATAGAAAGAAAAAAGGACAAAGACGAAATTTAAAAAAGCTGCTCACATGTCAATCGTGAATTACCCCATAAGTCAACCTAATATGACTATACATAATGTGTAGAAACCATTAATCAACTTCATTCATGGGAAGAAGTGGACAATTCTCATAAGTATACAAAATTTTTAGTAACTGTTGCCTTTGGCATAATGGTCCAGTTGTTTAGAGCATGTGTCTTACAATTCAATATTCAAGAATTTAAAATTCAAGTTTAATTTCCATGATAGTATTGTCATGGGTCAGGCCAACAACACCTGACCGAAATAGAATACCTCTCAAAATATTGAACATATCCTAACCTGTGTGCTATTACTAAAAGTTGAACGTAATTGGAAAATTTAAATTTTTATAAATATATTCAATTTTTCATTGAAAAAAATTAAAAGACTAAAGTGGAGTTGGGCTGGACATATTGTTAGAAGAGATGATAATAGATGGACAATTAAAATTTTAAACTGGATTCCAAGAGATTGTAAAAGACCCAGAAAGAGACCACATGTGAGATGGATGGATGAAATAAGAAAGTGTGCAGGAGTGATGTGGAGAAGAAAAGCTAAAGATAGGAAAAGATGGATTGAACTTGGAGAGACCTTCATCCTGCAGTGGATTGGTAATAGTTGATGATGATTCAAAACTTAATATTAGGTGGTGGTAATAATCTAATATATAAAGACAAATATAGTTTTCCAACTTTTTAAAGAACTTATTAAATTGCATGATCACCATTAATAATATTTTCTTGATTCAAAGCCAAAGATATTTATTGATAATACACAAAAAGTCTCCCCTTTTCCTATGAATGAAGGGTTCAAAATTGTTGATAATTAAGGTTTCTGTTACAACATTTTGTTTATACATATATTTTGAGAATAAAATGTGTTCCTGTTTAAGTTGTAATTAAGATTTAGACTATTAATCGCAAATAGCTCTTCAACATTTGCTGTGTAATATTATGCATTTTTATTCAAACTATAGAATCTGTCCATTTATTAAATATTGAGTAATAAATACTTCTGCAAAAAGATATGTCATGAAACCTACTGGAATTAAATAGATTCTCCAGTATTTTTACAGTATATTATGTGATACTCAGTAGTGTTGTTCTTAAGTCATTCATGTTTCCTTTTTTTTCTAGATAACCCTTTGTGGGAGTTTAATGTGTATAGCACTGTTAAATTGATTTACATTATGTCTATAAATAGATTGATCTATATCAATAAAAAGAATTTCTATGTTTTGTTTTTTTGTTTAACTCTAAAATATTCAACTAGCAAACAGTTTTTGTGATTAAGCATGTAAAAAGGCAAAGAAATTAGAAGAACAATTATAACTAATAAAAATCTCTCTCCATACAGTAGTGCCACCCTGTGCCAACCAGAGTAATAAATGGATGCCAGAAGGCTTGTGCATAAAATCCCTATCTAGTGCCTACTCATCCAATATCCCCAGACTAGTTTCTGGCTTGTGGCCTTTGTCAGTGAGGAGCCTTGGATCTGAGAGCACTGCACATAGATCTTAGGATCTAATGCAACCCTCCAGCAGCAACCACAGGGTGGCACTACTGTATGGAGAGTTTTGCCTTGTTTTATAACAATTATGTGCTAGTATAAGAGATAGTGATCATGTGATGTTTAGTGGTTTAATAAAAATCTATTGGTAAAATGAATATGAAATTTATCTAGATCTGAAAGTAATAGTTGAGATATTCCTTTCAACATATGCTACAACTGATGCCATTGATTGGGTCCTAACTGTAACATAATGCAATCTCATTGGTAAATATAAGATTAATTTTTGATATACAAATGTATGAAATATACTATTATTTCATTAAAAGAACATGGTTTGGCTATTAAACAAAACATACAACTTGATTCTTTATTATAACCTTCTACAAAAAGATGTTAAGTTTTTGAAATTTTTTATGTAATAAGTATACTGTTAAATTTTGGTGGAGGGAAGGGGATGAGGTTCTTATTGTATTCCTGTCCTGAGAGATTTATATAGCATCTGTGACTAATGTTGGATATGTTTAATTTGTAATATATACATTTATGTTATTGCTTGACTAAGTTTATTATTAAATTGTGAAATATCCACAGTGAATCCTATTTGTTTAATGTATAGGTATATTAATAGATGAAGTATATTCTCAGTTAGATAACAAAGAAAAATGTAGGCTT
Source organism: Epiperipatus broadwayi (assembly GCA_028023455.1). Lineage (NCBI taxonomy): Eukaryota > Metazoa > Onychophora > Udeonychophora > Euonychophora > Peripatidae > Epiperipatus > Epiperipatus broadwayi. The sequence continues at coordinate 25,180,766 of JAQFVV010000002.1, forward strand.
CAGACGTGTGCTCTTCAGTTAGATAACAAAGAAAAATGTAGGCTTTAGTGCAAATTTATTTTCTTCACCAATATTCATATATTGAGGACATTAAAAATCATTGCAAGCTTTGAATGAAACTAATTTTAAGCCCAATAATTCAAATCTAGGCCAAATAAACTAGAAATTTTTAATTATTTTCCAATGAGATTGCCAAATTCAACTAACTACAGATTTGTAATCAGCAAATATGTCTTCAAATATGTTTACTGAGAGAAATAGCACTTATATGTTGGTAATGACCAAGCCTAGCAAATATTGTTTTCCATCTCTATTTTTTTAGGAGCACTTGGAAAAGCTTTTGCCATGCAATGGCTATTTATTACTGTTTTATCTTTTATATATTCACATAGATACATCTATGGAAGAGTAGAGATAGGGTTTTATAAAACTCGGATATTGATTATTTGTTAGAAAGGTGATATGTATGGAGAGTTTTGACTTTGTTTATATATTCACATCCAGAAAAGTTTGTCATTAACATCATTTGTGAAAATGAAACATTTGACAAATGTAATGATCTAGACAATATACAAAACCAGCCGATTTTGAGACCAGCTTTTATGGGATTCTTCTATATCTATAAGACTATAATCCATACATAAATAAAATGTACAACATATTCCCAAGTGTAATCTTCATACTAAATCCCATGCTTTGAAACTAATTAATAAGTGTAATATTTGTTCAGCAAATCACATAAAATGACCCTCAGTTTGCTAAATTTGAGTCGATCATTATTTTTGTACAGTTGAAGGGTGTTGTATAATTTACATATTTGTGTAATAAATACAAAATAATGCAATAATTTTTATGCATGTTGGTATAGAATGGAAGTGTGATTATGCATAATTCCATTAATCCACAGAAATAACCAATGTTATGAGAAATTCCCATGATTTATTGTGTTTTGCATCAATGTGACTAAAAGCAATAAGATAAACAAAAAATCACGAACAAAAGAGAATGAGTATTTATGAATGATATTTCATATAATACATCTTTGCACTCATGGAGTAATGTTTTCTAATTATTTACAGATATTCCTAGAATCTAAAATTCCCACCTTTATTAGTCAATCATGAAAACAGTTGACAGCTTGAAATTCAGCACCCAATAAATATGTATGTTATTTATCGACATATATATATATATATGTAATAAATTAAATTTGATATCTGTATTCGTTCCACAATATATGTAATATACAAATCAATATATACAGTAAAATTTAGATAAATTATATTATTTCAGAAGTACTTTAGAACATACATTTTGTAGTCTTTATCAACTATATTACATTGAATAATCAAAACGAGACAACCCTTAACAATACCCATAGTTCAATTCAGATTTCCCACAATTCTGTTATCTTAACATTTGATGATTCATTAACATTTGACGATTTCTTGGAAATCAACATTTTACGTTTATTATGACAACATTCAATTTGAGTAATTTTCATATTTTTATAATTTAAATCCATATTGTCAATATGGATTTAAATTTGATTATAAAAATATGAAAATTATTTAAATTGAACGTTGTCATAATAAATGTAAAATAAAAAAGGCTATGTTGATTTCAAGAAATCATCAAATATTGATGAATCGCCAGTCATCAAATGTTAAGATAACAGAATTGTGAGAAATCTGAATTGAACTATGGGTATTGTTAAAGTTGTCTCATTTTGATTATTCAATGTTACATAGTTGATAAAGATTACAAAATGTATAGTCAAAAGTACTTCTAAAAATAATATAATTTATGTAAATTTTACTGTATTTTGATATATATATTGATTTGTATATTATATTGTGGCTTCAGAAAGGAGTTTACTATTAACTGAAAAGAGACCCTTTGATTCCTCTTGGAGGCTTTAAAAAAACCTAGCAGGGCAAATTCCTAATGTCCACTCCATATGTTCTTGTCATTGTAGCTGTTATTACTATGTGATTATTCATATAGTATACAACATGGATGGGCTGCTCACTAACACACAATTATCCAGTGTGGTGAGTTTGTTGGCTTTTTATCTCCAAGTTTAAGCTCAAGAAACACCATAATCTTTCTGCTCAGTTGCCTGATAAGGCAGAATGAATGTATGTGTAAATGATAAATATTTTTTCAATAGATATATACAATCATGGTAGACAAAAATAAATAATGGGCCATTCTTAGGAGGTTGTAAAATCACCAACCAAAGCAGTCGTTGGTGGCCAAAGGTGGAGAGTGCCAAGAATCCTGATTGTGGACCCAGCCTGCCGTTTGATGATGATTTTATTTTCATATTTACAACTGCAGATCACTTTCAAGTGAAGAAAGATTGCAAGAATTAGAAAAACTATATCATATTAAATGGGACATTATTGGACTTTATGAAGTTAGAATAAAAGGTGAAGAGACAATTGATTTAAAAAGTGGGTATGTACTCTACTATAAAGACATAAATATTGGAAATACAAGTGGAGTAGGATTCATTATAAATAAAAAGTAGAACAACATTGTGGAGATTGATGTATCTGACAGAGTGGCAAGATTAGTTATAAAACTTAATAGCAGATACCAAATGCAGATAATTCAGGTTTATGCCCCAACAAGTTCTCATAGTGATGAAATAGTAGATTTTTATATGGATATAGAAAAGGCTTTTGATCAGAGTAAACAACATTTTAAAATTGTTATGGGAGACTTTAATGCTAGAATTGGTAAACAAATGAATGTGCTGTAGGTAATTTTGGTTATGGTAATAGAAATGAGAGAGGACATAAACTTTTGGAGTTTGCAGAAAAAGAAAATTTTTATATTATGCAATTCTTTTTTTGAGAAAAATGTTAAAAGGAAATGGACATGGAAACATTCAAATGAAGGTACTGCAGAATTATATTATATTTTGGCTAATAGAAAATACATATTTCAAGATTGTAATGTTCTTAATAAAATCATTTAAGAAGTGATCCTCAATTAGTAAGATACATGTTAATGCAAAACCAGAGAGATAAAAATTAAGAAAAACAATATTTACAGTTGATATTCCTAATGCGCTCTAATGAATTTAAATCAAAACTTACAATTCAGTTTCAAGTATTAGTAGATTTTGAATACGATTAAGATTTGGATGAAATTAATAAGAAAATAATTGATACACTTTTAAAAACTGCAACAGATAGCTGATAGAAAGAAGCAACAATTGACCAATAAAATTTCTACTGAGACTAGAAAATTTATGGAAAAAAGAAGGAATATAAAGATATAGAAAAATAATGCATTAAAAAGGATTGAATATCTTGAATTATGTAAAATGGTGCAGAAAATAATTGAAAATGATATAAAAAAGTATAACTGTGAACTAGCAAGGAAAGTTGTAGAAGAAAATAAAAGAGTGTAAAACAACATTTTGGTATTGGTAGGAAATTTATATCTGCAACAAGAAAAAGGAAAGAATTATTACTAAAAAGAGAGACATTATGAAATGGGTAGAAGATTTCTATCAAGAATTCTATAGTAATAAAGGCTAAGTACCTCCTACATCTATCATATCTTCAGAATTGCCTAGCATTTTAAATAAAGAAGTGAGACATGCAATTAAATTTATGAGTAAAGGAAAAGTTCCAGGTAATGATGGAATTATAATTGATATATTAATAGAAGTAGATGAAGAAATAGAATTTTTTTTTAGCAAAGTTACATTCCAAATGTCTAAATGATAAAGATGTACCAGATGATTGGAAGAATGTAGTATTATTATTAATATTTAAAAAAGGTGATAAAGAAGATATTAGAAATTACAGGCCTATCAGCCTTTTATCAGTTTTATACCTGTTTTTTATCAAGACAATTACAACTTGTCTATAGAGAACATTGGATTTTTACCAACCAAGAGAACAAGCTGGATTTAAAAATGGTTTTACTATCATAGATCATATCCAGGTATTGAGATAAGTTATAGAAAGGACAAATAAATATGAGTTACCATTATGCTTTGGATTTGTAGATTATGAAAAGGCATTTGAATCTATAAACATTTCTTCAGTGATTAAAGCATTGAATCAGTAAGATATAGATCCAGGATATTGTCATATTTTGAAGAAAATTTATAAAAATGCAACAGCAACATAATAATATTAGGAAAGTTAACATTGGGTATAAAGATAGGATGACTTCATATCTCCAAAACTTTTTACAGCAGTGCTTCAAGAAGTATTTTGTGGATTAAAATGGGAAGCTAAAGGAATGAAAGTAAATGGAGATTATTTAAGTCATTTAAATTTTGCAGATGATGTAGTTGCTTTTGCAAATAATGCTTTAGAGCTGCAGGAAATGTTGTAGGTGTTATCAGATGAAAGTAGGACTAAAGAAGATAAATGTTAATGGCTAAAATAATGTTCAATGGATTTACTCAAAATATGAAAATAAAGTTTGATTGTGAAGAGTTAGAAGAAGTTAGCAGCTACAAATACCTTGGTCAGATTATTAATACAGAAATAAAAACACAATGGATGAAATTAATCAGAATTAAACTTGGTTTGGAGTGCTTTTGGTAGAAATAACTTGATACTAAAAGGAAATATGCCTATGTGTTTGAAAAGGAAGTTTTTTAATAAATGTATTTTACCAGTTTTTACTTATGGATCTGAGACTTGGACACTTAATAGAAGAACAATACAGAGACTTTAGACCACTCAAAGAAGTATGGAGAGATGCATGTTAGGAGTAACAAGAAATCAAAAATGCAATATATGGGTAAGGGAACAAACAGATGTTACTGACCCCATTGGAAAAATTAAAAGACTGAAATGGAGTTGGGCTGGACATATTGCTAGAAAAGATGATAATAGATGGACAATTGAAATTTTCAATTGGATTCCAAGAGAATTGTAAAAGACCCTGAAAAAGACCACACGTGAGATGGATGGATGAAATAAGAAAGTGTGCATGGGTGATGTGGAGAAGAAAAGCTGAAGACTGGAGAAGATGGATTAAACTTGGAGAGACTATCCTGCAGTGGATTGTTAATGGTTGGTGATGATATATATTATAATGGTATAAAATTCTGCTACGTAAGTTTATATCCAGTATAATATTTTTATTAATATTCAAATAAAAGATGGGTTTGAACCTGAATACCAACTATATATAATCAAAGATCGATATATATATTGAAGCAGTTGATGTCTAATCATCACCGAGCTTCATGCTTCACCATCTACACTAACTTCCAGTGGGGTGTGCAATTCAGACCTCATCGTAAATATATGCCATTCACCCACACACTGTATGCATAATGATTAAAGAAATTAGTAAAAATTAATTATGGTTAGTAACGTAAAACAGTAGTGTGCATGATGCATATATATATGAACGAAGCAATAATTTTATTAATATTTATTGCTGAAAAATTAAATGTTTTCTTTGTATAATTGTAAATCTTTTTATATGTGTGTGTATTTAAAGCATTGGAATGTAAAAACAATGTAAAATGGGGAGGGCTCAAAATACCAAAATTATCCTTATCGATAATCAGATTTTCGTTAATTAAAATTATAAATCTTAAAATTCTTTTGCTAGTTTGTTTTCAAAGCTTTAAAAATCTATCAAATGGTATTTCGAGCCTTATCTGTTTTAAAAATATTTTACTAATTAAATGTTTTTTAAAGAGATTACAGAGATAGCTGTGGGCAGCTGAGATTGCATTCTTGGCGGGAAGAAAATGTAACTTTTAGACCATGAAATAAGATTCAGTGGAGTTCGGTTGTTTTTCAGTCAGTTTAGTTTTGAAGTGTTTCAGGAGCTAAAAAAAAATTTTAAGTCCACTGAGGTTCGGTGCTATGAACTGTGGGTAGAAAAGAAATACCTTTCTCTTGGAGAACTGTCTATCCTAATGCCGTCAAGTTTTCATCCATTTGAATGGCCAGTGCAGGATGACTGCATAATTGCCAACCTGATTGCCTGCTGTTCATAGGTGACCACTTTGTGTAGAGCTGCCTTAATAAGTAATCCTTTTGTAATATGTAATTCAACCTTTATATTTTCATTCATATATTCATTTATGAGTTTTTATTAATTATTCTCTTAGATTCTCTCTCTCTCTCTCTGTAGCAATTTTAACTTACCTTTCACACTTAATATGTGTTATATAACTTTGTGCGGTTCCATTAATATTTAACTTGTTTTATTTAATATATATCTATAATTGATTTTCTTTAATATGCCAACAACCAAACTTGCGAGTTTTAAAAAGGGGGGAGGGAATAATTGTTTAATTTGGAAAGAAGCGGGAGCTTCATTTAAAATCTATCGATAAAGTTTCGTTTATTTAAAATTGAAATCACTCGCTAGGTTGGTTTTATATTTACTTCTGTTATTCACATTTTTTTTTCTCTAAAATATTTTATTGTGGGTGCCTCTTTTACTTTGTTAATTGAATCAAAAGATTGTGAACCTTAATATAAGTATTTCACCCGTCCTTATTGTTGCCTGTAAGGGTAATTCTATCAGTTAATACGTATATGGGAATCGAAATTAAATATAAAATTTTGTTAGTTTAATGTCGTAGTTAAAGAGTTATTTTCAGAATGATTCTTTATTTAAGTATATTATTGCTCAGGAGTCAAACCATTTACATGCTGTCGAATAAAGAAAGTATGTTAAGTTTCCCCGTACATGTATAATGCTGCTAGCCGATCTTTCCTTTCTCTTATGGTGCTTCCACACTTCGATTCCTCTATTGTGTTAGTTCTCAAAATCGTTCATAATCAGGGATACCATTTCCTGTGGAACGCGAGGTTTATAGGGTTGATTGTGCTGCAGAAGTTCCATATAGCTGTCTGAGCCTCAAACCAAACCTCTCCATCGATACTGTATCGTCAAAAAAGGGCGAACGTATCACCCCTTTTCAGTATAAAATGTCTTAAAAGGATAAAGAATTCAAAGTACCATAAGATTCGTATTTCTCTAGAGCATGCCAGCATCGTTAGCATTTTAATTAATAGATTTATGCCTGTTTGACCTTTTATTAGGTGTTGGAAAAATAATGATTCATTCTTGAAATGCGCTACACATCAATTAATTATTATGTTTATTTTGAGATTGTTTTCCTTGAAAATATTAATCGATTCCCATAGATATAAACAAATTTCTATTAATTATTATATAACGTATTCTCGTTAATGTAGTGTGTTATTTGGTTCTTATTTATAAAAGACGTTTCTTCCAAACAATGCCAATAAAAGTACACAAAATGGTTTTCATAAGATAGATAAATGATTATAATTGGATATTTTGCCTGTTTATCAAATAAATCATTTAGCACTAAACATGTCACGACCTTTTATATTCATTTTTCGGCATCCACAATGTCCATTTAGTAAAATATTATTAAATTGGTTCCGCACAAGCTATAACACACTCCATAAAATGATATGCGTTAAATAATTATAGTAAATGCGATTTTATAAAAACAAATCCCAAGTTTTGTAAATAAACAATGTCATCCCAAGCGTGAAACATTTTGTAACATATATAGGCGTTTTTCAATATTTTATTAAATATATAATTTCGTGTAAATCCTGGTTTGTTTTTAATTATTTTCTAATGAATATTTAGAATTATTTTCTTTGGCTAATAACTTAGCATTAATGAATAACTATAATAAATGTAATTATGGGCTACTCTAATCTTGATCATCATCATCAGTCTGATCTTATGCTCTACCGCTTTGCTTCTGGGCCCGGAATTAAAATAATTTTACTATAGCATCAGGATTGTTGTTCATTGGCTCAGAGATTCAAAGAATAGGCCAATAGGTTAGAATTCAGGATTGCTCCAGACATGTGTATCTCGAGCATGATCGGATTCGAGGTACTTTGGCTTAGGATTTGAATCATGTTAAGTGAGCATACTGTTTTGACTGGTACAATATATATATATATAATATCTTCAAAATATCGACCATAAACTTTGCTTCGAATAAAAATTAAGTTAAATGGTTAATAAAATTCAAATATATAAAAATGTCAACCACGGAGATGATGATGATTTATAATTTAAAAATACTAGCACTCCCAAAAGCATTTTATTTGCTTTTCAGTTTTCATAAAAAGAATCTCAAAGGCACCAGACCTCCTTAAACAAGTTTACTTTTACAAAGGTTTTTAAATGAATGATCATCATCGACTATTGCCATCCCAGGATTTCATGATTTCTCAAAGCTGTGAATATTAACTAGCATATGTATATTAAAAACTTACATATTTGGATCAAGTTACCAACACAAATTAAGAAATTGATGTAGGACGTTACATTTCAGTTTCATACACCCATTATTTGTAGAGAAACCCCAAACTAACCTTTTTTGTTATTATTAATTACAATTCTATCATACATTACTGAAACAAATATATATATATATATATATTTGAGCTATCAATACTGACTAGTTGATAAATGATTAGTAACAGTTTTTAACATATTTCCATGGCACAATAATCCTCAGGCATTGAGATTTGTATAAAAACATCACATAAATTTATGAAAAGATTCTGGCAATGTAACCCCCCCCCCCCGTTGTGTATAGCCTAGCGATGAATGTTTGAGCACTTAATATTTGATGATTTAATTTCTTTTAGAGCACGAAATATATTAAATTCTTTATTGCTAATAGTTTTGTTCCCTTGATAACCTTGTCATAGTTAAGTATATGGAGTTTTGTGTTCTATTTCAACAAGCACACACACACATATATATGAATGCTGTTTGAATTTAGTTGTATTTGGAATTTCATTGTAGGTAAATAAATCATTTTATAGTAGTATTAATGCATTCCAGTCTTGATTAAGCTGAATTTAAAACTTACTTTTCGAAGTAGGCATAAACTTCCTTCTTAGTTATACATTTTTAGGTGTAGATTTTAATAAATGCATCTTTTGTTATTCCTTATAATGTGGATTTCTTTATTATTACAAACTTTATTTTCAGATGTGTAATGTCTACATATATATATTAATGTACAACTTTTTCTAAAAGAATTTATCAATCCGCTTGGTTATTTTTGTTGCCAAATGGTATAACAAGTTTACCACTATTACATTTGATTTTCACATAGTGTTATTGTTTAACAAGTGATCACTGTTAAAATAACTTTCATTTAAATATTATTTATAAGTACACAGCCATATATATATATATGCAATTGCATTTATACATATATATAATATTAAGTTTTTATGAAGTGTGCATGTATAAAACATGTTTATTTGAAATTTAACATGTTGTTTTAACTTCTATTACAGAGAAAATTATTTCTCTTAGAGTTTAGTGCTATTTTGAAATAAAAAATTTTCTTTAAACTGGTGTAGATTCATCATTATCAACCCTTATCAATCCACTACAGGATGAAGGTCTCTCCAAGTTTAATCCATCTTCTCCGATCTTTAGCTTCTCTTCTCCACATCACCCCTGCACACTTTCTTATTTCATCCATCCATCTCACATATGGTCTCTTTCTGGATCTTTTACAATCTCTTGGAATCCAGTTTAAAATTTCAATTGTCCATCTATTGTCATCTCTTCTAGCAATATGTCCAGCCCAACTTAGCTTCAATCTTTTAATTTTTTCAATGAGGTCAGTAGCACCTGTTTGTTCTCTTACCCATACATTATGTTTTCGATCTCTTCTTGTTACTCCCCGCATATATCTCTCCATACTTCTTTGAGTGGTCTGACGTCGCTATATTGCTCTTCTATTAAGTCTCCAAGTCTCAGATCTATAAGTAAGAACTGATAAAACTTATTTGTTAAAAACCTTCCTTTTCAAAAACATAGGCATATTTTCTTTTAGTATCAAGTTATTTCTACCAAAAGCACTCCAACCAAGTTTAATTCTATGATTAATTTCCTCCATTATGTTTCCATCTGTATTAATAATCTGACCAAGGTATTTGTAACTGTTAACTTCTTCTAATTCATCATAATCAATCTTTATTTTCATATTTTGAGCAAATCGATTAAACATTACTTTAGTTTTTTTAACATTTATCTTTAGTCCTACTTTCATCTGATAACTCCTGCAATATTTCCTGCAGCTCTGAAGCATTATTTTCAAAAACAACTACATCATCTGCGAAATCTAAATGACTTAAATAATCTCCATTTACTTTCACTCCTTTAGTTTCCCATTTTATTCCACAAAATACTTCTTGCAGCACTGCTGTAAAAAGTTTTGGAGATATGGAATCACCTTGTCTTAACACCTTTCTCAATGTTGACTGTCCTGGTATCATTATGTAATCTAATTGTTGCTGTTGCATTTTTATAAATATTCTTTAAAATATAACCATATCCTGGATCTATACCTTGATGATCCAATGCTTTAATCACTGAAGAAATGTTTATAGAATCAAATGCCTTTTACATTAAATTATTTTTATTCTTATCTTTACAGCTATTTAAAATATATTCTCACTGTTTAATGAATCGGAGATTAAATAATGTGGAGATTGGAGAGACATCGATTACACATTTTTATAGTCAAAGTCTACATAAATTTTTAAAAAAATTGTATAATGTATACTAAGGATAAAATTTTAGTAGTACATACCCTAATGGTAAAATATATAAACATTAATCATTGCATTGATTGTAATATAAATACAAGATAGGGCAAAAATGATTTGAATGTTTAACCACGAGCCAAAAATATATTGAGAAATCTGTTATATGTCCCCTCTCACTTCTACATTTCTTGATACAAATACATTCCTATAAAAGGAACACTATATATTTTTGTTTAAACATCCAACATTTGCCTCAGCTTAATTCTATTACTAAATATCTTAGGATTTTTATTTAAATTTTTTATTGAACAATCATTCAATGGAGTTGTGTGACTTTAATTAATTGTTAATAAATGTACTTAACGAGTTCTTATTTATGAATCTGAGATTTGGCACTTAACAAAACAGCAATTCAGACTTCAGAATAATCAGTGAAGTATGGAGAGATGAATACTCACAATAATAAAAAGGGATCAAAAACAAAATATATGGATGAGAAAACAAACAGATATCACTACATATTATTAAAACAATTAAAAAATTGAAGTTGAATGGGGCTGGACATCTTGCTAAAAGAGATAATAGTTGGGCAATTGATTGACATCTTAAACTAAATTACAAAAGAATGTAAAAGACATAGAAAGAAATCACATAAAAAATGGATGAATGAAATAAAGAAATTTGCTATTGTGGTGTTGAGACGAAGCTAGAAGTCAGAGAAATTGGATTAAACTTGAAAATACGTTCACTTTGTATAAGATCGACAATGGTTGAAAATGATGATGAATTCTTCCATGCGATATTCATAGTTAAAAAATAATGTAAGTTCAGTGATTGCTCAGCTCTGGGTTCATAGATCATGGCCTAGTTCTATCACTTCTGGTGCTCAAATTTTCCCAAGCAATAAATCCATTTTTACACTAAAAGACCTAGACCCCATACTTCAAACCTAATATTTGACTATGTTCCAAGTATCCAAATTTTTTATAACAGAGACATTAAATTCTCCATCTAAAATAAAACTGAGTAACTACAGCAATAGTATACTATTGTAAAATGATAACTCATGATTGGAGAGTCTTGTTGCCAACTGTTTATCATCTTTGTTTTAACAAGTTAATTTTACCATATTGTGAAAATACTAAGACCATTAAGATGATTTCTTGTCATGATCTATTGACAATGAAAACAGCATTAATGTCCTTGTTGGTGCTTTTAATAATTACTATCAATCCTCCTAATAATGACTTTTGGTGATTATATGAATTACATTTTTCAAGAATGAAATGTTTAACTCTTAGGCTATTCAAAAAAATTCAATGTGATGATAAAACATACTCATCCTGCAGAGTGATGTTACCATCATCCTATTAAAGTGTTATATAATTCTTTAATGAATTAGCTTGTTCAATCATATGGCCAAAATGAGACAATTACAACAGTTAATTGTGAATCAAATATCCAATTGCCACACACATTTTAGATTTACTTTATAATTTATTGCTTTGGTGGAAAATGCATTTATTTTCCTTATTATTACAAATCTTATAGTTTTAAAGCTCATTTAATATTTATAACTACTGGAATAGTAAGGACAAAGTTTTCTATTTTTTTTACAAAGTTTACATCCTTCACAAGATAACATCACTCTAAAATACATCAAAACATATTAAAATAAAATATATTTCCATCTTAGATTTATTTTTTAAAAAATCTCATGAATGAAAATCATTCGTATTTATGTTCTAATTTCCTAACAAATAAATAGAAAATGTATTATATAATAAAAAATGCCAATTAAAATATTTACATTTTAAAAGTAAATATGTGTGGAAATGTATTAATTTAAAAATCACAACAACAGTTTAATTAAAATATTTGTACTTTAAATATTAATATATTATTATCAAAAGCAATGATAAAATTAGATCAGAAATAATACAATACTTGCAAACAATTGGAAATTTCCTCTCAATATAAAAATAAATTAATGCCAGAGTAACAAAATATTAAACTTGAATATTAGTCCTGCAATGTAGAAGAAATAGCAGCCTTTTCACATCTGCAATAAATGTGTAATCTAGCGATGAACAAAGATAAGCCCTGCGATTTCTATCAAAAACATGTCAATGTGGTTGTCTTTGAGCTATTTTGATACTTATTGTGTTATTTATGTTTGAGATTTACTTCAGTTTAAGCGAGTAATTACTTTTTGTATTTTTATTTGGGTTTTGTAATTTCATAAATAATCGGACTTTTGTTGTTGTTGTTGTTGTTGTTGAATTTATGTGGGATAGAATACCTAAAAATGACATTTTTTGTGTACTTAATGATATAAAAGAATTTTTCCCACTAGGATGAAAAGCGATAACAAAAGTATTATGCTCTAATTTTTCTTTTTTTTTTTTACAACAAAAATTTCCGTTTACTAGCGTTTTTGTGGAAAATCACGACACACTTTACAATCACATTTTTAATTTTGGTGAGGGGGAGTTTACAGTTCAGGTCTCCATTTTCTGTTGTAAAAATTTAATTTTCAATTTCGCTGTTTGAACATGATCAATTTTACAGTGTAAAAAATGTACATGTTTATTTTGTGTTTTTGTAAATAATATTTAAAAAAATTATAATTTAGTGATTGTTTTATGCATATGTAAAGTAACATTTGGGTGTTGCATCTTTTATTCAATACAATTTTTGGGGCGTGATAAAATGTAGTTTTTAGCATTTCAAATTCTGGTTTAAAATGTTGTTTTCAATAACTCATTTATTTCTCAAAATCATACATATCTTTTTATATATACTGTATATAGTTTTACTTGTGTGCAAAGATGTTATTTTTAGTCCTGCAATACGGTATTAGATGTGCTGCACCTTTTCATATTCATGTACAAGATTCGTGTATACGTTACTTTTTTTGCAAATGTTGTGAGAAAAAATCATGTACAAGATCTGTGAACATGATATTTTGGTTACATCACAAGATTTACAAAGTTATGGGTAGATTGATACAAATGTGAAATTGCAAGATTAATATTCAAGTTACATATAGTGAGGCTATATTTAATTCCAAGCCTCCATATGTAATAGCTGATATTTTGTTGACAATCTATGATTACATTTCATGATCACCACTTATGCTTGCTCAAGCTGTTAAAACAGGCAAAACTCTCCATACAGTAGTGCCATCATGCATCCATTAATTACTCTGGCTTGCACTGAGTGGCACTACTGTATAGAAAGTTTTGCCAGTGATAACATTTCATTGTTGTTTTAATGTACAGTACTTTTTAGCATATATATATATTGTAGCCTTTGAGTTTGAAGCTAGTTTTATTTAAGACAGTATATATAAAAATTTTCCTCATAAAATGCATTAATTGTGTTAATTCCACCCACCCGCAGGAGAAGGCCCCAGTTACCCTCCCCTTCTCCCCCCCCCCCCCCCTTTTTCTCCCCCCCCGTTGAAATTATATAGTTATTTAGAGAGTACTAAGTTCGAGTCAAAATAAAAATTGAATAGGTTTTCATAAAGTTAATAAACATCACATATCACCATTTCTTACATTGCTATAACTGTTATTAAAAACAGGCAAAACTCACTATACATATTGCCACACACTGCAAGCTAGAGTAATTAATGGATACCAGAAGGCTTGTGAATAAAATCCCCATTTAGTGCCTACAAGAACCAAAATGTATGGGTACTGAACTGAGTTCAGACCTAAGACTATATAAGCTAATGAGCTTGGACTGAAAATATTAAGGTGTTTTCAATTTAAGACTCATGGTCTTGTAGTTAAGTAGAGATAATAGATGGCTGCTGGAGGGTTGCATTAGATCTTAAGATCTGGGTGCAGTGCTCTCAGATCCAAGGCTCCTCACTGATAAAGGCCACAAGCCAGAAACTGGTCTGGGGATATTGGCTAAGTAGGCACTAGATGGGGATTTTAATCACAAGCCTTCTGGCATCCATAGATTACTCTAGCTTGCAGTATGTGGCAATATGTATAGTGAGTTTTGCCTGTTTTCATAAAATACGAAAGCAAAATTCATTTATAAATACTTAAAAATAAGAATTGTTTTATTTAAAATGTCAATTTAACTAAGATTTAGAGATTCAGAAACGGTCGAGGTTGACAGTTTATTTATTAAAAATATCTCACAGATCGTATTAATAGTGCAGATGAATCAGAAAGGGGGAGGGTAGATTTTATAAAGTAAATATCCTATTTGATAACAAAGGTGTCTAGTAAAAATCATATCGAGAAGTAAATTTTTCACTGTAAAATACTGAAAGTTGTATGACAAAAAAAAATCAACAAAAGTATTAAGAAGTCGCTTTATGTAGAATTATATACGTGCGTGTAAATGCATATATGTAAAATGTATTAGTCACAATAAAATTCGAATTTTGTTTCACATTTTTCTCACCAGAGTGTTTCTTGTCGAATTACTGTGCAGTTTATGGATAATAAAAGAATAGCTAAAATAGTATTTAATTGGGTTATGAGTAAAGGGCAGGTAACAAGATGGGTGAGAAAGGTAATGCGGTATGCAAAAGATTTGGATAAAGAATTTATATCAGTATATTTGTACAAAAGATGGGATGATTCTGTTAAGAGGATTATTGAGTGTTATAGTAGTAAGGAATGGGATAAAAGAATAAATTTATTAATAAAGACTAGGGAGTTAGAGAGATGGAGAAATAGTATGGAGAGTAAAAAGAGTTTAAATATATATATAGAAATAACAATATTAGGTGTGAGTTAATATATGATAATAGTAAGGAAAGTAGTTTATTGTTTAAGGCTCGAATGGAATCTTTAGCTACAAAAGAATATACATGTAAATGGAAAAATATGGGTGATTTATTTTGTAAATTATGTAAGGAAGGAATTGAAAATACTAGGCATTTGTTAATTGAATGTAAATGTTTGAAAACAGAAAAGGTACATATAATGAAGTTGTGGAAAAATAAATATGAAAAGAGTGATTATACAGAAAGTGAATTATTGGTTTTTATGCTGGGTTTGGGAAAAGATAAGGGGGATTTAGATATAAAGGTTATAGAGTTGACAAAAATTATGTTGTGGAAATGGGATAGAGCAGATTATGGGTAAATTTAGAATGGGGAATGTAAAGTAAAGTGGCTAACAGGTTTATCTGGGCATAATTGCTGAGATATTCTTGACTTCGTTTAAGGAGAAGCCATAATACATCACATCACATCGTAGTTTTCGTTTATTGAAAAGATAAAATTCGCAAAGCAAACTCCTATAAAGTATTTCTAGTAGTGTGAAATTGTTACATTGTCTTGGGGCAATGAATCCTATAAATGGTAATGTAGTGCCAGAAAATGAAGTGTTACATGCTGCAGATATTCGCGTAGAACGACCCTGATATCCGCACACAAAATGTGGATGAGAACTAAACGCAAGCTCAAACATCAGTGTGGTATCACCAGTACTTTATTCGAATCCTATCTGCAGGAATTTGCTTTCAGGACTCTCTACACGACTGACGCAGTCTTTGCGAACCGAAAACTACAATGGACAGTAATTATGAATGTTGGTAGGATATATTGTTATTATTTTAATAAATTATTTTTTATAATATAATTATTTGTTATTTTTTTTATATTATAATTTCGTGTATTTGATATTTCACAAATTTTTAAATAATTCGACACGAAACCTTCTCGTGAAAAAAATGTGAATTACAAAATTTTGTCGTAACCTGTAAACTGCAGTTTTACCTTATTTTTTTTATTAAAAACTTTCGTTTTTATCCTCTCGGGATTTTTACGCGCGGGAAAATTCAACAAAACCACGTGATGTCTGTACAAATGTGAATAGATAATTTATAAAACGATAGCAAACAATCAATTAAAAATTGGATATAATTTGATTGACATAAAGTATCATTCAGAAATTGACATGGGAGGAGGGGGGTGTACCAAAAGTATTTAAACTCAGCCATCTTTAAGGCTGGGTTCATTCATCATCATTTTGTCTCCAGGGGAACTTCATTCAGGTTAAATTATCATTTTACAAATACTAAAATTTAAGGTTTTACTGTTGTCCTAGCTCCATTTCTGAATGAAATTTTAGTTAAAAAGTTATATTATTGTAAGATATGATTATTGGCTAAATTTTTTTATCGGCATATATTTAATTCCTTCCTAAAGTTAATCATCATCAACCGTAATCACCTTGAACCACTGGCAAATAATGCATCGACCGCCGATAAAATTTTACTTAAATTGAAGAAACATTAAATTTTGTGGATCTGTATTTCAAATGTTCACTTATTAAAATGGATGAATATAATTATTTGTATCATCAAAAGTTTAGAAAGAAAATAATTATTTATTTCTTTTATCAAAAAGAAGTGTGGAACTGAATTCTAACCCAAATGTTATATGTTAAATCCTGCCTAAATATTGTCTGTATCATCGTTTGACTTGAAGTGACTATCAATGGAAAATAAATTATTTATGCAGATAAGGAAATAAAATTATTAATTAAATCCATATGCTACCAACCTATGCCAAAATCGATGGAATATAATACAATTCTTTGAGAGAATGTGTGAATTATTGGATTTCTCCAACCTGTTACCGTAAACCAATGTGTCTGAAAGTTAAGAGAAAGCTGATTATCTTCTAATATGAAATAAAATCTTATTGAAGAAACAAACTATGTAAAGGAATTAATGGTCATTTACAATTTTTTACTTTTTTGATGTCTAAAAGGTGAATCGATCAAATAAATACCCTCTGGATTAATATTTTTCTGTTTAAAAGTGTGTTACATGCTAAAACTTCGAACACAAATGTTTAAACCATAAGGATTAGTTCGTGAGATTTTATTGAAATTTTCCATGGATTAAGTATTCAAATATGTGTGCACACAAAACTATAAGTGAGATTTGCAGCTGCAGTAATATAAAAGACTTGGAGGACGATTGAATAAGAATTATTTAAGTATAATTTTTATTCCTTTTTTTTAAAGTTATATTTATCTAATGTGTTAGTATACGAGTTAATACATATTTAGATTTTTTTTTCGTAGTTTGCGTTAGTATAAAATTTTGAGATGTTTTTTTAGCTACAAAATTATTGCTTTACCCTAATTAGATGAGTGAAAGTTATGAATGAAAATATTTAGTATACGAAGTGTTTTTAAAGATCAGGTTATTATTAAATATTTTATGCATGTTGTGACAAAATGAAATAACTGTCCCAAAATTGGGGGGGGGGGTGATTTTGCAAATAATGCGGATTTCTTTTTTATTATTATTAAAGTTAAAAATGATTTTGGAGGTACGCTGATTTAGCTTATAGAATTGTTGGCTCGTGCCTCAGTGCAATATTTTAGTAAGAGTATCACTTAGAATATTGTTAACAGAGTCGTAGAATCAATTTTCTGTTTATTTGTGTGGATTTGAAAGTGCGATCTACTGTGAGGCATTGCATTTTATTTAGCTTTAGGTAGCTAGTTAAGAGCCAAGAGTAAGTATAAAGTTAAGTATTGAATTTGAAAAATAAAACATTTGTATAATAATAAGCAGTGTGTATCAAAGGTTCCAGTTTACATCCAGATGGGAACATCACTGGGATGGTAAGCCAATTAAAATATTCCTCCTGCGGAGACATTGGTATATGATTTACATGCACATAAGTGAAAGTACGAGTTGTCCGATTCTTTAACATTTGAACAACTGTTCAATTCATGCTACGGTAAGCAAATGCTGTAAAATATTTTAAATTTTAAAAACAAGTGGTTAAGGCATATTACGTCGAATTAATTAATGCATAAATTATTAGCTCATTATTTTGTGAAGAGTGGTCCTTCATGACCAATATTAGCAATCGTAAAGCAAATATGGTAGTTTAAAGTTTAGAAATACATTTAAGAAGTTAACATTTGTTATCATATTTAAAGGTTACGTGATTATTTAATGCTAAATTGTATTGTTACCTGTTCATAGTCACTTCGTAGCAGTTGTTCACCCAGTTCATTGATAATACTTTGTCCTATTAGAATTTAGCAGTATCTGCTGTTTTGTTGTATATTTTTTTATATGGTTGAAGAACAGAGGAAAGCAACGAGAAAATATGTAAATACCTTTTTAGTTTATATTTGTTAATAAAATGTCATTTTAAAATAACTTTGTCTGTCTAAATGTTTTGCTGATCCCATGAATTCTGGAAATCCTAATCATACACCAATACATGATTACTTGAATTTTAATTATGGTTTGATTTTATTTCACTATACCACATAAATTATTGAGGAGATTACACCCGGGTCTCATTTTATGTGGATTTTTTAAAATGCGATTTTGAAGTTATGCGATTCATGTTTCTTCTTAATATCTTTGTATGTATTAAAAATTATTAGATCAGAAGTCGAGCTCCGATAATGTGTTATTATTTTAAATATTATAAATTTCGCACACTTACACGTCATATTTAAAGTAATAGCGTATTATCGGAGTTCAACTTCCATCTAATAATTTCAATATTTTCAATGCTTTATAATAGTACTGTAATAGATTTTATACAATAAAGAAGTTCATAAAATCAGGATTTCCCCATTTTATATACACACATTAAATTTTAAAAGATTATAATGTAAATCTGTTCAAACATTATAGATGCATATACTATGCATGTTGTAGTTTTTGCATTTTAAATCACATTCTACTTTTGCTTTTTAAAAAAAGAGTACGTAATCAATTAATTATTTAGTGCCCGCAAGTTTATTTTTAAAAGGTGAGTAACAGCGGTGGGCACAATTAAATTTGACAATTAAAAATTAAAATCTGATTTTTAATTATAATTAAAAATTTAAAAATTACTTAACTGTGATCTGAAATTAATGTGATGCGAAACAATGAAAATTGATTTTTAAACAGAATTGAAAATTAAAGACAAAAATAAGAATTTAATTTTTAATTATTAGTTTTAATCATAAGTTTAAGTTCTTATTTTTATTTTAAACTTTCCCTAATGGAGAGGAAAAAACACCCAAGAAAGTGAATTTCTTTGGAAACAACAATTTCAATTTTAGATCGCTTAGTGAAATGGGAAGGATCAACAGCAATTGAAAAACATTTTAGTTTGGGCGAGTGTACTATAAAAGCAATTAAAAAAATGAAGTAGATGCTAGTTGCATTTCCTCTTGTGATGAATCTGATGCCTTACTAGTTCATAAACAAGCTTACATATCTTCAAATAGTGATAATAATTAAAATACCGTACATGTATGATAAAATACTATAAATTACGCATAAAAATATTGTTTTGAATAAAATTAAATACTGTAGTTAATAAAAAAGTCTGTCTTGTATCAATATTTTTCAAATTTGAAATTTTTTATTAGTCATATTTTATTTTATTTTTTATGTGAATTTTACATAGTTGCCTTGCTGCGCATTTTATGAGAAACCTACGAGACCCAAGTGTATTAATAAAGTTTTACCCAATTTGATATAAGGAAAATTATTTAGCATTGCAATTTCAAATTAATAATTACAGAAAATAAGAAACTAATTTAGTAACATTAAAGTTTAAGATTTATAGTATGCAGTAGGATTATTGAGTGATGTAGAATGCGATGGGTGGGCATAAAATCTTTTTTCCATCTGCTGTATTCAAATACCTTCCCAGGTGAACTAATTAAGTAAAAAAATTTAAATTATCAGTGTGTTTATAGTACTTTATTTACAAAATTTGTAATTAAATTTTGATTTTAATTATTTGGAAAAATAGAGAAAGTGGACATTGGCTATGTGAAATTCAGCCAAGGCCAATTATGGATATAATGATCAAGTATTCATTTAACACTGATAATTTGCATCAATGTTAATTTTTACACCTTTACTGTTCTGAAGCACTGAGACCTTAAATAAGAGTTAGCAAAGAAAATTAATCAGGGAAAATTAAAAAAAGTTTAAAACAAGTTACCAAAATTTGTAAAACAGAGTTATAATTGAAAGTGGGGTAGAGTGATGGATTCGGATGATGGGCATGGAAATAAATTCATTTTTAAATTTTAATTGTGACTTTGATGTTAAATGTGCTGAGAGATTTATAGTACAGTGGGGAGTTGAGCTGAGATTTTCCTCCTCTCCAAATAAATATAATAAATCATGAGAATTTTATTAGTAATATCGCTGTTTATTTGTTGAAAATTTTATTTATTACCATTCATTGGATATTAGTGTGGATAATTATAAGTGAATTATTATTAAATAATAAGCAGCGAATTGAATCTCTATTAAAGTTACAATTTGGGCCCTGGCAATTTTATATGTCCCATCACTGTCGATCTGGAGGCCATCCGCTCTGGAGGTAATGTGTGTGTGCAGTAAGCAAATATTAATAAATTGAGCTCTGGAGGTAATGTGTGTGCAGTAAGCAAATATTAATAAATTGAGAATGTACATTTATATATTTCATTTGGTTATTTATACATAGAGCTAGGTTTAATTTAAATAAAGATGCTATATCTAGCCTTGTATAACTGATTATGAGTTTAATCATATTCCATCTGACTGATAAATTAATTTCACTCAGAATTATCAATAATGTTGACAAGTATTGCTTATAAATATCAGATCTCCCAAGAATAGATGAATTCATTCTAATATTGATCCTTTATTCAACATTTAGATTGCTTTTAATTCAGAGCCTATATTTAATTTAAAGTTTACATGTAATTGATTAAGACTTTATTAATGGTTTTCTGTCGACAATGTAATCAGTAATTAAATTTTGAGATACATGGAGAAACTTGTAGACAGAAAAAAGTTGCAAATAAAGATATTTAAACACTTTTAAAGATATATTCTTTTTAAGTAGAAATTAAAAATTGTTAAATATTTTTACTTTTAACATTTTTCTGTCTAAAAGTTTCTCCATGTATATATGTGTATAAAAGAAAATATAAACATACATATACATAACACAGACATACAACTATTTAGCTCTCATTGGAATTTAGTTCATAAGTCATGTCATTAATAAGAAAATGATTTTCAATTGATTAGAAAGTTGAAGACTTTCTGTATCATTTTTGCTGTGAAACGAACAAGTTACACTTCTATTTCATTATCTTTTTTTAAATCTTCAACAGTATCTAAATTAAATATCAAACCTTTTTCCAACAGGCATTTAATCTCTTCGTGTTTACACCTGCACAGTGCGGGCAATGATTTTCAAATTATAAATCGGTTGAGGTTAAGATTAACAGAAATCTACGCATGCACTTTTTACATCTTGGTTTCCATCTTTCTCTCTACTTTTCAAAAAGGTAAATTTTATTTTTCTACGTAAATTTTTGTGATCAAGCTAGATTGAATTTTTTTGTCTCTTATTTTTTTAATAGTTACTGGAGAACATTTCAACATGAAAAATATATCAGTAAAAAGTCAAAATATCTCTGTCTGGTTTGGTCAGGGGTTTGGGGAAAGGTTCCTGACAGAGATATTTTAAGTGCTGGCTCTGGCTAAGCATTTATCACAAAGCTTGTAGAGGAATTGGCAATTCTCATTGTTTATAACTTACAAGCTTAAGGGATAGGGTCATGTGATCTATGACTCTTATTTTGACTATTTATAGTCTCTGCCAAAAGTCTTATGCAATTTTATATTGCTATGACTACTAATATATGATATGGCTGAAGATCTATCATCCCCATATAGCTATTTGAGTTGTATAGCTGGGTTTGAAGACATGTAGATGTCTGAAAATTTCAGATTTTCCACTCAATAGATAACTTTTAGATAAGTACTTGGCTTTGGGTTGATATTTTTAGATCTAGTGTCTGAACCTACCCTGACACCTCTGAGGAGTGCCAAAGCACGAAACCATGGTCAGGGTTTGGGAGGGGTTCCTGACAGAGATATTTTAAGTGCTGGCTCTGGCTAAGCATTTATCATAAAGCTTGTAGAGGAATTGGCAATCCTCACTGTTTATATCAGTAAAAAGTTTTACTTTTTCTGTTGTATTTTGAAGCTAGCGTTATGGGGGCCTAATGATAAGTATTTTTATTTTTCTATATTTTTTTAATTATTATTTTATTATATATTTTTTAATTATTGTGTACATTTATATCGTGAATTATCTGCATTTTTTGATATGATGTGAATGTGGGTATTTAAATTAATTGACATGAGATAGAGATGAACATATTTTGGAAATATAATGACCTGATTTAGATTTTTCTATAATTACTTGTCTGCATTTTAATAATAGTAAAAAATATGCAAATGCTAAAAGCAATGATTTTGACAGTATATATAAACTACAAACTTATGTACCTCAATTCTATAATGAATTTAGTATTTCATTCACTTTTTATTTTATTATTTTATTTTGTATATAGTGACTATTTTAGTAGAACTTTTTAATAAATTACAAACTGTATTGAAGTTTTTATTATAATATTCAAATTATACTAATTATTGATCAATATTAACTTAAAAAAGGGATGTTACTAGGAGTGACTTATACATTGCAAACCCCTGTATGGAAATACATTTTGAAGGGCTACTGAGAAAATTGAATGGTATTAATGTTTTTATTCTATGACATTTTCAAGTGATGGATTACTTTAGGTAAGTGTTATTATATACTAATTTTTTAGAAATTTTAAGATGAATCCAACTAACCTACTAACAAAAATATAATTTTAAGTTGTATGCATGATAATTTAGAATTTATGAAATAATACAAAAAATAATTATTAGAAATATTAACTTTAATTCTTTTTTTTTATTACTTTGAATATTAATGACTATTTTTTTCAGTTTAATTACATTCTTTAAATCTTTAATCTTTAAAACAATATTTATTATGTATTTTTTATTAATAAAACTTAAAGGTTATGATAAAATTTGTGGCTTAGCATAATTTTTTTAAATATTCAATATGGCTGCTTGAAAGTGAAAAGGTTAATGTATGTAAAATTTAGTGTGTGCATATAAAACAGGGAAATCCCAATTTTAAATAAAATATGAACTTCTTTAGCGCATAAAAGAAAACCGCATAAAAAGATATAAAAAAAAAAAATGAATCGCATAACTTAAAAATCGCATTTAAAAAATCCACACAAAAAGAGACCCATGTGTATTTACTGTACATTTGTGTTCAATCATTCACATTCAGGATATAAACATGAGTTTTTTTAAAAATTATGCTTTTATGTAGATAGCTGACTATAAAGTACAAAATAACAAAGTAATCCCTTCTCAGTTAATTTGCCATTCTCAAAAAATATCAGAGATCTTAAGAATGTGGACGTGTTATAAAACAATTGGATATTGCAGCAATATTATTATTTCATAAAAACATTTGTGGCTTTTTTGCAATGTGCAATACAGGAATGGCAGGAAAAAGTAACAGTGCTATAATAATGGCAATGCAAATAACAAACACATGTTTATTTATTTGTTGAATCGTAGGCCATAAATTATTAGTTATTCATGTGACACTATGCTTACATTGAAATGTGTTATTTTAACAACAATCAAACAGTTTTGGGTTTCATCAATTTTATTGGAAAAAATAATATTGTTGCATGAATATTTTATAAGGTTACGCCTTTTTTGATTAGAATTTTTAATTAAATATAATTTTCAACCCATAAAAGAAGTCAATTAAAAAAAGAAAATCTGATGCCAACCGCCATGCTTTTAATGATGATTGGCTATACAAATATTTAATTAGAAATATAGACAATTTATTTGTTTGGTTTGTAACAAAACTGTTTTTAAATAATATAATTTAAAAAGTTGTTTTTCAGCAAAACTTTTCACAAATTTAAGCTATTTTCACCAAAACAAAAATTGAGCAGAAATATTAAAAAGTGGTGTGCGCAAACAACAAAATATTTTCAAAATCTGTTAACTACTGATTAGTCCTACAAAAGTATTCAAACGTTTTCGTGATTGGTTGAATGAAATTGTTAAAACTTCTTAATTGTTAAAGACAAGTTTAATGAATTCTGTGAATTAAAAGATAAATTATCTTTAAATGTATCAAAATAAATCAAATTTATCATTATAAAAGATTTATTTATTTATGAAATATATACAAATGTCTCATCATTTATAATAAACTAAATTTATTTTCACAATTTCAAAAGTAACGTAACTCACTTTCCAATCTTGCAAAAAGAGAAAAAGAAAACTTAAAATGTGCTGATTTTAAAAAATGAGGCAATAATAAGTCACCTGTTCAAAGAATTTACTATATTTAAAGATTATCACAAAATTTCTATTAACTATTTCATTCCTCATTTTCTCTTTTAACTATTTGACTCATCATTTTCAGTGACAATGCCTTTACCGACTGATTGTTTGGGTTTCTTTATAGGGTTTCCGACATCTTCAGATGTAGATGACATGGATGCTGAAAATATATATAAAAAAATCAGCTAATTAAATATAAAACCAACCCTCAATGGGGTGCGTGTATATATGTACAAGGTATTTAATAGCATAGAAATAAGACTTATATAGTAAGGATAAATTGCTCTGACATCATGTGACTACCGATCATGTATGTGCCATATTCATCACAATAGATCCATTTATTTGACAATAACTTTTTTGAATCTGCCTCAGCTCAGAAATCATTAACCCTTAAACTGTGCTGATCAAAAAAAGTCTAATTATACCTCATTACAAATTTTATATATAAATAAAATGTGACAAAATGAAATTCCTCATATCATATGTATAAATTCTGCCTTTGTTAAAAGTACATCACTGTGGAAAAGGCATTACAATTTTCACTGCTCAATTTTGGCAAAAAAAAAACTATGGTTGAAAAACTCAAACCACATAAATTTTTTTATTTAATTCTCAAATTTTAAAAATATAACAAAAGATATCTAGTAATTTATAGAAATAATTTTTATATTTAAGATAGCATTCTTAAATAAGAAATTTAATAGTGGGATATGAGTGTGCGTGCATGTGAAAACTATTATTTAAATACTTTCTGTTGAAATTTAATGTTTTAGGTTGGGTGATTTAATGTAATTTTTTTTTAAAAGAATGTATGATTTTTTTTAATCATCATCAACCATTATCAATCCATTGCAGTATAAAGATCTCTCCAAGTTCAATTTTCTCCAATCTTTAGCTTCTCTTCCCCACATCACCCCTGCACACTTTTTTATTTCATCCATCCATCTCACATGTGGTCTCTTTCTGGGTCTTTTACAATCTCTTGGAATCCGGTTTAAAATTTCAATTGTCCATCTATTATTATCTCTTTCTAGCAATATGTCCAGCCCAACTCTAGTCTTTTAATTTTTCCAATGGGGTCAGTAATACCTGTTTGTTCTCTTATCCATATATATATGTTTTCAATCTCTATTTGTGACTCCTAACATGCATCTCTCCATACTTTGAGTCCTCTGAAGTCTCTGTATTCCTCTTCTATTAAGTGTCCAAGTTTCAGATCCACATTTATTAAAAGGCTTCCTTTTCAAACATATAGGCATATTTCCTTTTAGTATCAAGTTACTTCTACGAAAAGCACTCCAACCAAGTTTAATTCTATGATTAATTTCATCCATTGTTTCCATCTGTATTAATAATCTGACCAAGGTATTTGTAGCTGTTAACTTAGTCTAACTCATCATAATCAATCTTTATTTTCATATTTTGAGAAAATCCATTAAATATTACTTTAGACTTTTTAACATTTATCTTTAGTCCTACTTTCCCACCTTCATTTGATAACTCCTGCAACATTTCCGGCAGCTCTAAAGCATTATTTGCAAAAAACAACTATATTTTCTGCAAAATCTAAATGAATTAACTAAATTCCATTTACTTTCATTCCTTTAGCTTTCCATTTGAATCTACAAAATACTTTTTGCAACATGCACTGTGATAAAAAGTTTTGGAGATATGGAGTCACTCTGTCTTACATCCTTATCAATGTTGACTTTCCTAATATCATTATGTAATCTAATTGATGCTGATGCATTTTTACAAATATTCTTCAATATATTACAATATCCTGGATATATATCTTGATGATCCAATGCTTTAATCACTGAAGAACTATTTATAAATCAAATGCCTTTTCATAGTCTACAAATTCAAAGCATAAGGGCAACTCATATTCATTTGTCTTTTCTATAACTTCTCTCAATACCTGAGTATTATCTACTGTACTAAAACCACTTTTGAATCCAGTTTGTTCTCTTGGTTGGTAGAAGTCCAGTGTTCTCTGTAGACGAGTTGTAATTATCTTGGTAAAATTTTTGGATAAAACAGATAAAAGGCTAGGCTGATAGGTCTATAATTTCTAATGTCTTTATCACCTTTTTAAAATATTAATATAGCATTCTTCCAATCATCTATCAATAGTTTTTCTTAATAATTTGTGTCTTTCAAGTTTTGCATTAACATGTATCTTACATCTTACTAATCGATTATCACTTCCGGTGTTAAATTTATTAAGAACATTACAATTTTGAACTATGTATTTTTTGTTAGTCAAGATATAACATAATTCTGCAGTATCGTGATTTGGATGCGTCCATGTTCATTTCCTTTTAACATTTTTCTAAAAATGAATTCATAATAATTTTTCTTTTTCTGCACTCCACAAGTCTATGTCCTCTCTCATTTTTATTACCATAACCAAAATTATCCACAGCACTTTCATCTTTCATTTGTTTACCAATTCTAGCATTAAAGTCTCCCATAACAATTTTAAAATGTTTACTTTGATCAAAAGCCTTGTGTATATCCATATAAAATCTTCTACTACATCACTTTTGAGAACTTGTTGGGGCATAAACCTGAATTATCTGCTATTAAGTTGTATAACTAATCTTGCCACTTTGTCTGATATACCATTGATCTCCACAATGTTCTTCCACTTTTTTTATTTATAACGAATCCTACTCCACTTGTATTTGCAATATTTGTGCCTTTAAAGTAGAGTACATGTCCACTTTTTAAATCAATTGTCTCTTCATCTTTTCTTCTAACTTCATAAAGTCCAATAAGGTCCCATTTAATGTAAGACAGTTTTTCTTTTAATTCTTGCAATCTTTGTTCACTTGAAAGTGATCTGCAGTTATAAATACCTAAGTAAAAAGTCATCATCAAATGGCAGCCTGTGTCTACAAACAGGTTTTTTTTAGCACCCTCCACCTTTGGCCACCAACCGCTGCCTTGGTTAGTGACTTTACAGCCTCCTGAAAATAAGGACCATGATTTACTTTTGTGTCATAATTGCATATATCTATTGGACAAATATTTATCATTTACATGTACATTCTTTTCGCCTTATCAGGCAACTGAGAAGAAAGACCATGGTGTTTCTTGATCTTAAACTCAGAGGTAAAAATTCAATAAACTCACTACTCTGGCTAATGCATGTTGGTGAGCAGCCCATCCATGTTCATATACTATATGAATTAACATATAGTAATAACAGCTGTAACAACAAGAATGTATGGAGTGGACATTAGAAATTTTCCCTGCTCGGTATCTGTTAGGCCTCCAAGAGGAATCAAAGTGTGTCCTTTCAGTTAATACCATAATAAATTTCAGTATTAAATAACTTCCTAAAAATTATTAAAAGATCAGATAATCTTTCAATTAACTATTTGTTTTGAATAAAAGGCTAGATGATATCAATTCCTACAATTGAATTTAATCAAAGGTAAGATTCCTGCATTGTAAAAACTTTATTAATTTCATGTTTAAAAAATGTAATATCAATATTAAAAAGGTTTTATTTATTCTAATGAATTTGCTGAAACTATTGTATTTAAAGTATGCTAAATATTTTTATTATCTTTCAAGTGTATTCTCTTTTGGTGTAATTTCATTTTATGTTATAAATATATGTGCTAACATGTTCTCCTAAGAAAAATTAAGTTGAATGAAAAATATTCAAGCTAAGTGTTTTCATGCTCATTAAATATTCCCATAGTGTATCTTTTCAAAGGCATTACATGTCTCCATAGTCATAGCCTTTCAAGGGCATTTAATGTCTTCTTAGTCATAGCCTTTCAAGGGTATTAAATGTCTCCATAGTCATACCCTTGCTTATGACTATGAAAATATTTAACGCTCTTGAAAGTACTTAGCTTCAATATTTTTCACGCAATTATTGTATTTCTAAAAAAGTATGTCAGCACATATATTTATAACTTATAGTAGGGTGGATTTTATAGGTAACTATTAAGGTAAGATAAGAGGGCACATTCAAATTAGAAAATTAAAATTACTATTCAAAACAGTGAACACTGAACTGAAAATAAGGAGAAATTAATACTAAAAAAAACATAAAAATGTATGTAAGATCAAGTTGGCATGGTTGTGTTTATATATAGATTACAAATAAAAAGGGAGGGAAAGACCAAAGGAAAACCATCTAAACCCCCTTATAGTAATCTAAGAAAAGTTTCTTATTTTTATAATTCTCATTTTATATGGAATAAAGACTATTTATCCAAAGTTGCAGGACTTTTAAATGATGAAAGAATTTTTTTAAAATGCTAGATTTAAAATTATTATATTTATTGCCATGATAAATTAGTAATAAGACTTTATTCTGTTTAATAAAACTTATGTCGCTGAATGCCATAATTGAATATCTGCTTACTGAATAAAATTAGTTGAATGAAAAGTAAAACTAACTTTGACAACTAACTTTGACTTTATGAAAATCAGTATACCATTAACAAGTCTTAAATTTATTTGGTCTGTCTGATTATTTTAAATGCTTTATTAAAAAATATATATAAATTTCATTTATTAATTGCTAATATTTGCAAGAAGCTGAGCTCTCTCATTGATGAACAGATGTAAATTATAATTTTATAAAAATGATTTTTATGGTTTTTCCATTAAACAGTACTTCAACATCTAAAAAACTCTGCAGGATATTTAAGAACTCTTTTATAGACATATCCTGCACAATGGTATGAATATCAAGATGAAGGGCTCTTTTTTCTTTTATTGGTAATGGATATAAATATTAGTTTTTAATATTCATTTATTTTAAATGTCATGTATTTATTTCTATACATTTTATATAATTTTATGTATGATTTAAAAGGAATTTTATACCAAGTTTTCAGAATATTGTCAGAGTATAGTATTTTAAATGCATGAAACTTGTCTCTTTTTGAAGTTATTTTGAATGTGTGTAAATGGTGGAAGAGTTCAGAAGCTGATGTATATTTTTGGTTGTTTAATTATTATGCCACAATTTTATATTTAGCTGTAGTTTGATATACTGTTTTATTGGTTTTACACATCATTTAGTTGTTTTAAGTGATATTAGCATAGTGTCTCTCTCATAGTTTATCATATCTTGCCAGTGAATTTAATTATCCATTTTTAAACATTAAGCATGCAATCCTTTATTTTGACAAATCCCTTTTCTTCTGATGGTTCATTCTCACTTTTCCTGATTAGTAACAAAGTCGTAGCTCATTATTGCTTAATGTGAAGATGCTTGAATCCATGCCATCATCTTACTTTGCCTTTGCTTCCTTATCCATGAGTGTGGATTTTCTTACATGCCATCATCTTACTTTGCTTTTGCTTCCTTATCCATGAGTGTGGATTTTCTTATTGGTATATTATATTTAAATCTATGGAGTGTGTATTACCATGACTTTAATTAACCTGGCATTTGATATTTTAATGGTACTGTGGAATACCAACTAATAGCATTCTTTCTTAATATGCATGTTTTTTTCATGTAGATCTTGCCTCGCTAGCACCTAATGATATTCTAAATTCAATAAAATATAAAGCACTAAATTTATTAATTGTGTATATGACTATATAATATAATACACATCTCTTTTAGCATTCATTGCCAAACAAGGTTTGGTAAGCTCTTATTTTACATAAGATATTGAATATTTTCATCTAAGAAGTTTATAATTATCGATGTATTAACAAACTCCACTTCTCTCTCAACTTTTATTTTTTATATAAAGATACAATAAAAGACAAACGATTCCCAAGATGCATTTCATGCTGAACTAGCACTCATCAGTTGTCCCAGGTCACCATCTCCCATATATATTTTTATTACAAGAAGAGAATTATGGGTGGTGAGTTCATAATTGTAAGATAGTGTAATAAATGTGAGTACAGGAATATAAAGAAATATAATATTGAAAGTCTATTTTATAATTGTATTACTGATGTTAAGATAACATAAAGGCTAAGATTATTTCATCTAATTAAAAATAAAAGCATTTATCTAATTAGTATTGGATTAATTTAG
The DNA here is from genome assembly GCA_028023455.1 of Epiperipatus broadwayi. Taxonomy (NCBI): domain Eukaryota; kingdom Metazoa; phylum Onychophora; class Udeonychophora; order Euonychophora; family Peripatidae; genus Epiperipatus; species Epiperipatus broadwayi. Next base: position 25,211,663 of record JAQFVV010000002.1, read on the forward strand.
TAAATTCTTAATTTTTGATAAAGTTAGATCACTTTACCTTATTCATTATCAATTAAAATAATTACATTGTTTGTTTTTATTTTAATAGAAGATTGAGAGCAAACATAATATGGTTGTGATATTTTGGGTAGCCATAAAATCCCTTTTCTACTCAAGATATCATGAATGTCATCCTAGGGGATTATATTTAAAAACATTCTGCATAAGTCACGGAAATATTTGGCAATTATTGGATTGACATACCTATGTGAAATAACATTTTCTTTAATGAAAAATACAAACATGAATGAAAGATGAAAATGTAAAAGTTATTCAACAAATAACTACTTGTGAATCGCATCCCAAATTTGATGCAATCGTAAATCAAAAGCATTCCAAATTCAATCCTCCCCATTAAAATTTTTGTAACAAGTTTTCTGTATTTACTTTGTTACCATGACAACAAAAATGTTTATTACAAATTTTTGTTTTTATCCATAATTGATTCTTTTGTATTTATAATTTTTAAAAATTGTTAATAATTTAACATTTTTTAGGTTCTGAACTTTTTCTTAAATTGTTCTTTTATTCTGGTCCACATCACAATAAATTTAATTCATCCCATTAACAAAAAAAAACTGCCTGTGCCTGCTCTACAGGCCAGTCACCTTAATCTGATTGTTGAGTGATAACATCCTCTCTTTAAAGAGACTACATGGAAGGATTCTGTTAATTTTTAATATCAGCCTAACTTTGAAAAGACCTTTCATCAACATATCTGTGAAAATCCTCAAAGTGTATGGATAACATAATTATATTATAACTAAATGTGACAGTTTATGTTTCCCTTCACATTAGATACAAGAATCTATTGATCTTACATAAAATAATTCTGCAGAGAACCTCTGGCTGAATGAAGCATCCCTAATTTCAGTTTTTAAGCAAATAAATCAATATTCTACAAAAGCTTCATGAGCACTAATTAAAATTGCTTCCACTAAAGCCAAAACTGCTTCCAATCTTGAATGATAGTTTATACATCTAACACTACTGTGATATTTTTAATGACTCACAACCAATCTCTCTAACAAATAAACATTTTAGGTGAAAAAACCTCCAATCAACAAATAAGTAAGCTAGAAGTTTAAATATATCTATATTCCTATGAGAAGCAATAGTCCAATTTTGTGATCACATACATGTTGGTTTAAAATTTTAATTTGTTTTTAATCAACTATATATAACCCAACTTACAGTTAAATACAAGCAGAACAAAATTCTATTAAAAATTATTAATTGCATTAACTATCTGATTCTTCATTTTCAGTGACAACACCTTCACTGATGGATTGTTTGGCCCTCCGTTCAGGTCTTCTGACATCTTTGGATGTAGACGATGTGGATGCTGAAAATATTTTTAAAAAAAATGGAATTAATTAAATATAAAACCCTCAATGGGGTGCATAAAATACATGTGTGTATACATGTATAATGTATTTAATAGCACAGAAATAAGACTTTTATATAGTAAGTGTAAATTAACTATTTGATTCATCATATTTATTGACAGTAACTTGATTGGTGATCTTTGCCTTCATTGCCGATCTTACGAACTCTTTGGATTTTTGTGAAGTTGCTGAAAATATTAGAAAAAAATCGGAGCTAATTAAACATAAAACCAACCCTCAACAGGGTGCTTAAAATACATCTGTGTGTATATATGTCTAATGTATTTAATAGACAATAATTTTATGAATAATTATAGTTATTATTAATAATTTGAATATAAAAAAGTTTAGAAATAAACTTGAAGAAAATGATGATAGAGTGAGGTGGTAAACAAGTATAAGAATGTTTGAAAATTTGACAGTTGGTTTTTGGAAATAGGATTATAAAGATGTAAGTATTTAGTGATGTAATAAAAAGGTAATTTATAATGTAAAAAAGTTAATAGTTAAATATATAGTAAAAATAAAGAAAATTTAGAAGTAATTAAAAAGATAATAAAATGATAGATTAAATAGAAGAGTTTAAAGATTAAAGTTTTAAAATTATAATACAATTGTTTTAGAATAATTAATAACAAAATACTATAAATAAAAAAAATAAAGTTAGTTAAAAGAAGAAGAATAAAATGGAAAATGATTATTTATAATGGTCAAGCTAAAATGTATGTTATTGATTATGTAAATAAATATAATGTATTAATTGTATGATTATATATTTGGATATTGTAGCTCTGGTGATGGCTGCAGGACAGTCAAAATTGTAAGAGTAAAGTTTTGGTGTATGAGAAAGTTGGAAATGGTATCATATGTAAATATAGAAATCAATACATAAAGAAAAGAGGAAGAAGAAAATTGTATTACTTCCATAACAGCTCCATTTATTTGACAAAAACTTTTTTGAATCTCCTTCAGCTGAGGAATCAGTCTAGAAATTATTAGCCCTTAAAACAACAATTACTGTGCTGATTAAAAAAATCTATAATTAAATCTTAAAATTTACATATACACCTGGGTCTTGTTTTATGCGGATTATTTTAATGCAATTTTGAAGTTATGCAATTCATGTTTCTTTTTAATATCTTTCATATTACACTATATTTATTAGATATCAAGAAATTTAAATTATTAATAACTTATTTTGACTTGAAATAGTTTTTTTTTTTCAAAAATATGTTATATTAGCAGCTAACATGAATATGGCCTGAAGCTGTATTTAGAATCTTAGCTTCTATGTAAATAATCTACTTATACTAATTAGTAAATAATAAGATGTATACCTATGTATAAAAATATCGCAATATTCAAAAATTTCAAACTTTTAAAACGTATTTTGTTAGATATAACAGAAATAAATAATTTTTTAGATTTTTAAAATAAATAATAACGAAGATTTTATTGATTTTGTAAACTGAAAATAATCTTTGTAACAATAATGTATAATCTTTTTGTTTTGATTGTGATCTCATTTTTTTAATGTAGAAACAGAAAACCATTAACACAGCACAAGACTGAAAGTGGCGCTAGTTGTACATCACATCATGAATCTAATTTCTTACTAGTTCACAAATAAACACATATTATCAAATAGCAATAATGATTAAAATATGTATTACTAGTTCACAAATAAACACATATTGTCAAATAGCAGTAATGATTAAAATATGTATGAAAAAATGTAAAATTAAATACTGTAGTTAATAAAAAAAGGGAAAAAAGTTTGTCTTATATTAATTTTTTTCAAGTATTTGAAATTTTTTATTAATCATACTTTATTTCCTTATTTTTTTAATGTGAATTTTGAAGTAATTTTTCCTTATTGCTTTGCTTTTATGCGATTTCTGAAAATTACAGAAACTATCCCCCAATTTTCAAGGTAAGTTATGTATATTTTTGTGCGATTTCTTTTGTGTGCATTTTCGGAGGAACCTATCTACCGCATAAAACGAGACCCAGGTATAATTAGTTACAAAAAATAGCATCCTTTTTTAAGTTATCAACAAAATTACAAATAACAATGGTAGCAATTAAATTCCTTAACAATGTGCTTTTATAAAGTATAATTTAAACATGATTTGAAAAAAAGGCAAGTTGGAGTGCAATTGTCTACTATAACCACAATTAGTATTTGAATCCCAATTGGATAAAACTTGAAACTTTTTTTTTGGTGTTCTAGTTAGATTCAGAATTTTTTTTCAGGTTGTCAGCCCATAGTCAATTCAGCTATATTCAATATTGATCAGTAACTAATTGCAGAAAAAATCCAACATTCTAGCAATGAATGAACCAGATGAATAATGCCTTTTTCATGCAATTACTCTAGAAAGAGTCCTGGAGAGATCTTTGTCTGCAATAGACTAATTAAAACTTGTTTTAGCATTTATTTTTAATTACAATTTTATAAATTAGAGAGTTAAATTCAGAGATATTAAAATAAAATAAAAAAGATAAAAAAAATTCTTTGAAATAAAAAAATAAGCCAATTTATAAAATCATCGTGAAACTTAAATGTAAATATAACACTAATTTCATACTAGTTTTAATTGGGAATAAAAAAAGTCAATGTTTGGTTGCAGTCTACAAAAATATTTTAACAATTTACTGTATTTATGGCTCTCAAAATAGCCAACATTCCAACAAAACACAACTCACTTGGAACACTTCTTTTAATATATGAACTCAGGAAAAGGTTGAAAGAAAGAATAAAAAACTGACTTGATTCCAATGAAAATGAACATTTGAACAGCACAATAAATTCTCATAAAATTATTTGTGTTCATTCATTTAAATACTTTATTAGTTTGTATTACTTCTTAATGATATGGGACTCATTAGTTAATAATGTATCCAGAAACTGAAATGCTAGAATATATTAAGAAAGTAACAAACTATTTTTGATGATGATCAAATATTATCACTTGGTCATAATACTTGCACCGCCAATAAATCAAAGAGTTAATATAATTGTTATATTTTGTAAAAATTGCAGACAAGTTTATGCACTCCAGAAAAACTAGTATTTATACGAAGGTTGTTTTTAGATCGTGCACAGATAACTGAGAAATTTAATTAAAGCATTAACGGAATAGCGATCGACAATTCCAAGAAATATTTGCTGATTACAAATATTTCTAAATAAGAGACCTTACCTTATTGGACAATGTAATTAATTGTTGCAGTTATCAGAAAGCTATAAAAAGAGTATGTAACAAGTACGTTAGGCATGTATTTGAGTGTATCTTCAGTAGACGTTCCTGTTCAATTCTGTTAGGAGAGATCTCATGTAAGTGCTTCGGTTAATGTTCAGCACTCAGTGGAAATGTAGTTCACAGGTATAGCTGAAAGGGCCCACAGAGATTGGGAGACCATAGCATGAGGAAACCGTCCAGATAGCAGCTGAATAAAGAGTTGAGTTTCCGGTGTTTTTCAAGTGGAAATACTGGTAGACTGTTGCAGAGACAGAAGCTGTAAGGAGCTTTAGGTCAGTTGCAGTGCTATACTATGAAGTGTTCGTTTGCAGCTACACTGGACTGGGGCCAGGATGGGTGTAAACCTGCCCATTGTGAACCGTTTTTATAGCAGCCAGACGGAATGTACATCGAGGGAATTGAACATTAGCGAACTGTAGAAAATACGTTACAAACTATTCACTAATCTGATTACTTAAAATATTGGGAGTCTTTGATTGTATATTTTCATTTGCTGGCCACCCAGTCATACTTGCAGACACAGCAATAATTATTCTTAAAAACTTACTTTTAAGTTTTGAGGTTATACTGAGAAGTGGTGGTTCACTGTTTTGAGAAATATAACTTGCAGTACAAAAGATAACCATTTGCAAGTGATATGTAACCTCTTTTCAAATAGCTAATCTTTTGTTATCCTTAATATTCTATACACAAATAACTAACTACTGTTAAGGAAAAACCTGTCATTCTTATTTAACAAATAGTAAAATCACCAACATATTTTTCCTTATTCAGGCATAAAATAAAGAATAGATGCATTTAGATATTTGTCAATCTCTGTTTGTGTTATCATTTTGAAAGAATTATTTTTTAAACAGTATATCTTTTCAAATAAGATTTTGTTTATTATTAGTAATAAACAAAAAAACAACAACATACGTACGATTATCAATATGATTCCTTAAAAGTTTTAGTAAAATATTGAACACAACTGTTACAAACATTTTAAGAATAACAATTGTTAATTAAATATTGTAGTAACCTTAATGTTTACATGATATATATACATATTAAATTATAATTAGAGATAGTATTTTGTATTGACATTAAAGACAACACATACTAAATTGACAGAACTTGAGAAAAACTCAATAGTATTAATGCAAATCAAAGAACATGACAGCAGTCACAGACTGGTATGACAAGTATCGATAGAATTTGTATTCATCAGTACTGCCCCAGTGACAGTGGGAACCATATTGGCAGTGACGTATAGAACAGACAACAGTTGGCAATCACAGGATACAATGGCATTATTAGTATTGACAACAGTTTGGTAATCGCACACATTAAATAAGAGCAAGTAATGGCTGATACAAAAAATGACTCAGGTGAAAAGGAAATCATGGTAACTTTTTTTTACCTATTCATTATTAGGCATAAGGGGTACAAAATTAGTAAATTTAGCACAGAAGAGTTTGACTTGAGTTATGGAGCCAGTATATAGACAGGTTTAAATTCTTGATTATTGTGACTAAGATTAAATAAGAACTAAGATTAGCAACTTGTGTATGTGTGGAGAATCCACATATAAAATTTTAATATTTTAGACAGGACCTATAGAAATAGAAACATAACATTTGAGAAAACTATAAAATTCTACATCAATATTTTTTGCCAAGGCCAATCATGATGATGGAAATATATAAATTTTATTTTCATAATCAATTAAAGAGTGTTGCATTAATAGAATATGTGACTGTACTAAGAAATCAAGCAAATAAAAGTGGTTTTGGTAACTTAAATGAAGCATTGTGAGATATACTTTTCTGGCATGATAAATCACATGCTTTCCCTAAGACTATTGGTGGGTAATTAAATGACATTTGATAAGTTGTTGGTTGCATTAGCGAAATTAAGTTATGAGGTATCAAAACAATCGTCAATATTCGTTGATAGGAATCAAGAAGTAAAAGCCACAAAACATGCCCAAACAATAGGGGAAAAGTATAAGAATAAAGACTTTTGGCATGATAAATCACATGCTATCCCTAAGACTATTGGTGGATAATTCAGTGACATCTGATAAGTTGTTGGATGCATTAGCAAAATTAAGTTATGAGGTATCAAAACAATCATCAATATTCATTGATAGGAATCAAGAAGTAAAAGCCACAAAACATGCCCAACCAATAGGGGAAAAGTATAAGAATAAAGACTTTTTTGGCATGATAAATCACATGTTATTCCTAAGACCATTGGTGGATAATTCAGTGACATTAGATAAGTTGTTGGTTGTGTTAGTGAAATTAAGTTATGAGGTATCAAAACAATCATCAATATTTGTTGATAGGAATCAAGAAGTAAAAGCCACAAAACATGCCCAGCCAATAGGGGAAAAGTATAAGAATAAAAACTTTATGAATTATAGGTGCTTTAGATGTAATGGTAATCATAATTTGGGTGCATGCAATGTCAAAGAAAGTACTTGCCTTTATTGTAAAATATAGGGCTATATTTAAGCAGCATGCGGACCATTGCAAAAGCTGGGGAGTCCAAATGGATATACCCATAGCATGAACATAAATAAAGCAAGGCAAGGAAATTGTAAAAGTAAAACAAAAAGGAAAAATTATAATAGCTTTAAAAAGAAATATATTAAACTACTAAACATCACATGATCACCAATCCATATGCTTACACAAACTTATATTAGAATCAAAACTCTCCATACAAGAGTGCCATCCAATACAAGCCAGAGTAATCAATGGATGCAAGAAGGTTTGTGCATAAAAATTCCTATCTAGGCCCACTCTTCCAATATCCCTAGGCTAGTTTCTAATTTAAATCAATGTATTATAAAATATATCTGTTTGAAGGTTAAGATAGTGTGAAGACATTACACATTTGGCTTTCATCACTGAAGAGCTTTGGATCTGAAAACACTGCACCTAGATCTTAGGATTCAACGCAATACTTCGGCAATCACCTTTTACCTTTTTAATTAACTATAAAGTTATGAATCCAAAAGGAAAATACAATATTTTTTCAATCCAAACTCATTCATTTAAATAGTCATATAAATCCGAACCCTGTTCTGCAACTATAGTGTCTTGGTTCTTTAATAATCATAGTAACTATCATTCTATTGGGAAGGATTGGTGTTAAATCACTAAACATCACATGATCACCAGTCTATACTCACACTAGTTGTTATAACAGGCAAAACTCTTCACACAGTAGTGCCACTCAGTGCAAGCCAGAGTAATCAATGGATGCATGAAAGTTTGTGCATAAAATCCTTACCTAGTGCCTACTCATCTAATATCCTCAGACTAGTTTCTAGCATGTGGCTTTCATTAGTGAGCAGATAACATATCAGATAAGATGGATATTACAGAAACATAGCATATCCTAATTAACCATCAGAACACATTAAAAAAACAGTCTAAATGTGAAGACAATCAGCCAGGCATTACATTGGAAGATTAGACAAGTCCAGTTCAACTCTGAAGAATCTTAAGCTTATACATAGTGATATGCAGGTAGGGTTTGACCTTAGTGGGAACTGATAGAAAAGCAAGCATGGACAAGAATTGAGTACAGAAGAGTACAAAGAAGTCTTCATAAGCCAGGAGAACTTATGGCAGAACTTGCTATTAAGTAGAAACATTTCAAGAAAGTGCAGTAACTTATCAAGCAATCCAGATTGAACAATCTTCTGTTGTGTGCTTAGAAGCTGAGAAATGAGAGTAAACAACTAGTGGCATATTACAGGACTAACCTTAATGTATATATGATTAATAAACATGTTAAACTATAATTAGATTTTGCATTATGTATTGTGGAAATTAAAATCTACACATTCAGAATTAGCACGAGAAGAATACAATATGCAGTGGTTGATTTTATAAAACAAATAAATAAATCCTTTCTTTAATTCTATAATTTATTTTTTACTTGATAAGTTTTGACTACCCAACAGTCTTTTTCAGAGCTAAAATCTATAAGTATATAAGAATATATAAATAGAAATTAAAATACTTCATAAATAAAAGAGAACTGAGGAAATGTTTATATTGTTTAGATAATAAACCACTAAACATCACATGATAAACATTCTTTATGCTTACACAAGCTGTTTACACAGAGGCCAAACTCTCCATACAGTAGCACCCTCGGTATAAGCCAGAGTAATCAATGGATGCAAGAAGGTTTGTACATAAAATCCTTATCTGGTGCCTACTCATCTAATATTCCCAGACTAGTTTCTACCTGGAGGGTTGCATTAGATTCTAAGATCTAGATGTAATGCTCTCAGATCTAAGGCTCCTCACTGAAGAAAGCTACAAGCTAGAAACTAGTCTGGGAATATTAGATAAGTAGACACTAGATAGGGATTTTATGCACAAATTTTCTTGCATCCACTGATCATTCTGGCTTGCTCCGAGTGGTGCTACTGTAAGGGGAGTTTAGCCTCTGTTTGTTTAGATAATCTATGTTTATGTGCACATATATTTTAGCTCTAAAAAAGATTGCTGAAACAATTGAAACTTGCATCCATTGATTATTCTGTTTTGCACTGAGTGGCACTACTGTATAGAGAGTTTAGCCTTTTTTTTTTTTTTTAGAAAATCTATGTTTATGAGCACATATATTTTAGTTCTGAAAAAGACCGCTGGACAATTGAAACTGTAAGATTGATCAAGTAAAAAATAAAATATAGTATAATAAAAGTGATTAAAGAAAATGTTAGCATTTATTAGTATTAATATGTTCCTTAATATCCACTCGGGGGGGGGGGGGTTTGAAAGAATACGGGATGATGTTAAAATGTTTTCATTGGAGAAACAAAAATTTATGTGTGGAGTTTGATAGTTATCTAGTTATGTCTTCTATTTAATAAGCTACATCTTAGCATAAAAGCCATACTTTGGCTGTAAAAGAATGACAAAAAATCATTTTAAAATAAAAAATGTTTAAATGTCAAAAAAAGATTTTGTAGTTTGCTTAAGACATCGTACTGAATCAATGTTTCTCCATGACAAAAAAAAACATTACTATATATTTAACGTTTTTTGTTGGCTCATGGTCAATTTTTATTTTGAACGGAAAAAATCTAGAATTTTTAGAAGTTTCCTGTGTTATGAGATAGTTACTGAACCCATTTAAAATTTTCCACTGACCCAAAATGCAGGAAGTCAATAATTAAAATTTGTTTACGATCTTATTAAAAATCTCTTCTTTTTTTTTTGTACAATTGTAAATTTCCATTTACTTATATTTCTAACTTAAATTCTTTCGATATAATATTAATTGCTATAACTAATCAGGATTTTATTTTCTCTATCATTGGCGACTGCTTTCAGACAATTGAACGAATCCCGTTCCCAGTTTTTCTAGTTTTGCAACATCATGTGATTGGTCTTTGAAGTAACGCGTGTTGTGACTTCATTTACAGCTTAAGAATAGGCTTAAAAGTAGTAAATTTTCTTAAGCAATTTTAATTTTTGTTCTAAATTTCGTGAGTATTTGAACTTTCAGTATTTTAATAAGATTTTTTTTTTTCATAAAATTTTTTAATAATCTAGTTATTTTAAAAATAGACATCCATATTTTTATATAACCGGTGAATAGACCGGCTTTTGCCGAATTACTAAAATAAATTGAAGCATCGTATTATTATTAATTTTTTAAAAATCTATACTCATTTCTGATTAACAGTTTTTTTAATACAGATTTCTACGCATATTTACAAGTTGTTATCGACATTTAAAATTGATAATGACCAACATTTATGTTAAAAGCCCTAACGTTAATTATTCTGATGATTACATCGTATCGAAATATAAGTATGAAACTGCCCAAGTTATTAAAGAAAATGATGGATTAAAGGTTAGTTTGTTAATACTATTTAGTTTTGTTTTTTGTTTTCCCGTGATTTTTAACCTAGTTTTATACTGTTTTCATCTATACGATGTTTTGTTTTTGTTTATAAGTAGTACTACTTCTTCAATAAAGTCTTAATTTGCCTTTTTCTTATAAAATTGTCCACGTTGTGTATTTTTTGCCTTTTGTATAAGTTTACATGTAAAATCTATTGTAAAACAGATCTACGCGAAAAGTTTTAGTCCTGGATAAATGATTTTTGATCATTATTTTCCTTTTCCATTTTTATTCAATTTTAGCATCTTGAATTTAAGTCTGTTTTGTGTATATAATTTTGTGTGATGTTACATGTTTAACTCATCTTATTATTTAGTTGTACCACTTTCACGGTACAGTAATAATAAAATATGCACTTAGATATAAATTGTATATCTGCTGAATAATATAAAATTCTAGTTAAAATAAAATAACTATAAATGATTAAATGCGCATGCGTTTAAAATTTTTTTTGTGTGTGTATACATTTATTTCTACTCTTGCAGAAGCAAAAATTGACAATAAAATAAATTTAAAAAAACAGCACTGCAAAGTAATAAATAAATAGTAACATGGACCACCGTGTTCCATATGTGAATGTATTTATATTTCACAAATTGGTTTGTGTAGTCGTTGTCAAACTCCTCGAGTATTTTTCTTTTGGAGTTGAAACGGACACATTCATTTGCGAGTGAGGGTAATGATGCCATTAAGTAATTTTCTAGGAAAAATATTCTTTAAATATAGTGGAATATTTTTTTTTAAAACTAGAGATTTTAATTTGTTGATTATGGAATAGTTTTTTTTGTCGAATGTGAAATGATGAATATAAAATGGCATATTTTATTTTTTGTCTGGTATGAAGAAGACACACCTTGAACTTTAACTTTCTTATCCTCTACTATCTCAGTAAAATAGTGTTTAAAATGTGTGCCAATCTCCATGTAATTATAAATAAATGTCAACAACTCTTATTTACATAAAGAATGGGGATTATGTGGTTATTAGTAGTTAACTCTTCTATTTGTTGTTATTCGTGAAATATTTCTAATATTTTATTCTGATAAAAAAGAAAAATATATAAACAATTTTTATCTATATTCAGATACCAGAAAATGATTTGCAAATAAAAACTAGATAAAAAATTTAAAAGAGATGCTGATAAAGCTGAAACTGATTCTAAAGAAAATAAATATATTTTTAAAAGAAAATATTTATTGTGAAAAATGAAAGATATATATATGTCTTCATCATTTTCAATTATTCTTGATTTAATGTAGGATAATCCATGTTTAATCTAGTTCCTCAGTCCAAAGTTTCTCCATACCAGCATACTTTGTTATTTCATCTATACATCTAGCATATGGTCTCTTTCTAGAGTATTCATAATCCCTTGGGATCCAATTTAAAACCTTGTCTATCTCTTCTAGCAATAATATTATAATATATAGGGAATTAAACATATATATAATGAGATATTATTTTATATAGCGCTATGTTTTTATACAGTAATAGTGATATTAGAATCAACAATTAAAAATAATGATTTTTATTTAATAAAATTTATATGACAAATTATAAAAGACATTTTTTATTTTAGTTTTTCTAATTTTTCCTAATTGTATTTTTTAATTAACAATCTTATTAATGTTTAGATTTAATATCTAATTTACCAATATTAAAAAACAAATTGTTTAATAATGAAATAGTAAATATATAAGGAATTATATCAGTCATAGTAATTTTATAGGTATTTTCATTTTTTGTATAGGATAGGATCTTTTTTTATTATTTATAATAATTAATATATCTTCTTGGTGGGGGGGGGGGCAATTTATTTTACACACGGATGGCCATAATCCTCATAAAGTTTCTGAAAATATGCATATTGCCATACTATTTTTAAATGTTTTTATGCAATCTTTTAAAGAAAATACAATGTAAAAATCTACATTTAAAAATGAATTTTTGTAGAAATACAGCAAAGTTTCTTCCCTGTCACCTCGCCTATTTACAAACTCTCTTATATCATCTCATTCACCTTTGCTTTTTTTGTTTTGCTTTAATCAGTCAGTTAAAAAAATTATATATTTTATTTGCAATCTTAAGTTGTTGGGTTTTTTTTAATTTGAAAAATGTTTTTTAAAATATTAATAAATAAAAGAATTAATATCTTTGCATATATGGTAATGATTATTATATTGAAAGTAATAATGATTGTGATATTCAATATTTTTTTGTATTCAAATTTCTTTTACAATTTTGTGTTTAGGATGGGGAATGGGGGGGAGGGGTGGTAAAATAAAAAATTAAAATCATTAAGAAGTCAAATTGTATGCAAGTATTTTTTTAAAAATTTCATTTTATAACTTGTGAAACTTATATTTACTATTTGAAATACAGTTTAATAAATTATATAATTTAAATTCATTGGAACAATTGAAAATATAAATTTTATATCTTACATTATTTTTTTATTATTCATAAATATTACCAAAATCGCACTTTCTATATAGTTATGTATTTTGTTCATTATATCATAGCTCTGAAGAAGACTGCAGGACAGTCGAAACGTAGGTGTATGTATATATGTACAAATAAAGAATTTTGCTAAAAAGTGTTTGAAATGGTTTGGATAAATTGTATTTTTTTATTATTATTTGGAGTACTGAAGAATGAAGAATGTATACCAAAATTAAATTTTGCTTCATTTTTACGTATTAAAAAAACATTGCAACGTTTCATTTTTATAATGAAAATCATTTCAAATGCACTTGTATATGCAAAATCTCATCGAAGTTAGGAACGGATGTAAAAAGTTTAAGTGATTGGATTAAAAAGCAAACTTTTGTTGAAAATCTGTGTATGTTTTTATTATACGCTTTTGAATTTACTTTGTTTATTTATCTGGGAAATCTTGGAATTATTTTCAAACACTTCTCTCAATTTCTTATCTAGTTGAAACATTGCATACATATATACCCAATAACAATACATTTATTTAATGTTTGCAAACAGTTTTCGCAATAAAATAATGAAAAATTTAAATTGTACGAGAGATTCTGTAGTCTTTCTAATGCTGTCGGCATCTTAAGGTATTAATTGTATCAATTTTTTTTCCAAAACCTACTAAATAGAAAATAAATTATAAAAAAATAAAGAGATGCTTTTATTCGCATAAATGCAAACTAAAAAGTAAAAATGTATTTTTTCTTATTCTTGATATTACGTAACTAAAATAAAAGGCAATTTTTGTAGAATTTTTTACCTTTTTATTTTGATTACATAATATCAGGAATACTGTAAAGGCTGAAAAAATTTTATTTTACTCTTTATTTATTTAAAACTTATATAAATTGAACTTAATAAATTGTGAATAAATAAGAAAGAAAACTAATGAAAACTAACAATTTTTAATTTTAAAAATGAGTATGTTATAAATAATTTTACTCAGTTTACAATTGATAAAGAACAGAGAAAACACTTTAATAGGTCAGTATTTTGATATGTCATGTTATTCTAACAACAACATCAGTTAAAATAAACTGTGCATAAAGTAAATAGATCTTTGTTAAAATAACAACTTTTTTACGAAAGTGGTTTGTATCATATAAACAAAGAGCTTAGCTAATTGTTTAACAAGCTTTGTGATAAATGCTTAGCCAGAGAAAGCATTTAAAATATCTCTATCAGAAACCATACCCAAACCTTTGACCAATGGTTTTGTGCTTTGGCACTCCTCAGAGAGGCGCTAGAGTAGTTTCAGACACTAGATCTAAAAATACCAACCCAAAGCCAGCATTTATGTAAGAGTTAACCATTGAATAGAAAATATGAAATTTTCAGACACTTAAATATCCTCAAACCCAGCTATCTAACTCAAATAGCTGTATGGGACTGAGAGATCTTCAGCCATACCATATATTAGTAGTCTTAGCAATATAACATCACTTTAAGATTTAGCAAAGACTACAAATAGTCAATAAAAAATAGTCAGATATCATATGACCCATTTCTTTTTTAATGGGGTCATGTGATATATGACTATTTTTTATTTTTTATTGACTATTTATAGTCTTTGCTTTTTGGTTTATATCATTCCTCATCTTTTTTGAATTGCATATTTCACTGGATTGTTTTAAAAATTATATCCTCTACTTTTATTTTTTCTGATTGTAATTTTTTTAAAAAATTTTTTTTTAGTTATTATGTACATTATTTGTCTCAAGGACTGGGGCTTATTAAAATTCACAATAATTTTGCACAATAATGGAAAGCAGCTAGGCGTAACTAATAGGAATTTTAAAACTAGAATGTATTATTATTTAATATAATTAAGATAAAGTATTGTAATATGAATGGTATTAAATTAATTTTTTAAAAATGTGGGAAATTTTCAGGATTTAGCATTTGGTTTTTATATGTTACTTATCTTAATGATATAAATGATAATTTAAGCATTAATTATTATTCGTTTTATATGGAGATGTATTTAGGATAAGAATGTAAAATTACGATTTTAAACTTAGGATCTTGTCAATATGTTGCTATTATTATTTAAGTTGTTTTTTTTTTTGGAAACGTTTTGTAGGTTTTATTTTTGTTACTAAGAGCAAAATCATCATGTGAAATTAAACCCGTTTTTCCAGAAATTGTAACAAAATTTGCATATACAAACAATTTTTTTAATTAATATTATTGTTTTTCTATGACATATTAAAAATTTTAAAATGGTTAAGCTTATGTTATTGGTTTGATTAATGAAATTTATTTACTAAATTCATTCTTTTCTTTAAAAAAAACCTGATAATGTGTTATTTACAAAAGCCATGTCAGAACTTCATTTTTTTCATTGAGAATATTGACATGCTCTTATTTAATGAATTGATTAAAAATGGTAGAGTTTTATAATACTACATACTTTATTTTAATGTTCTTTTCAGAATAAAGTTAATTTTCATGCATTTTATCATTATTATTACCTATATCAGCAATTATATCTTAAAACCTATAGCTAAAAAGATATTTATTTCAGGCACACAAGTCTAATAATTCCAGGTGTTGGTTACAGCACTGCCATATCATAGGATTTTCTAGCATGCTTTATTCTAGCGATATAAGCTTGACTAATCACTGGACACTAGTTGGTATAATGCTATAAAATTCCCATCTTCAAACTAGTTTATGGATTTTATCTTCATTACCGAGGACTAGGATTCAAAGCTTATGCATCAAACATCTATCTTTTTTTATAAAAAAAGATTACGGTTTTAATCCAAGTTAACTCACTGGCTCATTTATATAAATCTGAAAGCACATCAGCTTCTACAAATTTTAAATATCTGAATTCTATAACAATTGTAGATCTCGTCTACTTTTTGACTAGGAAGAACATAACATTATCCTCTCATAAGCCTACTCATGCTTTCAAAAGCAGTTATCCTCACCCTACTCTAGAGCAATTTACAATAAGCTTGAGTAGTTGATGGATACCAGGTGATATAGTGCTATAAAATCATAAACAAAACAGTTTATGGTTTTAGCCTCACTCAATTAGGAGTAGGATTTAAAAGTGGAACCCTTTTATATTCAAATTAATATCCTGAAATTGTCTAAAGAAAAATGTGTAAGATTGTAAACTCAAAATAAATAGCTTGCATAGTTATATAGATCTGTTACCAAGCCAATTTGTACTTAAGAGATCTTGCATTTTTAACTTTACTAGGCTCCTTCTACTTTTAAGGGTTTTTTTTTTTTAATTGTAAAATATTAGCTTGAATAGCATAAAGGAGTAAAAGATAGTTGCTAAATGCATATATGCATTAGTTCCATCTCAGGTTGGGAGATCATGATTTTATAGCGTTATACCATCAGATATCCATTGGTTACCCAAGTTTAGTAGTAGATGGGTCTAGAATAAAATAAAAACAGTTGTTTTGGGGAGTTATAGAATTGTTTGATGTTACTTTTTAGTAAAAATTTTCCTCAGCTGAAGTAAGATTTTATATCATTTCATAATATGTTTTCTTGAGTAATATTTGGCATTTTTGAAATCATGAGAATAGATATTTACCATATTTGAATAAATTATTGGTAAGGACCTATTATTTTTGTAATGAAAAATATTTTTTCATTGCTTTTGAATTTTATATCAACATTGTCTACATATCAACTAGGGAAAATATTGTTAAAGAATTAATTTATTTAATGTAGAAAATTTTGTTAGGCTTATGAATGATGTAACTTGCTATTAATAAAATTTTTGATACTTTTTTTTTTATTATTTATTTATAAATTACCAGAAAATTTATTATAAATGAAATATCATATATACCTTAAATGAACACTTCTCATTGCAATTTAATATAATAGAATTTATTTCTCATTGCTTACAGTGGAAACTGTAATCAAGGAATAAATTATATTAAATTGTCATCAAACATCACATGATCTCCATTCTTTATGCTTACACCAGCTGTTTTTCAAAAAAGTAAAAGGTGGCTGCATTAGATCCTAAGATCTAGGTGCAGTGCTCTCTGATCCAAGGTTCCTCACTGAAGATAGCAACAAGCTAGAAACTAATCTGGGGATATTGGATGAGTAGGCACTAAATAGGGATTTTATGCACAAACCTCCTGTATCCATTTATTACTCTGGCTTGCACTGAGTGGTGTTAACTGTATGGAGAGTTTTGCCTCTGTATATTAAATTGCATTGAAAAGTGTTCATTTAAGGTGATGTGGTATTTTATTTATATATATAAATCAATGCAGAATAAGATAACAAGTGGGAACAAAATTTATTATAGCAATAACTACGAATACTCATACTATTATTTATATGCATATATGTTTACATCTTTATTTTAATTATATAATCCCTAGAAAAAATATTGTGGAAAAATAGTAAAGGTATGAGAATGGAATATTTTCTAAAATATTATACAGAAACCAGTTTTTGATTTCCACATTCATATCTATGTAAATTTTTAAATATTAAAAAGTATTAGCTTTAACAGAAGTTTAAAAAAAGTCTGTGTTGAAGTATCATTATTGAAAAAAAAAAAAAGTAAATAATTTTCTAAAGGGCACAAGGAAGAATTTCCTACAGTGGATA
This sequence comes from Epiperipatus broadwayi, assembly GCA_028023455.1. Classification (NCBI taxonomy): domain Eukaryota; kingdom Metazoa; phylum Onychophora; class Udeonychophora; order Euonychophora; family Peripatidae; genus Epiperipatus; species Epiperipatus broadwayi. Next base: position 25,229,376 of record JAQFVV010000002.1, read on the forward strand.
TAAAAAGTTATAATCAGTGCTATTTATAACTAAGAATGTTAAAAAAATGTTACATTTTTAAAATGTATTGATAATGAATTATTAATGTTGCAATTAGGATTTATGTCAAGGGTTTACAGAAAACAAAGACTAGCTGTTGTTAGTCAAATATCTTTAGAGTGTAAAATTTGTTTTTTTAGCAGAATTCTTAACATGTATACAAGTCTATTGTGTAATAATTTATCTACCTCATATATTTATATAATACTGTAAATAAAAAAGGTTTTAGTTTATGCTGTAAAGCTTTTTTAAACACTCAATAAATATTTGTTGTCATTTGAGATATTTAATATTCATCTTAAAAGCAATTTTTATAGTTAATTTCATTATTTTTTCATTGAATTTATTTCTTACTAGAGATATTTTCACATGGAGTTGTTAGACTTTATTAAAGGAGTGCAATCTAATATAGAGGATTGTGGGTAAAGAATATTTTTTAGAATTATAATGTATTAACTGAAACACACCGGCTTATTATATACCTGTGTCTCTATATGTAATATATAGGGTATATGAGCACAGACTTTCACACGACCCACCACTCTCCACACTATCTCATACTACTGATACATTTGAACACATATATGTTGAAAAGATAAATAATCACCAATATTCGTATTTCATGCTAAACCAGCAATCATCAGTTGGTCCAGACTACCATCTCTACATATATATGCTATAAGTGCTCAGATGTATATTAAGATAGCCAAATCTCATATACATCTGAGCACTTATAGCATATATAGAGATGGTAGTCTGGACCAATTGATGTTTACTGGTTTAGCATGAAATATGTATATTGGTGATTATTTATCTTTTCAACATATATGTGTTCAAGTGTATTAGTGTTATGAGATAGTGTGGAGAATGGTGAGTCATGTGAAAGTCTGTCCTCATATACCCTATATATATATAGACACAGGTATATAATAAGCCTGTGTGTTTCAGTTATTAGGTCAACAGGGGTGTGACAAGAATCTCTGCTTCAGGATGGCCTTTGAGCATTCCATCATCAGATTTTCAATTGGATGGACATTGGATGAATAGGCAATAGGAATTTTATGCATTCATTGATTAGTCTGGCTTGTACTGAGTGGCTCTTTTTTATGGAGAGTTTTGCATCTGTATAAAAGATGTTGCTGAAGCATTTTTTATATTTATTAATACTGTACTATTAAACTCTATATAAATAAATAAGGCAACAACTATTTGCTATTATAAGAAAAATCATTTGAAAAGGAACCACTGGATTACTAACAAATTAATTTTTAAAATAAATTATATGAGTAATTTAAAAAGTTTTCTCATAATATGACAAAAACTAAAATCAATTCATAAAGAATTTAAGCCATTTATAGGGAAAAGTTTAAATATTATTCTGAACAAATTAATCAATTAAAGAATAATTATTAATAAACAAATTATTAAAAAAAGGTGAGAATGAAATCTCATAAATTGTAATAAATAGAGATATTATTCTATACATGGAAAAGTTAATTGCAAAAATTTTGTCTTTTTTTTTTACATATTAATATTACTACAAATATTTGATCAACATGAAAGTGATTCTTTTGAACCATTTCTACTTTCAGAAAAATCAAAATTGAATTCTATTGTTTTTCATGTGTCATAGCATCGGCCGGGTTTTTGAGGATATTCAGCTAAATGAAATACATAATGTGATTAATGGTATAAAAAAATAAAAAGTGTGGGTTTAAATGATATTTCAGTAAAACTAATTGGTACCAACTTATCTCCTTTATTGTCTACACTACAATTTTTATTTAATTTATGAGTGAAATTTGGTATTTTTCCAGATTTATTGAAGAGGTCACTCATTTTGCCTATCTTTAAGAACAGTGATAAGCTGCAAATGTGGATAACTATAGATCTAATTTATCTAAAAATGTAAGTCTGTATTAAAATAGAATTATTACATTTATTTTTAAATATAATCTTTTCTCCATCAATCAATTTGGATTTTTACAGAAAAAATGTACTACTTTGGCTTTATCAAAACATATATTATAATTATTACAGATTCACTGGAACATGGTCATAAAACAATAGGTGTTTATCTAGATTTACTTAAGTTTTTCATTTATTAAGAAACTTTATGATATAGGAGTTAGAGGCCGCATGAATAGATTGGTTGGCATCTTGTTTACATCAAAGAAAACAGTATGTTAAAATTAATAGTCTCTTGAGTTTGACTATTCTTTTATTTAAGTTTGGTGTACTACAAGGATCAGTTTTAGGTCCATTACTTTTTATTATTTATATTATTGACTTGACGAAACTTCTTTTTTTCAGATGACTCAGTATTAAAAAATCTAATTTTCAAAATATTACTGCGGAATCTTATCTCAGATGAGACAAGCATGAATTTATTAGCAAAAAAAGTTTAAGACTTAAATTTTGTTTTTTATAAAATTGTGAACATTTGACCACAGAAGATCCATTATACAGTATTGAAGGCAACCCCCCCCCCCCACAGCTTCATACCATTTAAGGTCTTTTAAAACCTCTATAGAACTTTTCTTGAAGGATTATTTTAAATAAATCATTAGACTATTATCTTGGCTCTTTATATAATATATCAAGAATTTTATCAGTCAAATTATTTCTAGTCAATATTTTATATTACTATTTCAAACTATATTATTTCAAAGTATTGTTTCTTTAAAAAGAAGATAAAAGTAGAAAGTCTAAATATAATTTGATTAATTATCCTCATGATAACAAAACCCACAGTAGATATCAAATATATTGTATTGGTCCGATGTATTCCAATATTTTAATGCAGCATTATCTTAAAGTATGTATTGTATTTCATTAAATAGATTTAATAAATATATTTACATTTGTTACTATCAATTCATTGGATTTGAAAATTACTTCATAGTAAATCGAAAGATTTCACGTTGTTTAATTTATATATAATATTTAGTGAGCTAAATGTGAAGGTGTTTAGAGCTTCACGCTCTTAGGTTAAAATGCTTGAGACCAGATTACTAGTATAGAAATTTAAGTAGAGAAGAAGGTGGAACCATCTTTTTCTCGTAAAATCTTTACCTTGTGTTTTGACTTGAGAGTTCCCTATGCAGTCATTATTACATCTGATTGGCTGTCATATAAACATTTTTAAGGCACATCTGACAAAGGTTTCAGCCTTTCATGCTTATTAAATAGATTTAATAAAAAAATAATCTTATGGTTAAATTCAATTAATAGCTGGGATAAATTCAATATTTGATTGTAACTGTATATTTCAATTGTATCTTCTTTTTTTTGTTTGTTTGCTTGCTTGTTTTCATTGTAAAAGGTGCGCAAAATTATATTTGTTTAAACTTCACTTTAAATTCAATGATAAATCAGAGTAAGAATTGATCTTATTGAATTGTGAATCATTATATAAATAAATGACATATGTAAGACTGTATATATAATTTATTATTGCTAGTCTTAATATTTTGTTTTATGCATATGTTTATTAATTTATGTATACGTTTACTAATGGCTATCTTTATATTTTTAGATAACTTTATATTTCAATTTATTTATTGTTTGTTTTGACTTAATTTTATTATGTTATATGTTATATATATATTTGTATTTTAATTTTATTATATTTTTAACTACACGTGATTTTGATTTTTGCATGGAGTATAAATGAATAAATACATACAAATAATAATAAATCATTTGATTATTATTATTAGTGGTAGTTTGGTTTTGCTTTCTACCTCTTCAGATAATTTATTCTAGCATCTCTACATGAGATGTTGATTGTTATTGACAAGTGTTGCCTGATTTTAATGCTTACTTATAAAAGCTTTAGCCTTGAGCATTATTACAATTATTATTTAAATAATACTGTGGGTGGAATTTGAAAATTATAATTGACTGTTTGGTAGTGGTTATATTTATCTGTTTAAGGAGGTTTATTTAAACTTCTTTGTTTCAATAATGCAATCTCTGTTGGCAAGTTGCAATCTTTAGTGTCTATATAAATTGGACCATGAATAAAGGTGAGATTCCACTTTTATTGTTAAATGGAGGTTGCCTTGACAACAGGTTGAGATTGTTGGTTTTTATTGATATTGGGATTGTCTAAGAGTTGACTGATTTTAATGTTTTCTATATATATGTGTGTGTAGAAATATATTCATTTTATATTGACAGGTTATTCCACAAACTACTTTGTATACATTTCGTACAAAACGTCATGTGCCCCGTGTTGGATGCATGCTTATAGGTTGGGGTGGAAATAATGGCACTACAGTTACTGCAGCTGTGCTTGCTAATAAAATGGGGATGTCGTGGGAAACAAGAACAGGGGAAGTGAAACCAAATTATTTTGGTTCTATTACTCAATCATCTACTGTTTGCCTTGGTTCAGGGCCAGATGGGGACGTATATGTGCCAATGAAGGACATTCTTCCTATGGTGAATCCTAATGACATTGTTTTTGATGGCTGGGACATTTCTTCCATGAATCTAGGAAAAGCTATGAAAAGAGCTGCTGTGTTACATCATAGTTTGCAGGAACAGTTACAACCATATATGTCAGAACTCAAACCAAGACCTTCAATTTATAGTCCAGATTTTATTGCTGCTAATCAAGCTGAGAGAGCTGATAATATCATTCCAGGTATAAAAAATGTTCTAATTAGTAGAATTTTTATTTATTTCTCATTTTAGGCCTGTATTTGATTTTAAATTATGTGTTGTTTTTTCTAATAATACAGTTCTTTTTTTATTAATATCGATCTATATTCTTTATTACTTTTTACAATGTTTTTTTACAGTCCATTAAACAGTTTCGATTGCCCCAGCAATCTTCTTCAGAACTTCTACTTATAGTGGATTGTAAAAAAGCATTGTGAAAAGTAATAAAGAATATAGATGATATTAATATTATATGTATTTGGCAATGCAATAAGAAAGATAAAGTTATAACAGGTTTTTTTTTTTTATAATGTTTTAAATAGAATAATATATGTATATATTTATTTAAAGGGGTATATTATAATAACAGTGATGCTGAAAAATTAATGATGACTTAAAACTTCTAAGTGATTTCCATTGGGTCAGTATATAAATCAGGATCACGGGTTTTTTTTTATTTAGGACATGATTTTCATTTAGCAGTATCTTTAAACAGAATTGGCTTGTTTATTTTTTTTTTTATATTATCTTAGTAATCTAATGCAACTAATTCTTTCTAATACAATTGGAGAATGAAAAAGAAATATTTGTATTTAAAAATAAAATCTGAATGATAATTATTAACACACATTTCTTCAAATAGGTTCTTCCTTATTAAAAGAGCTCGTGTTATTTTTTAATTACACTTTCATGTAAGTGAAATAAAGATTATCTTGACCAGCTTCTGAATGATCTTATCTATAGAAAGCAGGTTAGAATGCTGTATTATGTGATATTTCAAGATGAGGGTACTTTGACAAAAGAAAGAATGCTGCCAATTGCAAGAAAATATAACGAGTTCAAAAAAACCTATAGAGATTCAGAACTTTGTACCATGAAAAGAACTGTTTTCATAGCATGAGCATTCAAGAATTTTGAATGCTTATATTTTTTTTATATCATATCGAAAAATAATATTTATTGAATATCTGTAAAGTTTGTAGAAATCGGATAATCTGAAAGCTGTGGAGTTGAAAAGAGATAATATAACCATTGAAATTCTATATGATTAATATCTTATGAGAGAATCAATTTTATTCCACCAATTCACAATACTCAGAATTTGGAAAGTGAAACAATGCTAGATTTCAGCATTTAATGCTGTTTTCACACATGATCTTGTTACATTCAATAGCTTTTGAAAAAGCGAAGCAGGAGCATTTCATAATATTCATAATAGTATTGGACCAAATGAATAATCAATATTATTCCTGGAGAATAAACCACCAGCAGATCTTAATATTATTGATAAGTAGATAGGTGTAGTAGCAGATAGCTAAAAATGAGTTGCAGACACATTTCAATACATTCACGTTGAAGAAAGTGGTCTGTCCCAAAGGGCAATATATATCTTAAATAGAGGGACAATCTAAGATGAATAAAAAAAAGCAAAGTGATTAAACTATGAAGGGTAGGAAAAGCCATTTAAATAGCAGATTGACATAAGAATGCACATAGATCAAATGAGGAAAAATAAAACTTTCACAAAGTGCTGAAGAAAAAAAATCCTAATTCTCATCTCAAAAATTTTCAGGAAAGGCTCTGAAAATCTAATTTTTTTCAACAATACTGTATGGATTTATGGTCATTATTTATTGAAACGGAAAGCTTAGTCTAATAATCGTCTCAACAATGTGAGTTTATAGACCTCCCATTATCTACTATGCATTAAGTTATCTTAAGAGAATGTTAAGAAAATCATTTGTACAAATAGTATTGGACAATGTTTACGGACAAAGTGCTAATGTTTTGAATATATACGAGTTATGAAATACTCTTGCTTTTTATATAGACAAAATGTTGTACTTTTATTATTTTTACTAGTAAAATTTTTTTTTTTTTTTAATTTTTGAGATTATGTCAAAATATCATTGAACATTAAATACAATGATATTTATGTAGAGATAAATGTTAATTTCTCTGCTAAAATAGTTAATGTGTTTTTTTTTCTTTGGTGGATAGAATATTTTGTAACTCATCAGATTCTCTTTTCTGGTTTTGAATATATAACAGCTAATTATTTTTATTATTAGACCATTGACAATCCTGAAAATGGCATCTGTTTTGTTTTCCAGGCTTTTCAAAGTTCCCGTGTCCAACTTTCAAGTTCATGGTGAATCAAAAAAATTCTACCATAACTTGAGCAGTTCTAATCACCATTATCCATTGCAATTTTTGATATTAAATGGTAATTTGTGTTGAATCCACTGACTTTTGGATTTATTGTTGTTTCTGAATGAGATAAAAAGAAAAAAAATTAACACTTCACATAATTTTCAGTTTAGGGAATAATTGTTTACGTTAATTGAGTATATTTCAAAATAGAAATTGAACAATTTTTTAATTATTATTTAAAAAAAAAATCAATTTTATTAATGCTAAGATAAAAATTAAATTAGTTTTATATTAGTTTAATTAAAACTTTGCATATTTTGATCAATTTGTGTTGAACTAATAAACTATAATTTTTATACTTATAGGAAACAAACTAGAGAAGATTAATCAAGTGCGAGTGGATATTCGTGATTTTATAAACAAGCATCAGATTGATAAAGTAATTGTTTTATGGACTGCTAATACAGAACGTTATTCTGAGGTGAAAGCTGGATTGAACGATACTGCTGAAAATCTTCTTAACTCTATTAAAAACAATGCTGATGAAATTTCTCCGTCAACACTATTTGCAGTTGCTTGCATCTTGGAAGGAGTAAGTAATAACAACAATTTATTTTAATACTTTATTAATCTATGCCTAGATATTACAAAGTTATTATAAAATTTATGAAAATATGAGTAGATAAAAATATTGGAATTTTTAAATAGTTTGAACTTTATTCATTTTCAGCCTTTTCTGGCATTGCGTAAGCATCTGAACGATAATTTTAACAGAAAGTATTGCTTTAGTAAAATAAGAGTCACCAAGACATTAATTTGGAGTCAAGTGACATTTGCACACAAAGGTTCTCTTCTATTGATCAAACATTTCTGAGTTTGGAATCGGTGATATTTGAATCTGCCACTTATCACATCATTAAAAAAAATAAATTATATAGAGAAGAAATTTGAAAACATTAAAAGAATTTGTGTATAGTGAAGCTGTAATGGTCGCTGTATCAGTATGCTCTACCGATTCTGTGCTATTCAAAAAAAAAAATGTAAATAAAAAATACTAACATTAAAATTGATAAATTTTACAGTACAGTGTCAGTTATTTTTCCATTCCAGAACCACATATACGATTATGTTTATTAACAATGTTTCTGCAGATTATATTAAAAATTACATATTTTTTATTCATCATTTTTTTTTGACCTTTCCAAATTTTGATGTGGTACAATATTTTGTGTAATAAAATGTAGTTTTACGAAATTTAAGAAAATTCATAAAATATCATTTTTAAGTGATAATATGAAAGTTATCAATTTATTAGTGACAGCAAAAAAAAGAACTTTTTGAAATGCTTTTGAAGGTTCAAAGCTTGAAGAGTTTAATCAAGAATCCAAAAATGGGTAATGGTCAAATAAGGATGATTGTATAAATTCCGAAGTTGATATGGATTTTAAAACACCAGTAGAAATATCATAATATGCTATTAGTAGGATTGCTAATACAATTTCTAAAGGGGGGGGGGAATTATTGATAATAAAAAAACTTGTCCAGAGCGTGTTTAATTGCCGTGAAAATCTAACACTTCGCTATTTGTCTAATTTAGAAAAATAAAAATATAGTAAGTCTTCTATTATTTTCATTTTTTGAATAAGTGTGGATGAAGAAACACATGGACATTAAATATATATGTAAATTTTATTTACACTATCTTAATTTATATATGCACACATTGAAAAGTACTATATATATCATAGTTTAATAAACAGTATATATTCTACTAAACATCGCATGATCACTATTTCTTATGCTTGATCATAACTGTTATTAAAACAGGCAAAACTCTCCATACAGTAGTGCCACTCAATGCAAGCCAGAGTAATTCTAAGATCTAGTGCAGTGCTCTCAGATCCTAACTTCCTCCCTGATGAAGGCCACAATCCAGAAACTATTCTGGGGATATTGGATAAGTAGGCACTAGATAGGGATTTTATGCATAAGCCTTCTGGCTTCCCTTGATTACTTTGGCTTGCACTGAATGGCACTACTGTATGGAGAGTTTTACCTGTTTTAATAACAGTATATATTCTATTGTAAATTAAAGCTTATCTACAAAATGTGAGTTATTTTATTCGATTTTTGATCTACACAAGGTGAGCTTGGAACAAAATATAGCATCATAAATTTAACTGTCAAACATTACATCTACCTGAAAGGTGTAAAATATATTTATAATGTAGAAAATTGCTATTTCAAACTGTTGCATATGAAAACATGCCAAGAATAAAATTAAAATATTACTTGCATTCATGTAGAAAAAGTAACTTCATTTGTGTCATTTTGTCTATCAGTTTTAACCAAAAATTGGAATATTAAAGATTGAAACTTCAACTCATTATTACTATTAATTAAATTTATTTAGATATAATGCAATTATATATATATATTGCAACAGCAATCTTCCATCCATCCTATGTCACTATTTTAGATTCTTCTGTATATAAAAATGATGAATTAATCATTTTGTTTTAGAGGCAGCATTGATTAATTAGAGATCTCAAACAGTATGTGTTTAGAACAGAATCTTAAAAAGTCATTAAAATCTGTCACATCTTGGAATAAATAAAATCAATAGTTTTTATATATATATTACCCAGATTCCAAAGCAAATTTAGGATTTATTTTTCAAGCAGCCATCCAATTCTTAATTGGTAAGCTATAGTGTTGAGAACCCAATTTAATCCGGGCTAAACATATGAATACCAGTACATCGATTACAACAATATGATCTTCATTATTGATGAATTTATCTTTATATATATATGTATGTATATATAGAATCTTGTTGCTATTAAATTATTCTGTATGAGGTAGTGAACTTAGCATATCTGCATCTTATTTTAATTTTTTCTATAATTGATTGGAATATATTTTGCTTCTTGATGATGCCCGGTTACATTTTAGATGTTTATTATGTGCGTGTGGGTGTATATATATGTAGTATTTTATGAAGCATTTTTCTGGGAGTAATCATATTTAATAGAATAAAATAAACTTATTACTGACATTTCGATAAGATAACACTTATCCTCAACTGGGTGAAAAAATATAGTAATAATTATATGGATATAGTATATAAAATTGTTTCACATGGTTGTTATATCACATGGTTGTTGAGTAGTCTGATTTGATTTATATTTAGATATACTGCCATCACATAGACTTCCAAAATACCAAAATTAAAACCATGATCAAAGAGTATTTAGAGAAGCTATAGAAATTTTTAAAAACAAAACTGTATTAATAAACATGACAAAACAATAAGATTACCAACTGTTTGGAAAAGTTTCTTAATGCAAATAAATATGAAAAATACTGCTAAATGTAAATCAGACATTCAACAATCACATGATATAACAACCATGTGAAACAATTCTGTATATTTTTTCACCTAGTTGAGGATAAGTGTTATGTTATTAAAACATTGGCAATAAGTTTATTTTATTCTATTAAACACAGTTTTTCCTGAAAACAAGCTTCATAAAACATCTTTCACTAGTGGGAACATTTATTTCAACAAATATGTGTTGTAGGAGTATATATATACTCATACATACATATAATCAATATGTATACATTATATTTGTATTCCTATTATATTTATAAAAATAAATATATAATTTAGTAAATTAATATTTTGCATTTGTTAAAATGAAAAATCATTGTTGAGGAAAGATAGTTGACAAGATGATGACCTCTGGGTTCACATACAGTTTATGGAATTAAAGAAAATGAAATTAACAGTGATTTCATATCGAATTGTAATGTAACAATATAGAATGTGATATGCTTCAGCAAGCTCATGCAGATATATATATAAAAAAAAATTTTTTTTTTTTATTAGAAGATTAAGGATTCTATTCTTTCAGCTATATCCTCACAGACTTGTACTGTGTTCGATTTTAAAAGAACAGTATATAAGATAAATTCTATATTTTGAATGATTTAATACTTATTAGAAGAAATTTCTAATATTTTTTTTAAAGAAAGTAATTTGAATATATTTTTGTGTTCTATGAAAATCGTTCTAATTGGAGTTTTAAAATGTAAACTTCGTTTTAAAAAAAAAAAACATGTTTATAAAAACTTCAACTAAGTTAAATTAATGTCTTTACATTATAAGGACAATGCAAAGTGAGTAGAACACCAGTTTATCGTGGGATATATAAAATGTGCTTGCCTAGTCAAATATATATATGTGAATAACATCTTTTGCAAATGCCTATAAAATTATATAGAGGCTATATCTTCAAAATGGAATTATAATTGTTACTAAAGGAACTATGTATTAACGAAGATGACATCTACATGCAAAGAGGAAACTAAAAGTCATCTTGGGATATCCTATTATTTTCTTCAATGTATAACAACAAAGGAATCAAAAATTGCATCTTCGAAGGATTTTCATTCGCGAATTCCAGGAACATCTAGGACTATTACATTAACTTTTATAAATACCATTTAAGTTTTTAAAAATTATAATTGGGGAACATTAATTTCATTTTCTTTATTATCGAATTTATTTTATTAAAGAAATGAAGGTGCTTGTATTATAGCTAAAGACGCCGTTGGATGGCGTCGTTTTCACGCTAAAACTATAAAATATGAACATTCACGGGCCGTTGGTTTTAATAATTTTTCTGTTTGTAATGCGAAAATAAAAACAAAACAAAATCGTCTTTTTTAAATATTATTTTTTATTAACGTATACAATTTAAATGATAATAATAAATGTAAAATAAAATCAACAAATTACAATTTGATTCGTGTATTTTATATCGTATACTTTGTAAATTGTGTTACGGCTTTTTTTTTTATCAATTTTCTATCGGATATTTTTTTACTTGTGTTACGACTTTTTTTGTTGTTGTTTAACTAAAAAATAATAATCGTAATAAAAATAAAAGTTGTTACGGTTAGATTTAGGGTTAGTGTTCTGTTTGTTTGTAATACTAAAATAAAAAGATTCAAAATCGTAACCGTACTCGGACAAAATAAAGAAACTCAAACTTTTTTAAACAACAACAAACACATACAAATGTCTTCTTTACTTATTAAACATGTTTATAATATTTGCTTTTTATTAAATTTACAAAAAAAACTGTATATTTGTACTTTTCTTACTTCAAAAATATATATACACACTGTAGAAGTCTTCTTTGTCTCGTGGAATGTTACGAACAGTACGTTACTTGACACATTACCTAATTGCAACTCACTAAAAACATAGATCTTTTTCCCAATTAAAACTTCAATACAGTACGTTGTAAAAAGTCTTAGAATTATTACTTTACAAAATATCAACATTTTAATCCTTTAAAATAAAAAAAAATTCAATGAAGACAACATTCCATCCGATTCAAATACAAACTCTCTCATCAAGTCGTAACCGTTTTATAAATTGTGCGAATTCACAAAATATATTTGCTACCATGCAACATACATGCTGTACTCCTACGCAACATAGCGGCTTGCATTCTGTAGCACAACAAAAAAGTTGTACTATTGAAAAAGCGGGTTCGAACGTGTCGGCCAAGGAAACAGCATTTTAATGTAACTACCAAAATGAATAATAAGAGAGAATTAATAATTTAAAATATTTTTATTTTTATTTATGATTAATAAAAAATTTAGATATAGGTTAAGAAATATTAATATGGGCAAGACATGTAAAAATATAAAGGGATAACGTGAACTTAGAGGTAAGAAATTAAATTATATTTCAATTCACATACTGTTATTTTTTTAATGACATGACACTACTTTGTGTGTACTAATCCAAATAGTCTAATAACCATTATGTATGATAAGTGGATAAATGACTAACATTGATATGAAATATATATTTTTATATTAATAAACATAAATTATGTACAATCATTTTAATGAATGAAAACATTATATACAAATAATTGGAGTATTATTTGTATAATCTAATTATTATATGATAGTGTTAATATAGAAGTCTTAATATCTAGATACTTATATTTTATATACATTATAAAATCATGTAGTGTTATAAGTTAGAAAATATATCTACCGTAGGTAAATAGAATATTTATATTTTTAATATAAGGAAGTAGATATATAAATGTATTATAAAGTTTAAGTTATTTATTTGTTAAATAAATAATTATTATGTTTTTTATATTAAACTAAATGAAGTCTTCAATTTTATTTTATTTATTTATTTGATTTTATAAGATAAGAACAAAAATTTAATATAATAATCTTTATTAATTACATATTATAATTATAAATATGCGAATTTTTTTTTTTTCGCATTAAATAGTGAAGCTATAATTTTACACTAATTTATAATAGGTTTGCTTAGCGCTTTCGAGATTTCATGTTATTAACTTCATGAAACCTATTTTAAAGAGTTAGTGAGATTTGTTATTAATATTACTCTAGTATATTGATAGAAATCCCTGAAGAGAATCAATTGTTAAACTTCCCTGAGTTCGAAATCTGAGCATAACAGTTAAGTCAATTAAGGTGAAATTGATTTGATGTGGTTTAGATATAACAATTTATTAATAATAAATTATTTATTGGGAACAGTTATAGTTTTATATCAAAATTACATCACATCATTCATGACATCCTATATGAAGGTCTTAAATCTGACTATAGAGAGATGTGACTGCCTTAACTTATCTTGTTGAGAGAGTGCATACCGTTACAGTATACATATATATAATTATTGTTAATTGGCTATGTTACTGTTTAATTGTCACTACTAATGTTGACTTACTAAAATTGCTGCATTTTAAGTTTTATTACAAAAAAACTTGCAACAAAACAGTATTAAATGATTTGTAACTTTTTACACTCAGAACAAATAGTACAACTTTTATACATATCTTAATCTAAATTACCCCAAATCCAAAACTCAACCAGACTAGCCAAGAAAGTAAGATCTAAAACACAACCAATGGTTTCACTGCTACAAGCAGACTTCTCAAGTGTAAAGAACTACAAAACAACAGCATATTTATATTAAATTACCCACATTTCCATTTACTTCCCATCTACCCTTAATATTAAAAGAACTTTTAAATAAGTTAATTGCCTCAGAATTATAAATTTTTAATAATAAAGATTCTTTAATTCATCTTTTTATTTCATTTCTCTCAAAAAAGACAACCTTAACTTCCTCAAAATTACTAGTGTGATCTGTATCTTTTTCATGGACATACAATGCAGAACGAAGATATTTATTTCTAACCTTACTTTTATATTGCTTTATTCTTTCATTTAAACTCAAACTACTCTGACCTATATAAACCTTTTTACAAAAACCAAGGGATAATATACACTATAACAGTAATAGTCTTCCTATCAAAAATTTCCTTTGTATTATTTAATAAATTATTCAGTGTTCCAAGCAATTTTCTTATTTGCAAACAAATTATTATTTTTACTTACAATTTTTTAAGAAGACAATTTAAATGGCAAAAAAATAAAATCATATTTTTCTTTATCTTTTACATCTTTACAAATAACAGACAAAACTCACTATGTATATTGCCACACACAGCAAGCTAGAGTAATCAATGGATGCCAGAAGGCTTGTGCATAAAATCCCCATCTAGTGCCTACTCATCCAATATTCCCAGACTAGTTTCTGGCTTATGGCCTTCATCAGTGAGGAGCCTTGGATCTGAGAGCACTGCATCTAGATCTTCAGATCTAATGCAATCCTCCAGCAACCACCTTTTATCTCCATTTAACTACAAAACTATGAGTCTTAAACTGAAAACACGTTTTCAATCCAAGCCCATTAGCTTATATAGTCATATGGGTCTGAACCCAGTTCAGACCCATAAGATCTAGATGCAGTGCTCTCAGATCCAAAGCTCCTCACTGACGAAGGCCATAAGTCAGAAACTAGTCTGGGGATATTAGATGAATAGGCACTAGATGGGATTTTATGCATAAGCCTTCTGGCATCCATTGATTACTCTAGCTTGCTGTGTGTGGCAATATATATAGTGAGTTTTGCCTGTTTTAACAACAGTTATACAGAAGCATAAGAGGAGGTGGTCATGTGATGTTTATTATCTTTACAAATATTAGTATTAAATAAAATACTTTTAACAAATTTATCAGAGTAGCCAATCCTCAAATAATCTTTATAAAATTGACCTTTCTGAAACAAAGCTAACCCACTAGAATTATTTAATTTCTTATTCCTATAACAGTAATTTTTTAAAGCAACTATTTTATGAGATACAGATTGATAGCTATCAGGTTTAATTATAGATTAAACCACCAAACATCACATGATCACCATCTCTATACTAGCACATAATTGTTGTAAACAAAGGCAAAACTCTCCATACAGTAGTGCCACCCTGTGCCAAACAGAGTAGGCACTAGATAGGGATTTTATGCACAAGCCTTCTGGCATCCAGTGATTACTCTGTTTGGCACAGGGTGGCACTACTGTATGGAGAGTTTTGCCTTTGTTTAATTATAGATCTTAAATCTTTACGTTTAACATTATGACAATATGCTAAACAATTAACCCTATACCACATTTTATAGAAGGATCAAAACAATTAAACTCATTTCTCAACTACAAACAATCATCTACAAAACTAACAAATAACTTAAATATAAACAATTATTTTTAATAATAATTTCCTCTTCCAAATAATTAATATAAACTAAAGAAACTAAAGGAGAAATAATATAACCTATTATCCACCCTTCCTTACTCTTAAAAAAATTTCCATTATAAGTAAAATACATAGAATCCTTTACAAAAGCAAATCTTTAATAACTTTAATTTTATTTTTTGACAAAGATCCATTCTTAACCAATACAGACATAAAAACATCAATACTGCTTAATTATTAACAGACTGATACATAATCTCAATATCTAAACTACCAAACACCCAATTACTTTCCATTTTAAAATTATTAATCTTATCAAAAGCTTCAGAAGAAGAAGAAGAAACTGTATAATGACCAAAATCAACAAATTGTTTTGAAAAATTATTCAAGAATCTAGAAATACCTGTAAAATCAAAAATAAATTTTAAAGGAAAACCATCTTTATGAGTCTTAATATTAAGCCAATAAACATCACATGATCACCATTAAAAGAATTTTTAAATAAGTTTTGGATTTGGGGTAATTTTGATTATTTATTGACTAGTTTATTTGAGAAAGCCCTAGTAACACCTCACAATGCCTTTTAATATTTTTTGAATAAAACTTATTTATTCAAATAAACACAATGTTGTTTTTTTAAGTTGAGTATTTTTTTTTTTTTTTATTAGGTTGCATATATTAATGGTTCCCCACAAAACACATTTGTACCTGGAGTTATTGAACTTGCTGAAAAGAGAAAAGTGTTTATTGGTGGAGATGATTTTAAATCTGGCCAAACCAAACTGAAATCCGTTTTAGTTGATTTTTTAGTTAGTGCTGGTTTGAAACCCATGTCTATTGTCAGTTATAATCATTTAGGCAACAATGATGGAAAAAATTTATCTGCCCCTCAACAATTTCGCTCAAAAGAGGTATGTATATCTGAGTTTTTAACATATGTATTTATTCTAAAAAATAAATTAATAAATCAATAATTAATTCTCCAAACGTTTCTGGTATTTAATGATGGCTTTGTTTTTTAAAAAAAAATTAGTTGTTTGAATGCTGTTGTATGTTAATTTTTTTTTTTTTTATCCAAAATATTTTATATTTGCTTTTGAAATATTTTTATTCATTTTTCCTGAATTTGTATCAAAATTTAAATTTTTATTAGAATGTAATGGTACTTATATTGTTTGTAATAGATTTAAAATTTTTCCTCACAATAATTTTTTCCAAAAAATTTTATATTCAAGAAACTAAGGATCCAGGTTCAATCCCCATGCTGGTACTGTCACTGGTCAGGCCAACAACACCTGAAACAGAAAGGAGAATAATATCTATCGAAACATTGTGCATATACTAGTGCTATTACTAATAGTTGAATGTAATTGAAAATTTAAATAAAGTTTAATTTTTCTAAAGACATTCAATACTTAATATTAGATGATGGAAATAGTCCAGTACATAAATACAACTAAAATATCACCTTCCCAAATCTTCAGTAGAACATTAAAGTACTCGTGTTTTTTTTCATACTTAAAGTTTTTATCATATTATGATATGTGAGGACAAAACAAAATACTGCAAAAATGATAACCTCTTAATTTCAGATTTTACTCAGAGAAATTATAGCTAAAACTTATTAAAAAATAGTTGAAAAGAAATCATTTTAGTGCTATTTTATTGTTTCCAATATTAATATCTATATATACAACATGATCATAATTAAAGCTTATCTAAATCAATTATTTATAATAATGTTGTCATGGCAACTATAAGTAAAATACGGATTTTTCTATGAATTTCTCCATCTTTCATTTTGGCCAAGATCTTAATATAAATAAATAAAGTTGACAAAGTATTAGATTGAGATTTTTATATTTCTAGAAATTTAAATGTATATATATATCTAATAAATGTCATTTTAAATTAATATTTAAGTGTTATTCAATAAATGTGTACTCTGTAAATACAGTTATATTTTACAAATGTATTCATAATCCACATCAATAGGAGTAAATTAGAAATTGACATCTAAAAATTTTTTAACTCTCAATGTGTCTAAAGTAGTTTATTAGTATATGGTAAAAATAGATAATACTTTTGTGAATTGCTTTCACTGAACAAAAACAAATAAATTAATATTTGTCAAAAATAAGAACATCATAGTTACTGTATTAAAAAAAAAAAAATTGCCGGTAAATAAATGAAGGATACAATTTAGAGTTATTTTAGTGCACAGTTTTTTTGTTTCTGATTAAATATACATCTTACAGATTTTGATAATCAAATGATTTGATTTTTTTTTATTGGGGAGGGGAGGGAGCAGTAATTATATACATATTATATAACATTTGTATATGATCTCAATAGCATTTTTAATGTTTATCTAAAATATCTTTTCATCAAAATTGTTGCCTTTATTTAACTTGTCCTTATATTTTTTGTGATTTTATATATCTAATTCTTTATTAATAAAATAAAAAAAATATTTGAATGGCTCTAACTTCTTTGAAATTGATCGCAGGAAAAGATCTGGGCACATTCTAGAAGTCTTTCACTCCACCAAATCACATAAAGCAGTTTAGTACTAAATATTTGTTAGATTAAATGTCTTTCAATCAACTTATAGCAATTATTGCTAAAAGATTTGTCTATTTTCTTAACTTATTAATAATGCAACTAAAAAGTCATCTTCTGACCTAGTGGTGAGCATATCCAACTCATGTGCAAAAGATTCTAGTTTGTTTCTGAAGAGGATCATGCCAAAGACTAGATTACAGTAATATGATAATTCTTCATGGAAAAAAAAAGTTATAGGAGGTAATAAAAGTGATCCAAAGAAAAAAATGTCATGAAAATTTAAATAATTGTTATAAATCATAATCTTATTGGAAGAATTTGTTTATAATGAAAAGAAATTATGTTTATGTAAATAATATTAATAAATCAGAAAAGAAACATGATTCCTTTTTTAAAAAAAATAAAAGAATTTTAAAAACTGATCAGTAAACATTGTTTATCAACAAAAACGAATATTATACATATGTATATCTTTGCGACAACTATAAACAAATCAATCATTACATATATGTCGTATATATGTGCACACTAGACAAGCTGAACTTAATACAAAATTTGTACAAAATTTAGAATTCAGAGAAGCTTCATTCATAAAAAATTTTCTTTGTAAATTTGGAATATTAGACATATTATTTATATTCACACATTTCTGCGACAACATTACAAAGCTTAAAACATTTAATATATATGAAAAGGCTCCTTATATACATCCAGAGTTACAATTTGTTACTAATGTACATATTAAATATTTAATACAATAATTGCGGATTTATTTATTATATAACATGAATCAAATGATTGGCTATTTATTCATTATTACAGATAATACTCTTTTTGCATGTGTGTGTTTTATTAATTAAAAGGATTGTGAAAAACATGATATTTGTATTATAATGTCAGTATATAAATCAATGTCACATCATAGTCCCATATTCATTGCTATCTTAATTTGTTTAAGAATGATCTGGACTATTCTAATATTGGTATTCATTTCCAATCAATGTCTCTTATTTGTAATGAGTAAATTGAATCTTTTATTTTTAATAATAAAAAAAAACCCATCATATTCAAATACACAGTTATATCTGTAACCCGTGAAAATTGTTTTAATGTATATATATACATTGCACTACTACAGGTACTGCTTAAATAAACCAATAGAATAGCAGCAAACTACCATCACGTCAACACTCATTTAATAAACAGTTTATTTAAGCATTAGTGGTAATAATGTGATTTCCATATAAGAACTAGTTAACTGTTGGCACTTAGGATTTATTATATATTTTATGTGAATATTTGTTAATTTTAAATGTCTTTTTATTTTCTAGATTTCCAAAAGCAATGTAGTGGATGATATGGTTAATTCTAACAATATTTTATATCAAGATGGCGAAAAACCTGATCACTGTGTTGTGATCAAATATGTTCCTTATGTTGGAGACAGCAAGAGAGCGATGGATGAATATGTATCTGAAATCATGCTCGGAGGTCATAATACAATAGTAATTCATAATACCTGTGAAGATTCTCTTCTTGCTAGTCCAATTATTTTAGATCTTGTAATACTAACAGAATTATGTCAACGTATCAGCTTTTGCGTTGAACCAGATACAGAATTCCAATCTTTTCATTGTGTTCTCTCGTTGTTAAGTTATCTTCTGAAAGCTCCTCTTGTTCCACCAGGTGCTCCTGTTATAAATGCTCTTTTCAAACAAAGATCTTGCATCGAAAATATTTTAAGGTAAATAATATTTTTATTTTTACATATATATATATTCTAATGTGTGTGTTTTGTTTTTTTTTAAAGCAAAAACGATTTTCTGAGATTATGGATCTTCTATTTTTAATTATATATTATACTATTTCCATTATCTAAAATTATTTGTTAAATATCTTAGAAAAATTTAAACTTTTCAAATACATTCAACTGTTAATAATTGCGTAGATTAATATATAACACATTCTCCTATCGTCTTTAAATATTGCTGGCTTGACCAGTAGCAGTAATAGAATGGAAATCAAATCCGGAATCCTTAGATTTGTGAAAACTCAATTTAAAGCAAAACTTTAGCCAAATAGCCTAGCTGGTTAGAACATCATCTTAAATTTATTATTTACACATCTAAAGATTCCAGATTCAATTCCTATGTTTGTACTATTACTGGTCAGGCCAGCAACATCTGAAAAAGAGAAGAAAATAATATTCAAAACATTGTGTTATTCTTAACAATGAAATGTTTATGAAAAGTTTAAATCATTTAACAATTCTAAATGATGGAAATAGTCCAACATATAATTAAAAGAGATTTAATTTTTGTCTTGGCATCATTTTATAATAAATTTAGAGTTTTAAGTAGATGCTTGAAATTTGATGTACACATCTATTCAAAATAGATGAGTCTGTGACAAAGGAATTAATTGAGGTTTCTGTCAGCAGAGTAAATAAGATCAGGTGATTAAGTAAAAAGATTTTAAAATTAATTCAAAAATCATTTACTAGATGTCACTGTATTCTGACTGGACAAAATGAACACCACATTAGTTTAAAATCCAAGACACTTAGGTGAATTTAGAAATAATATAATCAATAAGTTTTATTTATGCAACTATTAAATATGATTTTTCTGGTTACTTTTAAATATTTTAAGGTCTTTTTCTCAAAAATATCCATATTTGATTTGCAATCTTTAAAAATTATATTAAACATACAATTAAGGATTTTATTTACCCAAATTTTTTAATGATTTTTATATTTAAAATATGTTTACTTCATAATTGAATAGATAGAAAAAAATTATAACGTTATTTCCAAATATTTTAATTACAGTTTAGTATATTTTTGTTATTTGTTAATTATATATATATAATACAATACTTACTTATCAAATATAACAGCAGTTTTAACTTAACTTATTAATTTATAGTTGTTAAAAATTGAATTCTTTAATGTCAAAAATATGACATTCTTGTAATCCATACTTAATGTAATTGTTGGTCATATTCTTTGGTCATTTTAGTATTTTTTCATTCTTTGTTAAGTATTTTAATTTTTGAAGCATTTGCCATTGTTTTGATTTTTTTTATTCTTCATTTTAATAATTATATCTAATTTATAAATATGATTTTATAAGTAGATGATAACTTTTTGAAACAAATATATAAATAATTCTATATTATAAATTTGTCTGAATGTTTGTGTGAATGATATTTTCCTATCACCTAGAATGATGCAATTCCTCTCTTCTTCAGATGTTTGACCTGACTAATGATAGTGCTAGTGTGGAAATTGAATCGATGATCTTTAGATTTGTGAAGGAATTTTAAGATGATGCACCAACCAATTATGCCTTTGACAGTGTAGCCTAATTGGTTACAGTATCATCTTAAATTCAGCATTCACGAATCTATAGATTATCAGTTCAATTCCCGTGCTAGTACTGGCACTAGTCAAGCTGGAAACCCCTGAAGAGGAAAGAAGAAGAATGCCATTCAAAACATTGTATTCTATACTAATTTGTATGTTATTACTAATAGTTGAATATCTTTGTATTTTTAAAAACATTCAACAATTAAACTGGATAGAGGAATAGTCCAATGTATAATTACTTGCATAACATATATGTTAATAAATTTGATTATTGTAATCGTGTATATTTTAACACAAGTGGGCACATTTTTTCGATTGCAGGCCATATAGACTTCACTAAGCTCTCTAGTAAGTCCATTGTACAAAAATGTTTACTTTTTAACAAAGCATTAATATGATGTATTATATTTCATTTTGACAACAATGTATCATCAATTTTGTTTTTGACTCTTTTGGCAGTCCTTATTAACAATATCAATCACAATCCTTCTCAAATTCTTTCAAACAAAATTTGCTACATTTACAGATTTATTAGAAATTACAAAGCTGTCATTTGTGACTATCTCTTGCATTGTTGCTTATTTTCCAAATTTGTTGTCACTTCACATTGTAGTTTAAAAGTAACAATGTTCTCATGACATATGAGGCATATTGCTTTATTTTTAACTAATCGTTGTGCATCCATGTGTTATCGAAAATAATTTATTCATTTTAAATTTTGCATTTTTTCACAATGCTGTTCTTTGTTACGGTAATCAAGTAAAAATGCACTAGATGATGATGGGAATAGATAGCTATGCAATTGAGTTACAAACAAGTTATGCAATCCAATTGCAAGCACAAAATATCCACATACTATCCACAGATTAGCTAGCACGGCAATGTCTGCCACTGCATATTATCAAAATGTTATATTAAGGCAGGCTCATAATCATCACATTATTGCAGGATTTGGTGGAAGGGAAAATTCTTTTGAGGAATAGAGAGCTTGATTTTGAAAAGTGGCGATGAGGTTCCTTAAACTCTAGCTCACAATTAGCCATATACTATTTAAGCGGATATTGAGACTTGCGACATGCTACCAAACATACGTTGCTTGTTTATATAATTTAACATTTTTGTAGCAAAATTTTAAAAAAAATCTTACATTTGTGCACAAGCTATACAAATCATCATTGCAATTCACATGACCCATTGGCATTCAATCTTGTTTTAACAGTTTGATTACAAAGTGATTAGTAAATACACTGTATTCAGAGATCATATGAGTTAAATACATTGTTTGCAAAATTCATTTTATAGTATATTTATAGTATAAACTCATAAAGCTTATTTTTGTTAGAAAAATAAAAATTTGATGATTTAACATACATATAGTTGAGTGAATGGAAAGAAAATTGTGAACTGGCTTATTAATATTTATGCAAGTTAAAATGTAATCTTTGAATAAGCCAAATTATAAAAATAATTGCTAACTTAAATTGCCTGTAGACTTTGAGTTATTTTATTATAAATTAACAAATAAATAAACTGGTATAGACTAACAAAACAGTTCGAAATTTAAATTGACAAAAAGTAAGTCATTCGTGACAGCATTATGTTAGAGAATTTTTGAATCACAATTTTGAAAATCATGTTAATGCAACTGGACTGTAAATAACATTTATTAAAATCTTGTACTTATGTACAGACACTATATAGAAGTTAAACAAACCTCCACACCCATGCCAATTAAACAAGATGATAACTCTTCCCTCCGCCACAAGATAAAGTCTTTAAGGAAATAAGAGTGACCATCTTATTTCCGAATTCCACATGGTAATTTATGAGTCAATCTTAAGTATCTAGAAGTGAGAGCGTGAATATATAAATCATTTACTTTAAATCCATTTCTTAATTTAATATTCTTATTAGCACTTACGAACTATTAAAAATTTACTTTGTGCCAATATTAGACAATGTTAAATTATGTAATACTCTATAAATTTAACAAGCTCAGTGTTTAATCAATGATATGGAGGTTTGTTTATCTTCTATATAGTTACAATTTAAACACTGCACTTACTGAACTGGGTTCAGACCCATATGACTATATAAGCTAATGGGCTTGGATTGAAAACATTAAGGTGTTTTCAGTTTAAGACTCATAGTTTTGTAGTTAAATGGAGATAAAAAATGGTTGCTGGAGGGTTGCATTTGATCCTAAGATCTAGGTGCAGTGCTCTCAGATCCAACGCTCTTCACTGACGAAGGCCATAAGCCAGAAACTAGTATGGGGATATTGGATGAGTAGGCACTAGATGGGGATTTTATGCACAAGCCTTCTGGTATCCATTGATTACTCTAACTTGTTGTGTGTGGCAATATATATAGTGAGTTTTGCCTGTTTTAAAATTTATAGAGTATTATATAATTTAACATTGTCTAATATTGGCACAAAGTAAACTTTAATATTTTGTAAGTGCTAATAAGAATATTAAATTAAGAAATGGATTTAAGGTGAATGATTTATATATTCATGCTCTTAACTTCTAGACACATAAGATTGGCTTTTCTTGTGGCTGGGGTGAGAGTAGCCTTATAGTTTTATCATCTTGTTTAATCAGTGCTAGTGTGGAGGTTTGTTTACCTTCTATATAGTTAAACACTGTGCTTGAAAAATTTATAGAGTATTATGTACAGATAGTACATGTATAATTGTCATCCTTCATTATTATATTCACTTTAGAAAAATTTACATACTACTGAA
This sequence comes from Epiperipatus broadwayi, assembly GCA_028023455.1. NCBI lineage: Eukaryota > Metazoa > Onychophora > Udeonychophora > Euonychophora > Peripatidae > Epiperipatus > Epiperipatus broadwayi. The sequence goes on from JAQFVV010000002.1 coordinate 25,253,602, forward strand.
TATCTTTGAGTGTTATTAAAGATTAAATATGCATATGAATTTAGATTATGCAGGAAGAACTGATATGAAAACCTGCAATGGTTTGTTCAGGGATGTGCTGATACATTAAATAAATATGTAGTTGTCAGCAGAGTGATTGTACAAATAATTAAATGATTATTATGGAATCATTATGTATACAAGATATACTAATATCTGTATATGTAAAATACCATAGTTATACAAACAGTATTAAATTATATGCATGTGAATAAATTAATTCATATAACTGCAGATTATAATAGATTTTAGAGATTACGAAATAATTTCTCATTACCTTCAATTATTTTATTTATATATATTCATTGACAAGTGAATAAACCTGTGTTGTTAAGTTTAAGGTAGAGTTTTATTTTATAAAATTATTGATGCTACCTGGCTGGTATTGAAAGAATACCCATGGGACATAACAGCAAACAAAATATTTTCTTTGATTGTTTATAAATAAATAATTGCATTTTTTTATTATTAATTAACAGGTAAAAGGTTTGAAATATCTAATGATTCAACTACAAAATGTCCCTATTTAATTTCTAGATACTTTGCTTAATTTTTATTTTTGAAGTCATGCTGATTATTTTATTATTATTTCCTATGTTCATATTTAGAGTATTTAAAAGCAAATCTATTAAAATTAGCCAATAATTAGATAATTTATAGTGGGCTTTTTGAAAGAAGCCTCAACCAACACTTTTTACTGGAAAGCAATAAATTAAAGGATTTCATATTAAAGATGTATTTAATTGCTTATAAAGGAATAAAAGTGATTTTGAAGTTAGCAATTAACATAATTAAATAAACCTACAATATATATAAAATTTTAAATAGCCAAACATTTTATAGAACAAAACTATCATTCATCTTTTTCATTTTAATAGCAGTTTTAAATAATATATAGAGTATGGATTCATATCTGTTAATATCACTAATAATAACCATTGAAAAAATCCTGAATTTAACTGGGAATTCAGCTAACTTAAAAAAGAAAATAAAAGATATAATCTTTAATTTTTTTTTTCTCATCAATTTTTTAGTGATTTACAGCTCATATTAATATTTTATTAAATAAAATTTTACATTTTAAAAATTTGTATATTTTTAAATTGAGTTTTACATAAAGCATTTTAAAAAGGAAAATATATGTTACATTGCATTAAAACAGGCAAAATTCTCCATACAATAGTGCCACTCAAATCAGAGTAATCAATGGATGCCAGAAGGTTTGTGCATAAAATCTCTATCTAGTGTCTACTTATCCAATATCCCCAGACTAGTTTCTGGCTTATGGCCTTCATCAGTGAGGAGCCTTGGATCTGAAAGCACTGCACCTAGCCTTCTGGCATCCATTGATTACTCTGGCTTGCATTGAGTGGCACTACTGTATGGAGAGTTTTGCCTGTTTTAATAACAGTTATGAGCAGGCAAAATGGTGATCATGTGATGTTTGGTGGTTACATTGCATTAATGGTTTTAAAATAGTTATTTGTAAAAATATACTTTTAATTGAATTAAAATAGATTATTTTATTATTATTGGGGTTTTGTTTTTTTATTTGATTATGCTTTGAAAAGTGTTATAATGTTTTGATATCTTATTATATTTAATTTAATAATAGTTAATTTTGATTTTTTTTTTAGAGCTTGCATTGGCCTTCCACCCCAAAATCACATGATGCTTGAACACAAACTAAGTAAACGACCTAGGAAAGAGACTGCAGTCAAAGATGAAGCAGTGAGTTCTTCAAAAATAATTACTACCCAACGGCATGGTTAAAAGATAGGGAAATTTTTTATGATTTTGCAGTTAATTTTGCGATATAAAGCAGTATTTATTTCATAAATAAAATATTTTCTGTAAAATAGTGCAAATACTTGTAGAAATAAATTGTTAAAAGTTGTACTTTTTATATTGTTTCAAAAGAAACATTTAAAATATTCATTGTTCGTTTTGTTATTTTTTAATAAAATTTATTTAACTTTTTATATTTTTTTAGTCTTACTATTAAAAAAACAGCTTTCTAAAATCATTATTTTATATATGTATTACATATGTAAACAAAGCGCTAGTACTTCTGTTAATAATTCTATTCAAAGAAAGTTTTGAGATATGATTAACACATCCATCCTCCCACAACCTGAAATTCAAGATTAGACTAGATGAACTTTGGAAATTTTTTCAGGTAAGCTAATTTAGATATCCACCTAATATTAGTTGATGAATGTATACCTAATTATTTATCATTGGGGGAGGATGATAATAATTGTGGTTAATGAATAATAGATGTGTTGATCGAAAAAATTACAAAAGCAAAAGAAAGATTGTGATGGAACTTGGTTATTAAATTAAGGAAACAAGGCTTGCTTACAAATATTGTTTACTATAATTAGAAAAACATTCCATTAAAAATTGGCAAAATCCATGTCTTCTTATAAATGAAAATATTATGATAATAACTTGTTTAACAATAACAATACTTGCAAATTTTTATATTAAATGGGATTATAAAGATAAAAATTTATAATTGTTGGATATATTTTAAATTATAAATGGCAAAAATGCAAAAAATATTTTAGAATAGTTACAATATTGAAGGTTATTTAGAGGACAGATTAGGATTATAATTGTCAGAATGAAGAGTTGGATTAAAGAAAGTTGTAGATTAGAAGGAAAAAACAACAGATTTAAGGTATAATTTGTTTAGAGAAGAGAAAGAAAAAGAATTTAGTGTTAAGCATTGAAACATTCGCATAAATAGTTGTCTATTAATACTAGAGAAAATATCGAGTTATTTAAATAATATGGTGAGATTAATCACAGACTCAAGAAAGATTTAGTGCAATTAATTGAGCTTAATAAAACGAGTGAAATCTTCATTTTGATCATAAGTAATAGATATATTAATTTTCAGAATGAATAAGAAACTAATATTAACATGTTAAAGATTATGAATAGATACGGTCAAAAAAGCGTCAAGCAAAATCTTCTCAGTCATAGGGGAAAAAATGTCTTTGCTTTGTTTTATTGAAATAATTTAATATGATTACAAATGAAATTATTCTGAGGTTTCGAAAAAATACAACAATATAATTAATTTTTAAAGAAAAAGAAAATATAATAAACATTTGTCTAATTTTTAATATTAACTATGTAAAAATTAATTGAAAGTATGAAAAATTAAAAAATTTGAGATCGTTGACGTAAATTATAGTTAAGATAGGAAAGAATATTTATTTTATTAGATAAAAAGAAATATGACAAAGTTATCAAAAAATGTTTTTTATCTTTTTTTTTTTTTTCATGTCATGGCATCAACCGGGACGCGAACCCACAACCGTCTGCAACCAACAACTTGCTTGCAAGTCGGCTGCGATGACCTCTCGGCTAACAACGCTTGAATATTTTATTTTTTATGACTGTTTTTTGGAATTTCCTATTTTAGTTATCGTTATTAAAAATAGAAAAATAATCAGAAATAAAGCAATAGATTATAAGCATCATAACCAAATAATGATCTCCATATTCCTTATCAAAACTGTCTTAATTTCATATATCAAGCCATTATTTTTTATACAGATCTGTATTTTGGGAATTACTAACAAAATAAAATGCTTTGATATAATTAAAAAAACAAGTCATATATAACTATTAAATAGAAAATCTGAAATTTTCAGACATCCATATGTCTTCAAATCCAACTATCCAACTTAAATAACCATATGCAATTGAACTAAGTTCACATACACCATATATTAATAACTTTAGCAATATAAAATCACCAAAGCCTTAAGAGCAAAACTATAATTGCAAGCAAATCAAGTCATACATCACGTGACTTAATAAGCTTGAACTACAAATATATAATGAGCAGTCGAATAGCTCTTAAATTTTTCTGAATATCCCTTAACTATTAGATAAATGCTGGGTCTGATCTGGTATTTTTAAATCTAATGCTTGAATATCCTAGCATCTCACTGACGACATCTAGCAGCTAGAAACCGATCTGAGGATAGGGATATTAGGAAAAGTTTGTTAAGAGCTATTTGCAAGCTCATTATATAATATAACTCCTAATATTTGTGGACTCACTTGGAATATTCTCATTACTTTCACATTTGTGATAGTTGATTCCTTTTTACAATTCCACAATTTTTTAATAGTGGGTTTTATTTATTTATATATATAAACAAATGGCTTTATTGTTCAGGAATTCGTAAGTTGGAGTGCCTGAAATGCTCTGGAATCAATCCGAGGTACTTATGCTTCCAGAATCTGATTCTCTACCAATGCATTAAACTATGCAAGGCATCAAATATATTTATTTGTAATTCAGTATTGTATCTTGAGCTATGTAATAGTATTAAAAAAAATGTTAATGGCTTTATTGCTCGGGAGTTGGCTAAAAGTTTGAGCGCCATACCTGCGAGCACCAGAATCGATTCTGGGATCTCCTGATCCCAAGTTGAACGCTGTATAAATTGCGCAGGGCATGTAATAGCATATTTACTTTAAAAGTATCACATCCACACAGTGGTAAGCATTGGCAAAACAGATTTAATAAAAACTTTTTTAAATCACATACATATACTCATCTTTTATTAGTAAAATATTAAAGATTTTAAGACTTCTCATTCGATAATTTAGTATACAAAAATTAACAAAGCGTATGACACACTTGAATGAGAAGCTATAAAGATACACAGAAATTATTACAAGCTAAGCGCTTTCGAGGCCTTTTGCCTCGTATTCATAGCGGTACTGGCAATAATAACTCCATCTATAGACGAGATACCTGCTTTGACATCTCCAAACGTTGGACTATCTAGTTCATTTGTATACGCTTTGCATACTGTTTTGTTTCCTTGCCCTATTTCTTCGTTCTGCAGCTCACAGTACCGCTATGAATATGAGGCAAAAGGCCTCGAAAGCGCTTAGCTTGTAATAATTTCTGTGCATCTTTATAGCATCTCATTCAAGTGTGTCATACGCTTTGTTAATTTTTGTATATCATCTTTTATTATTAATTTATTTTTACTAAAAACTCTACAGTTATGTTTAATTAAAATATTAATTTTATAACCCTTTATGGTTTGGTACAGCTGTAGAATGGAGACTGGAATTCAAGATCTCTGGACCAAAGAATTTTTGGGGGGTTTGAATTTCTTATGAACTAAACAATAAACCATTTCATTTTTTTACTATATATGGTATATTTCTATATCGATTAATAATTTAATTAAAACTCTTAACATTTTTTTTAGAATCCTTTTAGTATTTATCTTTTATTTTACAATTTACTATCTTCAAAACCTAAATTATTTATATAATTTTCATGCATGTTTGTTTGGTTCCATTTTAAACCATAAAATACTTCCTAAAAAAACTTCCGACACATTCTCATAAGAAAAACTATAATTGCATAAAAATTATTATCGCAGCTAAGCATTTTCGGGGACATTGAATGTCCTCATAATGATAGCCTTGGATAATAATTTTCATGCAATTATAGCTTTGTTTAATGAGAGCACGTCAGTGCATACATTTGTAATTTACGATTGTCTAAGAAAAGTTTCTTAATTTTATAAATTAAAAAAACTTCTATAAAAATTTTTAATGATAGAATATATTCTGGTATCTTCTCACTCCTATTGCATTTCGGTGAAGATTCTTCGGAGTTGACTGTCCTGGATTAGTTCATTATGTTTTAATTACCATAAAAATGCTAATAGATATCAGATACCTATTTGTAATCTTTTAAATCTGATGGAAAAGGAAAAGTTTTGTTGTTGTTTTTCTCATGCAAGTTTCTTAATATGTAGAGATTGCACATGCGCTTTGTAGATTTTTAACAATAAATAAATATTCCCACTTCAAACACAAGATAAGTCATTGGAAAAGATAGAATGAATCATCTATTCTTTCGAACCCAAACGCTTACATATGGGCAAATCTTAAGTATTTGAAAGTGAGAGCGTGAAGATATTAAACATGTAAAAAGTAATTTAAAGTGATTGTTTAATATCTTCACACTCTCACTTTCAAATACTTAAGATTTGCCCATACATAAGCGTTTGGGTTCGAAAAGATAGATGATTCATTCTATCTTTTCCAAAGATTTATCTTGTGTTTGAAGTGGGAGTATTCATTTATTGTTAAATCTACAAAGCACATGTGCACTAGCTTAATGCTGATTATTAATATTACAGTTTATAAACATCACGCTATATAAAATAAATGGTTTATTAATATGTGGAGGTTTTCTACAGTACTATATCCATTTTTAGATCTTGCTTGTTTCCTTGATTAGCTTGCGAGTCAATTTGTATGTAGTTAATTTATAATTATCTTAGTAAGTACTTAAAAGTGATAAAAGACCATAGACCTAATTGTTTTCATCATTTTTAAACACCATTGTATTCCAATCATTTGACACATTCTTACAATTTAGATATTTGTTGTAAACAACTTTGGATAATTGAAAGTATGTTGAAAAAAATGGAAGAATGTCAATACTGAGATGAGCAAAAAGCATATAAAAAATTAATAATGAATTAAGGAGAGAAACAGATTTAGCAAAAAAAATATGGTTGGTATATAATTTTACCACAATTTCTCAATTAAAATTTTTATAGCAATTTCATAATTTTCTGGAGCTTTTCATTATTCTAAAGCCTATTTTTCTTTTCTTTATATAATCTATCATATCATTCCTTCTTAGTAACCTTTTTTTTTATTTCTAAAATACCAAATCATTTTTAAGATACTTCAATAATTTTACTTATTACTTTGTAGTTATATTTTCCCATGTGACCTTTTTTAAAAAATAATTTTACAGAATTCTACATTTTTAAATAGTTAACTTAATTATTTTTATATTCCCTATTTTTCCATGTGTTTTGTTTCAATAACATTTAATGTTGATTTTTTGTTCTTTTTCTGTATAGCTGTTTTTAGTAAAGTATTTCTTACCTTCATATTGTTCTTATTTTAAATAAAAGTTTTAGATTAAATTTTAGGAATGGCAACTGCTATCGATGTTTAAGTTTTGTTTTTCTATTTTAACTTTTAATATTTCATTGTGATATTCATTCTTTATATATTCTTTTAATCACATTACAATCTTGAAATACTTATTCACTGTTAATCAAAAAGTAAGCCAACTCTGCATTCGTACCATTTTGCAATCTCTCAACTGCATTTCTTTGATTTTTTTTAGAAGTTTGTGTTCTCCCTTATTTCTATCCTCATCTACAAATTTATCCCTTGCTTTATATTTTTTATTAATTATATTACAATCTTCATAATAGTTTCAAAAGTGTTTGTTCAGTTCAAAAGTATTTTATATATATATGTATAAGTTTCATTAGTTTTTCAGAAGAACTTGTTGGACGTAAACTTAAATTATATCCAGTAAATTCATCTTGTTTATGTTTGATATTATTCATGTATAAAGTGTGATAAACAGAATAGCCAAAATTCAAAAAACGATCACAAAAAACAATTTACCAAGCGCTTTCTATACTGTATATCAGAATCATGGCAACATATTGAAACTGAATGGAACATTAATCACAAAAACAATTTGCCAAATGCTTTCGGTACTGTATACCAGAATCATGATATATTGGAACTGAACGGTTAATATTCCAGTAAACTGGACCGTTCAGTTCCAATATATTGCCATGATTCTGATATACAGTATAAGCGTTTGGCAAATTGTTTTTTGAATTATGGCCACTCTGTTTATCATGCTTTATATGTGAAGAATAATTTTTCATTATCTGACAGAGTTTTTGTATTATTTATTTTTGTCTGATAAATAATTTATTTTCATAATGTTCTTTCGCCATTTAATAATTTTGAAATAACAATACTGTATTTCTAGTTATTGTGCTTTTCTAGTAGAATATGTGTCCATTTTTCAAATTAATTATTTATATGCTTTTTTAATTTTAAAGTTTGGGAACATCTAATTTAATATTGATAATTCTTCCAATTCGTGAAATACTTATTTTAAAAATGATTACAATTTTAGATGGGGAAATATAAAGTCATCATCAAATGACAGGTTAGGTTTGAAACCTGAAGTTATTTGTCAGTCTTTCTCTTTGGTTATCAATTACTATTTTGGATAATAATTTTATAATCTCTTATTCATGTAGGTGATAATTATTTATTGTCTGCCATAAGTATTGAGATGAATACAACCCTATCACATTTATATACCAAACTTTAATAAACACAAACATCACATATATATATATATATATTAATATATTTATTTACACACATATATTTACATATGTAAAAGACCTAAAAAGAGATCACATGTTAGATGGAAGGATGTTGGTGTATTACATTTATATATGTCAATCCATTATTTTTACAAGACATTTATTTATACTATTTACATAATTTCTGTGCAATTTGTAATTGGCCTACAGTTAGGCTGTTTATAGTCTCATTTTCAATGGGAGTCCCATTTCATTTGGCTTCATCATTTGTCTTCTTTTTAGTACAAATACCAAGTTTGTTTCATTTTTGAAAAAAAAAACATCCATGAAAAAACACTATGATAATAATCTATCACAATTTATTATAACTACAAGAATACCATTTTCATGAGCAACAATTTGACTTGACACTCTGCTCAATTCAGTGTTGCTTAGTGGTTGTAAAATGTGGACAAAGATACGGATGTTATTGGTTCATTTCCCGCTAAGTCATTCTCTGGTGATTGTACCCAAGATTCAACAGATTTTATTTTACAATAATTTCCAAAAAATTTAAACATCAAATAAATAAAACTGTACATGTAACAACGAACTCCCAAAATAATCTACATTAAATGTTTTGTATAAATCAAGATTGTTATGAAGAGAAATACAAATGATTTTCAAATATTTTTAACGTTTTGTATTAAACCAGATTTTTAAAAATTTACATAATTATTGTGATTAAAATTTTTTGCTTATGCATATATTTTGAGTTATAAAATGTGAATTTCCAGAATGTTGAATAAATTAGAGGAAGAATGTAGAGAGAACATTCCTTTTTCCATTGCTCATAGAGGTAGTGGTAATATTCATCAATATCTAGGTATATGCTGAAAAGATCATTATTTTGACTCTGGAGTATAAACTAGTTCTTGGTGAACTCGTGGAGAAAATGGTAAAGTTGCTGTGAATAAAACTACTTGCCTATCATATGGTATCCCGTAATCAAAATTTTTATTTAATGATCATCTGTCAAAATTAATTAAAAAGATTCGTCAGTAAGAATTTTTTTCTGCAAATATAAAATCAAAAGTGGGTATCAATATTCAATCACCTGATATACTATAAAGAGCAATAATGGATTTGAATAAAACTAAAAGTTTTGCAATATCTCTAGATGCATCAAATATAAAGATATTAAACTATTTCCTATTATTGTGGAATACTTTTTGCCTATTAACAGTATTAATGTTAAAATTATCGATTTTATTTCCTTATTGTGTGAAATATTTGAATGACAATGTATGTATTATGTTGAAAAAAAGTAGCAAATTCTCTTTACATAAATAAATTTATGTATTGATAACATAAATATAAAATTTGGAAAATGAATGAGAACTGGTAAAATAATGTATGGTGAAAGAAAATTAAATGGAATTATTGAAAATAATTATGGATATTCATAATTGTCTCCAGTGTGCTGCTGACTGACTGCTATTTGATGTTAAAAGCTTTACAGTTAAAATTTACAAATATTTCTATATAATCATAGTCAAAATTGAAAAACAAAAGTTTTTGCGAGTTTGTCGGAGAAAATTATACAAATCATAAAAGCATGGGTATACAAGATATATCATTTAAACCACTAAACATCACATGATCACTATCTCTTATACTAGCATATAATTGTTATTAAACAAGATGTGATGTGATGCACTGTGACTTCTCCTTAAACGGAGTCAGGAATCTCAGCAGCTATGCTCAGAGAAATCTGTTAGCCACTTTACCTTCCTTTTCCATTGTCCACCCTAAGTTTTCCCATAATCTGCTCCATCCCATTTTCACAACATAATCTTTGTCAACTCCACAGTAGCGCCATCCTGTGCCAATCAGAGTAATCAATGGATACCATTGATTACTCTGGGTGGCACTACTGTATGGAGGGTTTTGCCTTGTTTAATATATCATTTAATAGATTATTAAATATGCTTGATGAATTTTGATCATATTTTCTTTCTCAATGAAATGCTTTGTAAAATGTTAAAAAATTTATTTAAAGATTCTTATTTGAAATTATGGTTATTCACAAAAAATCAAATTTCTACATTCCAAATGTTAATATTTCAATTGCAGAAATAGTTACGTATATTAAAAATTTTGGGAAACAGCAAAAGTTTAAATGAATCATTGAAAAAAGTAATTGAATGAACAGAAATTTAGAATAACTTTAATGAGGATTGTCACATAAAAATCAATCGATGCCATTTCTTTAATCAGTGGGTACTTATAAAATTCATAACTGCTAATCATTTAGAAAATTGTAATAAAAAAAACATTCCTGTATCAGATATTTGGTCCAACTATTCACCAAAATGAATGAAAAATATTTTGATTTTCAAGATATTAAATTCATTCTTTCTGGAAGTACTCTTCCTGTAGAGAAAATATTTTCTATGAGCATGTGACTGAGACATAAAGATTAAGTGAGGAAACGTAAAAGCGATGTTAATGCTAAAACAATACTGTAAAATGGATTGCTATAAGTTTTATAATAAAATGGAGTACTTATAAAAGATCAGAATTTGCTACAGAAATATGCTCGTGTGATAAACTTGGAATAAGCATGATGACGAATTACCCTCTATATCTATCTAATTATTGTATGATCTTTGCTTTTATTCTTTATAAAATATTGCTTAAAATTATTTTAGTAGGTAAAATTTAAAGTAATTACAAAATCCCATTTTGTTATAAAGAATTATGGTCAATTTACCTATAGTGCTGCAAAATTGTTAATTAAATAAATAAATGAACTGAAATTAATCAAATTGAATAAAACACCAGACTTCTGTTATATTCTGATCAATATATGTACTTATTACTTAAAATAAAATCATTTAAGTTTTTAATTGCGTTAAGTTCTTTTTACATCCATTGTCATGTGTTAAAAAAATTCTTAATGTATACTTTTGAAAATTTTACATTATTTTTCTCATTGATATTTCTCTATCCATATACAAATTTATCTAATGCACATTTGTCTAAACATTTGCTAGTTCTATTAGCCAATGCATTATCAAAAAAAAAAGTCACATGACTATTGTCTGACATTTAGATAAATTATAATCTTAACGTTAAATATCATAAATAAAGAACAAACAAAGTGTTTATACAGTATTTGACAATTTTTAATATACATATAGTATCTTTAAATACAAGTATATTGTTTATACTGAACTTAATGTAATTAGAAGGAATTTGACTCCATCTTATACAACTGATACACATGACCACATACATGTGAAAAACATAAATGATCTCCAATATACAATTGACGAGTGCTGGTTCAGCATGAAATATGTATATTGGAGATCATTTATCTTTTTCACATCTATGTAGCCATGTGTATCAGTTGTATAAGATGGAGTAGATAGCTGTAGGGAGTTTGAAAGTCTGACTTCTAATTACACATAGTATCCTGTAAATGAGTTGTACTTTTTTATTTTCACATTTTCTTTAAAATAATTTTGCAAATATTCAGACAATTTAATTAATATTTTAACAAATAACTGCATAAAATAATTAAAAATATTAATAAAATTTGCAAAATTAAATTGGATATGGACGTACATTTTTGAGCTGTCAATATAAATATACATCAAAATTTTCAAAAAACTACATCTAAATAAGAATGCTCATCATTGGCTAAGGACACTAACATCCGGTTATTAAATTTGCCCTACCATCTAGTGGATTTTAAATAGATGTTTTTTTTACTATAGAAAAAGAGTAATAGAATAGATGTGACATATTGAACTATTTCCATTATCTATGAGTGAATGTTGAATGTATAGAAAATTTTAAACTTTCCAAATTTAAACAACTTTTAGTAATAACACACAATTAGACAACACAGATTAGTAATTACACGTTTTGAGCAGTAGTATTCTCCACTCTTCTTCAGGTGTTGCTGGCCTGTAATGTCTAATTGTGTGTAATTACTAACAACTTGCTTGTATTTAGAAAGTTTAAATAAAGTTTAAAATTTTCTATACATTCACTCAAAAGATGAAAATAGTTCAATAATATACCATCATCACAAACCTTCAGTCAAATAATAGAATAGACCACTTAATTCTAGTCTTGTATTGTTTTATTTATGTTTAATGATTCCAAGAATACATAAAACATTTTTTTACTTAATTTTTTTTTTTTTTTTTCATGTGTCAAAGCGTTGACCGGGAAGCGAACTCGGGCCAGCTGCTCGGAAGGCAGCTATGCTAACCACAAGGCCACCATTTTTTACATTGTCTTGACAGTGTTTACATTTCTTTTTTTATATGTCAAATACATTGACCAGGAAGCAAACCCGGGCCAGCTGCTTGGAAGGCAGCTATGCTAACCACCAACGCTTGACTGTATTTCTTACTAGCAAGAATAAATAGTGATAGATAATTGAAAAGTCTCACACTTCTCAGCAAACCTCCATAGAGAAGAAAATAGTATTCACTCCACTAGGCAAATATCAACTGTTGGAGGGGGGAGTTATATGTATTCATTATTATTCTACACTCTAATTAAGAACAGCTACCAATGTAAGATTAGTCCTGTTAATATTTGTATAAAGAATATGCCAATACTTTCAACACGTGTTTTGGTCACAGCATAACATCTCCAGTTCACAATAATCACAAAGCGTAATTGGAGAATAATTAATAACAAGTTATTAGAAGTGATTATAATATAGCACTTATTTTGTTTGTAATTTATTTTTTTCCCAGTAGAATACTATTGCTTATCAACGGAAACAGTATAAATGTATTTAATTTCTTTCAGAAAGTAATGCACACAACAAAAAATGAGAATTATAACAAAGTCAATATTTTGCCATTTTTTAAAGCTTAAAAAGTGAAAAGGAATAAATGTATAGTACTCTGTGCTGTGTCCTCAACTATAACCGGGCAGCCAGCAAACCTGAATACACAATTAACAGACGATTTATTAGCAATTAAAACAACTAAATTAAATCTTCAATATACATATAAGTCTGTACTTATGCAAACATAACTAATCAGCCAACAAAACGAATAACTGAAATAAAAATGTTCAAACAGTCTAGGTAAACGAACGGAGTACTTTACCTTCACTACACAGTTTATCTCTTTTAAACACAAAACCCTCAGCGAGCCCCTTGATGCGTTTCATAAAATAATAATAAGACCGGAACGGTCTGCTCAATGTCCTAATCAGCTTGGTTACCTACAGGAGCCAAGATCATGGGAATGTAGTCCACCGATGATCTTCACTGAAACTTACGCGTAGAATCCGAACAGCAGCAGTCAGTAACAGGAACCAGTCCTTTCTTCTCTAGCTTTATATACTCCCCTCTTTTTTTTTTTTTGTTTTCTTAACTTCTTTTTTCTTTTCTGGAGTAATTAATTTACCCCCCCCCCCCACATAAGCCGGTGGTGGGGTTCTTGACTTTTACTTTAATTATTTCTGCTTAAAACAATTTATTATTAGACTTGATAGTTTTGTTATCTGTTCGTAGATCAATAGTTAGTTATAGTACAATGGCATTTTCTAAACTTTAATTACTAATTCCCGTTTATCGTAGAAATTTATTTCCTCTATAATCTAACTTTTCAGAACTACAAAATTAATCACTATATACATTTATTTTGGTTGTTTCTATTCAAAGTTTTTATTTTTTAAGTTAGTTTACTTGAACATTTTTCTTTTATCGATTTCTTTCGCAGCACTATAACCATCTTTATTAAATATGAAATGAATATTTTATACTCTGATACCCGCCAAAATAGCAATAAAATAATTACAAATTTTCATTCAGTAGTGCTTATTTCCTTTTGTATTATTACTTTTGTTTTCATTTTCTAATCTTTTTTTTTCAATATGTCATAGCATCTGCCGGGAGGCGAACCCACAACCGTTTGCAACCAAGTATATGCTTGCAAGACGGCTGCGCTGACCTCTCGGCTATTCACTTTCTAATCTTAAAACAAACTTCTCGAATATATATTATTACTGCTTATATATATTTATTTTCAAGCCTTTTTCCAAACACTCTTAACTACAGCGCCAAATATATTCTTGTGATTACGTCATTATTTTTGCCATTAAAAGAAACAAAAAATCTTTTCCTGTTTACTAGAATAATTTTTCAGTTAATCGTTCATTATTTTTCTTTGACTGATAGCATTTTACTTGAAATTAGATTTTACACTATTTCCGTCATCTAACATTAATAGTTAAATATCTTTAAAAAAATTTCAAACCTTAAAATAAATTCACTATTAGATTAATATATAACTATGTTTTTAAGTGGTGTTATTCTCTTTGTTGAAGTGTTGTTGGCTTAAGCAATGATAATATTAACAGAGAAATCGAACTTGGAACATTTAAATTCGTGAATATTCTTTTATGTATCAAAGCGTCAGCCGGGAAGCGAACCCCGGGACAATTGTTTGTAAGGGAGCTGTCCTAACCATTCGGCCACCAACGCTTGACAAATTCGTGAATATTGAATTTAAGGTGATAACAATAGCAGAAATTTCTTATTTGGAAAACACTCATTATTTTTTTCCTTTTTTAAAAAAATGGGAGAAATCGGAAGAAATATGTGATCAAATTTCTCCTCTCTGTTGCCTTTGATCACCTTAAATTCATTATTCATGATGAATCTAAAGATTACGGTTCAATTCCCATGCTAGAACCTTCATTGATCAGACCAACTTTGAAAAAGAAGAATGATACCATTTGTAATCTGTGTACTATTTATTAATAGTTGAATGTATTTAAAAAGTTTATATTTTTCAAAATACATTTAATAATTAATTCTAGATTATGTAAATAGTCCAAAATATAATTATTTATTATTATATATAAATATATATTTCAAAAATGAAAATAATGAAATCTAGTATGCTGTTCTTCCATATAAATTATAACAAACAATAAAAATCATATACAATAGCTATATAAATATATGTTAATCATATATAAAATGCCGTTTCAGCACATGATTGCTTGGCCTTTTCAAATGTTAATCATCTATATTACATTACCAAATTTTTACAGATAGTACCACCATCTAGTGTTTTATAATAAAAGTAAAATAACAAAAAAAACCCCAGTAAAATAGAATAAAAAAATAAATAAAATCCTTATACTGTATAAAGATACAATATAATTTTAAAGAATTGATTATATAACATAACAATATACATAATAAATCATAGGTTCCTTTTTCAACTTTATATATATTACCTCATATAATTTCCATTCATTTTAATTGACCAGTTAACAATTAATGGAAAATTATATATGTAAAGTTGTATAATGTATGTATTATTTAGTATGTATATTGAGAATGAATTCTTTGAAGTATGTTAGATCCGTATATGTGTGTTTAATTTTCTTTTACTGATGTTTTTTTTTTTTTTCTATATGTCATAGCATTGGCCGGAATGCGAACCCACAACCGTCTGCAACCAACTACTTGCTTGCAAGGCAATTGCGATGACCTCTCGGCTAACAAAGCTTGACACTGATGTTTTATTTTGTTATGGTTATTTTACTTACATTATAAAACACTAGATGGTGATACTAACTTTAACTATTAGAAAATATTAGTCATCTGTTAATTGAATGTAAATGATTGAAAACAGAAAGGGCACATATAACGAAGTTATGGGAAGAATAAATATGAAAAAAGTGATTATACAGAAAGTGAATTATTGTTTTTTATGCTGTGTTTGGGAAAAGATAAGGGGGATTTAAATATAAAAGCCATAGAGTTGTCAAAGATTATGTTGTGGAAATGTGATGGAGCAGAATATGGGAAAACTTAGACTGGCGAATGAAAAATAAAGTAGCTAACAGGTTTCCCTGGGCATAATTGTTCGAGAGATTCTTGACTTCGTTTAAGAAGAAGCTACAGTATAATCACATCACATTAACAATATTAACAGTTGAAAAGGCCATGAATCCATGTGCTGAAAAAGGCCTTTTATGTATGATTAATATGTATTTATGTAGCTGTTGTATATAATTTTTATTGTTTAAAATTTTTTTAAAAAACTATTTTGTTCTACTTTTTATATCATCTAATTGAAGACTTATCAGCATTTATTTCATCTATCATCATTACAAAGCTAAGAATCATAAGACAAATCTTATCCTTAGTCATCAGCAATTGTTTTATTGGTAAAAATGTTATTTTAAGAGTTAATTTTTCAACCTTTGATTCACAACAAGCAAAAATAAAAAAAACCTTAGTTCAGCTACTAAATGAAACTTGTGTTGTCTGTCATTTAGGGTGCTTGCCTGTTACTGAACTTCAAAAGCATTTGTCCATACGATAGATAAATAAACTACTTAGAAACTTAATGAATAATATTTTATATTATAATTTTCATTACACTATGAAAATATTAATAATTAAGTGGATAATTTCTAGTCTAATGAAAGTCTAATAAAAATTCTTAATATACTTCTATCAAGTGGTTTGTATCAAAGTTCTGAGGGCAGGAATTTTGACACTTATCTGAATAATGATAAAGAGATGTCTAAGAGATTGTGATCTCCTGTTCAACATGATGATTCTGGGTGATCACACCCTTTTCCATATCTTTGATCATACGTTTATGATTATACCCTTCTACAAGCTGTTAAAAATGGGTAGAAACAAGCCCCTACATTGCATGAGAGTGGGGTAGTGAAAATTACACTACAGAAATATTATTCATTAAATGGATAATCTCTAATCTAAAGAAAGACTAATAAAAATTATTAATATACTTCCATCAAGTCATTTGTTATCAAAGTTGTAAGAGCAGTAAGTTTGAATCTTATATCAATTAAGTTGTAGTAATTGGTTATTTATATATACTGAACAATGACAAAGATATATCTAAGAGATTGTGGTTTTTGCCAACTGATGAGTACTGGTTCAGCATGAATTGTGCCTCTTGGAGACCATACATTTTTTTCCTGTCTTTGATCATATGTTTATGATTACATCTCTAATCTAAAGAAAGACTAATAAAAATTATTAATATACTTCCATCAAGTCATTTGTTGTCAAAGTTGTAAGAGCAGTAAGTTTGAAACTTATATCAATTAAGTTGTAGTAATTGGTTATTTATATATACTGAACAATGACAAAGATATATCTAAGAGATTGTGGTTTTTGCCAACTGATGAGTACTGGTTCAGCATGAATTGTGCCTCTTGGAGACCATACATCTTTTTCCTGTCTTTGATCATATGTTTATGATTACACCCCTCTACAATGTGTTAAAAGCAGATAAAACAGTTTCTACCTTTGCATGAGAGTGGCATAGTGAAAATTACATTACAGAAATATGCATTAAATTGATAATCTTTGGTCTAATGAATGATTAATAAAAATTATTAATAGTTAGAAACTATTACAATATTGTTCATCGTCATCCTTTGTCATGATGGTATTTTAGATGTATTAAACCACTAAACATCACATGATCATTTTGGATGTGATAATGATAGACTGTTTGATGGAAATAGTCCAACCCATCACATTCTTTTCAACCATTATTGATCTATTACAGTATGAAGTCCTCCAAGTTTAAAACAGTTTCTCCAACCCATAACCTTCTTCACAATTTACCAGCAAAATTTCTTACATCACTCAACTATCTTACATGTAGTCTCTCAAGTTTTTTGATAATCTTTTCAAATCCAATTTGAGTCTCCAACTGCCAATCTATTATCACCTTTTCTAGCAGTATGTCCAGCCTAGCTTCATCTCTGATTCTTAATTCTTTCAATAATATCAATACCTGTTCGTTCTCTTTTCCGTGTATTTTGTTAGTGATCAAACAAGTCTCCATATTTCATTATTGTTATCATTTTTCATCATTTTCTGTTTATTTTCAATAGTAGTAGTAATTATAAGAGCATAAAGCTTTATGAACAATGTCAGTCTATAAAGTATTCATGTTACATAAATGGATAAAAATTGAAATTTTGATATTAGGAAAGAATTTATGAAAATGTATAAGAAAAAATATATGATGAATATTATATGTATATAATACTCAATTTTGTTTCCTAAGTGCAGAGCTCATATGTAATTAAAGAAGAAAGATTTCAACCTTTACCATATGCACTATACTGATATTTTATCAACACAACATCATTGAGCTATTCTAAAAAATCAGTACAATGCATATGTTAAAGGTAGACATCCTTTCTCTTTAATTATATATATCATCATCATCAACCATTATTAATCCACTGCAGGATGAAGGTCTCTCCAAGTTTAATCCATCTTCGATCTTTAGCTTCTTTTCTCCACATCACCCCTGCAAACTTTCTTATTTCATCCATCCATCTCATATGTGGTCTCTTTCTGGGTCTTTTACAGTCTCTTGGAATCCAGTTTAAGATTTCAATTGTCCATCTATTATCATTTCTTCCAGCAATATGTCCAGCCCAACTCCACTTCAATCTTTTAATTTTTTCAATGAGGTCAGTAACATCTGTTTGTTCTCTTACCCATACATTGTGTTTTTGATCTCTTCTTGTTACTCCCAACATGCATCTCTCCATACTTCTTTGTGTGGTCTGGAGTCTCTGTATTGCTCTTCTATTAAGTGTCCAAGTCTCAGACCCATAAGTAAGAACTGGTAAAACACATTTATTAAAAACCTTTTTCAACCTCATAGGCATATTTCCTTTTAGTATCAAGTTATTTCTACCAAAAGCACTCCAACCAAGTTTAATTCTATGATTAATTTCATCCATTATGTTTCCATCTGTATTAATAATCTGACCAAGGTATTTGTAACCGTTAACTTCTTCTAATTCATCATAATCAATCTTTATTTTCATATTTTGAGCAAATCGATTAAACATTACTTTAGTCTTTTTAACATTTATCTTTAGTCCTACTTTCATCTGATAACTCCTGCAACATTTCCTGCAGCTCTGAAGCATTATTTGCAAAAACAACTATATCATCTGCAAAATCTAAATGACTTAAATAATCTCCATTTACCTTCACTCCTTTAGTTTCCCATTTTAATCCACAAAATATTTCTTGCAACACTGCTGTAAAAAGTTTTGGAGATATGGAGTCGCCTTGTCTTATACCTTTCTCAAAGTTGACTTTCCCAGTATCATTATGTAATCTAATTGTTGCTGTTGCATTTTTATAAATATTCTTTAAAATATGACAATATCCTGAATCTATATCTTGATGATCCAATGCTTTAATCACTGAAGAAATGTTTATAAAATCAAATGTCTTTTCATAATCTACAAGTCCTTTCTATAACTTCTCTCAATACCTGGATATGATCTACTGTACTAAAACCACTTTTAAATCCAGCTTGTTCTCTTGGTTGTTGGAAATCCTATGTTCTTTGTAGACGAGTTGTAATTATCTTGGTAAAAATTTTGTATAAAACTGATAAAAGGCTGATAGGTCTGTAATTTCCAATATCTTCTTTATCACTTTTTTTAAATATTAATATTATTACTGCATTTTTCCAATCATCTGATACATCTTTATCATTTAGACATTTGATTAGTAAGATGTAAGATATGTGTTAATGCAAAACTATAGAGACAAAAATTATTAAGAAAAACAATTTTTACAGTTGATATTCAATTACTTCAGAAACATTCTAATGAATTTAAATTAGAACTTACAAATTGGTTTCAAGTATTAGTAGATTTTGAACATGATTCAGATTTGAATGAAATTAATATGAAAATAACTGATACCTAAATATATATAATGAGGTTCTTATATAATATTCGAAATAAATTTTCTTTTACAGATCAATTCATCTTCCTAGGCACAACTGAAGTCTCGTCAACAAATTTAGGACAACTCATGGTGATTCTGCTCATCTGCTTCATAAATGGAATTTATCAACCATTGATCTATTTAAATGTGGTCTAATATAAACCATGAACTGTATATTTAAAGCTGTCAAATTCATGGTCACAATTGCAGAATTTTCGGATATAATAAAGCCATTAGGGAATCTATTTTTGGGTTTGAAACTCTTCGGGGTGCTTAATGTCATTTTGTTAATAATCAAAGTGTCGTAAAAAGAAAAATTCGTACTCTAAATAAATATTAAAAAAAAAAAATCAAACGATGACTAAGGCTATAAATTATTAGAAAGTTATTAGTTTAATGTTCCATTACTGTATATATTATTATTAGTTTTAAAATATATATATTTTTGTTATATATTTTTTAGCCAAATCATTTTTTATATCGCTTACAAAAATGTTTATTAAATATCTATTCATAAATGTGTTACACATCATATTAAACATATTTGATTAAAGAAAATATATATTTGTCTGTTTAACCTCATTCTTTTTTAATTTTCAAATAAAACTATTTTTTCATCCCAAGTTTAAAATAATTGACACCGAAATGGAGTAAATAGAGTGAATTATTATTAAAAGCAGTGTTGTAATGTGATATAGAAAGTTATTATACGATATTTTGTGTCAAAGAATAAAAAATCTCATAATTAATATAAAATCTATATAAATATACAGCAGTTTGGCTTGGGTTCAAATTCTTAGATTTTTTTAATGTCAAGCTATTATCTTACTTCTGGATATGTAGGTGCAAATCTAAAGCATCTCAATAATAAGGATCAATTGCAAGGAAATCAAGTCATAAATCACGTGATTTAATTTAATAAGCTTGTACTACAAATGTTATATAATGAGTGTGAATAGCTCTCTTAACAATAGCTAGAAAACGGTCTTGGGATAAGGATATTTGGAAAAGCTTGTTAAGAGCTATTCACGCTCATTATATAATAAAGATCAATAACTAGTCTGGAGCGGTTATAGTAGCAGCAACTAGTGTCTATTGATCATTTATACTTTTTGATCAATTAATATATAGTTGGAGTAATTTAATGAAATACTGCTTTTGAAAGTATTTTTGAATTTAAATATTCAACATACAGAATTGCTAGATATCTTTAGAAAAGTTTAAACTCTGTTTAAATTTTTCAAACATATTCAACTATTAATAATATCACACAGATTAGTATGTAATGCATTAACAAAGTATGACAATTCATAATATTTGGAAACCACTTGATAACCATGTCCTTAAGAAAAATTTAAGAAATCAAATAGACTTGTATAAATAAGTATATCAATTTTCTTTTTACTATTACCTTTGACAAGAATAATCTAGTTCACCTTAAATTCAGTATTCATGAATTTAAAAGTCCCAGATTTGTGATATTTAAAATGTTTCTTATGTGAACTTATTGTTAATTTTCAATTTTGTTTTGACCAAACCTAATTTTATTTCATGTTTTTATTTAATATTGCTGTCATGAGTAGTTTTATTTTGCAATTTTATTTCTTATGCATTTGCTTTTAGACTATTTTAATTTACTTAGAAGTTTGTTTCACTTAAGATACCTAAATGCTGTGGGCTACCTTGAACTTTATTTTAAATAATACACACTTATTACCTTTTGTTTTAATTTTTTAAATTATTACCTACACATTTTGTGTCTGCATTATGTTTTTCTTTATTTAATATGTATTTTGTACAAAGACCATCTTTTGTTTTCTTTTACCTGTAAATTCAACACCATAAATTCAGTAATAAATGTTGACATTTCTTTTGGATTTGCATTTCTGTGTATATTTTATTAGTCATCGATGTATTTATTTATTAAGTTTTGCTAAATAAATTATTTCTATTGCAAAATATGTTATTTTTCTTGATTTTATTTAAAATATTTTAAAATTCAAGAATAAATGTGGGCATTTTGTTTTTTATTAATTAGTTTTTTTTTTTTCACTAAGTTTTGAGTAGTATCTACTACCATAGTGGAGTATAGTGTACAGGCAATGAGCAATTTTTTATACCGCAAAGATAATGAATAATTTATTAATCATGATAATTAGTAAATAGTATATTTTTTTAGATTCTAAAATAAATTTTTTCTACAGTATAAGCTTTTTTCATACCTGCACTCTAATATATATAATATATATATAGGAGGTTTGAACTCAGACTTTCACATGACTCTCATTTATCCACGCTATCGCATATTGCTGACACACTTGATTACACACACGTTGAAAAGATAAATAATCACCAATATACAAATTTTGTGCTAAACCAGCACTCATCAGTTGGTCTAGATTATCATCTCCACACATATATACAATCAATGCTCAGCTTATATTAAGATATCCAATCTTCATACTTTAATGGACAGGCTTTAGTCCACTACATCCCATAACTCTTCAGCCGTTCATTTCATTGAAAATTTTGATGGTGGAAAGCTCAAAGCCCACATTAGTGCCAACCTTCTCATCTTACCCATGTTCACCATAAGTCAATCTGACACCTCATGTACAGAACATAATCCATTTACATACATATATGAGGGATGGGCAGATCATACAGCACTATATTTTTAATATATGAATTTTTTTCTACAGTACAAGCTTTTTTCATATTTACACTCTATGTAATATATAGGGGTTTGAACTCAGACTTTCACATGATCCTCAACTATCCTTGCTATCTCAAGTGTGTCAGCAGTATGATATAGTGTGGATAGTTGAGGGTCATGTGAAAGTCTGAGTTCAAACCCTATATAAATTAAATTATGTTAAAGAGAAGACAAGCAATTGCTAACTGTAATAGTTGATTTTTCTCATGATCATATTGCAATAGTGGTAATTTTCTGCATTCAGTAGTGCTATGTAATGTAAACTAGCAATAGATGTCAGAAGGTTTATGCATTTAAATCCCTATCTAGTGTCTACTCATCCAATATTCCAGACTAATCAGTGAGGAGCCTTGAATCTGAGAGCAATGACCATATTGCCTAAGCAGAAAATTTATGTATATTCATTTGCTTGAAAATATTTAAGTATATTAATTTTGATGGTTTTTCTAAATTTATGTTAATTTATTTTTGTATGGCTGGCCATCTAAAAGAAAAAAAATTAAGCCTGGCATCACATAAAAAAATTATGATTCACTCAGTTCCAGTTTGGTAAGCAAATTCTCTAACCACAGTGTGAGATCATTCTATGATGGTGATGATAAATGAAATATGCCAAGAAATGGACTATTTCCATTACCTAGAATTAATTTTTTTTTTTTTTTTTTTAAATGCAAACATTATTTAAATTTTTCAGTTGCATTCAACTGTTAGTAATAACAGACAGGTTAGTATATAACACAACGCTATGATTAATATATTTTTCCTCTCTTTGTCAGATATTGCTGGCTGATTGTTGACAGTTACTAGCATGGAAGAATGTAACAAAAAGGTCTCGATTAATATAACTACAATAACATTTTAATGCAATTAACAAAAATGGAAAAAAAAACTAATAGTAGCCAAGTAAAATAGTATTAATTTTTTTCACATAATAGTGCCACCTAGTGCAAGCTCTAATAATCAGTAGATACTATAATTTTGTGCATTATAATTACTATCCAGTACCTATCTATCCAATATCTCCAGCCTATTTTTTAGCATATGGCTTTCATCGGGGAGCAGCTTAGGATCTGGAAGCAGTGCACTTAGATCTAATGGTGCTGTTTTAACAGCTTGGGTACGCATAAGAAAATATGGTCATGTGATTATTTGTCCACAATACTGTAACATATATAATCAATTGAAAAAGATTGAAATAAACAACTAATGATAATTATATTTTAATATCTAACTGGCTTTCACCTATAGATATAATTGCAAGGAAATCACGCCATACATCACATGACTTAGCTTATACTACAGATGTTATACAGTGAGTGTGAATAGCTCTTAATAAGCTTTTCTGACTATCCTTATCTTCCCCAGACCAGTTTCTAGCTGTTGGCTGTTATCAGGCGCTAGGATATTCTAGCACATCACTAACAACAGCCAACAGCTAGAAACTGGTCTGGGGATAGTGATATTTGGAAAAATTTGTTAAGGTTTATTCATGCTCATTATATAACATATAATTAAATATCTTGAGAAGGTCTGACTGTAGATGAATGCCTGTAAGATAAATATTAATAATTATCATTAGTTTTTATTTCACTTTTAAGATTGATTATTTAATGCTCATCATCTATAATCATAATATGAAAATAGTGGAAAGTCAAAATTACAAATGGCTGCAATTTAAAAAATATACAATTTGACCTATTTGCATTTCAACATATTTACATTTTCAATATTCCCCAAATGAACTGCGCTTTAGTTCACACATATCTTTGATTGGGAAGAAATTGCTTTCATTTAATTAATTTTTACTTTTTTTATATTGTAAAATATATTTTCTTTTAATATACATTTGTATCTATAAATTTCAGATATCGTAAATTCAATAATAAATAAATGTTGACATTTCTTTCAAATTTGTATTTTGTGCACATTTTATTTTCATTGATGTATTTATTTGTTAAATAATTGATAGTGTTTTGTTAAATAAAATATTTTTATTGCAAAATGTATGATTTTGTTGATTTTATTTAATATATTCCTGTATTTATATATTCAAAAATATCACGTGAGCATTTCATTTTTTATCGATTATTCGTTTGCTCATGTTGAGTAGAATGCAGCTCCACCACGTGAGTAAAATATAATATAATAAACATTCCCAAAGGTGTCTATGATGTATAATCCATTAAAAATTAAAAGAAATATCTTCACATATAAGCAGAAGTAATAATTTTAATACAATAAAGATTTATTTATTTGTTAATACCAAAAAATAAATGCTTTCAAATTTTATTTTATTGTAACAAATCACTAATGAATACAACAGATGGGTTTTAAGCATTCCATCATCAGATTTTCAATGAAATGGACGGTTGAAGAGTTGTGGGGTGAAGTGGTTTGAAACCTGTCCATTAAAGTATGAAGATTGGATATCTTAATATAAGCTGAGCTTTGATTGTATATATGCGTGAAGATGATAATCTGGACCAACTGACGAGATCTGGTTTAGCACGAAATACATATATTGGTGATTATTTGTCTTTTTGACATGTGTGTGATCAAGTGTATCAGCTGTATGAGATAACATGTATAGTTGAGGGTCGTGTGAAAGTCTGAGTTTAAACCCCCTATATATTACATATATACATGCAGGTATGAATAAGCCTGTACTGTAGAAATTTAAAAAAAAAAAGTTTATTTTATATTTTCAACTATAAAAAAATAATTTATTTCTTATTGTTTAACATATATATTTGAAATATATAACTTCAAAGTCTTGTAATTTAAAATGTTTGTTATATTCATAATTAAGATACAAATTCTAGTAAAGTAGATAATATGACTTGAATAGAATTGAAAGAAGTAATATATAATTCAAAAATTTAAAACTTTAATATCAATCCCTAATCTAAAATACCTAAGAAAAACTTTAGAAATATTTCTGCATTGATATAAACAATTATTTTGTTATAACAAAATATAAATGCGATATATATATATAGACTAATGTATATACATATTGAATGTTTCTTATATATGTAAGTAGAGGGATTTGAACTTAGGATTTTTCAATGTATATTCGTCTTCCACCCCATCCCAAGCAATCAACTACATGCAAAAAAAAATGATCAAGCACTAATTGTATATATGCGTGGGAGATTACGATCTGGTTGAATTGATGAATACTGGTTCTGTACAAAATATATATATTGGTGATCATTAATCTTTTTTTGCATGTAATGTGTATTGATTGCTTGAAATGGAATGGAAGACGAATCCTAAGTTCAAATCTCTCTGGCCTACATATACATATGTATGCTCTATTTTATCCAAACCATATACATTTATTTATATAACAAATAATGTGCTAAACCACTAAACATCACATGATCACTATCTCTTATACTAGCACATAATTGTTATTAAACAACGCAAAAACTCTCTCCATACAGTAGTGCCACCCTGTGCCAACCCGAGTAATCAATGGATGCCAGAAACTAGTCTGGGGATATTGGATGAGTAGGCACTAGATAGGGATTTTATGCACAAGCCCTCTGGCATCCATTGATTACTCTGGTTGGCACAGGATGGCACTACTGTATGGAGAGAGTTTTTGCTTTGTTTTAAATAATAAGTGTATAGGATCTTTTGATCTCAGGTAAATTTGGAGTCTGTCAGTTCATAATTTTCTTTTCCTTGATTTGGATTTTTTACTGCATTCATATCTCAGGTGTACCTTAATTTTTTTGGATACCATCAGATTACAGAAACAACTGCAATTCGTATGACAAGTGAACCATTGATTGTTTGCTGGAAGAATACAATCACCACTAAGGCCATTCATTCCAATAATTCTACACACTCCCTGCTGTTTACAAATGCTACAATTCTGGCTTCATCAGCCAAAAGAATGCTCAATTAGAACAATTTCATCAAGCGTTGTTAGCCGAGAGGTCATCACAGCTGCCTTGCAAGCAAGTAGTTGTTTGCAGACGGTTGTGGGTTCGCCTCCCGGACGATGCTATGACATATGAAAAAAAGAGCAATTTTTTTATAGTTATTACAGAATAATCTTTTCTTAAATGTTCAAAACACTAATATATATGTTACAATTAATCTAAGAAAATAAAATTTTGTCGAATCATACTTAGGTTTTCATACCTGATGTTTAGAATGCTATCATTACCATTACTCACCAATATAAATTTATTGTCCATGGTTTATCTCAGAGCATTAATATCTTCAGCATACTGAGTTAAGAAATCACAGCTCACATGCCATTAATGTGCTTATATTAAGTCAACATTGACCACAAAAACCAAAGTATTTTGACTTCTTATTGAAAGATCTGCCCACCTTACATTTGGTTTGTGCTGTTTCACAGTGAAAATACAACATGATATCTTCCATGCCTTTTCTAAATTAGGCAATGTCTGAAATTCTAGCCAACTAATATTAAAAACAACTTGAATATCAATTACATTCTAAAGTCCTTTGAAAAAAGGCCCTTCTTTTGCACACAATCCAGAACTTTCATACTATATGCATTTTGGTGCACAAAATGAACCCTCACTTAGAATAACAATCCTAGAAACATCATTCTTACACACCAACAATCTAGCAACAACACAACAGAGAGCCAGAAAAATAGTTGGAAAGATGAGAAGATTGAAGCCTGTACATTAAAGTTTGAGGAATTGCTATCTTAATATAAACCAAGCATGATTGTATATAAGTGTGGGAGATTATAGTCTGCCCCAACTGATGAGTACTGGTTTTGCACAAAATATATATATTGGGGGCCCATATATTTTTTTTGCATGTGCATTGGTCGCTTGAGATGGAGTGGGGGATAAATAGACTGAAAAATCCTGAATTCAAATCTCTCAACTTATTTCAAGATAACAGATCTAAATACATGTATCAATATGTGGAATAACCTGTAACATGTCACAGCTACTTCTAAAAATAACAAAAAAGAAAAAAACGAATTTCCTAATACTTGTTATAAAATGCCCAAATAGACAAAACTGTTACCCATGACCACAGATATATATATATAATGATCTCTATATACTATCCATAGGCACATTTAATTCTTGTTATCTCTTTTGAACTATATAACCTAAGTGGCACCTAGTTGTTTTCTTGTATTGATCACAGATAGTTCAAGTAGAAAACTGTAACTTGTTCTCATTGTTAAAACGGGCAAAACTCACTATACGTATTGCCACACACAGCAAGCAAGAGTAATCAATGGATGCCAGAAGGCTTGTGCATAAAATCCCCATCTAGTGCTCAGATCCAAGGCTCCTCACTGACGAAGGCCACAAGCCAGAAACTAGTCTGGGGATATTGGATGAGTAGGCACTAGATGGGGATTTTATGCACAAGCCTTCTGGCATCCATTGATTACTCTAGCTTGCTGTGTGTGGCAATACGTATAGTGAGTTTTGCCTGTTTTAACAAGTTATACACAAGCATAAGAAGTGGTGGTCATGTGATGTGTTGTTCTCATTGTCTAATAAAGTCCTTTAAAAGATAAATATATAAACAGAAAAAAATATTTTATTTAGTAGATGTATTGATAATACAGTAATTATTAATAGAATAATTTTATTTATTTATTTTTTTTAAAAAATAAACAATAGATTTAAAATTAAATTTACTAAGAAAGAATTTACAAATTCTGTAAATTTCCTTAATATAATATGTATAATAATAAGTCTTATTCATTCCAACATAATTTTTAAAAAATGCTGATATCAGAGGAAACAAAAATCGGAATGATTCATTACAAAACTCTAGCAATGAATAAATGATTTATTAATGTCTGATTTCAACAAAAATTAGAAATAAAAAGTTTATTTACTAATAGTTTTATATATCACATTTATAATAATAAATTAATATATAAAAGAATATCTAATAACAATAAAAATAATTCCAATACATCAAAATGACTTGAATAAAAACATCATATGCAGAAATATGCTAAGTTCTATGACCCTATACATGGTAATAGCTGACTAAATAATATATTCAAAATATATAGTGCAAAGACGTATAATCATCCACAGAGACATATATTTATAAATTTACCTTTTAACAAAGTTTAAATAAACTAGCCAATAAATTTACTCATGTATTCATAATTACTATTACAATATAAATTCAAGACCAATTTGATTTTAAAGCATTAAATAATTATAACATAGTATTTTTAAATATAAAATTAAACTCTAAGTGATTTAGCATAATGTAGAGTTGAAACAATTACAAATTACCACCTTAAGCATTAATTAATAACCCACTATGTCATATCAAATGTATCTCTAAACTAGTAGGAATACAAGTTAATTTCTCCTTAGCAAATTTAAACAAAAGAATCAATTTTTGATAACATACATTATCAATGTTGACATCTGCTAAAATAACTAGCTAATAAGTTCTTTCAGGACAATTGTTTCATAGCATACAATAAACTCTTCAACTGGTAGAAAGACCATATCGAGTATTCTGACATAGTATACAAAATATTATCCACAGAAATACTAAACTCAAGATTGATTAGATGAAGCATGAAATAATCACATATCACAATGAATTTACATGGATCAATATACATATCTTTATATGTACTAAATATATACAAGTTACTAGTATATATATATATATTTAACCATATAAAAATTATACACATATGCATATGTTGTAGCAGTGCATAATCAGCTACAAGCATCAAGTATGAATTTTAAATATAACAATAATAAACAATGGCATTTTCATTGATTCTAAACACTCAGTAGATAAAAGGGTTGTTTGTTCAGGTAGTTGTGCGTATGAATGTCTTAGCATTTTATCTCAAACAAGTATTCATGTGTTAAACCACTAAACATCACATGATCACTATCTCATACTAGCACAATAATTGCTATTAAACAATTCAAAACAAAACAACACTCTCCATATAGTAGTGCCATCTTGTGCTCTCATAGTTTTGTAGTTAAATAGAGTTAAAAGGTGGGTGCTGGAGGGTTGCATTAGATCCTAAGATCTAGGTGCAGTGCTCTCAGATCCAAGGCTCCTCACTGATGAAGGCCACAAGCCAGAAACTAGTCTGGGGATATTGGATGAGTAGGCACTAGATAGGGATTTTATGCACAAGCCTTCTGGCATCCATTGATTGCTCTTGTTAGCACAAGATGGCACTACTATATGGAGAGTGTTTTGTTTTGAATTGTTTAAGTATTCATGTGTATAAAATAAAATAAAATGTTTGTTAATGATTATAAAATTAATAATTAAAATGACAAAAGGAAGTAAAACACATTCCAAAACAAACAAGGTTGTTAAAGGATTAACTAAGCAATAGAATTTTCAAGTATTTAAATTTTATGTAAATTTGGTTTGTTTGAAATAAATGCAGATTACCAAAAAAGGTAATATTTTTATTATTTTCTGTTTTCCTCTTTTATTTCCAATTATAGATCATCATCATCTGTTTTTTCCTATGCTTTTTGACAATCATACTAATGATAATGCTTACGGGGATGCGGAGATTAAACTTTTTTCAAACGTACGATATTGATATGGGATTGAGATAAAATTTTGATGGAGGCAAGTAAGTAATTTTTCAAAAACACTCGATAACTTATAAAAAGGTTGTGGC
This sequence comes from Epiperipatus broadwayi, assembly GCA_028023455.1. NCBI lineage: Eukaryota > Metazoa > Onychophora > Udeonychophora > Euonychophora > Peripatidae > Epiperipatus > Epiperipatus broadwayi. Next base: position 25,284,057 of record JAQFVV010000002.1, read on the forward strand.
TGTCAATTTAGATCAGAGTATGTATTGCTGGCAGAGAGAGAATGGACTAGAAAATTTTACTGAGAAGGCCATCTTCGGACAGCATATCTATGCACAAAAATTGGACAAATAGTACAGAGATTATTTCTATTTAAATACACAATGGCTTCATGCATTTCCAAATGTCTCATATAGTCCATCCTCTGCCTGGAATAGTTGCTCTATGAAGGGAAAAGTAATGTTATTCAGTCTTTAAGTGAAAAATTCCCTAGCATGAAAAAGAAAATATAATTGTTCCATCCCAGCTTGATATGTGTTTACACCCAAGAAAGAAGAAGAAAAGATCTAATAAAGCTTGATAAGTATGCCCCCAAGTGTGACAAACCTTTGGATTAACCACTTAAGCTACTATTCTGTATCTGTGTAAACCTACACATTTTTAAAAGAAGCATGTGGATTAACCTGTTCTTCATCAATAGTCAATAAAGTGTGTAAGAGTAATAAATGGACTAAAACTTATGTAATTTTGTTGGCTAAACATGAAATAAAATAATCTCAAGGATTATTGCACAATCGAAACAATTAAAATGTCGACTTTATTTTTATATAACTACTTTTGCTAGCAAAAGATGAACAGAACTAAGTAAGAGATATTATTTCAGATATTACATTTTTTTCTCTTTCTTATTTGGTTAATCATTAACTTGTATCAATTTTATTTATACTAACCTTCCAACTCTAAATATTGTCTGTTTGCGTAAAGCGTATATTTATATTTCTTTTCAATGCATTATCAAATTTTTGACGAATTGAATATATATATTGTAACCGTAAATCTTCTCGTGGCCAACTATAGCCATCGAAGGCCATTGCCCTCTCAACTACCTATCGTGCTGAACACATTGCGGCACCAGAAATTTGTAACCATTTGATTGTTTGGTCGCAATTACGTAACGTGAGTGCACTAAGAATTGTAACCTTGATCACTGATCAATTCCCACTCAATTATTGTCAGCTATTAAGAGATGTAACCAAAAGCATATCATGCTATCTATTTTATGCACTAAAGACCACAATCAACATCTTGAGCAACTTATCACAGACCAAACTAATGATCTAACATAAACTTTTATGATTTAATTTGATCGCAGCCAGGGTGTACCGCGAAGACCTATCATAGTAGTATGATAAAATACATTAAACAAATTATAAGTGCAATGTTATTACTTTTAAACCTTAATTTGCGATTTTTATGGTATGCGACCCTATGGCCGACCATGTACAAGATGGCATAATTTGTGGAACTACATAAGATTATGAAATTTTAAACCATCTATATGATTTTTAATACGAATGCTAGTTCAGGTAAAGCTTTGCAATAAATAAATATAAATACTTGGGTTCTTTTTTTATAGTTTACTATATTATTGAGACTCTTATTATACTGACAAATGACAATTTAAAAACGTTAAGTAAATATATTTAATCATGTAATTATTTGGTAAATCTGTTTACAAGTTTAAGAATTAATTTATATTTTATACTAGAATCAACTACGCAAAGCCACAATGATGGAAAAGGTAAATGGAATTTTATTGTACCTTACTCATCATAAACTACCAAAGACGAAAAGCATTCAAATGTTTTCTCAAAAAATATTTATAAACTCTTATATCATGTTGACGATAATATGTAATTCAAGGTATGCTCTTCAATGTATGCTCTATAATGTATGCTCTATCCAAAGTTTATGATTTCTGATTTTATGAATGACACATAGCAACGGCACAGTAAGTTTAATTATAAATCAACTTTTATTGACAAATTTATGAATAATAAGTAATTAATTCCAATGTTATAATTAAAGACATAAATAAACAAATAAAATAAATAAATTATAATTCCATCGACTTTCTTCAATAACATCTCATAGGTACAGTTTTTAAAAACCTAATCATACCTTATATTTCAATTTGATATAATGAATATTGAGAAAATTATACTAAATTCAGCATCAACTCATGAAATATTTAACGTCATTTCCAGATTCAATAAATCCCTACCGTAAACTTATAATCATATAATAAATAATATTATGTCTGTAGGATTTAGCTATAATGTAATCACTAAATAAAGTGAAAATGTAAACTTACATTCCGGTAAATAATAATCAACCAACAGTTAATTATCATGAAGTAACTTGAATAGAGTGTCCTGCTACAATTTAATAATCTAACTTATAAATTCTACTTACACTTGAAAGAAGATGATTTAGCAGATCAACTAAAATACTTTGCCCAACTTATATCTGTGAAGCAAAACATATTCCTGTGGATGTATTCATCTACACGTAGGAATTAATAACACTAAACACTTTGGTGGATTTATACACCATCATAAAGCAATAAGTACAAGTACACCATTCCGCGGATTAACCACCAGCGCAGGAATGAGTGTAAAATACAAAAATGGCAATTAAATAATCTGCGGATTAACCACCAGCACAGATTAATGCCTTTTAACATTCTAAACAACATTACTATTTACTTCACATTAAAGTGCAAAATCATCCCCCTCAATTATTCTGACCATTCAGAAAACGCTGACACTTCAGCAAATGTGGGTTCTTGCATAATAAAATGTTAGACTAATCAGGACAACTAATGTACTACTTATCTTGCTTAAACTAAAACATATGTAATATAGTATAAGTAATATTAGTATAGGAATACAAATCTGGAAAGACTTACAAAATACCTCACAAAGATTGATACATCTCATGAATTCATTTCGTACTTTTCAAGCTTTTCGCAAGCGCTATTCTCTTGAATAAATATTTTATTCAACCCCTATTAATTTAAACTTAATAAAATATAACTTATGAACTTCACATGCAAGTTCATATAACGATAAAATTAAATAATACATTATTCATCAAATACATAAAATTTAAAGGGTGTGTGTGATATAAATTAACTGTATAGCATTTTATAGTTCACTACATAATTATAGCAGGTGCGTATACAAATTGGATTGTATAGCATTTTATAATTCCAAATAGGATCTGAATCATGTACGATGGTGAACAATAAATATACGAAGCAATAGCTATATCTTTAGTTGAATTCCATACATGCAATTTTATCCGTTTGTATTTGTTATTATAATCACTATTAGATTACCGATTTTAGTGGCTAGATAAACATGAACAATTTCAAAAACATGAAGAGAATTTAAATGAAAATGTTTTTCAAAGTTATTAATCTCTACATTTCTCTATTAAAAATGTTCCAAGTTTATCACATCCATCGAATATTTATTCACCAGCTTAAATCTAGGAATACTAATTATAGCAATTAATTCAATATTCCAACTGACGATAAAATTAAAAATAGCTTTGATTAATTCTTTGAAGACTATTTATTATAAATGTTAAAAAATTAACTAAAATAGATTATTGTCATTGTAAAGTTAAATATAATCAATACTATATTTTTATTAGAATTAGATAGGAATATTAAACTATGTTGATAACTTAACATTTTACTTGAATTTAAATTCTTTTTTTAAAAGCAAATTTTTATATTCATAAAAAATCTGTAATTAAAATACTTATTTAATTTTTCCAAATTGTAGAATAATAAACATTTTAAAACATACCAAATTCTTGCAATTAATTCTTTTAAATTTAAACTGGGAAGTCGACATTTTAAAATGTAATATGGGAAAATAGGTGATTATCACTTGACAACTTGAAAGACTTTTAAATTTAGCAATTATCTTATAATTAATTAATATGTTATATTTAGTTTATAGAAATTTTGTGGTAATCCGTTTACTTATTAACTATTTTAAAATAAGCTTATCAAATTTACACCATTTGCCTTTTACATTTCTTTTTTTCTCCAAAAGCAAACTATCAGATCTTCTCTTAAATTCGCGCTCTTTTCTTTTTTTTTTACATTGAGACGCATACGTAATTACTGTATTTATTTTTAATAATTAATTTTAATTGAACAAATGGTTTTTTGTTAATTCAATAGAAATAATAATTTAAGATCATTTTAAACAAATAAAATAAAATATTATTTTTAATATTTTACCAAATTTAATGTGTTGTAAAAATTTTAAAAAGTTAAACATTCTGATATGAATTAGTATATGGAACGAAGCAAATTTAAATCTATTAAAATAATATGAGAGTAATCTGTTCAAAGTGCAACTCAAGCCAATCAAATCACCAAAAGAAGAAAGAAAATTTTTTATATCAGTTACATCAATTAATATATTTTATACTAAAATATATGGTTACAGTTTATATATATTAGAATTATATACTACTTTTCAAGTTTATTGTTCAAACTTTGATTGGACATTTGGAGTAATAAAAACAATTTTTTTGTGTATTTATCTAAATAATAACAAAAGGTGATGAAATTTATCATTACTTAGATATGCAGATGCCTTGCCTAGATGTGGAGATATCTTACATGTTACTATTACTTGGAATAAATCTGTTATGTATATATTGTAACAGTATGGACTCTGGGTAAGTCAAAACAAAAATTTAAATATACAAGAAATGAGTATGAATATGCGGAGCATGAGATATCAACACAGCATTACCTAAATAACTATAAGTTCACCAGCATTATCCAATAGTAATAACGATTCCTCATCGTAAATGATCAACAATAAAAATTAATCAATATTCAATTTTCTGACTGGGTTTGAATTGGGTCTACTGACAGGGTTTGAATTGGGTCTACTGTAGACCAGGCTAATTACTTAGCCCTTTCCAGTTTGGGGCAGATTATTTGCACAATAATTTGGATGTACAGAACAAGTGCTAAACCATCAAATATATAACAATAATAATATAATGCTGGGATCCTAAATCATGCTGATCACAATCAATGCTCTGGCCACTTAGTACCTTTAATGTACTGGCCAACTATAAACTTAATTTCTAATAAAGACTAAATTAAATAAAATGTAGTGCATGGACTTTAAAAAATATCCCCTTTGTGCCAATCCAGAATTGTCAACAGCTGGATGTCCATAAATACTAAATATAAACCCTTTTATTTATCAGACCATTATGCATGAATCTAGCTCAAGAACAGATGGTCAATAACTGTTACTGTGAGCAAGAACTATAAACCTAATATATAATGTTTTAAAACTATTTAGGATTGAGTAAATTCAATGGAATAGGTTTAACAATGAAATATAAATGTATTAATAACTATTAAAATGAAATTAATGTCAGCTGAATATGGCATACATATCAATTAAGCCTTCTGATTTTGATTAATAACAATTAGCTATCACAAATACCTCATAATGGGTTTACATAAAACACATATACATCAATATAGACATGTGGTATAATAATTTATGAACATATTTGAAGTGTCATAAATCTATAAATGGATTGCTTTTCATATAAGGTGGTTAATATTAAAGGAAATATACCTATTTGCTTGAAAAGGAAGGATCTGAAACTTGGGACTCCTAACTACACTTAATTGAAGAGCAGTACAAATACTTCAGATGATTTAACCAATTATAAGAGAGTTATATATTAGAAGTAATAAGGGGATATTAAAATCAAAATATTTAATTGAGAGAACAAATGGGTGTTATTGACATAAATGAAAGAATTAAAGGACTGAAATGGAATTGGGTTGGACATAATGCCAGAAGAAATGACAACAGATGGTTAGTTGAAGTCATAAAATGAATCTCACGAGATTTAAAAGACCTAGAAAATAGCCATGTGATACGGCTGCATGAAGTAAGGAAATTTGCTTGTATGATATGGTCAAGATATCTATGGATCAGAAAAACTGGATTAAACTTGAAGACATTTTCATGTCTCCATTGGTAATGATTGAAAATGCTGTTGATGGGACATACAGTTTTCAATTCGGTATTTTTATACAAAGAGTTTTGTATGTTACCTTGGAATAATAGCTATTGGCTTATTGTTAGATGAAAAGTGGCATTAGTGACATGAAACAATTGTCATGGCTGGTTATTTTAGTATGATGTCAAAGTTTGTAAAAGTATATTATCAGTGAAATGATTATTTAAACTTTGATAAGGAGTAATTAGTTTATATATATATATTTTTTTCTCATGTGTCATAGCATTGGCCAGGAAGTGAACCCGCTAACCTGGGACAACTGCTTGTAAGGTGGTTGTGCTGACCTCTCGACCACCAATGCTTGACATAATTAGTTTATATTCAGCACCAGTTTGTCACTGTGTATTTGATTTAGATATATATAAATTACACACCCTATGCCCCAGTGAAAATTTAACAATTCTTTTTCCAAGCTGCCTGCATTCCCATCTCTGAATCAATGAAATATTATGTAGTGGCATAGTTTAGCTATTCACCACCAAAAATTTTAAGGTATCTGATTACAAGTTATGACATGGAAGTGTTACATTACCTTTCTTTCATACTTTCATGGATATTTTCAATGATCTTTCTCTCAACACAATAATTTAAAAACCATTTGAAAATGTTTTTGTGACAAATAGACTGCTTACACATACTTGGATCATTCTAAATGTTTTAGTAACAATTACATGCAATTAAAATAATTTGATGTCAATGCATTGTTCCATCATGTATTAAGAAACAAAATCCAAACATGTTAACATTGAAAATTTTTGTAATACGTAGTTAATTATGTATCTAATGCATATACTAATTCAAAGATGGTGCTGCAGGCAGCTGGACAGAAAACCAGCCATCTTTTTCACTGGAATACATTCTGTATATCCTTTTTTAACCCAAAAAATGTGCTAGATGGTAATTTTCTTTGAGTAGAAAGATTCCTACTGAACACAAAGTCATGCCATCAGGTATTTTGAGTGTATATAACCAAAACTTATATAAATAAGAAATAAAATAACTGAAATAATTATAAAATAATAAAAAAAAAAACACATCGATAATACTTTATGAAAATACAAAAACAAAATTATATAAGGCTATATAGAATGAATTTTAGTCCCTGGATAAAATTATTTAATATAACAATAAATAGAATTGATTTGTTAGCAAAGAAATGTTAGAAAATGAGTCATACCTCTTTTATCAAATTCTCTTTTAAATATAGGGGATTTGAACTCAAACTTTCAAGCAACCTTCAACTATCCACACTATCACATACCACTGATACTTATGACCTCACACACGTAGAAAAGATAAATATTCACCAATATATGTATTACGTGCTGAACCAGCACTCATCAGTTGGTCCAGATTATCATCTCCCACACATTATATATAATCAGTGTTCAGTTTATATTAAGATAGCAAATCTTTACACTTTAATGGACAGGCTTCAATCTACTCCAACTCTTCAGCCATCCATACCATTGAATGTCTGATGATAGAATGCCCAAATCCCATGCTGATGCCAATATTGTTGTTATGCCTATGTTGACCTCAAGTCACTGACCCCTCATGTACAGGACATTATCCATTTTAAATATACAGAAGAAAGATGGGCAGAATTCAGGCCTAATGTGTAAGATTTGAAATACAGGCATTCTTATACCTGGAACTTAATTAGATATATGTGTGGGAGATGATAATCTGGACCAACTGATGAGTGCTGGTTCAGTATGAAATACACATATATTGTTGATTATTTATCTTTTCTACATGTGTGTGGTTATATGTATCAGTGGTATGAGATAGTGTGGATAGTTGAAGGTTGCTTGAAAGTCTGAGTTCAAATCCCCTATATTTACAATTAAGTTCCAGGTATAAGAATGCCTGTATTTCAAATCTTACAAATTCTCTTTTGTAGTTATCTTGCTAAACTAAGATTATATGTATCATACAAAATACCTTGAACAAATAGTTTTAGACTTCCATTAACAGATTGGAATCTAATAAATGCTATTAAAAAGTACACTCATTTTATGAGGATTTATTTGTAGCCTATAAGGACCTACATGACAATTTAAATAAACCTTAACAATTTTAAATGTAGAAATTTAAAGAGGCAAATAAATAGAGTAAGGCATTTATGGAGGAACTGCCAATACTAAGAGTTTTTTTTATAAAATTTCATAAATTAATAGATTGTACAGGCTTAAACCTGCATTTATACATATAATATATGCGGAATTCGAACTCAGACTTTCACATGACCCACTACTCTCAGTGCCATCTCATATTTCTGACACACCTGATCACACACATGTTGAAAAGATAAATAATCACCAATATACATATTCCATGCTAAACCAGAAATCATCAGTTGGTCTAGATTACTATCCTCACACATATATACAATCAGTGTTCAGCTTTATATTAATAAATTAATTTGAAAATTCATTTTTAAATTATTAAATGATATGCTATCAAAAACATTTTATTTAAATAAAAGATTGTATTTAGATTTGTTTGAAGAATACGAAACATTTAAACAAATCAGAACTTAAAAAAACAAATAAGAAAAAATCTTAAAAGTTTCCACCTACATACTATTATAGTTTCAGTACATTCTTTAAAAATATTATGATTAATGAGGTGCAATACATATTTAATAATAAGAAATACAACTAATCAAGGAAACTAGAAAATAAAAGAATACTTCCTAATAAAAATATTTCGAGTAATTTCTACACCTGCTAATCCTTCCTTGTATGAGGAATGGTAGTAAAAGTCACACGAATTAAGAATTACTTGGACTCAAAATTGAGATATGACATAATTTGGATTGACAAAGGATGAAAACACATTAAATACAAAATAAGATTTTGAAACGAAAACATATATATAATTGTAGTAGCAAACTAATATAAATAGTGAATATTTTTTTGAAATTTATAGCTAGTAAATAGATATTATAATTAAAACATATATATTGTAGCCTTTGGTTTATTTCATCTATAAACCAATTGTAAGAAAAGGAAATAATTATAGGAAAAAAAATTTTTTTTTGAAATATAAGAAAAGTTAACAAGTTTTATTTGATAAATCAATAGCTCAAATGTAACATATATAATAATATAGTTTTAAATATTAATTCTTATTAAGCACAATGTCAGCACGTAATACTTATATAAAGCTAAAACTTTAGTACATGCGCCTTGAGTGCTTAATTTTAGCCAGAGAGACCTCTACAAATCATAACACGAGATTCGACTTTATAAAGATAAGAGTGACCCTCTTATCTTTATAAAGTCGAATCTCGTGTTATGATTTGTAGCGGTTTCTCTGGTTAAAATTAAGCACTCAAGGCGCATGTACTAAAGTTTTAGCTTTATATAAGTAATAATATAGTTTGTGTTTGTATAACATATAGCTAGCATTATATAATGCAGGGGGGGGGATGATTGATTTTTTTTATACACTGCTATAATTTGCCAATATAATAATTGAGAGATAAATATTTATATGGCCAAAATAAAGTCTCATGAATTTTAATATTTGTTTACTAAAAAGTTGGTGAGAATTAAGATTGAAATGATTATCAGTAGCTTTTGTTTAAGTCTTTTCAGGAGAATAGGCTTAAAGTTATAGGAAATTACAATGGATATTTGTTTATGATTATCAGAAATTATAATTGATTTTATGCTTGTAATTATAAGAAATTATAAAGGACATTGTATGTTCATGTAGTCTGAATAAGCAGTTTTCTGTTTCATGCTCTGCATATGTATGTGTGTGTGATACAGATATATGGGTTTGATTTTTTTTCCTTTATAGAAATTGATATAATTTTCTATATTATTTCATGATAAGTGTGAAAAAGAAAAAATAAATGAATCTGTTCTGATTTATTATTTCTGACTCTAAAATGTAAATCTAAATAAGAAATTATTTAAGTCAAAAGAAATGTAACATTTGTTTTACCAAAAAGTGTTAGTAAGCTTATCTTTTGTTTGCTTTTCCATAAATTAATCAATAATGTGTTAACCCAAAATATGTTTAAGATAAGAAAAGTTGTCAAAATTTACAAGTAAGAAGTGGTTCAATTGTTCATTCTGAGATGGAATCTTGATTAAGATTTGAGAGGAACCATCTGGAGAGGGAAGGTTAACAGATGTTTTTTCTTCCCCCTCCTTGTGAATATGAAAGGGGGGAGAGAGAGTGAATCAAGGGAACTTTTGCTGAGAACAACTGGCTGACTAAAATTAATCTATCTCTGAAGGTTTTATCCGATTTTTTTAAATTTTCTTTCTCAGAGTTAATGTGTTTTAAGTTTTACAGTATACTAAAATATGAATTTCTAATTCATATATAAGTGGTGTGTGCATTTTTTCTTCCTAAAGTCAATTATGAAGAAATCAACTTTTAATAAGAAATTCTATGGTGAATACCACAATCCATCTACTTGGCTTATTAAAAATTCATTTAAGGAGAGAATTGTCAAACTATTGTATAACATTGAAAGACCGATTCATATTGCAATAATTATTTGGCCGGTTAAAATTTGTTTGAAGAAACTGCAGCAAACTTCTGTATAATGCTTAAAAAGTTAATTCGTGTTTAGTAATCAGAAACTGCTTGTTGTCTATAATTTGAGCCTTAAAAATGGAAAAGAAGAAAAAAAAGAAACAAATGAATTCAAACCCAGGAAGAAACTCATCAAAATGGAAGGTAATCAACAGAACTCTTTTAAAATTTATTAATTATCCTGTAGCTACATTTGATTTAAAATATCTGTCTACGTTTTTATCTATTTTGATTCAAATAACTGTCTGTGCATTTTATATCCATTTAAGTAAAAATAACTATCTATGCTGTGTGCATCTATATAGCTATCTCCAAATAGTTAACTGAATACAATCAAAGGAAAAGACATTGGAAAGAGACTATCATAATGTTTGATATTTATTCTTTATTTTATTTTGTTTATAATGTCATTTGTTTTTTATTTCATTTTGTTTATATAATATGTTGCATGTCTAACCACTAGATCATCTTAATTTAATAATTTAGTTTTTGTTTTACAATGTTTAAAGGAAAGAAGGGGAAATGATTTTGATCCCATTGAAGTATAAATGCTTATGTAAATTTAAATTAAAAAAAAAAGAAAAGAGAGAAATGATATAAAATATTTTTTATTCTTAACAAAATTTTAAATTTGTGCTTAATATTAGATATGAAGAGTGATATGGATGGTCGTGTGAAAAACCATAATTATGCTACAAGTGTTGATGATCTGTTATTAATATAAATATTGGGTGTATGTTGTTGGCTTGACTGTTTAAAATTGAAATAATTCATATATGTTTTGATTCGGGGTCTGGTTAGTCTTTGTCATTATCTAGACTGTAATCGATGTTTGTGTGGGCATATATAAAGTAGTAAATGCTTTTCATTACTGAGGTAAAGTATCCTACCACCCCATAGATGGGAAATGGCTGTCTCATAATTTATTTACCATGACAGTAGATGACTAATTTCCACTCCATTTATTTTTGTTAAGATAGGGAATTATTGATAAAGTTACTGTTCAAATTGTAGAAAATGTTTTGCCTGCCAATATAGAGAGCAAGTGTATAGGCAGGAGTTCTTCACACGATTCTAGATCTTAAGAAAAGATCTCTCTCTGCCTCAAACAAAGTTGAGGTTGAGAGTTGTTGTTGTTTTAATTTCCCTTACCAAGATGCTGCTGTGTGCACGTTATAAAATACTGCATGGTAGTGAAGGATATGAAGTGTTTTATGTGGGACAGAATAAAAGTTGCCCTGACAGGATAAGAATTCTGTCAGATGTGTATGTGTGATGGGGAATGACAAAGATTTTAATTTTAAAGCTAACTGATCTCAGTTCGATTTTGTGAATGATGGTAAATTGAGGGTCGTTAAGCTGGATCAACATACTGACCCATCAAGATATATATGGACAAAAACGTAAAGATCATACAGGCATGAACCTAAAAGTGTGGGTTTTTGGAATTTAAACCCATCTGCAAGATCAGTAGGGGATTTTTCATGGCATATCATCCTTCTTCATAAGAAAATGTAAAAATTATTGCTTGTTGAAATGATTTAGAAATTGATGATTATTTATCATTGCTGGTTAGAATAATTGAAACGAATAAATTATTTTGGAACAGTCCAATGGATAATGTTTACCATGAAAAAAGAGGAGTAGGAATTTATAGGTTTTCTTAAAGTTAAATATGGAATTCTGATTCCGTGTGTGTAAGCATTTATTTTTTTTGTATTTGATAAAGAAATGGGTCAAAACAGCGAATAAGTCATTCAGAAAATTAGTTAATTTAAACATGTATTTGAACCATAGTCTTTAGTAGATCTGAATCATATATTTGAGTGTTACAATAATATATTTAAATGTGTTTTTATTTTTATTTTCATCATTATTGTTAATGTAATAAAAAATTTATTATTGTTATAAAATTACATTGCGTCTTGTGTTTTGATGTTTCAAATATCTCCAGAATCTACATCCAGCACCTATATCTAAAGTAATATTAGTTCATTTTTAAATTTAATTACTCATTTTATATTGATAATTGATTCCATGATTGATTTACAGTATTGGTTTTTATATTGATTATTTCCATATTCGATTCACATAATTCATTTTTGTACAAGTCGCTTTTATATAATTCATTTTCACATAATTTATTTTCATAGTTAATTTGCATAATCTAATTTTATGATTATTTCTGTAAATCACTTTCATAAGTAAATTTTGATCGATTTATATGATTAATGTCCATGTTTCACTTCCATAGTTTACTTTGGCAAAATATGAGATTTAAAATTATTAATTAAAATTTGGTCAATAGATTAGATATAATAGAATAAAATGATAGGGAATAGTTAAGTTAAGTTTAATAAATTTAGTCTTTTGGTTTGTTGTAATGTTGTGGATATTGGGAGCAGACATAAAATCCCTTTCCTGCTCTCGGTGTTTAGAGTGATTCCCACTAGTAAACTCGTATTAAAATGTATTTTTAACATATTTGGGATCATATCCATTACAATGTAATCACTTATAAGGTAACCTCTTGGCAGATCTAGATCTTGAGAAAGAGCAGTTCGATTATTAGTCTAGGAGCTAGTTTGGAAGTCAAGTAGCATATTATAATAAAATTATTATACTATTATTAAAATAGGGATCATGAATTGATAGTTGATCGAAAGATATGTGTTTAGAGAAATAAGATTAGGGATTCTCAGATCAGAGAACATAACACAGACATTCCGTGTTATATAATTGTAACTATTAAAAGTGATAGATGCTGAGAATGAAAAAATAAAGTAATGGGATTAAATGGGGAGGATTTATTTATGATAATTTTTATCTTGTATTATATTAAATAATGATTTTATATTACGAGTTCTCTGCATCAATTACTGATTTATTTCCAATCATATATAAATGAGTGTATATTTTCCGTAATTACCCCTCGAGATCAGATATTTATAATAAAGTTGTGGAAGCAATTTATTACCTTAGTATGAATTTAATAATAAATTTATCATGAAATATTTGCATGACTAATGCTAGGATTGAAATTAAGACCACATAGATTGAATGGTTTTATCAATATTACTGTTATTATTTTTTTTTTTTGAGAGACAATTTAATTACTTTCTCCGGTATCTTCTATAGTCCTAAATATGGCTAATGATGATGATCTCTGGTGGGCATTACAATTTATAACTGCAATTTGGTGCCCAGGTATATTTGATCCTAAAATTAGTATAAAATTCAATTGACTAGCTACTTGAAATAAATGAGTTTGTTAAGGTTAAATAAGTGAAAGATTGTGCTGAGGAAAGTTGAGGCCACAATATATATATATATTTGTGTTTCTATATTTATATGCTTAAGTGTAATATTTACTAAGGCTGTAACCTCAAGAATATGCGCATAAAAATGCGATAATAGCGACCTCTACAGGTCTTAATCAAAAGTGTACTTTATATATATATATACGTGCATCGATAATACATAACAGATATATGCATATTTTGTTTGTGTATTTTTACAAACACAAATAACTATCTGTATTTATATTTAATGTGTAAATATATCGATCCATATCAAGATGTCTATATATTTTGATGCATATATATGTGGATGTATAGAAATATGTGCACATTTATTTATGTATAACAATATAAATATATGTTTTTTTAGTTATATTTCAAACTTTCATTCCACTAAATATTTTTAAGTATATTGATAAAGATATCTAGAAAAGGTTTCTGCAACAAATGTGTACATATCTGTGTGTACATTTCAGTTTAATTTTTAGTATGGATTTGTGTACATTCATTTACAGCAAAAATAATTGCCATGTTAAAATTTATACTTTTTATATTAAAAAATATCTATTCTTTTCTTTATTGTTATCATTTAAATATTACATATTTAGCATTTCATATTTTTATAATTAACTATTGATAAATTTTGATTTAATTAATAACTTCACAAGTTATTAATGATTTTTTCTACTTCTGAAAAACTGCTGTATAGTTGAAATTAATTCAAATAACTTTTTTAAAATATAAACTATATTTAATTTTTAAACTAATGACATTTATTATATAATGAAAATACGACTAAGGCAAAGTACAATATTTAACACTTTTCTATAAATCTGGGTCAGCAATATGAGATGGCAAGGAGAGTTGAGGGTCATGTGAAAGTCTGAGTTCAAATCCCTTACATATTACATTATGTGCAGGTGTGTGTAAGCCTGTACAGTGTATTAAATTACGTATTGAAACATAGTGCGTTAAAGGTCTGCCCATCCCTCGCATATGTATGTAAATGGATTATTTTCCGGTACACGAGAGGTCAGATTGACTAAAACGTCAACATGGGTAGGATGACAACCTTGGTACTAACGTGGGTTTTGAATATTCCATCATCAGATTTTCAATGAAATGGATGGCTGAAGAGTTGGGGGTTGGAGTAGTTTGAAGCCTGTCCATTAAAGTATGAAGATTGGCTATCTTAATATAAAGCTGAGCACTGATTGTATATATGTGTGGAGATAGTAATCTGGACCAACCAATGATTGCTGGTTTAGCATGAAATACGAATATTGGATGATTATTTATCTTTTCAACATGTGTGTGATCAGGTGAATCAGCAATATGAGTGGCACGGAGAGTTGAGGATCGTGTGAAAGTCTGAGTTTGAATCCCTTATATACTAATATTTATATTACAATTGAGTTTCATTGTGTCAAAACATACACTTTTTTTCCTATGTATGAAGTATGGAAATTCTTTTAAATGACATTGTTTCAATTTTATCAGATCATACGATTTTTTACCATCGAGTTTATTGTGACGCACACCTACATATAATGACAATCTATGCTTAAGTGAAATATAAATATTATGACAGCTTATAACAATTTTAATTAAACATTATTAAAAATAGTGTTTGAAATTACACGTATTGTTGATATTTCAAATGTAAACACACACAAACATGGAGGATGAATCTGCATATAGTAAATAGATTTTAGCTACCACTAATGCCATACAAACAATCAAGGTCTTGGGAAATATGTATAAGAAAGTAAAAACGTTAATTTCCTTGTAAATTTTAAAGATTAAAGTTTTTAATGCTACTCTAAAAGGGATCATTATAACTGATGATGATCAAGTGTTTTAGTTTGATCATTAATAGTCTATCAACCAGTTTCTTTTATCAGAGACATTAGCATTTGTAGTTCTCTATTTTTCCAGTGAAAATCATTAATCATCTGCCAACTTTCTACTCCTTGATCTACACATTAATATTTTTTCTTTTTCCTCTTCTATCTCCACAGTCCCTCCAATATGATCTTCAAAATATATACAGTATATGATTTTTTTTTAACTTTCTCGGAAATAATTTTTTTCAAAACTTATTTTTTAATCCATTTTTCAAACTTAGTTTCAATTTTGTATTACAAATTCATAAATATTTCTGAAGTTTTCAACTTATTTTGTCTTTACTCGTTTATCCAAATCACTGCTCCAGGTTTAACAAGTCTGTTTCTCAAATATAACTTTAATGGCCCCAGAATAGCATCTTAAAATCTCTTCAGCTTGTATTTCTCACTAGTTTTTTATTTTAACAATATCTACAAGTTATCCGACTTCCCAATTACTTAAATGTACGGTTCTACAATCTCATGTTCAATTATCACACACATCTCTTGTATTCTTTACTTAATTCATTGCTCAAATTTTATCTGAATTTATTTTTTGTCTAGGACTTTTTAAAAATACCATTAATCTTGCCTAGAACTTTTAAGCTTATATTTTCTATTTACAGGTACAACCATCATTAATAAATCTGACATGATAACACTATTTTGATGTTAATTTCATTTTTATCTAAATGTTCTTTACTAATCCATAAGATAAAAAATTCTGGGCAAATCACAAGATATAGGAGGTACTTTGTCTTTATTACTATGTAATTCTAGATAGAACTCTTCTATCCATTTCATGCTGTCATCTCTCTTTTTAATAGTTCTATCTTGTTTTCTTATTGCAGATATAAGTTTCCTACCAATACCAAAATTTTGTTTTACACTCTCGACACTTTTATTCTCTTCTACAGCTTTCCTTGTTAGTTTACAATTATACTTTCTTATATCATTATCAATTCTTTTTCTCACTATTTTACAAAATTTGAGATATTCAATCCTTTTTAATGCATCGTTTTTATATATCTCATACTCCTTCTTTTTTTCATAAATTCCCTAGTCTCAATAGAAATTTTATTGGTCAATTGCTTTTTTATACCAGCTATTTTTGATGCAATTTTCTCAAAGTGTACCAATTATTTTCTTATTAATATCATTCAAATCTGAATCATGCTCAAAAACTAGTAATATTTGAAACTGATTTGCAAGTTCTAATTTAAATTCATTAGAATGTTTGTGAAGATTAGGAATATCAACTGTAAATATTATTTTTCTTAATATTTTTTGTCTCTCCAATTCTGCTGTATCTTCATTTGGATGCTTTCATGTCCATTTCCTTTCAACCATAACCAAATTTACCTACAACATTTTAAACTTTTTTTTGTTTACCAATTCTAGTATTAAAGTCTCCCATAACAATTTTAAAATGTTATTTAATCTAATCAAAAGCCTTTTGTACATTCATATAAAAATCTTCTACTTCTTCATTACAATGAGAATTTGTTGGGACATAAACCTAAATTATCTGCATTTGGTATCTGCTATTAAGTTGAATAACTAATCTTGCCACTCTGTCTGATACACCATCAATCTCCATGTTGTTCTTCCACTTTTTATTCATAATGAATCCTACTACACTTGGACTTTCAATATTTGTGGCGTTGTAGTAGAATACATATCCACTTTTTAAAATCAATTGTCTCTTCACCTTTTATTTTAATTTCACAAAAATCCAATAATGTCCCACTTAATATAACAGTTTTTTTTCCAATTCTTGAAATTTTCTTTCACTTGAAAGTGATCTGCACTTGTAAGTACCTAAATAAAAAGTCATCATGTATCCACAATCAGGAGATTCTTAGCGCCCTCTGTCTTCGGTCACCAACCATTGCCTTGGCTGGTGACTTTACAGCCATCTAGGAATAAGGGCCAAGATTTATTTGTGTCTATGATTGTATATATCTATTGAAATTTTTTTTCATTCACACATACCTTCATTCTGCCTTATCAGGCAACTGAGAAGAAAGACCATGGTGTTTCTTGATCTTAAACTCAGGAGGTAAAAAGCCAATAAACTTACCATGCTGGCTAATGCATGTTGGTGAGTAGCCCATCCATGTTCGTGTACTATATGAATAATCATATAGTAATAACAGCTGCAACAACAAAAACATATGGAGTGGACATTTAGGAATTTGCCCTGCTCAGTTCCTTTAAGGCCTCCAAGAGGAATCAAAGAGTCTCCTTTCAGTTAACAGCAAATATATGTAGCTGTTGAATAGGAGTTATTATTATTATTTATTATAATTGTGAAATACTTAATCTAACTTCTAGAAATAACACACCATAATAATTTAGCCAGATAAAAGCATTGTGTAAAGATAAGTTTAAAAAATGCTTACTAATAATAATAATACTAACAATTACATCAAAGTATATTTACGTTCTTTAATAAATTATTAAAAAACTTCTATGCACTGGTACACATTATTGCTTAAATTAATAATAACAAAGATAGTACAGTACTGTTATAGCTTTGAACAATATTTTAAATAATAATCAAAATAAATAAATAATTTTTAATTCTTTCTATAAAACAAGTTGATTTAAACTATTATTTTGTTTCTTAGCAATTGTTCCAGACTATATTAAATTTCGAAGATGGGATTAATATTGTATAGAACAGGGGTAAGCAAATAGTGGCCCAAGGTCCACATGCAGCCCACTAAGATTTTTTATACAGCCCGCCAAGACAATCAGAAAAATTCACCTTGAACTGAGATTTCCTTCTCATGTGCAACCGAAGATTCGTCTCGTATTTTCCACTAGGATGGCCACGTCAATACATATGCACAGCGTAGATACAATGTGCAGTGCTTTTCCGTTGATCTGATTAATTTCAATTTTGTCTTTGCATTAGCAAATATATACATTCCCAATTTTAGTAAAACTATGAACGCTCCGATAAAAAAAGTAAAATCGGTGATGAATGTTGTGTGTTTAATGAAGAATGGACAAACAAATATTTCTTTGGTAATACAGGGAATAAAGCAGTGTTTATTGTGACCTGAAAAAAAGGTGTGGCCCTCTGCTAACCTTCGCTTCCACAAAGTGGCCCCTAATGCGGTCCTCTGTCAACCTCTGTGGCCGCCAAGCCAAAACAATTTCCCACCCCTGGATTACAGAATATACCTTTGCATACTAATTATTAGTTTGGTTTATCGTTAAATAAGATATAAAAGATATGAAATATGAGACTTTAGTTAAATCCACTCTCATATAGTAAAGAATAGATTGATGTGCCCAAAATTTGAATTTCTCCAAAATCATTTACCTAAATTAACCAACTAGAAATGATAAAATTATATATCCCAAAACTCCTTATTAGAATTATTTATGATTCAGATTAATTTATATATTTACGTAATCAATTTTCCTCAGAGTAAATTGAATTTCCTGAATAGTAAAAAAAAAATTAAATAGAATAAGAATTTTGACAATCATCTCAATTAAAATTCCTTAGAAATTTGCATTTAGAATTCTGGGTCTAGATAATGATATGAAAGCTTAAAAAAAAGTTTGTTTCAATATAAAATGACTTCGAAATTACATATTTATGCTTGTTTGTAAGTTCATAATAATAATTAATATCTGGATATACTTTATGCTGTTAAAATATTATTAAGAAAATACCATGTGCATTTTGGCTGTCGGTAAAGCATACGATTAGGACTGCGAGGTCTTAGGTTCAATGCTGGTGTTTGCAGTTCTGGGGTTTGAACTTCTGAGCAATAAAACTGTTAGCATTTTTTTATTATTATTAAGACCAGAATTTTTAAATATCAATTTAATTTTGAGTCCTATTTTACAACTGCTTAATGCACATCTTTTGATAATAATTTATTACATTTTATTGTAATAAACTTTAATCTAATTTTAAACCACATCTCTGTTATGCATTTTTATAATCATTATTTTAATTTCAACAATTATCTCTCCAAATTTAGTCCATTTTCCCACTTTATACTTTCTCTTCTTCACCACATCATTACAGAAAATTTCCTTATCAAATCTATTAAATTTTGCATGCTGTCAATTTCTAAGTCTTTCCACACTTATTGCAGCCTTTCTAGCAAGATGTCCAGCCAACTCTATTTTAGATAATCATTGGTTTTCATTTCTCTTTCTATATTTATATATCTTCAGTTAATATTTATTAAAATTAGTCATAAAGAATATGTTAGCCGTGAATATTTATATAATAAGCTCTAGCACAGAATATATACTGTCTGAATTCCTGATTCATATTTTCATTTTAGGATTAAAAAATTGTGTACCAGTCAATTCACGATATACGAGTTAAAGGCTACATGAAATACAAACAGTCTTAAGTTAAACCACTAAACATCAGATGATCACCATTTCTTATGCTTGCTCATAACTGTTATTAAAACAGGCAAAACTCACCATACATTAGTATCACTTAGTGCAAGCCAAAGTAATCAATGGATGTCTATTCATCAAATATCCCCAGACTAGTTTCTAGCTTGTGGTTTTCATCAGTGAGGAGCTTTGGATCTGAGAGCATTGCATCTAGATCTTAGGATCTAATGCAACCCTCCAGCAGCCACCTTTTATCTCTAATTAACTACAAAACTATGAGTCTAAAATTAAAAACACAATATGTTCAATCCAAGCTCATTAGCTTATATAGTCATATAGATCTGAACTCAGTTCAGTACCTATACATTTTGATGTCTTTGATTCTTTAATAACCATAGCCACCAGTATCCTATTGGGCAGAATTGGTGTTAAACGACTAAACATCACATGATCACCATTTCTTATGCTTTCTCATAACTGTTATTAAAACAGGCAAAACTCTTCATAGAGTAGGGTGACTCAGTGCAAGCCAGAATAATCAATGGATGCCAGAAGGCTTGTGCATAAAATCCCTATATAGTGCCTACTCATATATCTCCAGACTAGTTTCTAGCTTGTGGCTTTTGTCAGTGAGGAGCTTTGGATCTGAGAGCACTGCACCTAGATCTTAGGATCTTGCCTAATAGGATAGTGGTGGCTATGCTTATTAAAAAACCAGACAGCAAAATGTATGGGTACTGAACTGAGTTCAGACCTATATGACTATATAAGCTAATGAGCTTGAATTGAAAATATTATTGTGTTTTCAATTTTAGATTCATAGTTTTGTAGACAAGTAGAGATAAAAGGTGGCTGCTTGTTGCATTAGATCCTAAGATCTAGGTGCAATGCTCTCAGATCCAAAACTCCTCATTGATGAAAGCTACAAGCTAAAAACTAGTCTGGGGATATTGGATGAGTAGGCACTAGATAGGAATTTTATGCACAAGCCTTCTGGCATCTATTGATTACTCTGGCTTGCACTGAGTGGCACTACTGTATGGAGAGTTTTACCTGTTTTAATTAAGACTTAAATTACATTGAACAGAGCAGTCACATAGAGCAGTCAATACATGAATGATTTCATAAATAATGTTTTAGAACTATGGAAAAAATAATACAAGAGCTATCAGGTGAAAGGAGAAAATAAAGACTAAATCTAAATGCTAAAAAGACAAATAATGCTTAATGTCATTTCAAAAAAGAGAAATAAAAACCTGATAATTAATAGATATAACAACTCAATATAATGATAGGTATTTTTTAAATGAAATAAAATAAAAAATAATTAAAAAGGAAAATTAAAAATAATATTAAAAGAAAATAAAAATATTATACTAAATGAGCCAGTAAAGCATACAAATAGATTCAAAAGACTGTAAAAGATCTGCAAAGAGTTCTCATATAACATGGAATGAGATTAGACGTTGCTCGAATAATTTGGAGAAATTATGGGTCGAAAAAACTGATTAAACTTGGAGACTTTCGCCCTGCAATAAAAATAACTAAAACATTGTTGTATGACTAAAAGTGTGTGCGCATATAATTGTAAATTAAATTTTAAGTATGTGTGTGTGCATATACAATTTGATGAGAAAGTAAATAAATACACTATAGAAAATTTAGAACATTAAAGATATGCAAAGAAGTAAAAATAATCCAAAAGTATGCGACTAATTATGCAAATGCCAAATAAAAACTGTGTAAGTAGCTGCGCGGCGTTGTTATTGTAATATTGACTGTAGAAGCGTGTGATTTCCAATATAAAGCGATGCAGCAGTGTACCAATGTGTATTATGTGAAGAATTATGCGTGGAAAGATTAACATAGTAAAATGATCAATTTAGTACAGCAATTAGAGAATGCGAGACGATTTACAATTTTATCTGCAAGAATATTAGTCGTAAACAATCTGCCAGAAAACTAGTAAAATACTAAACACATCTATTATACACATAAACATCACATGATCGCCATTTCTTTTAATAAAACTCTAGTTTAAGTTTTGATTTGTGTATTTTTTTTCCTAAAATACTGACGTCTATTCAGCTGACTAAAGCCTCTATATAAAACACACATAATAATGATGATAACAATAATACAACTTTAATCATCTTATACTTTCCAAAATTTTAAAATGAACTTAGCTTATTTCAAACGTCATCATAATGGAATATTAATTTTTTTAAAATTTCTTTTTCGAGATAATTGTACTATACTAAAAATATAACGTTTGAATGTTAGACTAAAATTATTATATATATATTTAAAAAAAAAAAAAGGAAATTTGATCAAACAGACCACATTAACCACCGGCAAAAGACTTAAGCATATTATAATATAAAAAAAAAACCTGATAGAAAAAAATATTTATATAGACTGTAATATGACAAGGTGTGGAATGTGTTAAAGTTCTCAGTTAATTTTTTTTTTTAAAATAATTATAATAAAAAATATTCTTTTTGACATTAGACTGAAAGAAAATCACGCACACACATATACAGTATACGAAAGTATTTCATTTACACACACACACATATAAGTGATGTTTAGTATAGGTTATGTTTTTTTTAAAGAGAATTAAGTAATATTTTTGATATCAATTATTTAACAAATAAAATTATTAATAGTTATGAAGTAAAAAAATGAAGAGCAATAATAAAAAATGAAGCACCCAGGAGATGATTTGATGTACAATTATAATAATAAACAGATAGTGCTGCCGTCGTATCATTCAATGAAAAAAAAAAAAAAAAAAGATCATGCGCACTTTGATTAACAATATGGAGGAAAGATAACATGGCGGTGTCTGTATTCAAACATGGAAAACATCATATTACAAATATAAAATTACAATAGGAATAATTTGTTTCCTTTAAAATAGATCAAGGTAATGTTATTAATATTTTTGATATATCTTCTGCATGCATTTAGTAATTTTTTTTTTTTTTTGTAATTTATTTATTTAATGAAGTGCCACCTAGAATTATATTGTTTTTTCATTTAGTGAGTAAAAAAAATTGTCAGGTCTTTTTTTTTATATAGTCGGTATATATATATCAGAATCTATGGGCTGTATTGTATATAGATGAGTGTATAGTTTGTATAGATACACATATAACTGTATATGTATATAAGTAGTTGTATATCTATATATATAATTAATGTGTTAAATTTCTGAATGTAAATAATCATGACATTATTATTGACTCTTTTTTTATTACGTCTTTCATTGTAGAATGTTAATTTAATGTACAATTTGATGTAACCATTTATTCATTGCTATGAACGAAATGTCATTTTTATCTGTTTTAAATAATATCCACTGATGTTAATTGTGTGTGTGTGTGTTTTTTAGTTTCTCATTTTTAATTTTAGATGCCTTAAATATTTGAAAGTGTTTTTTTATCTATAACATCTGAAAATTTTTTTTTATAGTTACAATTTTTTTTTTTTTTGCTTTATATAAATATTATACAGCCAATAATTATCGATTTAACGTGTAATATTGCGATTCCAATCAATGAGATATTTCATGTTTTTAAAATTCGTATATTTTATGGACTAGCCGTGCGTATGTGTTTAAAAATGTTTGGTAATAGTTTGAAGTTTTTAACAATCTTTTAGTGTGTTATTCACTTAATTGTTGTCGTCTTCGTCATATGCAAATATTTCTTCAAGTTAATTAAATATGTGAATATACATATGCACACGCATTTAAAATGAAAGCTTTTTTATTATTATTAAACGTATAGTATTTAACATTTGTTATTAATTAGATTTTCTTTTATGAATGTAATTTTAATAATGTGAAAGAGGAAAAAAAATATTAGCATTTAATAAAAGTGCTTTTATTAATTCATGTTTTTTATTTTTTAAAAAAATCTTTCCTGTAGAGTATTTTTGAAGATTGTTTTAAATATTGAGATGGCGATGTTAATTAAAAGGATTACCTGATAAAAAAAAAAGTTAAACTATAAAGAAAAAAATATTGTGATAATGAATAATGAATGCTCTTACTTTTAAGCACATATATATGTATATTAACTTCTCTGTCAAAAGGCATGTAAAGAAATAAAGCAGTATAATACTACGATCAAGCTACAATAATTGATTTTTATTAATGATAGTTTGCTTTTTCCAGCTTCTAATACAATTTATTCTAGCATCTAGTTTTTTAAATCCCTTAGTATAAATATTTATATAATTTTTCTATTAATATTTATGGAAAGTAATATTAAAATTTATGATGAAATAAGATATTGATGTGTAAAAGAAAATTGTTTATTAAATATTGTAATATCATTGTGTTTATCTTATAAACAAAAGAATATGAAGACAATCCATTTTGAAATTATTGTCAGGAAGTAACTGTTAAAATAATGTTCCAATGTATATATTGTATTTATATGTAATATGTGTTGAAGTATTTCCATCATTTAGTTTAATTGTTAAATGCGTTTAGAAAATTCAAACTTTTTGAGATAGAATGAATAGCTGAAGGGAGTTTGAAAGTCTGAGTTCAAATTCCGTATATTAAACTTATCAAATACATTATTATTAATTATAACACAGGTTAGTAAATAATACTATGTATTGAGTGGTATTATTCTTCTTTTCTTCAAGTATTACTGGCCTGAGTACAAGTATGGCCATTGAACTGGTGATTTTTAGATTTGTTAATACACATAATTTAACACCCCCCTAATATCTCCCATGCTAGTGTTATCACTGGTCAGATCAGCAACCCTGAAAAAGAAGAAAATAATACCAAATAAAACATTTGTTATGTATAACTCTGTAAGTTATTAGTAAAACCATTAAGCATCACATGATCACTATCTCTTATACTAGCACATATTTGTTTATAAACAAAGTAAAACTCTCCATACAGTATTGCCACCCTGTGCCAACCAGAGTAATCAATGAATGCCAGAAACTCATCCAATATCCCCAGACTAGTTTCTGGCTTGTGGCCATCATCAGTGAAGATCTAGGTGCAGTGCTCTCAGATCCAAAGCTCCTCACTGATGATGGCCACATGCCAGAAACTAGTCTGGGGATATTGGATGAGTAGGCATTAGATAGGGATTTTATGCACAAGCCTTCTGGCATTTATTGATTACACAGGGTGGCAATAATGTATGGAGAGTTTTGCTTTTTTTAAAAAGAAAGCTTAATTTTTATTAAAATATTATAAAAAAACTTTGACTTTATTAAAATTTTCAATTTTGCCTTTATATCCATTTAAATTTGTCATTCGTTAACTTATTTATTTAGGTTTGTCTATATTTACATAAAGCAGTGGTTGTTAAATGCCATTTATGAAGCAAATGAATTCAACAACCATGGACCATCCTGGATCTGTTGATGAGATTCAGTTGCAATTAGGAAAATCAAATCCAGTTGTCTTTATTGTTGAATTTAGAAAAAGAAATTTGTTTAGAATACCTTAAGAATTTCATTTCTTATGCATTAATTCTTAGATGCTAAGTTAAACTTCCAAAAAGAAAATCTTGTTTTGAGTTAAGTTTTAAGTGGTAAAACTAAACCTTGATGTATTGGCAATTCCGATCTGTTATCAGTGATTTTATATATATTTTTATGAGGTAACATTTCTTCTGATAAATGATGGAGGAATATGTGAAGAAACAGGAAGCCACTGCTAAGGTACAGATTTTAGTGGGCTAGTAATATATCTCATGATAATATTTAATTGAATGTCCACAAGTTTAATATGGAGATATTTTATCCAAATAGGAGCATAGTGCTAAGGAAGCTATTTTTAAAGCACTTATCCTAAATAATGCTAGACATCTTTCCGAATATGTTATTTCTAGAAATTCATTTTGATTTAATCTTAAATAAATAAAGAAAATAAGACAGGTCATGGTCTAAGGCTATTTTTAAATAGCATGACTAGGATTCTGTTTCAGTCTGTTTATATAAAATGTTATATTTGTATGACAAAATGATTCCCTGTTGTTTAGAAGAAAAATTGACCCTATTGTCTCTATATAATTAGGACTAAGATCACAGTTTTTGAAAAATATTTCAATCTTTTTTATCTTTATTGAGAGAATTTTCTGTTTTAGGAAAAATCAAAGCAGCAACATCAGGTTAGATGAGTTTCCTGCATTCTGTTTTTGAAAGATCAGCTCGTGGTTAGATTGTTTGTAAAATTTTATCTATTATGATTTTCATTTAGTCACTTATTTTTTTTTTTGGGAGAGGATTTTGTCAAGTAAATTAATGATTTCCCTGCATTTTAGAATTTTAGAAGATTTTAAGCTGGAGTTAGATAAATAAAGATAGCAACATTTTAAAAATTTATTTCAAGGCTTTTTCAGTATGAGTAGTTAAAGGTAAAATTTACTTTTAGCAGCTTTTTACTGGTCTAAAAATCCATCTGCTTAATAGATGAATGACTCACCTATTGACAAAATTATTGTTAATATGATTTTTTTTATGAGGAACATGTAATAATAATATTGAACAACAGTTTTTTGTTCTATGCAGAATTTATTTGGTTTTAAGATAGCTATAGTTTTGCTTTTATGCCATATATTTGGAATACCTTCTAAATAAATAATGTTACTGACTAATTTTGCCTACATGTTTTGGTTTTAAGTTTAATTTTTTTTAGAAATTTTAGAAACATGCTATCTGTTTCTGGAGCCTTTATTTAAGACATTCAAGGGCAAGTTCGAATTTATCATTATGTTTTATCAAATTGATATTAACTAGTTCAGTTTTCAGGCGCCATATTGAATTTTTTAAAAAACTGACCTGAAACACAATTTTCACAATAACTCCAGTTTTAATAAAGTTAGAGCAAAAAAAATTACATTAATAGATTTTAAATATTTTCTCATACCGCACTTATCAATTAAGAACTTGTTTGAGCTATTGGTGTGCTCTCTGTATTACATTTTTATAAATACAGCTTATAAAAGTAATGTCACGTTATATATGACTTGCTTTTTTGATTATTAATAGAAACTAGAAAAACAAAGGAAAACAATAAGTCTAAGACAAATAGTGATAATCATTTAAAAAATAAAGAAAAAAAGAAATTTCAACATCTGACATAATTATTACTTTATTGTTTGTTCATAATTTCTAATTTATCATTAATTAAGTTTAAATTACATTTTCAGTGATAATTTTGTATTACTCGTAAAATTATCTTTCAAACCATATATAATACTTCTTACCTGAGATAATCCATAGCTACAGAATCTCCAAAACAAGTTGCATATGAACTCTTCATTTTTATCTAGTATTCCAAAAGTTACCAAATCTCAAAGGCATCTATAAGAAAAAGATTCATCCTAATAAAAGATACAAAACAAATTATTTCCAGAAGATGGATATGTATTTGTCATCATAGCAATTGGCTTCTTATCTATCTAAAACTAGAAATTGTAGGCTACTATCCGTATCACTGATAAAATGACTTTCATCTCTTCAGTTTTTTTTTTTTTGTGTGTATATCAGTACTGTTTATATTCTTTATGCACACCAGTGATGCAATTTTATTATATTTATTGTCCCAAAAAGATATAATTTATTTGCATATAGCTCATTTGCTAGCTATAGATGTGAAAATAATGTGATGCAAGATGTGGCAAAATTACTGACTTCCCAGCATGAGTAGCAAGGCATAGGCAAGAATCAGAATGATTCTTTGCCTACGTACAATTCCATATGTTATATGCATAATCATTATGGCTAATACTATACAAACATCATTTGAAATCACTCTTATTGGTTTTAAGTGTTTATATTTTCACATGATACTATGCCCAGTAAATTTTGTGAATGCTTTATCAACTGCAATCTTTCTGTACATTTGATTATGTTTTTAAAATTTACATTGCACTGCTCGATATAGGTAAATCATTACTTGTTATACAACTATTCTGTACATTTCATTATCAGATTTTAAAATTTACATTGCACTGCTCTATATATGTAAATCATTACTTGTTATTCAACACACGAGTAAACACAAACATACCATATAAACATAATATATTATTAATATCAAAGACACAAAATTACTATACATATGAATAATAATTTATATACCGTATATAAAGAGCATAAATGATTTTAATATTATATTATTTATAATTTATATATTACACACACACACACTAATATAAACACAAATTAATAAATTATGCAAATTATATTAATAAATTAAAAATATTAAAAAAAAAAAAAATCTACTTACGATATATATTCTGCGATTACATTCACATCCCATTATAGGCCTTGAATGCGAATGACCTGCATATTTTTAATCCATTTTCACTATGTAATAAGGCCGTTTACAATTTTCTGCCTTTATCGCTTCGTGTAAACCTAGAAAATTGACCAAAATAGAAAAAAATTAAATCTGCTTGTTTAAAAAAAAATTCATAAAAAATTCAAATTTCTTCTGATTTCAATCAAAAAGATGGCATTTAAAAGATATTTTTACGACGATGGCGAATGCCTGTATTTCTGTTGATATCATGCTTATAGTTTTTATGTAATTTAAAAAAGAAAACAAAATTTCAATCAGTCAGCTACGACGTGTGACTGCCACGCTGGTTTAAAAGAAGATTTTGAAAGAGAGGCATGCAATTCTTCTTTATTAATGAGTTTTCTTATTCTATCAATCTTGGTTTAGAAGTCTGATGTATAAAATTGACAACTTGATTAGCAGTGATAATAATAGTTCTTTTGCAGGTAGTTTTACATCCACCAAACTTTTGACTAGGTTTTGCTTCTTCATGATTTATCCCTCCAGTTTTCTCTTCTGATATCATCCAATGATTTTACAAATTGATGAGTAATTTCTAGATCTTTAATAGATAAAAATTTGCTGTAAAGAGAACTGCTAGTTTTGTTCCAACCTGGAAAAAATTGCATTTGATATCTGTGATAGATAGACTCTCTGATAGCTGTTATTACAAATTTGTTAAACTTATCATAGCAAGAAGGAATTGGAGAAATTCTATTAATACTGGTATTCTGTTCACAATATCCAATATATCAACTCTAGTTTGCCTTCTTTAAATTTTTTCTTGGAACAAGTTATCTTTCAACTATAGGAACATGAGTTCCTAGAGTGATTAGGTTTGATTTGTATTGGCTATGATAGAATTGTTTAATATCAATAATTCAGCAGATTGGTAAATTATTTTTTATCAAACAAAACAAAAGTTGTTTGTGTTTTCCATCTGTTGGCATTATAAAGAAAGTCCATGTTTAAATACATCCATTTCAAAAAATTGATAACCTGCTTGAACCTCATTTAAATATATATGATTGTTATGGAAATTTAAATATATAATATAGAAGACATAGAAAGATCTTTTAGTGGAGGGTAGGGCCAATTTGTGTTGGGAGTTTGTAAATATTCCATACATAAAAATTATGCAAATGATGATTGCAAAATAATGGACATAGTCCATTATATAATTACAAGTTAAATGCCATCGTCACAAGTTTTCAGATACATTGTATTTATATATGCTCATTAAAACTATTACATTTTAATATTAACAAAAGAACACATGACCTTTGTCTACCATTAAACAATCCATTTCTTCTATTCCTGTTCTGCCTTCTTGTGTAAATTTGAGCTGTTGTATGTAAGATTGACCATTTACTTGGGGCTAATTGTATTTCAGGATTGTCATATGACTAAAAAAATAACACATTTATAGAATGACTGTAAATAATATATGTACTACTTAAATATTTTAAAGGATTGAATTCTTGCATAGCCTTATACAACTTAGCACAATGTTTAAACTGAAGATCTCTGAAGCTAAAATTCTTGAATCATTTCCTAGCTAGCAATTTCACTTTGGTTGATTCTGTGGAACTGCTTAGTTTTTCATATGGTTATTGTTTGTTATTATTTTTATATAATACTTGCTTGTAAAAATTATCATTAAAAATCGACACAATTGTCAATAAAAAAAAAATAAGAGAGGAAAAAAATCCATCAAAATTTCTATAGGAATAATTATTAAATATTCTTAGTTTCTTTCACTAACTTTTTCTGCATTGGTTATATTAGTACTAATATAATCAACAATATTAACACCCTCTTCTTTGCATATAATACAATCAGTAAAACTTTTAAGCAGTGATGCTTTATTACAGTATTGCCACCAAAAAGTAAAATAGAAAAACAAAAGAGAGCATTTCTAATTTTGCAATTACACAATCACTTTATTTTTCCATACCAATCATTGTTAAAAAATCTCATATATTTTTTATTTTTACTAATTGCTGCTGCTTCATAAATAATATCTGGAGTAGATCGACCTTTTTACTTTTATATTTCAATTTTTTCATGTAATGACAATTGGGAAAGTATAATATTTTATATATATTCAGCACTAACACCAATTGTGATAAATATAATAAAAATTAAAATTTCTTTTATTATTTTGTTATATTTCTCTTTAATAAATATTTATAAGTTAATTTACAAATGTTAATTACAAGAAAAAAACTATTTTATTGCTCATCCTAAATGAAAACAATAAAAATTTATTTGCTCTGAAGGGAAATAAACATATTCTCAAATAACTACTGACAATACGGCAGCAAGCAACTTCGATGACACTAGTTTAGCATGTTGATGAAAGCAAATGTATCTTACATCACATGATCACCATCTTATGCTAGCACATAACTGTTATTAAACAGGCAAAACTGTCCATACAGTAGTGCCACCCTGTGTCAACCAGAGTAATCAATGGATGCTAGAAGGTTTGTGCATAAAATCCCCATCTAACGCCTACTCATCCAATATCCCCAGACTTCACTAACGAAGGCCACAAGCCAGAAACTAGTCTGGGAATATTGGATGAATAGGCACTAGATGGAGATTTTATGCACAAGCCTTCTGGCATCCATTGATTACTCTAGTTGGCACAGGGTGGCACTACTGTATGAAGAGTTTTGCCTGTTCAAATGAATCTTGTTGAAACTTGCTGACATTAACTGAATATGATGTTTCTGTCACTGCCATAATTAGCACAGTATTTTTGAATAAAATCTTAAGCATTGCTTAAAATAATTCTATTTAAAAATGGTTTAATTAATTGCATTTACATAATAATTATGGAAAATATTGAATGATTGTTATATTATTGAATAATTTTTTTTTTGGGGGGGGGGGGCTGCAGTATCACAGTACTTATGGACCAGACACCACTGAATATAATGCAATACAAAATTTTATGATAAATTTTCAAAATAGCCAGCAGTATTGATTATTCAACACCCTTTCTCAGAGCTTTTTTCAGTATTTAAAAAAAGTATTTAAATATTTAATCTTTTTTTTTTTTTAAGTAGTGAAAAGTGTTCTGAGGATCAAAATTGTCAGATATTTTGGAAGTTTAAATATAATAAAATATACTGCATTGTGTTATATGTATAAAAGAATTTGCTGATATCCTTTGTTTATAATAGAAATAATTGTTATTATAGACTACTTTTCATATTTATAGGAAAAGATATATCACTCTCTTTAAAGCTATTGAGTAATATTTTTTATTACTTAGTGTTCTTTTTTTATCCTTATCCTATATAATTTATACAGTATATATACTATACATTTACTATCACAATTTTCTTATTTCAAATAATAGATGTTATTTATATTTTTACACTTTCTATTTTTATTTTATCTTTTTGATTTGTTAATCCTATTGTCTGCATATATATTTACTACTAATGTTTATGTTTTTTATAGTCTCATTTTTCAAATATTTTTTCCCCTTGTATTTGATCATTTTTTCCAATATTCATTTACACAATCTTCCAAATATTTAAAATATTTAATCTCTTGATTTTCTACATTTGTTTTTGTAATTTACTTTCTGTTTATATTTTACTTTGAAATTACTAAGTATCTTTTCAATATGATTCTCAGTAAGTGATTTATAAGCACTGTTTGAATTGGAAATGGTTTTAGTTTCTGACAGTTATATGTGTTTTTGATTGTATTTTATCTTATTAATTACATAAGCAGTTTCAGCACATTTTTTTTTTTTATGTATTTGGTTCTTTGCCACACTTTTAAAACATTCATAAATAGTATTCCTTTTATTATTCAACTTTTTCATCTTCCTTTGCTTCTATTGCCTTCAAGATCTTTCCAATATCTTTCACAATTCCTTTTTCTCTTATATATATTTACATTAAACTTTCTACCTAAACATGAATAACAAAGCAGGAAAACTAAGCAAAACTTGGTTATCATCAATGGTAATCTGCCATTGGTTTATCAGTTAGAGGTGCATTATATATGTAAATATGTCCAATTGAATTCTGCTTCATCATTTTCTTAAAAGTTTTTCATCTTATCATTCCAATTTATGTTGTCTATTCTCCAAATCTATATATCAAAAACCTCCAAGTCTGCTCCAGATAACACTCCAAACAAAACTTTAATGTCTTTTTTTTTTTAAAAAAAAATCTAACCTTAACCAGCTACATTTTAACTTTTAATTCTTATTAAAATCTATTTAACCATTGCAATTAATAATGTTATAATTTGTTTCTTATTCCTCATCTACCTTAAGACTTAATAGAATTAACTTGATTTATTACTTCCTTTTTAATTATCACTTAATCTTTCATCTTCTGCTTAATTGCTTTAAATTTATATGTATTGATTTTTATTCTAAATTTAAATTTACAAATTTCATTAATTTAATATTTTATTAAGGACATACTGAATGTCTATAAATACTATTTTTTTTTATAATTAAAACTGATGTAAAGACAAATATTAAACAAAACAGAAATGTTGCTTTTTCCTCTTCATATCTATTTCTTCTGAAGAATTTCTAAGATTAAATTGATCTTTTTCCCCACTCTATACACTTCTTCAAATTATCTAATAAATAACTTAATCTATTCAACATTTATTCAAAGTCCATGAAATAATATTAATCTTTTTTCTTTATATACATACATATCTCAAAAATAGTCCTTATAATTTTAGTTGCATCTTTAATACTTATTCTCTTTTTAAATTGAGGCTTTTAAGATAGCAACACATTTAATCTATTATAAATATTTTTATTGGATTCAACAGTTTAGAATAATGTTAATAAAATTCTCACATTTTATTGCATTAAGCAGTTTCTGTAAAGGAATAATAACCATTGAAGTAAAATCCTTTGACCACTTTGCTCAAACTTTCCATCATTAGTTTTTAATCATTTGCAATTTACCAATTTTCTGTGCTTTGCCAATTTTCATCTTAGCTATAGCTTTTATAATCCCATTCTCAGTTAATGCACAATCTATTTTGTTATTAACTTTTTCACTTGCTTTTTCTACTGACAGAAATGAGGATTTTTATTTTATTATAGAAGTTAAGTATATACTTCTTTTAATTTTTCAATACATCTACTTTCTCAATGACTTAATTATATCATTCCTGTCTTCCTCCCTTCCTTCTTGCATTTTATTATACAGTACTATAAAATTAAATAATTTCTTTTATAATTCTATCATTATATTATTATTAACCCTTTTTACGTACTTGTATTTAGTCTAATATTTTTGTTTTTCCATCCTTTTTTATATATATCATTTTATTAATCTTTTCAGTCTTTTTAAAGCTCTTTTACTCTTGCTATAGATGCTATAGTTTTATTGAATTTTTTCTTGAATATTTTTGAATTTTTATTTGAATTAATACTACCATTAATTTAAAAATGGCGTTTTTTTAAATTTTATTGGTGTAGAACTTTTTGTATTTATAAAAATTTAACCTCATTTTTTCTGCCACATTTAAATTGTGGTTGGAATTGCTGTCATTTCATGGATTTTCAAATAGTATTCTGAATGTAATTTGTAAATCTATTTTCAATTACTATAAAATCCATTTGAAATTTGTTTATTTCTTAATGCTTTCCATGTTTAAAATCATGCATGTGTTTTAAATCATTATTAGTATGATAATAAATTTAATTTGTTTATCCTAATCTATAAATAAATAATACTTCTGTTAATATATAACTATAAATATAACAATTCGTCAATTGTTAAAACTGATGATATAGTTTATTCAGCTTTTTATGTTCACGAAAATAATGCAGGCCATATATGTAGTCCAAAGGATTTTATAATATTAATGCATGAAACACATGATAAAAAATGCAAGATTAAAGAATTGTATCTTATACAAAATTCATCTTGTGCTATGAATTCAAAATTAACCAGGTTTCTGATTAGTTGTTCCTGGCCAATACACTGAAATGTTGAATTCATCACCTAGGAGAAAATAGAATTTTTTACACTGCCTTGATAAGGACTCATAAGAGTTGAAAGTGCTTGGCAATAATTTATTTATTTATATTAAAGAAACTCTGCTTAACAATTGATGAATTGTTATATTTATCCTAACCTCTAATCTTTTACAAGCTTCTCTAATTTTCAACATTATTCAAACCCACTATTATTGTCTTACAAATATTTTTATATTTTCAATTTTCAGTGTATACATATACAATGTTTTTTCATCATTCTATTTATTTGTTGGCATTCTATAATAAATCAATCTTTTGTAGTCTCACTATCAACATTCCTTTATTTGCAGGATTATTTTTTGTCCTACGATAGAATCTATTAAGTCCCAAATGCTTTTTAACTGCAGAAAAGTAAAATTCACAATATGTCTATCCGCTTGTTTTGCAAAGACCAACATTACCTGATCGTTTCTTTTTCATTTAAAGTAACAAATTATTAATCTTTTCTGTTTTTTTTTTTTAATTTAGTTGTAATTAGCTTTTAAATCTAAAGACTGAAACTAAATTGCAAATTTTTACTAGCATTATATTCCATTTGGTTAGTCTAACATGCAATTTTCATGGAGCTTCTAAAAAAATGTATATAATTAAATGCATTCCTTAGAAAAAGAATAATAAATACATAAAGTTACTTCTAAACATCACATGATCACCATCTCATACTAGCCCATAATTGTTGTAAACAAAGGCAAAACTCTCCATACAGTAGTGCCACCCTGTGCTAACCAGAGTAATCACTCATAGTTTTGTAGTAAAGTAGAGTTAAAAGGTGGCTGCTGGAGGATTGCATTAGATCCTAATATCTAGGTGCAGTGCTCTCAGATCCAAGGCTCCTCACTGATGATGGCCACAAGCCAGAAACTAGTCTGGGGATATTGGATGAGTAGGCACTAGATAGGGATTTTATGCACAAGCCTTCTGGCATCCATTGATTACTCTGGTTAGCACAACCTTTGTTTACATAAATTTACCTATTATTATTATTATGGTGAAAATATAAAAATCACCATCACTTTTTATTTTCCTTGGATGACTTGTCAGTGATACAGGATCTGGCTGCCAAGACATTTATCACTTCCTAAAACTAGGCAGGATTGTGATATAAAGTCAGGAAAAGATTGTAAGAATTGTTCAATCGATATTTTCTTGTCTTTCTATGACTGTCAATATTCGATCCTGAAGAAAAATTAATAAAAATATATAGATACTTTTGAATTGTACTGCTGAACTTTCGAAATATCATGGACAGCAGTGAAAATGAGCAAGTAAATTCATTAGATTAAACCAGGACTCTCTTTCGAAGCACTTATTACCAACTTGAAATTATCTTTTTTTGTTACATTACGAATGTACATATATTAAATATTTTCTGTGTAGTGGAAGTAGACTTGATATCATCTAATCTTTCTAATACTGCTCAGTTATTATGGTTTAACAACTATGTAGTAATTTAAATATTTGTACTTGTAATATATTCTCAAATTAAATACTAATAAAAAAAAGCTCAAAACAGGCAAAACTTACTATATATATTGCCACACACAGCAAGCTAGAGTAATTAATGGATGCTAGAAGGCTTGTGCATAAAATCCCCATCTAGTGCCTACTCATCAAATATCCCCAGACTAGTTTCTGGCTTGTGGCCTTCATCAGTGAGGAGCCTTGGATCTGAGGGCACTGCATCTAGATCTTAGGATCTAATGCAACCCTTCAGCAACCACCTTTTATCTCCATTTAACTACAAAACTATGTCTTAAACTGAAAATACCGTAATGTTTTCAATCCAATCCCATTAGCTTATATAGTCATATGGGTCTGAACCCATTTCAGTACTCATACATTTTGGTGTCTTTGGTTCTTTAATAACCATAGCTACCACTATCCTATTAGGCAGGATTGGTTTTAAGCCAATAAACATCACATGACCACCTCTTATGCTTGTGTATAACTGTTGTTAAAACAGGCAAAACTCACTATATATATTGCCACACACAGCGAGCTAGAGTAATCAATGGATGCCAGAAGGCTTGTGCATAAAACCCCCATCTAGTGCCTACTCATCCAATATCCCCAGACTAGTTTCTGGCTTATCCTTCGTCAGTGAGGAGGCTGGGATCTGAGACCCATATGACTATATAAGCTAATGGGCTTGGATGGAAAACATTAAGGTGTTTTCAGTTTAAGACTCATAATTTTGTAGTTAAATGGAGATAAAAGGTGGTTTCTGGAGGGTTGCATTAGATCCTAAGATCTAGATGCAGTGCTCTCAGATCCAAGGCTTCTCACTGACGAAGGCCATAAGCCAGAAACTAGTCTAGGGATATTGGATGATTAGGTACTAGATGGGGATTTTATGCACAAGTTTTCTGGCCATTGATTACTCTAGCTTGCTGTGTGTGGCAATATATATAGTGAGTTTTGCCTGTTTTAATAAGTTATACACAAGCATAAGAGGTGGTGGTCATATGATGTTTATTGGCTTAAAAAAAAGGTCACTACTTTAATAAGTAATACGTAATTAATGAAAGTAATTCCGTTTACATGTATTTAAAAGAAAAAGAAAATAATCAAATACTTTATTGTTCGCAAGTTCATAAGAAATTCAATCACCAGAAGTAACAAACGGATGAAACCCATGAATCTTGAGTTCCAGAGTTTATCATTTTACTACTGGACCAAATCCTCATTACCACCTTACAACTATTTATTGTATTCGTTTTCAGTTTCTTCGCATATGACATTTTTTCCCATCTTTTTTCTTTGTTTGGCGCAATGAAAGAATGGAAACTTGTGCTCACGGTCCACAAATCGGAGCAAACTATCACTTGCAGTGTTCAAACTTCTTATGAATTCACGAGCAATAAATCATTTGATTATAATTAAAGAAAGTAAATTTAATTTTACATTAAATGATATAAAAATAAATGAAAAATGAAGCAAAACTAAAGTGATAGCTATTAATAAAGATTAGCCAAATAAAAATTATTTATAACCAATTTTGAAAACAATTTTCAAACATACATGTCATTAACTATAAATAGTCAAAATAAATCATAGATCACATGACCCTATTCTCTTAAGCTTGTAAGTTATAAACAATGAGGATTGCTAATTCCTTAACAAGCTTTGTGTTAAATCTTAGCCAGAGAAAGCATTTAAAATATCTGTCAGGAACCCCCCCCTCAACCCCTGAGGAATGCCAAAGCACGAAACCATGGTCAGGGGTTTGGGGAGGGTTCCTGACAGAGATATTTTAAATGCTTTCTCTGGCTAAATATTTAACACAAAACTTGTTGAGGAATTGGCAATCCTCATTGTTTATAATTTACAAGCTTAAGAGAATAGGGTCATGAGATCTATGACTCTTATTTTGACTATTTATAGTCTCTGCCTTAAGTCTTAAGCAATGTTATATTGCTAAGACTACTAATATATGGTATGGCCAAAGATCTATCAGCCCCATATAGCTATTTGAGTTGGATAGCTGGGTTTGAAGACATGTAGATGTCTGAAAATTTCAGATTTTCCACTCACTAGATAACTTTTAATTAAATGCTGGATTTGGGTTGGTATTTTTAGATCTAGGGTCTGAATCCACCCTGGCACCTCTCTGAGGAGTGCCAAAGCACAAAACCATGGTCAGGGGTTTGGGGAGGGGTTCCTGACAGAGATATTTTAAGTGCTGGCTCTGGCTAAGCATTTATCATAAAGCTTGTAGAGGAATTGGCAATCCTCACTGTTTATAACTTACAAGCTTAAGAGATAGGGTCATGTGATCTATGAATTGATCTATGACTTATTTTGACTATTTATAGTCTCTGCCAAAAAGTCTTATGCAATTTTATATTGCTATGACTACTACTATATGGCATGGCTGAAGATCTATCAGCCCCATATAGCTATTTGAGTTGGATAGCTGGGTTTGAAGACATGTAGATGTCTGAAAATTTCAGATTTTCCACTCAATAGACAACTTTTAGTTAAATGCTGGATTTTGGTTGGTATTTTAAATCTAGTGTCTGAATCCACCCTGGCACCTCTCTGAGGAGTGCTAAAGCACAAAACCATGGTCAAGGGTTGGGGGAGGGGGGGTTTCCTGACAGAGATATTTTAAATGCTTTCTCTAGCTAAGCATTTAACACAAAGCTTGTTGAGGAATTGGCAATCCTCATTGTTTATACATGTCATTTGTTTTAAAACAAACTTGTTTTTAAACCAACAAACAATCCTAAAAACGATATACCAAATAATAATTATTTTTTAAATATTCAAGATAATTACTAACGAATCCTAATTGCATTTGAATACTGATAGATTTCATCTACAAAACAACAGGATAAACATATACAGTGATTACATTTAAGGTTAAAACAAGAAGCAAAAGCTAAT
Source organism: Epiperipatus broadwayi (assembly GCA_028023455.1). NCBI lineage: Eukaryota > Metazoa > Onychophora > Udeonychophora > Euonychophora > Peripatidae > Epiperipatus > Epiperipatus broadwayi. Next base: position 25,322,878 of record JAQFVV010000002.1, read on the forward strand.
TAAACTTAAGTAAATATTTTACATACTCAAAACTAATCAGAAATTTCAGAAAGAAAAATCGAAAAATCAATATATATATATATTTCAAACAATCTAATAATTTAAATTACATTTTACATAGTACAAAAAAAGATATAAAATGCTCATCTTAATTCTCTATAGTATATTTAAAAACAGTTACTATTATAGCAAATTGCAATATTTTATTAAAATATTTAAAATTAAAAACCATGTGCAGTAGATTATTAGTAAATAAAAAAAAAGAGAAGTGTTTAATTAAAATCCTTTTCAAAGTAAAATAGGATACAAAAATATTGAGATACATATTCTCTATAAGCAACCAAACACTAGGAGGTAGTTGAAGGGCATTAAAAAAATGTTAGGTAGAGACTCATTATTTGTAGATGTATATCATTTGCCACATTAATGACAAATATGGATATCGATCTGATAGGAGATCTACATTCCATTTTTATCTTTTATTATAGTTTCTTTTATGCATTGTAACTTTTAATATATCGCATTCATTTGATTTGTTTTTAATACATTTAAAAAAGTAAATAAATAATTTGTCCATTGAAATTAATTTATAATGAAAATAATATTTTTTATTTATTAATTGCAAATTAAATGCCTTTCTTCTCATGCATTGTTTTATTTCTTTATTAGTTATTTTTATTGTTTCTAATATCGTTTATAACTTTATTTTTCTGAAGATATATATATTTTTCCCTGTAATTGTATCTCTTTGTAGTAATTTTTGTTTTCATATTTTTTTCTTTGATTTTAAACACCTTCATCTGCTTTTTATATTTTTAAATATTATTGATTTTTCTAATATAGAAATAAAACAAACTAACTCCTTCTTTTTAAAACTTGATTTTTTGTGACTATAATCATGAAAAAGAAATCCAACGTTTCGACTATTTTTTATAGTCTTTTTCAAGGCACACTAAAATAAAATAAAGTTGTGATTGTAATAGGAAAGGAGAGTGAGATAAGGTAAAAATAAGAAAATTTTGGTTATGAATATATTTTGTAATTTTTAATTAATTTAATTTTTTTTTTTTTTTGAATATGTAATATTTATTGTATATATATTTTATTTTAGTGTGCCTTGAAAAAGACTAAAAAATAGTCGAAACGTTGGATTTCTTTTTCGTGATTATAGTCGATTTTTTTCAAGTTTTAAAAAGGAGTTAGTTTGCTTTATTTCTATATTAGATATATATGAACTATTTTGAAAAGAAGAACTTGTGCTGGATATATTAAATTATTTGATTTTTCTACTATTTTTACAAACTTGAAAACAGTTTTTTTTTATTTACGTATTCTTTGTATTAAATGCATTCTTAGGATTGTGATTTTCATTTTAATCTTTTCAACAATACTTTCATCATTATATATGTCTTTTTTTTAAATAAATAAATAAATAAATAACATATTGTCTTATTTATTAATTCATCAACTTAAAAAAAAATTAATCATAGTTAATAATCTTATAATTTTTAGAATAGTGTGAATTCAAATTAGAAATGGAGTTATTGTAAAACGGGTTCCAAAACAAAGTCAGATTTGGTGCTGCTTTTCGAGATGTGATTCTACTTCAAAAAATTGTCTTTAATATTTCCAAAATGCATGCAACAGGAAAACGATTGTTAAAATTAAATCGCTTTCATTCCTGGGAGAAATTTGACTAATGACAAACATAACGTAATAATGATAGGCATATGGTATGTCAAATCAACTAGTAGTCTGATTAATGAATAATAGTTTAGCTTTTGTCTCTTTGGCATTTTACACGTAGAATCCAGAACTAGCTTTAGTATATTGTAGTTACATATTTGTGCCAGAGTTTAAACAAGATCTAATTAGTTTACTATTTATTAACTAAAGAGTTACTTCTTAAACAGCGAATCTCTAAAAGATTGCTTTTTAAAATTTTTACTCTTTGGAAAAAATCATAGACTAGTTCAATACATAATTTTGGAAGTTTATAAAGTTTAGGGATATGTTTGTAAATGCTCATTGTTAGACTTCATCATTGTGAAATGGCATTTCTATAGTGTATTCCAGGCAATGAATGAGTCAGTTGATTCTTGGATGTAATTTAAGATTATAATTTGTAAATGAAATCTTCATTGAAACATTCATTACAACTTCTCATTTTGTAAAAAGTATGTCTGCGTTGGGCACCAATTCCATAGATTGTATTTCCTCTATTTGCATTAAGAAAAAAAATGTATTTATGAGTACATGGATGGTAGTGTACGTTTGTAGGGCATGTTTTGTCAACTGATGATTAAAAAGTTATTTATGAGGTTATGCCATTCAATAGTTAACTTCTTGCTTTCTAATATAAAAATGATCATTCATTTACATTCTTAATATATTAATAATTGTGCAGCTGCTTATTGCATGCTTATTTTAAAGCTAGATATGACTTTGGTAGGAAGATTAGAAAGTATAATAAAGATTTATTTAGTAGTTTTAGGCATACCTTTGGGAATGACATTCACAACATATAGCAAGTGATATATGATTAGGGTTTTTGAACATTTCAAAACAATTGCAATTTGCTTAAATGTAATAGATTAAATTTAAAATATGCATTTTGTCTATAGTACTTGATTTCCCTTGCTTAATAATATTTTCAAAAGGTTTCCCTGGGATAAAGATCTAACTCGATCTCATTACATATTAGAAATCTTGAAACTTATAGCAGGCTAAATTTGAGTTAGCTTGGACACATTAGTAATTGCAATGATCAGGAACTTTATACAGGTCTTCTCTTATAAATTTTTACCAGTTGACAATCGATTAAGAAATGAGATGAGATTGTTAAATCTGAAAATATGCAATCAATTTCTTTTTGGTAAGATATTAGGATTGTGAGAGCTTTGAAGATAAAGATAGTATGTTTTTTTGATTATTTTTCAGTTTTCGACTCTTAATTGAATGTCCTTAATAGAAATATTTTTGCTTTCTTTAATCTTGTAAAGCAGTGGTGGGCAAATAGCGGCCCACTATGAGTTTTTATGCGGCCTGCCAAGACAAATCAGAAAAATCCGCCTTGAACTGAAATTTCCTTCCCGTGCGCAACCAAAGATTCATCTCATATTTTTCACTAGGATGCCCACATCAATACACATGCACAGTGTAGATACAATGTGCAGTGTAGATACAATGTGCAGTGCTTTTTCAGTTGATCTGATTAATTTCAATTTTGTCTTTGCATTAGCAAATATATACATTTCCAACTTTAGTGAAACCATGAACCCTCCGAAAAAATGTAAAATCAGTGATGAATGTCATGGGTTTAATAAGAATGGTCAAACAAATATTTCTTTGGTAATACAGGGGATAAAGCAGTGTGTTTATTGTGTCATGAAAAAAAGATGTGGCCCTCCGCTAACCTTCACTTCCACAAAGTAGCCCCAATGCGGCACTCCACCAACCTCTATGCCCCACGAGCCAAAATAATTGCCCACCCCTGTTGTAAAGGCATCATGGTTTTTCAAGACATTTATTTAGAAATTTTCTGATAATTCAGTTATGCTATGCATAAAAAAAAAACATTTTACTAGGTTTTTCTCATTCCGGAATTTGCAAATGTAACATATCATAGTTGAAAAAAACATTTTGCAATATTCTAATTATAATTTATTTATTTGGATGCCGAGCAGTTAGTTTAAGCTTCATTAACTCTTTCTTAACCTAAATTCATTAATGGATAATTATAATGGTGCTAATATATTACACTGCTAGATTTCTCATGGAATGCCATATATATATATGAACAATTTTGTAGCTAATTTGTGGTTAAACTATTTTTGTAAGGTGTTAATAGTTACAATTGTCCTTTATCGATGCACACTTTGGTGGGTTCTAATTAAATTTTCTGTTTTTGAATACAAATTCAAATGTTTTGCAAATGGATTTTTGGATATATAGATTAGATAACCTAGTACTGAGGAGTATAGGCTTAATTGTTAAAAGATGCGGAATCTCCTAGAGTACCCTTTCTCTCTTTTCCCATAATATTTTGATATACACTTGGGTCTCGTTTTACGCGATAGATCTCAGAAAACACGCGCAAACGAAATCGCGCAAAAATAGACGTAACTTACATTGAAAAAGGGGGCATGCAGTCTGTGATTTTTCAAAATTCGCGTAAAAGCAAAGCACCAACGTAAAATTACTTTAAAATTCGCGCGCAAAAAAAATAAGGAAATAAAATATGACTAATAAAAAATTTCAAATTTGAAAAAAATTGATACAAGATAAACTTTTTTTAATTATAATATTTAATTTTATTCAAAATAATATATTTTTATGCATAATTTACAGTACAGTAATTTACATTTTTTTATACACATTTTAATTATTATGATTTTCTGGTGATAACGTAATTAATCTTTGAGACGATGATTTTATTAATTGTTTACGAAGCTTGCGATATCCAGACATACAACCATTTAGCTCTCGTTGGAATTTAAGAGCACGTTAATGATTAGTGTCATTAATAAAAAAATAATAATTGATTACGTTCTTTTTTAAAAAGCAAAAACAGAATGTGATTTAAAATGCAAAATTAATGCGCACAATGTTTGAACAAATTTACATTATAATCTTGTAAAATTTAATATGTGTATACATAAAATGTGGAAATCATGATTTTAATTTCATTATTGCATAAAATCTTACTATTATAAAGCACTGAAAATATTGAAATTACTAGGATGAAAGTCGAATTCCAATAATGTGCTATTACTTTGAATATAACGTAAGTGTGCGAAATTTATTATTTAAAGTAATAGCGCATTATCGGAAATCGACTTCCAGTGAAACACGAATCGCGTAACTTCAAAATCGTGTTAAATAAGTCCGCGTAAAAAGAGACCCAGATGTATATATATTAAATTATTTCTTCAAAAGTAGGTTGATAACTAGAATGTAGGATACTACAATCACATTTCTCTTGATCATCATCAATAATAATTCACTATCCTTAACTTCTGAATTTAGACTTTACTTGTCAAAACTACAATACCAAGATTCATAGTAAATACTTGTTTTAAGAAGTTTTATAATATATGATATTTAATATATTTTAAACTTAGCATTAGAATACATTCATGGGAGATATTTCTGGTTAGTGAAGTATATTTATGTCGGACATGACTCAAAACATTATATTTGTTAAGATTGTATAACAAAGAATTATGTTCTATTGTATTAAATCCTCTATTCAAAATATTTTTATAATCAATGATACATAGACTTTTAATAGCATTTTAATTTTGCTATATTAACTGTATTGCCTATAATAATCTTATTTACATTAAATTTTACTATAAATGTGATTAATTATATATATGTTCATGTGAAGTTCTGATTTGACTAATATATATTAGTTTAATTTATATGCCACTAAAATTGTGTAGTAAATATGTAAAGAAATAGTCAAAATAAGAGTCATAGATCACATGACCCTATCTCTTAAGCTTGTAAGTTATAAACAATGAGGATTGCCAAATCCTCTACAAACTTTGTGATAAATGCTTAGCCAGAGCCACCACTTAAAATATCTCTGTCTGGTTTGGTCAGGGGTTTGGGGAGGAGTTCTTGACAGAGATATTTTAAGTGCTGGCTCTGGCTAAGCATTTATCACAAAGCTTGTAGAGGAATTGGCAATCCTCATTGTTTATAACTTACAAGCTTAAGAGATAGGGTCATGTAATCTATGACTTATTTTGACTATTTATAGTCTCTGCCATAAGTCTTATGCAATTTTATATTGCTAAGACTACTAATATATGGTATGGCTGAAGATCTATCAGGCCCATATAGCTATTTGAGTTGGATAACTGGGTTTGAAGACATGTAGATGTCTGAAAATTTCAGATTTTCCACTCAATAGATAACTTTTAGATAAGTGCTTGGCTTTAGATTGGTATTTTTAGATCTTGTGTCTGAACCTACCCTAACACCTCTCTGAGGAGTGCCAAAGCACGAAACCATGATCAAGGGTTTGGGGAGGGGTTTCTGACAGAGATATTTTAAGTGCTGGCTCTGGCTAAGCATTTATCACAAATCTTGTAGAGGAATTGGCACTCCTCATTGTTTATGTAAAGAAATATTTTGTATTTTTGATTAAATCTGTAAATATTTCTGTTTAATAAAGAACTTTTTTTTTGTGAAGTTATACTTTGTTTGTTTGTTCTATCAAATCAATTTTCCACTTTGGATTTTTGTATCTTATTTATTATCATGCGTTTGTTACTTTTAACAACAGGGAGCTTTAAAAATAATTGATATTGATTGGTCCATTTAATTTTATTTATTTTTTAAATTATATGTATAAAGCAATATTTAGTATTACATGTCTAGTAGTTACATTGCACATATATATTAGTTCAAAAGTTGAATTTTTTTATATATCCAAAATACATTTGATAAAATATTTGTTTGATTAAATGGAAGATTGAAGAATATTTTAATATTTCACAGAATTTTATGTAATTCAACATTTTATCTTAAAAAAAAACAAAACATTTTTGATTAATAAGTCATTTCATTTTTAAAACAAATTTGTAGCATTTGTTAATAAGTGAAAATTTAGGCAAATTAAAAATCTCTTTTTGGAAAATATATATCTATTTTACTTTTTAAAAATTTTCTAACACATTAACATTATTATTAATATTAAATGTTATCAAATGAACATTGATTTTTAGCAATCATACAAATAAAATTTTCCAAGAATGTTATATCATTTGTTCGATTTTCCTATTTGCTCAAAAGTGCTTTTTTTTATTTTATTATTATTATGATGATGTAGTCCATCTATCTTATTGATAATTGTCCTCTTCTTTTACAATAAAATCTTAATGAATTACATTTCATGATAGGTTCACAATAGTACATGTTAACTAAGTTACTTGTGCTTTAAGTAAGAATTGAGTTGTAATATCAACTATTCACTTTCGTTATGGAAATTTTACTAGCAGCGTGGTTCACTATTTTTTCTATTTTTTTTTGTATTTATAATAAATGTCTTTTATTTCCGTAGTCAGTGTTACTACACTGTATATACTTGAACAATTCTTATTTTTAATTTTTAAAGATACATATCTACATACAAAAATCTTTTCCAGGTTTTTTTTTATTGCAACTTGACATTGTATTTTTTGATTATTGGACCTTTTGTTGTCAACAAAAGAAAGATCCAAGAGGATAAAAGCCATCAATCATTTTTATGCCTTAATTGTCAGTTTTGAATTTAGTTGCTGATTCTATAATAATAATCTTCATCCTGTGATATTTAACATGATCTCATCATTGCTTTTTAATTTTCCTAATGAGAATCTTGAAATCTATTTTAAAAATAGGTAGTCATCAACATGTTGGAAGTTATTTTTTTCATCAATCTGAATTCACAATTGTTTTTGTCTGATCTGATTTTACTCATTTCATATTCAGTATATAAATTGTATAGATAGTGTGACAATATATACGCAATCCCGTTTAATTCTTGATCTAACATGAAACCGGTTGTTTCATTTGTCATAATGTCATAATTGTGGCTTCCATTTCTGTGTAGAGATTCCTTATAAAAAAGAATGTCATTTTCCTAAGAAACATTTGATAGTGTAATATGATCATTTGAACAAAAAAAAAAATCACATATTTAATGTTTTTTTTTAATTATCTAGATAATATTAGCAATAGTTAATACTTTCTTATCTGTTCCTATGATCATTTTGTATACCTGGCAGCTTTAAGTTAATATATTTAATCTTTGTAGGAATGTAGATTTAATTCACTCTATAAGCTATTGATATATTCAATTTTTAGATTAACTAGCATAATTTAATCAGTGTTTTTATTATTATTTTTTGATTTTTTGTATAGTTCTAATGCAATTCATCAATTACAGTGTTTTTATCTTTTGATAATGATTTTAAGGCAAACTTTTGACTCTATTAAAGTATTTGTTAAATTAATGAGTTAATGAGATAACTTTTTTTTGTTTGATTCTTTTTATTTTTGTCAGGCAGGATGGAATGCAATGAATTCATCTAGCCATGAAGGTTATTCAGAAGTTATTTATTTATAAAAGGATATTGATTGTTATCTTTGTGAAATTATTGTTTTATTTTTTATTTTTGTATATTTTTCCATTTCTAATTGACTTTTGTTCTAATCTGTTATGTGGTATTTGGTAGCTATGTTTGATCTAATAAATCTTTTGATAGATAATTTTTTTTTTTTTTCAAGTTTTTTGTATTCAGTGTTGTTGTTTTTTTTGCAAGTATTGTTATAATATTGCTGGCTTTTAAATCATTTGGACATTTAATTGCTGATATTATTATGCTTTTAATGTCTTTCAATAACTTAATTTTATTTGAGGATGATATGTTGTTGTTGTTTTTTTCACTATTTAATTTTGGTAATTATGTTTATTTGTATATGGTGTTCTTTTTTTAAAAAAAATTAAGCCACTGCATTTTGACTTGTTTACATGTTTCACAAAACTAATATAGCACATAATACAATAAAACTGAGAAAATATAATTATTATAAAATAAAATAATAATTCAAAAAAACAACAACAAAATTTAATATATGATTTTTTCCTACAGTACAGGCTTTTTCATACTTGCACTCCAATACATAATATATAGAGGTTTGAACTCGGACTTTCACACGACCCTCAACTATCCATGCTATCTCATACTGTTGACACACATGATCACACACATGTTGAAAAGATAAATATTCACCAACATCATGTTTCGTGCTAAAACAGCACTCGTCAGTTGGTCCAGATTATTATCTCCACACATATATACAATCAATGCTCAGCTCTTCATACTTTAATGGACAGGCTTCAATCCACTCCACAACTCTTCAGTTATTCATTTCATTGAAAGTCTGATGATGGAATGCTCAAAGCCCACATTGATGCCAACTTTCTCATCCTAGCCATGTTGACCATAAATCACTCTGACCCCTCATGTACAGGACATAATCCATTTATATAAATATACGAAGGATGGGCAGACCTTACAGCACTATATTTTAATATATGAATTTTTTTCTACAGTACAGGCCTTTTCATACCTGCACTCCAATATGTAATGTATGGGGGGTTGAACTCAGACTTTCACCTGACTCTCAACTATCCATGCTATCTCATATTGCTGACACACTTGATCACACACATGTCAAAAAGATAAATAATCACCAATATATGTATTTCATATTAAACCAGCACTCGTCAGTTGGTCCAGATTATCATCTTCATACATATGTATAATCAATGCTTAGCTTATATTAAGATAGCCAATCTTCATACTTTAATGGACAGGCTTCAGTCCACTATAGTCCACAACTCTTCAGCCACTCAAAGCCCACATTGGTGCTAACCTTCTCATCCTACCCATGTTGACCATAAGTCACTCTGATCCCTCATGTACAGGACAATCCATTTACATACATATATGAGGGATGGCAGACCTTACAGCACTATATGTAAGCTGAGCATTGATTGTATATATGTGTGGATAATCTGGACCAACTGATGAGTGCTGGTTTAGCACAAAATACTCTATTGGTAATTATTTATCTTTTTGACATGTGGGTGATCAAGTGTGTCAGCAGTATGAGATAGTATGGATAGTTGAGGGTCAGGTGAAAGTCTGAGTTCAACCCCCCATACATTACATATTGGAGTGCAGGTATGAAAAAGCCTGTATTGTAGAAAAAAAAATTCATATATTAAAATATAGTGCTGTAAGATCTGCCCATCCCTAGTATATGTATGTAAATGAATTATGTCCTGTACATCGCGGGTCAGAGGGACTTATGGTCAACATGGATAGGATGAGAAGGTTGGCACCAATGTGGGCTTTGAGCATTCCATCATCAGATTTTTAATGAAATGGATGGCTGAAGACTTGTGGAGTGGATTGAAGCTTGTCCATTAAAATTAGTTTAAGTATTTTTAAAAATTAAAATAAGAATTTTGTTAGTAAATTTAATAAAATTTTGATAGTAATGATATATAAGTTCTCACTGATCATATTTTTTGTCAATTTTGTATGATAATCGCAAAATTGTTTAATTTCATTTTCATGCTATGATCAAGTTAACAGAACCTATGGTCAGGAGGTATTTTTTTTTTCTAAGAAAATAAATATTAGATTGTATAATAATTTGTTTCCAAATATTTATTTAATAATAACATTAGCAAATCATAATCTAGAAGTGCTAATGTACATAAAATAACATAAATATACACACACACATATATATATATCCACACACTAACATATTTCTTGAATTTCAGGCATATATTTATTTATAGGCTGACTAATTTTTAATTTTTTTTCTGTATAAATAATTTTGGAGAAAATTTTGAAATAGTTTATTGAATATTTCATTAAAATATAAATTAATGTTAATAAATATATAATAATTTCTATATATATATTTTTAAAAATATCTTCTACAAAAAAAAAAAAAACTTAAAAAAAAAAAAACTGGATACATGCAGTTTCAAACATTTTATTGGAAATTCAATTGCTTGTCAAATAATGTCTAGTATATATATGGATTACAAAACGTTTTTCTTTTCTTTTTTTTTATGACTAAGGAATGATTAAGACATGAAATTTAGTATTTTTTGCCTTTAATGTGTGAATTGCAGACAAGAAAAAATGTTTTGATTTTCTTTATTTTGCATCTGATATAATGATTCACAATCAATATTTTTATTAAAATATTTGCTTTTATATTTGTTATTCAAAACTAAATTTACTTTAAATATTAATAATATGATGCAACTTAACATTACTTTGAAAAATTTACATTAATAACCTTACATTAATTATATTTGCAAATTAGTTATTTAACATTCTTGTCAGTCACAAACACATAAATCAATAAAAATTTTACTTACAAAAATCAATATTTATATCTTCTTTTTAGAAATTTTAAAATCAGTTGATAAATGAAGCCTGTAAGTATTCTCTTGGCTGCAAAAAGAAATTTGCTGTTAATCTTTTGATTCCTCTTTTAGACCTTAAAGGAACTGAGCAGGACAAATTCCTAATATCTATTTCATACATTCTTGTCATTACAGCTGTTATTGCAATGTGATTATTCACATGATATATAAACATAGATCAGCTGCTTACCAATATGCATCCATCCGGCATTGTGAATTTTGTCTCAGAGTTTAATATTAAGAATCACCATGATCTTCCTTTTCACTTGCTAATAGTTCTTAAGTGAAAGGGTTCAGTTGAATTTTTTTGAAGGCAGTATGAATGTGTGTGTAAATGATATTTTTAAAATTATTTGTAATCATAACATGCAAAACTAAATTATGGCCCTTATTTCCAGGAGGCTAATAAGTCATCAGTCAATGCAATAGTTGATGGTTAAAGATGGAGGGGGCTAAGGATCTCCTGATTCCAGGTTCAACAGCAAATTATTTTCATGTAAAGGAAGATTACATGAATTGAACTAACTGTCCAATGAGATATCATTGGACTTTGTGAAATTAGAAGAAAAGGTGAAGAGGACCATTAATTTGAAAAGTAGACATACACTTTACTATAAAGGCACAAATATTGGCAGCACAAATGGAACAGGATTCATTATAAATAAAAAGTGGAAGAACAGCATTGTGGATAGAGTAGCAAGATTTGGGAACTCAATTCAATGGAAACTAAATACTGACAATTCAAGTTTATGTTCCACATCAAACAATATTTTAAAAATATTATGGTAGACTTAAATGCTGGAATTGGAAAATAATTGAAAGATGAAACTGCTGTAGATAAACTTAACTATGATGATAAAAATGAGGGAGGATATAAATTTGTGGAATTTTCAGAAAAAAATAAAATAAAATTGTGTTTTATGGATTTTTTGTTTAAGAAAATTGCTAAGCAGAAATGGATATGGAAATCTTCAAATTAAAGTACCGTAGAATTAGTTGTATTTTGACTAAAAACATATATTTTAAGATTTTAATGTTCTTAATATATTTGGCATAATAAGTGATCATCAATTAAAGAGATGTAAAATATATGTTGATACAAAATAGAGGTAAAATAAAAAAGGCAATATTAATGGTTGATATTCCTAAACTTCAGAAACTCTTCAATGAAATTAACCTAGAATTTGTTAATCTTTTTAAAATATTGGTAGACCTTGAAGATGGTTCAGACTTAAACGAGATTAATACGAAGATAATTCATCAAAAAATTTTCAACTAAGATAAGATAATACATGAAGAAAATAAGGAGTGTGAAAATATTTAAAAATGATCCATTAAGAATTGAATATCTAGAGTTTATAAAATGATATGAAAATTAGTTCAATAATGATATAAGAAAATATAATTGAGAATTGGCAAGGAAAACTTTAGAAGAAAATTACTGTTTTAAAACTATAAAACAAATTGATATTAGAAGAAAAGTTATTTCAGCAATAAGAAAAAAAAAATGGAAATATTACTAAAAAATGGATTGAAATCATGAAATGTATGGAAGAATTTTAAAATTTTTTTATAATAATAAAGAACAAGAAAACAAAATCATTATAATTACTATATCTTCTGAATTGCCAGGCATGTTAAATAAAGTAGTGAGACATACAATTAAATCTGTTAAGAAAATACTCTAGGAGACAATGAAATTACTATTGACATCTTAAAAGAAGGAGGTACAGAAATAGAAACATTATTGGCAAAAATATATATCAAATATCTTAATAAAAAGATGTATCAGATGATTGGAAGAGTTAGAGGATATTATAAATTGCTGATCTATTGGTCTTGGTTTTACACAAAATCTTTACCAACGAACTTTGGATTCAAGCCTATCAAAAGAATAAGCTAGATTTGAAAACTGTTTTGTCACTGTGGATCACATCCAAGTATTGAGAGAAGTTATATAAAAAAAACCCCAATGAATTTTAATTGCCATTATGCTTTGGATTTGTAATTTATGAAGAGAGACTTATTTGTATAAGCATTTCTATAATGGATAAAACTTTGAATCATCAAAATAGAGACTCAGGATATATGTTTATCAAAATGCAACAGCAGTGATTAATTAATATAGTAATACTAAGCAGAATAACATTGTTAAGAGTATATGACAGAGTAATCCCATATCTCCAAAACTTTCTACAGCAGTTTTATAGGAAGTATTTGTAGATTAAAATGAGAATCTAAAAAAATAAAAGTACACGGAGACTATATAAGTCATTTCAATTTTGCAGATAATGTGATTGTTTTTGCAAATAATGTATTGAAGCTTTAGGAATTCTTAGAATTGTTATCAGAAAATAAGAAAGTAAGGCTAAAAATAAATGCTAAAAAAGCTAAATAAATCAAATTTTAAGTGTAAACAGATATTGTAATAACGTGAAAGCTAAACACTTTCAAACAGATACACTTTAAACATGCTTACGTGAAAGCCAATCAGATGGAATAATTCAATCACGTGGGACTCTCAATTCTAAAACACAAGCAAGTAATATTCAATAGATTTTCTTAGAAGAAAGTAAAGATTAATAATCATGAATTAGAAACAGTTAACAATTGCAAATACCCAGTTAGATTATTATAACTAAAGAAATGATATTAATCATAAAGTTAAACTTGGATTTAATGCTTTTGGTAGAAATAACTCAATATTAAAAATAAATATACCTATATATTTGAAAAAAGTTTTTAATAGGCATGTTTTATCGTTTCGATCTGAAATTCAAATGCTTAACAATAGAGCACTCAAGAGACACTCAAGAAAAATATGGAAAGATATATATAGGAAATAACAAGAAAGGATCAAAATCGTAATATCTAGATGAGAAAACAAATAGGTATCATTGACATTATTGAAAAAATTGTCTAAATTGGAACTGGGCTGAACATATAGCTAGAAGAGATGATAATAGATAGCAAGTTGAGGCTTTGAACTAGATCCCAAGAGATTATGTGAGATGTTTAAGTGAAATAAGAAAGTCTGTTGGGTGTGAAGTGAAGAAGAGTAGCTATGGATCAAAGAAGCTGAATTAATCTTGGAAGGACCTTTATCTTTCAGTGGAACAATAATGATTCAAAATGATGATGATAATGTATTTCCTTTTTGTATTTTCTGAAATACTCTTTTATTATAAGAAAATATTTTTCATATGTATTTAAATTTTCATTCCAAATTTTTAATTTTGAATATTTTTTCCAGATGTATATATATGTGTTTATAAAAAATATAGTTATTATCATAAAAAAAAAAAGAAACTAAGAATTTAAGTATTGTCTTGCATTGGTGGTCAAGAGGTCAACACGACTGCTTTGCACTTGCAGGCAGTTGCCTGGGTTGCAGGTTCGCGACCCGGCCGATGCTATGACACTTAAAAAAAAAAGAATTTAAGTATTTTTAAAATTATTAATGTTGTATTTATGACTAAATTATGAACTTTGATACATAAGTTTAAATTGTTAAGAACTTATTTTGTGAGCTCTATATATAACATTTGTAAATACAAGCTTATTAAATTAGGTCATGTGACATCTGACTTGATTTTTTTGTAGTAACAGTTTTATATATTCTTCATAAAATTATAATTAAAATGATATATAAAAAGAATTACCTCCAATAATTCACACTACAATAATAATAAAAAAGTTGAAATGTTTGTATCCATTACATTTTTAATGCTATATCATACGTTCACAAATGATATATGATATATATTATTTCTTAAAACAGGCAAAACTCTCCATACAGTAGTGCCGCTCAGTGCCAACCAGAGTAATTAATGGATGCCAGAAGGCTTGTGCATAAAATCCCCATCTAATGCCTGTTTTAATAACAGTTATGTTCTAGCATAAGAAATAATGATCATGTGACGTTTAGTGGTTTATATTATTTCTTCCTAACAAATCAAATTAAATATATATGCCATGAAATAATGTTCCTGAAATCATCGATAATTATAATTTGAAAGTGTAAATTTACGATTTAATTGTGTATGTGTGTTTGCATGCACTCTGATCTATATTCAGATAAATAGGTAGTTATTTGTATAGTCTACTGACTTTTTTATGATAATAATATCATAATTTATTGAAGTCTTTGTAAATTCTTATATATTGTTATAGAAAAAAATACTTTTAAACAAGACTGTAATACACTTAACTGTGAATCTATTTCTAATCTGCCATTGTTGTAAGATATTACAAGTATAAAACAGTCATTATTTTAAATTACATGAATTTGTGAACTTTGCCAATTTTCAAAGATCAGCTAATATGGCATTACTTTTCATGGGGTAATCATCAATGAAATAGTTGACTTATAATAAAAAATCAAGGCAATCATTTTTATGCTCTGTGAATTATTGTATATTGATTTTCAACTGCACATAATATATAATTTGTAATTCTTTGCTAAAAGTTTATTTTCAATATAAATGAAAACAATAAAAATACAGTGACATTGTTTAATATCAAGGCTAAAAGGAAAGCAGTTGGTTAGAGATTAACATCCATAATATATTTTTATAAAGATGTTAAATTCATTCTTAAATTATTTAAATTTCACAACTGCATATAATATTCAGATGCAGAGCAAATGTGATTCTATGCTAAAATTTCACCATCAATATAAATAGAAACAGTAAAAATATCGTGGCTGTTTTCATTACTGTTGCAGTAGTTTAAATAAAAGAAAAATCACATGGTCAGTGTTTAATATTTATAATATATTTTATTAAAGAAGTTAAATTTATTCTTAAACTGTTTGATTTCATTATAATAGTTTGTTATAATTATTAATAACTTCATTGGGTAAATTGCAATCTAATTCAGTGTCCCCCCCCCCCCCGCAGTGTCTGATTAATTACCGTCCAAAAAAAGGGGAAAATGTAATTTAATATTTTATTAAAAAACTACCGTAACTTTTCCGATACGGGGGGAAAAAACCCCAAAGAAGCCCGTCTCTGATTAATTACTGTCCAAATAAGTCTCCGCTATATTTACTATTATTTGTTATTAAAAAAGTAATGTAATTTTATATATACACCCACACACTAAAAGAGTGCAATCTAATTTATTTTTTACCCCCCCAAAATGCAGTGTCTGATTAATTACTGTCCAAAATAAAAGGGTAGAATTTAATTTAATTTTGTATTAAAAAAGTACCGTAACTTTTTCGATACGCTAACTAAAAAAAACAAAGAAGCCTGTCTCTGATTAATTATTGTCCCAAAAAGGTCAAAGTCGGCTTTCATTGTAAAATTTTGTTTGAATTACTGTCCAAAAAAGTCTCCAATGTAGTATTATTTGCTATTCGAAAGTAACTTAATTTTTTATTGACACACACACATACACACAAAAAAGCAAGTTTCTGATTAATTACTGTCCCAAAAAGTCTGCTTACATTTTTATATTGTGTTTGATTTTTTCATTTTATGGACATTGTAGTTCTATAGAATGGCTGGGCCGGGAGCGTTATATCAATGTGTATTTGCTTAGCATCAACGCCATCAAGCGACTGACAGGATAGATCAGAACATTACCTCCCAAAAAAATTGTCATTCAATGCTAAACATTTAATTCTCTCATTGCTAATACAAAAAGCAAAAAAAAAAAAACAATTTTTGTGATAGACTCTAATTTCTGTAATAGCATAAAAGAGACAACTTTGATTCTAACTTTTCTGCCTCATTTTAAAAGCAAAATTTTTTCATAATCAAATAAATGTAAGTAGGTACTCAATTAAAATATATATATATATTTCAGAAATTATTTTTTTTAAAGCATTATCAACTACAGTAATAAATTAAAAAATAAGTATATTTATAGGAATACTTTTTAAACCTTTTACTGATTGAAAATGAAATACATGAGTGTGAGAACCAACAGATATTGCTGTCATCATTGAAAAAATTAGAAGACTGAAATAGAGCTAGGTTTGACATATTGTAAGAAGATAATTGAAGTTTTAAAGTAGATTTCAGTAGATAGAAAAATACTTAGCAAGAGATCTTGTTTGAAATGGATAGATGAAAAAATAAAGTTTTGTGCTGATGAGCACAATAGAGAATATGGATCAGAGGAAATGATTTAAACTCGGAGATACTTTGTACTACAGTGGATTGATATTGATTCAAAGTGCTGCTGCTGATTGTTTGGAACATCCTATGGTTTTTTTTTTTTTTTGATGATTTAGAATATAATACGGATGTAATTCTATAATATTTTGATTGTCTGCCCATTTTGAGATGGATAATTTCTTAGCCTCTCAACCTTTCTAATTATAGAATTATAATTGATAACAGTAGCATCAGGATAATAAATAGGAATCATTTAGTATCTCTGTTAATAAACATCACATGATTCAAGGCTGATGAAGACCACAAACCAGAAACTAGTCTGGGGATATTGGATGAATAGGCACTAAATGGGGATTTTATGCAAAAGCCTTCTGGCATTCATTGATTACTCTGTCTTGCACTGAGTGGTAATACATATAGAGAGTTTTACTTGTTTTAGTATCTGTTCCTTTCCTTAACTACAAAAAAAAAAAATTCACTACTAATGTTACATATCTTTTGTGAATAAAAGTCAGAATTCTTGCAATGTTTGATGATTAGTTTTGATTATAGTGCATTTCAATGATAGATTTTGGGTATCTCATCTTATATTAAAGGAATTTCATCATTTTCTCATTTAGAACTTTTCCAGATATATAAGTTTGCCCTCTTGAGATATATTTGAATGGAGATTATCCAGTATGAATATTTCTTTAGAGTAATTTTCACTATACAACTCTCAAGCAAGGTAGGGAGGGACTGGTTTCTGTTTGCTTTTAACACCTTGTGGAGGGAGATAATAATACTACTATAAAATGTGTATCTTAGGGATCATAGATATTTTCCACATCTTTGGTAGTATGTTTATGATTACATCCGTCCACAAGATGCTAAAAGTTGTTAGAAACCAGTCCCTACCATGCGTGAGAGTGGTGTAGTGAAACTTACACTACAGAAATATTAACTACTGTTCTGATTTGATATTTTTAAAAATTGTGTGTGGCTTTAATTAAAGCAAACTATATATATAACATGTAATGTATGTGCTTATAAAATGTTAATATAGATAATATCTGGGATTTAAGTTTTTATTACCAGATTGATGATATAGAATAGGAAAAATATGTACTTTTATGATATTTGACCATCATTTTGGAATGGATGATTTCATTTTCAATTTCACAGCATTTCAAATCTAACAATTATAATTGATGATCGCAACAAAATAATCTTGTATGCCCTGGCAACTCATTCACCCTACAATTAGAGGAGAGTAGAAATCTTTTGAGAGGAAATAGCTACATTGCACAATAAATGAAAGCAATTCCCTACTGTCGAAAATTGATGTAGAAAATACTTTTGATATTTCTTCTTGTTTGATTTATTAATGCTTTGAGGTTTTTTTTTTTTTTTTTAATATTGAAAAGAAAAACAAACGTTTTTATAGAAAATTATTAGTAATATACAATTATTTTTCTTAAATGTTTAATACATTTTTTAAAGAATGACGTTAATGGAAAAAAGCTAAAAAAAAAGCGGTGTCTCTAATTACCTTATATTTATTGAGTCACTAATTAAGAATTAAGTTAGGGAAAAACCAAAAATAAAATAAAAGAATAACCAACTGGCTCTATCTGTTGTGGGAGTTAATAACTTCGAGCACCGGAAGTGCCTGCACTGAAATCGATCAGAGGATTACACTCCAGAATCACTTATCACGCAGGATAATAAAGCTAAAGCAGCACTGATAAGGATATCCTAATATCCTCGCATTTTTAAAATCGCGGCACCCGAGCTCGTTAAAGCTTAATCTATTACAATTTGCCAAATTGTGTTTATTTATTTTTAATTTTTCTAATTGATTTTTAGATATTTTCTTTTTAATGTTTGATAAAAATAAATAATTGTTTTTTTTTTTTTAAAGTCAAATATATAATTATATTGGCTAACAATCAATATAAATTATACATTGGTAGTTAATCTCAGATGTTCATTCTTTAAAATGGCATAGTCAAAACAACTCTTTAAATAACCCATTGTTGGCAAAAAGTCTCTCCAGCATCCTTTTTCAAAGAAAAATTGAAGAATACAATACTAATTAAACTTTGATTGATATCAGAGGCTTTACCTCTTCCCTCCATTTTATTGTCTAATCTCAAATAGCTAGATATTAATTTACTAACTACTATTTATGATTTAATGGTTGGGTGTGGAACAATCATCTGAAGGAAAAATGACATTCTAATTTTGCTTGGAATCTAAAAAAAATGTTTGCTTTATTTGAATCCCTAATTATGAAGGAGGCAGATGCCCTAACCACTGAAGAGATTATTTATATATTTATTATTCTGTGTGTTATAATTTTAGCTCACAAATAAGTTGGAAGACAATTAGAATCCAATAGGATAATCACCTTTTTAGGGAAGATTTTTCATAAATTGTTGATATTAGATAAAGTTATCTCTTTCTGCTATTTTTATAACAAAATTTAGAAATTTTGGCTGAAGTATTAAGCTTCAGAATGAAGAAAGTATCTAATATAGTAATGTAATATTAATGTTTCCTTCGCTTATATATGTAATTCTTTTGTGTATGTATGTAATTCTTTTGTGTATGTATGTGTGTATGCATTACAAAGCAGTTCTGATGTTTTTTCTCAACTCAGCACACTTTTGCTATGTTTATTGTGCTCGTCACCATAAATGCACTCAATTAAATTAAGTAAAAAAAATAAAATGCGCTTTATAAAACATACGCACATATGTATCCAAAAGAATTAATAATATAGTAATGATAAGTAATTAAATGGTTTATTGCTGGGAACTCATAATAAGAAGTTTGGGTATTGATTTAGTATTCAAAAGAATGAGACTTAGATTTAGGAATAATATTGACTGAGTTAGAATATAGTTTAAGATAAGCATTAGTGAGAATGGAAAATATTAATCAACAGAAGAGATTTTATTGATCTTGTGTGTAAATACTTAAAATGTTAATTGGGTTAATTGTCCTTCGTGTATATATGGTTTATGTTGTTTAAAGGTTAATAAATTTTAATTAATTATTACTATTATTTCTAGACTAGTTTTTTTTCTTTCTTTTAACATATTGGTATTCATATAAATTTGTTTTAGAATACACAACAGTAATTGGGCATATGGACAAGCATAATTGTACAAAATTTACCCTGCAACTTTTTAATTAATGATGTAAATTGCGATTTTGTAATGAATGATCATGATGTACAAAGGTTGCGCTCTAATTTTAGAATTATTGATGTTAATTGTGATTTTGTATGTTTTAATCACATGATTAAATCAAGTATAATTGTATGAAATTTGCATTTTAAATTTTTAATTATTGATGTAAATAGCGATTTTGTAACAAATGGTCATATCATGACCATGCGTAGGTTAATTGATGTCATTTATTGCTTGGGTTTGGGCAGTTCATAGAATTCAAAATGGCCATGAGCGCATACTAAATCAGTACCGAAATTGATTATCAAAAGTACTAAACTTGGCCGCAATTTATGATATTGAGTTCTAAAGTCTGCTATTCTAAGATTATACCAAATCAAGCAGAGCAATATAATAATAATACTTTTAAATTAATTAATGTGCAAAGTTCCAATTTTGAAAATGGATAGTATTTAAAAAATGCTGTTTGAATAACAGTTAATAGAATTAGCAAAGAAATAGTAATATCAAGCAAAATTTTATCAGCACTTGCAATTTTTGTTTTTTTTTATAACAAATTTAGAATATATAGAATATATGAGCACAGACTTTCACATGACCCACCACTCTCCACTCTATCTAATAACACTGATACACTTAAACACATATGTTGAAAAGATAAATAATCACCAATATACATATTTCCTGCTAAACCAGCAATCATCAGTTGGTCCAGATTATAGAAATAAAAGTATAGTATAAATTAGTTCAGTGTGATATTTTTATAGTTTTATTATTAAAAATATTTGTATAAAAACACGCACGCACACAAACAAGCATGTATTCCCTACATTTCAAAAACATATTTGCTACATTTATAACTTGAAATATTAAAATAAGATGGCTTAATAATAGCAAGCGTTGAGAGAACTACTAGTATTTTATTGTCTAGTTAGTATTATTTGGATGTAGTATTTTATTCTAGTTAATCTGTTTACTTTCAGATTAAAATCATAATATACATTCATATTGGGCAATCTCAGACAAAGTAATATCTTAATCTCATCAATATCTTAATTATTATATTAATTAAACATTTGATAATATTATTGTTGCTGAATGTAATTATACATCGCTAAAATAAAAATAAAGAAAAAATGAACTTACCTGAAGATTTTGCATAATTGAAGGTATATTTAGTAATTAAAAATAAAGCATTATTAGTAAGATTCAATACTTGGAAGCACGAAGTTATCCTAATATTTATCTGATTACTTAAAAGCTTTTTTATCTGAGAGTGGGTTATATCCATCATGCTTTAATATTTGATTCTTCGTCTGATATTTGTCATTGAGTAAGTAGTTCAATTCACTTTCTTGATTTTGGATAAGACTTGTTAGTAAGATTCATTGCTTGAAAGTTATGAAGTCATCTTGTAATATTTTATCTGGTTTAATTAAAAAAACTTTACATCAAGAGAAAGAGGATTTATCTGCCATGTCTTATAACTTTTAATTCTTCATCTGATATTCATCATTAGATAAGTAGTTCAACTGCTTTTAGATAATAGCTAATAACACAATGGTTGGATGGATTATTGACATATTTGTAAATATTCAAATATGTTTCTTGCTGAAAAAGAAATCCGAAGTAGATCCTTTCCATTTTTAGTGAATTAAGATCATTTATAATTAAGGATATAGTTAAGAAAATTTTTGCTAGATTTGTTTTCAAGAAAACTTCAATATTAAAAACTAAAATTTACATTATATTTTATAGATGATAATAAAGTGCAACTCATTATAACTCAATTTGAAGAACTAATATGTATATATAGATCAAAGAAAGTTAATTATGTGCATGCATTTTGATATTTTTAAATCGATTTGATTAGGTTAATGAACCTATCATAGGAGCATGATTCAAAACTGACCACTGTTTCTGAGGATATTTTTTATTTAAAATATCTTGTTCCCAAAGTCAGTTGATTAATATTTCTTTCTATTTTCTTTTTCCTATCAAATATTTTTTTTATATTCCTTATGCAAATTATTTTTTCTAGTTTGTTTTTTATTGTTTCTTGATTTAGTATTGGATGATCCAGTCTTAAAGATATTTCATGAACAGAAGTTTGTGACATTGAATAATGACTGGAGAGATCAAGATATTGACTTCTGAATCATTTGTATAGTTCTTCTATATTCTTAGAATAAGTGATGATATTGGTAAATGGTCAGGAATATTAGGAATTTTTTTTTAAAATGCTGATAAGCAATAAAGCTAATTTTAATTAATATTAAAGATATTTATATTTTTCATTTACAAGTTATTTTTTTTTACTTGACCCTATTTGGCTTATTGAAATAAGCAGATAATATAAACAAATTGGAAGAATTTTCTCAGAACATACAAACATTTCAGATTATTAATGAAAAATATATTGCTATAAGTTTTCAACTTGGATTATAACTTTATTTAAAATTTCTTACATCAGTTATAGAATATAGATTGTAGAATTATAGAATATAATTAATATCATCATTTTCAACCATTATCAATCCCTTGTAGGATGAAAGTTTTTCCAAGTTTAATCCAGTTTCTCTGATCTCTAGCTGTTTTCCACAGCACTTTCCTTATTTTATCCATCCATCCCACATGTCTCTCTTTTTAAACACAATTAATTTATTTTTTTATAATTCTACAACTTTTATCATTTAGATAAAGTTGCAAGAGAGCTGTTTAAATATTCGTGACGATTAAAGTTTATTATTTTAATATGAAATAGAATTATTTGAAATAATCTTTTTTTTATTTAATTGTGAATATACACATACATTAAAAACAATAACAAAACAATCACAATACAGTAAAAAACAACAACAAACAACTCATTTAATTAAATATCCATAAAAAATGAGTTATCAAGTTTTGTTTTCTTTATTAGTTTTTTTTTTTACTCCCCCTTCGAATGTTTTCATTGTACTAAAGGGAACTTTTAAAAAAAAGAAAGATGGGTTTTATGGGGAAATACTTTGTCTAAATCAGCTGATATAAAATTAGCATTATATTAAGTTTTAAAAATAAATTTTAGTAAATTACAAAAAAAAAAAGGGTTGGCAGAACTAATCAGTAAATCTATTATTTGATTATGCAGTGTGCATCTCATAAAAATGATAGCATGGAAATCAGATGCCCGTCATTAAGTGAAATTCACCATTAAAAAAATATTTTATTAACATATATATATTAGTAGTTTGCATGTATGCTCTGTTGGTGAATCTGTCCTATATATACATATCAAACTATACTAGAATAATTCTGATGACCCCCCCCCCCACCATTCGCCAATAAAATATAAAAAAAAAAAAGATAAAAGAATGTAATTTGAAGATATGAAAATAATCTTGTAAAAAAACTAACTAATCTTAAATTAATATATTTTTTCAGGCAGAAAATGATTGGAAAATAAATATTATTAAAAACATGAAATTTCTTAGAAAACAAATTTTTGTGAAGAAATAAATTAGTGATAAGAGCAAAACAATTCTATAATAAATTGAATTACAAAACCAAGAAGCACACCAATACAAAAAGTATATCTATAATTCTAAGAAAATAATTGACTTTAATAAATTAAAAAGATATTTAAATTAAGAAATTGAAATCCAAAAAGGTATGTTTCCATGTAGTAATCAATAGCAATAAATGCTGTTGCATATAAAATTTTAATTTTACTAAATAGGAAAAATTAATTATATTTATGGCAAAAAGTGCATGAAAGTAAATCTAATCATTTAATGAAATTATACACAGTCCATGATTGTCATTATTTTCCCGTTTAAACTTGTGATAAAGCTTGATAACATGTGATTTGCCATAGTTTAAGCATTTTTGAATCTACAAATAATCACTTTTGGAATTTTGAAAAAAATAAAGGATATTTCTCGTAAACTTTTGCAATCACATCTAGACAACATGAATCAAGACGTTTGTTATATTCATTATGCTTTTTGCACATAAAACGTTCTATAGAAGGAATTGATATAATGAATAAAGATTATTAACAGTTTTGTTTTTAAAATATATGTGCTCAGTGAATTTATCACTGTTGTTTATTTTCAGAATAAATTAATTTTATGTTTTCAAACATATTTTATTGTTTATTTACCATATTTTCATAAATGAAACTTATTGGTTAACTTAATCTGGTGGATTTTAATATATTTAAGATGGCTTCACCAATGGGTAGAGCATATATGCAAATGACCCCCACATTTTTTTCAAATGTAATTGATTGTTTTATTAGCACAATTAATTATACATTTATGTACAAATTTAAAAAGAAATTAAGAAAAGAAGAATATTAAGGTAAAGTAATCATAGACAAGAATATATGTATTAAACTTGTTTTCTTAGAATGATCATATATTTATAAAATGTATATAATTTTTTGAATTAAAAAAACAGCACATCTTTGAAATATATTTTTGATATAAATAGAACACTGGTATTCTGAAAACTACAGATTTGAAAATTTCAATTTTTTTAATATTTTTTGATCAATCACCATAGTATCTCAAAAATCATACAGTTACTACAATATCCATAATGCATTTGTTAATGAAAAGATTGAATTGTTAAAAAAAAAAAAAGAAGATAAAATGTGTATACCGATGATAATGTGCACATCTGTAATCATTGTTGGTTATCAAATGTGCATGACTTATAAATTTTTTTTGCAATTTTACACTAAAGATTTAACAGTTTATTTGCAAAATAAAGAGAAACAAAAAAAATATATGATAAAAGCATCTAATATTCAGTAACTTTTACATTACAAAGGCAAAACTCACCGAAACCACTCGGTGCAAGTCAGAGTAATCGATGGTTGCAGGAAAGTTTGTGCATAAAATCCCTATCTCATGCCTACTCAGCCAATATCCCCAGTCTAAGTTCTTGCTTGTGGCTTTCATCAGTGAGGAGTCTTGGATCTGAAAGCACTGCACCTAAATCTTATGGATCTAATGTAACCCTCCATCAGCCATCTTTTACTTTTTTAGTTAACTATAAAGCTTTGAGTCCAAAATGAAAACGCTATAATGTTTTCAAGCTTAGCTCATTAGATTTGTATAATTGCATAGATCTGAAATTCAGCAATCATACTTTTTAGTGTCGATGGTTTTTTTAGTAACCATAGTTACCATAATCCTATTGGGCAGGATTGGTATTATTAAACCATCAAACATCACATGATTACTACTCTTTATGCTTACCCTAGAAATTTTTCTAAGGCAAAACTCTCCATACAGTAGCACCACTCAGTGTAAGCCAGAGTGCACAAACCTTCCTGCATCCATTGATTATTCTGGCTTGCTCTGAGTGGCACTACTATATGGAGAGTTTTGCTTCTGTGTAAACAGTTTATGTAGGCATAAAGAATGGAGATCGTGTGATGTTCAGTAGTTTAATAAATATATGCACAATATGTTTAAAATTAATATGTTTAAAATTAATAATTGTTATTTACTTTAAATACTTATTTAAGTTTCTAAAAATATATATGGGTGCTTTGAAGATATGGCAGATTTACAAAGGGAATGGTTAGAAAATGTATTCTTAGCAAAATCATCCGAGAAGGCTCAGAAACTGAACATATTAGGTTAATAGTGTTCCATCTATAATTTAATTAAAATAATCAATCAAAAAAAAGATATAATATTTTTATATAGATTAAAGTATAATTTAATGTATTTGATTATTTTTTTGAACAAGATTACACACATAACAATCGTCTCTTCAGACTGATATTTAAATTATGTTTTAGTGTAAATACTTATTTTCTTTCGTTATTTTTAGGAAACAAAACAACAACAAAAATTAGCATAATTCTAATATTTAATCTTTAATCAAAATTTACAAGTTATGCATTAGAATTAAGAATTCTCATTGATTTAGCAAACAAAAATAATATACTTTTATATTTAAACATTTGTTCATTTTGTCTATTCAGTTTTTATTTTTAATATATTTCATTAATGGTTTATGAATATAGTTTGAATTTGGAAAAATTGGAGCTCCATAAATAAGAATTTTATTAACCAGTTTTTTTTTTTTTTAATATTTGTATATTAAAACTAAGTTAACACTAGCTAGAATTGGATTCCATAATGCTTATCATTAAATCTTTACTGATTAATATTGATTTTTCTGATTTCTGAAACCTGTCAAACAAAAATTGGAAAATTGATATAGGTAGGGAAATCACAAAGATTATTAATTTCACTTTATATGTTACTTTTTCTATCCTTCATTTGTTTTATTTTTTACTCATAAATTTTCTAAAAGATTTATTTCTCAAATGTCATTTTACTATGATTTCCAGTATAAAAGATAGATTCCAAGAATCAAATCCATAGAAAATAATTAATTACTAAAAACAAACTCAAGTTTAGAAAATAAGAAAACAAACATGGCTTCTGTTGAATTGTAAATTTATATTCCTGATCTTATTAACGGAATAAGCATAACAAAAGAAAATAAATCTATTTTTATATATTGTTTTAACTTCAGCAAGAGATTATTAATTTTATTAATTCTCTCAGTCCATCATATTAATTCAAAATTAATGATAGATCTTAAAATATATTGTTATAAATATTTGATGTATATTCATAAATTTATCACACACAGACTTTATTTTCAGTAAATTTATTTACAGTAACTAATGTCTGCAGTTGTATGAAGAATATGAACGTTGGTTGTAATTTTGAGAACTATATATTATATATTGTATCTATATATTTAACTTACTACCGTGTGCATATTATAGGTTAGCAAATGCATGTAAAGTAACTATGATTATAATAGTAAGAAATTATTCAGTTAGAAAATGCATATAAAGTAACTCTGGTTATAATAGTAAGAAATTATTTAGGAATAGGAAGACTCAATGTTTTTTAAGAGAGATTTATCAAGGTGCTGAAGCAAACCGCAATATTAGCTATGCCGGATAAATCCTCTAAATTCCAAGACCTGAACCTAGTGATATATCCATAGAAAATATGTGTAAATATTATGAAAAGTGATTAGAACAATGACAGATTGAATTAAACAGCAATTAAAGAAAATCCACATCATGTTAATTAACTTTAATGTTTTTTATTTATCCATTGAAGATTATGTGATATAATAGTTAACTCACGAAATTGTTATGCCACGTAATTATTGGTTAGTTATGATTGAGATAGATTTCTTTACTGGATCATTATTATAATTAGCCATTCAATAATAGACACTAA
Organism: Epiperipatus broadwayi; assembly: GCA_028023455.1. Taxonomy (NCBI): domain Eukaryota; kingdom Metazoa; phylum Onychophora; class Udeonychophora; order Euonychophora; family Peripatidae; genus Epiperipatus; species Epiperipatus broadwayi. The sequence goes on from JAQFVV010000002.1 coordinate 25,350,479, forward strand.
ATCATAGTGAAGAGTAGCAGCATTTTTATTTAAGAACTGAGGCGATTGAAGAGTGGCACCGGTTCTTAAGTCAGTAATTGTAGAATTAAGTCAATAAACATCACATGATCACCTTTTCTCATGCTTGCTTATAACTATTCTTAAAACAAGCAAAACCCACTATACGTATTGCCACTCACTGCAAGCTAGATGCAATGCTCTCAGATCTACGGTTCCTCATTAACGACGGCCACAAGCCAGAAACTAGTCTGGGAATATTGGATGAGTAGGCACTAGATGATGATTTTATGCACAAGCCTTCTGGTATTCATTGATTACTCTAGCTTGCGGTGAGTGGTAATACGTATAGTGAGTTTTGCCTGTTTTAATTGTAGAATTATGAATAGAATATTTTTAATGGTCTTTGTTTTCTGCATTGTACGGATTTCACAGTTTGCTTCTAGTTTGAGAATTTGTTATAAGTTCAAAATAGCATAGTGTTTAACAAGGGTAGTAGAAAAATGAAGATAAAAAAAATATGAAAAGAAAGCTGATAGCAAGTGAAAGTTCATATAGGATTACAAATAGTTGAAACTGAAGATAAGTAAATATATTTATAGTAAAGGATCATATGCTTAGAATTGAAGGAATTTATGACAGAATTGAAGAAAAAAATAAAGAACTAAAGAAAATAAATAGCAATTAGCATATGAAAGGGATCTGGGTATTTCTGTGGAAATGGAATACAGAATACAGAAAATGTTATTACTAAAATGATTTTAGATCTAAAAGAAATAAATTTATCGATTAATGTTAGAAAGAGTTTAGTAAGGAATTACTGATAAAGGTTTAATAGGATTTTAATAAACATAAAATAACATGGAAATTAGGAATCAAGTAGAGAGGAAAATGAAAGTGTTTCTTTAGAAAAATGGAAAGTAATAAGAAGAAAAATATATAAAAATTATGATATTGATTTTCCTTTCATTTATATTTGTAATTCAAATTTGCATATGATTATCCAGCTGTATGAATGTAGTCAGTTTTAGATTATAAAGAAGAAAGAAACCACTTTGAGACACATATTTGCAAATGTATATAAATTTGAATAAAAATAATGAATATATAATTAAACTTTTTGTAAATATTTTATTATGGGTCGTTTAGAATAAGGCAAAGTCTCATTTCAATAGATATTTATTGCTTCTAGTACTTCATTCATATACACTTTAATGCAACTAATTTTCTTAAAAACTTCTTTATTTCTTACAGTTTCGACTGTCCAGCAGTCTTCATCAGAGCTCTATCTTCCTTTGCATTAAAGTGTATATGAATGTACTAGAAGCAATATATATGATTATATGGAGATATGCAAAGAAAGTTAAGGAGAAGAATAAGAGAGTATACTTCAATAGATATTATGAACTTCTAAGAATTTACCTGCTTACATTGAGGAAAAGGTTATTTATTAATGTTCGATATAATTTATTAAGTGTTGACAATCTTTTTTCAATCAACTTGAACTTGCTGTCTAGACATGTTGTGAGAATAGTTATTTCACAATTGACAGATGGTGATGTTGACTTTATTCTTCATAAGGATAATGCTAGATCACATTTCCATCATGAGTATGTAAAATTGAAACAATGTTGGATAAAGTTGTATGAAAAATACAGATGGGTTTCTTCATAAAATGCCTTCCCTCTTCTAGGTTTGACAATTAGAAGCAGACATGTTATGTTTGTTCTCCTTGCCAAGAATGCAGAAATCAAGATGACTGTTTTTATAGAGCCAAATTCAAAAGAATATAAAGGAAATTTGTGAACTACATATAGTAGTCAGAGTAAAAATATATAAAATCTGAATGTCTTTTATTTGTATAGTTTCATCATTGCTTGTATTACATTAATAGTTTTTTAGTATTTTTGAGAAATTGTTATTATTGTGTATACAATTCTTGCTGTTATATAAAGATATTTTATATTATGTGGTCTGATTTATTTAAGTAAGTAACCTTGTATATAGAAAGATTAAAATTTCCATTTTCTATTTGGATTATTATTTTTTGTATTATTATTAATAAGATGAAATAACTAATTTTTTTAAAATAAATATTTTTAAAATTCTTTTTCCTTTTTTGTCTTTAGAAAGTAAAAAGAAAGTCATTTTATTCTTTACATGAAAAATGAATAATTTTGGTTATCTGTCTTTTAAGTTAAAAAATAAATTGTTTAAGAACAGACATAATTCCTTGAGACTCAATAAAATGACATATATTTGCTATTCTAAATGATGCATTGAATGCTTTTACTTTAAAAAAAAATTTTTTAATAGAATTTCTATTTGAAACTACGTTTTTTTTAAAAAAATAAAAATTACAATTTAGTAAACAGTGTATTTAATTTAATAAAGTAAGCAGCAAATTATTGTAAACAGAGATGATTACTTTTGATTTTTTTTTTTTTTTAAAGAGATAATAGTAATTAATTTTCATTGTTAGCAATTTTAATTTTGGAAAATATTATTCCCCCTTCCCCCCATGAAGTATATTTTCTTACAAAATCAGAAAGTTAGCTAGTGTAATAACATGTAAAATAATGTCAACAATAAATTTGCATTTAATACATGTTCAGTTTATATATATATATTAAAGAAATTTAGATATCAAGAGACAAAAACTATCTCAGGAAAAGGCCTAGTTTTGATGTAATCTTTCCTGTTGAGGATGATATCAAAAAGGATGCTTTATCATAGTTTGCAGTAGCCATTTATGAGGAAAATTGAAATCTTTGTTCTGAAATGAAAGAAATTATAATAATAAAAAAGAAACTATGAATCATTATCATTGGAATGACTATAGATTATTATTTGAAAAAAATTAATTCTATGTGTATCATCATAATCATCATCAACCATTATCAATCTACTGCAGGATGAAGGTCTCTCCAAGTTCAATCCATCTTCTCCGATCTTTAGCTTCTCTTCTTCACATCACCCCTGCACACTTTCTTATTTCATCCATCCATCTCACATGTGGTCTCTTTCTGGGTCTTTTACAATCTCTTGGAATCCAGTTTAAGATTTCAATTGTCTGTCTATTAGCATCTCTTCTAGCAATATGTCCAACCTAACTCCACTTCAGTCTTAATTTTTTCAATGAGGTCAGTACACCTGTTTGTTCTCTTACCCATATATTGCGTTTTCGATCTCTTCTTGTTACTCCCAACATGCACCTCTCCATACTTCTTTGAGTGGTCTGAAGTCTCTGTATATTGGATCATATAGTTTCTAACTTCTATTATGAAACTGAAACTTCTGCCTATTTTTAAAGTGTTTTCAATCTCTATTATGTTAACTTCTATTAAATATAAAACTTATTTGTAATCTTATTTCTCACTGCTTTTTTGCAAAAATGCACTTTAAGCAATTCATTTTCCTGTCTCCAAATAACCTCATTGTAATTTTTTGAAATTTAGCATATGATGATAGAATTGGACTCCTTTCTTAAGTAGGTTTTATAATGTCCTTTTTACTTTCTGCAACCATTGCCTTAACTAGGGACAATCTAACTATTGAGAGACGAAGATTGTCTTTGTTTAATTTTTTAATCCTGGCGGCAAATAACTACTATCTTATTGTACTGGATTATGGAAATTACTGAATATCCTATTCATATTTATTTAATATAATTGGCTATTAATCTCTATGATATTAGAATATATGATATGGGCATTAGATTTTCTCTCAGTAGCTTTTGTAAGAATATTAAGAATATATCTGTTTGCGAGCAGAAGTTGGTTTTCGTTTTTTTATATGATGATTAGACTAAAATAACATTAAACAATCAATTATTTTTAATAAATGAAGATATTATTTGAGTATTATTTTCAAGTAAGACTGAACTTAATAAACTGGAATTAATTGTAATTTTTAGATTGATGATCACACACAGTATACTTTATATAGCAATGTATCTAGATCATTTTTTTTTTATAAGAGACCTAAGATATTGAGATACATACTTGATTTGATTTTGAGATGGCACATATATTGTTTTAAATATGCAGAAAAAAATTCATTTTCATCATTATTTTTAACCATCCTCGATCCATTGCAGAATGAAAGTCTCACCAAGCTTACTTTAGTTTTAGTCTATAGTACTTTCTTCTCCACATTAGACCAGCAAACAACCTTATTTTATTCATCCATCTTACATATGGACTCTTCTAAATCTTTTACAATCTTTTGTGATCCAGTTTACGACTTCAACTGTCTATCTTTTATTATCTTTTCTAGCAATATGTTAGGCCCATTTCCGTCTTTTTTTTTCAATACATAAAAATCCACTTTACACGGGATTAATGAATCTTGTGAAATATTAAGAATGGATTTTCAATATATATATATATATTACTTTTATAATAACGCTGAAGGAAAATAAAATAATTTCAAAGCAGTTGTTGCCTATCACAGTATTTGTGGCTTGTTGATTTCAAGGCATTGCACAGAACTTTGCAGATTTTTTTTCTTCTTATATGTCACATGTTTATGACGCAGTTTAATTAAAAAATTATGAACCATAAGATATCAACAACAAAAAATTCACATAAAAATAGAATATTGTGCCGCAGTTATGAAAAAAATCAGTGTAATAATTAAATGAGAAAGAGATCATATTAATATATGAATATACTCAAGTTCAGGTGTATGTGTGATACTCCAGAGATATAAAATATACCTGTATTTAAATATAGATAAAAATTTCATTTTTATTTTTGATGTAACAGATTGTTGCTTAAGAATGCAGGAAACTGTATTAGAATAAACTGTGTTAAACAAATAAACAATATAATTGTTTTTCAAAGTATTTTTTTTTTAATTGTTATAGTTTCTAGAAGAATTACTTCTTCCATTGTATTTGATCAATCACTAACATAATCATCTTGTTTAACAGAATTGTTGTGAAATATAGATCATGCTATCTTTGCAATATATAAGTTTCACAAGTAAAAATTATAAAATTAAAGATTTTAATACTGACAACAATAATATATATCTAATGCTAACACAAAACTTGAAGGAATCAAAACAATAAAAAATACAAGATCAGCATATATCTTTAAATAGGTCATATGCCAAGTTATGACTTGTTTTTTTTTTTTTAGGTTCTAAATAACTTATTACATAGAATTACTATTTTGAAGTCATTTTTAATTAGTGTAATGTTTTCACCGTGATTGCAGTTACTAAGATTAAGAAATGGCTGTTATTTATAATGCTTTTCATCCCTAGGCAGATGCAAGCAAGAAATTTATGAGCCACTAAACGTCACATGATCACCATTTCTTACGCTTGCTCATAACTGTTATTATTGTGTTTTCAATTTTATTCTCATAGTTTTGCAGTTAAGTAGAGATGAAAGGTGGCTGCTGTAGGGTTTGCATTAGACTCATCTAGGTACAGTGCTCTCAGATCTGAGGCTCCTCACTGACGAAGGCCACAAGTCAGAAACTAGTCTGGGGATATTGGATGAGATAGGGATTTTATGCACAAGCCTTCTGACATCCATTGATTACTCTGGCTTGTACTGAGTGGCACTACTGTATGGAGAGTTTTGCCTGTTATTAAGAAATTTATGAATTCTAATTCACAAATTTCCATTTTTTAAACAAAATTAAAATTCATATTTTTTCAAACCACAAATTTGAGGCAAGACAAGTAATTTATTTATTTTAGAAATACTTAATCATGTCTTTACTGCCATTGAAACAAACATAAAAGTTGGAATAATCTCTTAATCATTCTTAAGTAATTCTGCTGTCTCTGGTAAAAGTAATTTAAATTTTAATTGACAAATAAATTACATTAACAATTTAATGCTTCATTCATTTTTTTTGATAAATATTAGGGATAGAAAAAAAATTCCAGCAATTTTTGGCTTAGGTGATTGTTAACTTAAGTACAACAATCAATTGGAATCTGTAGGCAACTTTCTATAAACTTTAACAAGTCCTTAAATAACTGAAAATGTTACTATGATAATTTGCAAGCCAGTTCTCCGAAAAAGGTGGGCATTATTTGCAAGTTCACTTAAATAGTAATCTTTGGGGATCTGGTTTGTGATTTATCATAGTAACATTTTCAGACTTGGCCATTCCATAGATAGGTTTATAGAGAATTTTTCAGATAGAAAGATAGACTGAGGGTTTTGAGGTTTAGCACAGACTTCAGCTGTATGTCATAGTTAAATCATGGTTATTTTATTATACTTGGTACTTCAGCAAAAGCAAGGTCTGTTATAGTGAGATATAAATGCCAATCAACACAAGATAAAAGCATGGCAAAAATTTCATTTAAGAATTTTTAATATTCTAGATCATGAGATAATTGATATATTTGCCAACCCGATGAATCTACAATTGAAAGGGTGGTATGAAGTGAGCAATACAATTTTTAAAGTATTTTATGATAGACTTGAGCTTGATTTCATAGAAGAGAATATCCTATAGCATGATTTCAAAGTTATTTTTAAGTTGGTACAGTATTTGTTATTTTTAGCATGGCAGAAGTGCAGCTCAGAGTAGTATATAATGGAGAACTACAATTAGACAAACTGATGAAGTCATTCAGAAATGAAAGGCAAATAGTTAAAAGCCATTATAAACAGACTAAAAAACAAGTATGTAATGTAGGTAGATAAATTGATTTGTATTATCATACAAAATTCACCTTTAATTTGTTGTTTTTTCTTTGCTTTCTCTTTTTTTTTTATTATTCTAAAGTAAAAATGGCCAGACACATTTATGTGTAGTTGCTAATGTCAATTTCTTTAAATATGTAGTTACATGTATTTGTCATTCTCACAGTTGTTGATTTTTTCATTAAAAATGTATATCAATTTTGTATTTTTTATTGTTTTAATTCTTTCAGGTATTACATTAGTTTTAAGTATTGTAATGATACAAAAATGAGAACAATGAATGAGGCTTTATTACATGCCCAAACTGTGGCTGCCAAATCTAATGGAAGAAAAATGAACAAGATTGATATATCCAGCTCTGAACACCAAAATTGTAATGGTATAAAAATGAGAACATGAGAATTCCTCTTGTTAATGCTTCAAGTCTTTGATCAAGCTATGTCCATAACAGTATAAAATAGAGGAAGGTTTACTTAATCTTTTATCACAAAATACCAACATGTATGAACATTAAAATCTGTAATGTAATAAATCGATCATATGGGAATGTTCACTTTTATATGCCCTATGAATTGTGTAAAGTTAAAATCTGTAATAATATTATTTGTACAATACCAAATCTGTAATAATGTAAATAGGCTAGCTAAAATTGATAGTGCTTTACAAATTAGGTAAACTTAATCTATAATGGAACAAAATGAGCAAAGATTAAGCAAGCTCTATTAATAAAATAATCCAAAGATATATTGGAATAATGTAAATATCAACTTTATTAGACACCAATATTATCTACACAATATAAAATTATGTATTTGAAAATTATGTCATATTAATTATTAGTTTAAAATGATATTTATTCATAAATAACCCTTTTATTACTATGTGGTAATTTTATGCTATATTCAATAATGAACAAAGTTATTAAGCTTAATGATTATATAAAATTTTATTATAATAATTTATTGACTCATTTTTAATCATCACTGAGCTTTAGTACAGTGATAAAATTTTATATTATTTGATCATTAGATTTTATATGTTTATGTTTGTAATGTGATTCTAAATCATGATTGATTCTAAATCATGATTACTATATCATATATCTATTAATTTAAATAAGACTTTTAACTTGAATTTAACAAATAATAATACTTTTATTTGCAAAATTAATAGAACAGTTACTAATTTAAATTAAAAGTATCATAGAATATTATGACAGTTTAAACTATAAGATGGTTATTTCTCAAACCACAAAAAAATATTCATTTATCTATTGTCTCCAATAGATTGTATATATGTATAAATTATAGAAAATATTAATTTGTTTGTTTGCCTACTGAGCATTTATCAGCAAAACAAATTATTAAATAAAATCTATTTTGAATTATTTAAATATAAATTTAGAGATATTAAGATTTTCTTTTGGTTCTACATTTATATATATATATTTGTATGTTCACTGTCATATATATATACACTAAATGACCTTTTAAAATAACCATAATAACAGTATAAATAATAATTATAAATAAAGCATACAACCTATTTTATCAAATGGTAAGATGACTTCCCACAGAGAAAATTCACAAAGAAAATCCCTGGAATAATGTTGTTTTAACCATTTTGTCATCAAAACAACTATATTGAATATTTAAAAAAATATATTAAGCCACAAATTTTATAACTTAAGTTTGTATTTAAAAATGACATAATATATATTATATATTGTTTGAAACACAAAACACCAAAGAATGTAATGAAGCTGAAAAAATATAGCCATTGATATTCAAAGTAATACAAAAAAGAACAAAATTTTAAAATTTCTAAAAATTATTTTCATATTATTTCATAAATTTTAAATTTTCATGCCTTAATTTGAAAACTATACTTTAGTTAATAAATTTTTGTATTTGTCATTAAATTTGCAATAAATTGGTATATAATAATTCACCTACGGTTATCCATCACTTGAACACTTTGTAGAATAAAGATATTAGTACCTTTCATTTTTCCTAGTAGCCCTTCAAAGTGTTTTTCCATACAGGGGTTTGCAATGAGTATGCCATCCCTAATAAGAAGTAGTTAATATTGACCAATAATTAGTATAATTTGAATATTATAATAAAGAACTTCAATAAAGTTTGTAATTTATTAAAAATTACTACTAAAATGGTCACTCTATACAAAAATAAAATAATAAAACAAAATAAAAAGTGAATGAAATGCTAAATTCGTTATAGAGTTACATTTGAGATACATAACTTAGTGCTTTAGAAACAGCGCAATGTAGTATTATTATTTATTCTACCTTTCAGCTTGTGGCAAACACTTCATCTTGTTAGATAGAATTTACCTAAAACATAAAATCAAATGATTACTACAAAATGATAACTTACAATTAAAATAATACTATAACCAAATGCAAATACAACTTACTGATTACAGCTATTGATGAGCATCTACATGGGGAAAACTTGGCTTAACTGGCATGCTAGTCGACACTCCTGCAGAAGTGTTGTGATGTTTGGGATGTGTCACCTAACACACTTTCACTGTGATAAATAGCTAGAGTACCCTGACATTGGCCAGCATCTGAAATTGTATTCTTGCCTGTATATAACTCCATATGGGACACATTCATTATGGCTATCTGCACACATCCACCATTTGAATCCTTGCTTTATAGGTCTTGAGGGCTCATATTGTTTCATGCTACTATGACTAGTAAATTTAGTAATAGCTTCATCAACTGCTATTTCTCTATGCATTTGATATGCAGCTTTAAAATTTACATTGCAGTAGTCTATAATCGGCCTAAGTTTATATACTCTGTCAACATCTTTATGTTTAGCATTTGGCATATTTTTGTTATTAAAATGTAGACAAGACAATATTGAATAAAATCTAAATTGGGGTCTTAAGTCTCATATCAGAACTCCAGATATCATCTAATTCATGTACTGGACATATGGAGGAAATGCCCATTATCATGCCAAAAAATGTAAATAATTTGTGATATGACAAATGTATCTAATCGCGAGCTTTTTTTTGTTCAGTGTATGTGTTATTTTCAGTAATAATTTATACATATATATTTTTATCAAATAATAATTTGACCCGATAACATTCATTGTCAACTCAGCTCCTACAAGAAGCATCCAAGTTCCAACGCTCACTTATGGGAAAATTGCTGTCTTTGCTAGAATGAGTAAAATCTTGCATTTTTTTTTATTATAAATTTTCAGGGTAAACACAATTCCACTAAAAATGAAAAAACTGAGAGAAAGACAAAAAAATTCCAAGGTCATTGATTACAAAAATTATCATAAAATTAGTCAATTTTTATTGTAGAAAAATAAAACTTGCATTTTCCGAAACTAGAAAAAAAGATGGAAACGAAGATGTAAAAAGCCCATGTGCAGACCACATAGATTTTCTAAATATCTGTAAAAATTTGAACAAATTGCGAGCTAGATTTGAAAATGAAAAATAAAGGCCATAGGAATATCAATCAATGGAATGAAAAACTAATGTTATTCAATCAGTGGTACCACTATTGGGTTTGCTCAGTTAGGGAGCAAAGAACATGTGGATCATAGTAAGCAGAGCCAAAAAACCCAACAATCTAATAATGACCCTTAAGAAATAAAAATAAAAATCAATTTTTTTTATTTTATATGTCAAGGCATTGGCCGGGAAGCGAACCCCGGGACAACTGCTTAGAAAGCAGCTATGCTAGCCACTAGGCCACCAACGCTTGTCAAATCAAACTGATGACAAAATTAAATAAAAGTTTATAAAACATTAGGAATAGAATTAATAGTGATCTAGATTGCCAAAAGGAATTAAATTAATAGCCAGTAATGAGCACGAATGACTAAGATTTGGAAAAGCAATGAAATGTGATTACAAAGCAAATTAATGCGTTGGACATATGCATATTTCAGTAAGAATTTTGTAATTTGAAAGGACCTACTATTTATAAAGGATTATTGAGAACAACTGATACAAAAAGTTTTACCGAAGATCATGGGGGGGAAAAAAAAATCTGTGAAATATTATTTTTCAAATGAATAATAACCAAAAATTGGAAATTTTTGTTTTGTTATTACACAAGACACATAAAATGTTAATACTTAATAATGCATGTAGTGAGCTGGTTTGTAAGAAATAGACCTAAAGATAGTGAAAAAGTTGACATACATATATGAGCACTGACATCATTTCTGATGATTGGTGTTGCTTTTAATCTTTTTCTTATTGTTATAAGTGCTAAAATAATGAAGTAGGTAGTAAATTGAACCACCTTGCTTATGATTTGGTGTTCAAATTCAGATTGAAGCTTGGTAGTTTTTTCCCCAGATAGATGAAGATTTCCAAGCAAGCTAAGGATTTTCCCAAATATCTCGCTATATCCAACAACAGTTAGTTGTTCAGAATTAATTAGTAAATGGGTACCTATTGTTTCTTTAGATGAGGGTAGAGGTCCTAGTTAATAGTTCGATAAGTGTTCATGATCACATTTTCTATACTAACACATTAATTGTTGATAAACAGAGCAAAACTCTCCATACAGTATTGCCACCTGTGCTAAACAGAGTAATCAATGGATGCCAGAGGGTTTGTGCATAAAATCCCTATCTAATGCCTACTCATCCAATATCCCCAGACTAGTTTCTGGCTTGTGGCCTTCGTCAGTGAGGAGCTTTGGATCTAAGAGCACTGCATCTAGATCTTAGGATCTAGTGCAACCCTCTAGCAACCACCTTTTATCTCTACTTAACTATAAAACTATGAGAATGAAATTTAAAACACAAAAAATATTTTCAATCTAAGCTCAATAGCTTATATAGTCATATGGGTCTGAACTCAGTTCAGCACCCATACATTTTGGTGTTTTTGGCTCTTTTACAACCATAGCCACCACTATCCTATTAGGCAGGATTGGTGTTAAACCACTAAGCATCACATGATTACATTTTCTATACTAGCACGTTAATTGTTGATAAACAGAGCAAAACTCTCCATACAGTATTGCCACCTGTGCTAAACAGAGTAATCAATGGATGCCAGAGGACTTGTGCATAAAATCCCTATCTAATGCCTACTCATCCAATATCCCCAGACTAGTTTCTGGCTTGTGGCCTTTGTCAGTGAGGAGCTGACCCATATGACTATATAAGCTATTGAGCTTAGATTGAAAATATTTTTTGTGTTTTCAATTTCATTCTCATAGTTTTGTAGTTAAGTAGAGATAAAAGGTGGTTGCTAGAGGGTTGCATTAAATCCTAAGATCTAGATGCAGTGCTCTCAGATTCAAAGCTCCGCACTGACGAAGGCCACAAGCCAGAAACTAGTCTGGGGATATTGGATGAGTAGGCATTAGATAGGGATTTTATGCACAAGCCTTCTGGCATCCATTGATTACTCTGTTTAGCACAGGTGGCAATACTGTATGGAGAGTTTTGCTCTGTTTATCAACAATTAATGTTCTAGTATAGAAAATGTGATCATGTGATGCTTAGTGGTTTAACACCAATCCTGCCTAATAGGATAGTGGTGGCTATATTTGTAAAAAGAGCCAAAGACACCAAAATGTATGGGTGCTGAACTGAGTTCAGACCCATATGACTATATAAGCTATTGAGCTTAGATTGAAAATATTTTTTGTGTTTTCAATTTCATTCTTATAGTTTTGTAGTTAAGTAGAGATAAAAGGTGGTTGCTAGAGGGTTGCATTAGATTCTAAGATCTAGATGAAGTGCTCTCAGATCCAAAGCTCCTCACTGACGAAGGCCACAAGCCAGAAACTAGTCTGGGGATATTGGATGTGTATAGGCCTTAGATAGGGATTTTATGCACAAGTCTTCTGGCATCCATTGATTACTCTGTTTAGCACAGGTGGCAATACTGTATGGAGAGTTTTGCTCTGTTTAAGTGTTCATGAATTAATTATAAAGAAAAACTTGACGATAGTTTTATATCTTTTGGTATACCAACCCGCTTCTCCCCTCACATCTTTTTTTTTGTTGTAAATACTGTAAAATTTAATCTTTTATTATAAATATATGAATAAAATTTGTTTGCATAAAAAAGTAACATTAGGATTGATAAATTGCATTAATTGAGCTGAAGTAATTGTGAAAATTATCATGATTTAGTAAAAATTGTGAAAGATTTTTAGCAATAATTGCATCAAATTTATAGAATGGATTAGGAAGGATCTAACTTTTCTGATAGCAGCTGCATGGATTTCTCTAAGATTTCTAGCAGGCTGCTTGTAAATAAAAATGTTTTTATTTTCTATTCATGTGATACTCAAAGAGTATTGTAATCATGCAGGAAATTGATTTCTATTTTCAATAAATTTTCATGAAATAATGCTTTTAAAATTCATTTCGGGAATATATATGTGTGTGTGCATTCCTATTTGACCAAATTTTGCTCCCATAATAACTCGTGAATGATACACTTTTGCAATGAAATTCTTATGCCACAATCTTTGTGGGCCAACTTAGATACTTATTGTTCAGCAATAATATATTTTATGGGGATTTCTGCTTTGATACAATTCGGCTCCTAGTTTACCAATAATTCAAAAACTAATGTATGTGTAAAAAAAAAATATGATACATTCAGATTCAAACTTTAATATATTTTTGTCTGAAACAATTTTCCATAAAATTCTTTGTTTTTGAAATATATCGTATAATCAGCAGAATTTATGACTTGTGATAACTTAGGCATACATTTTACGAAAAACTTTATTTGACAATAGTTATATAGAATTATAAACCTAATAACATTTGTTTGGAGTATCTTTTTGTTTATGCTTACACAAGTTATTAAAATAGTAGTAAAAATTTTTTGCTCACACAATAATGCCAAAAACTCTATAAATCAGTAGATGCCAGATTGTGTTCATCCTAATCCCTATCCAGTGTTGCTAGATTGAAAGCTCTTCACTGAAAAGCATGGAATAGGGATTAGGATGCATGCATCCTTCTAGCATCTCTTGATTGCTAGAATGTGCATTGGTTGACAGACATTATTGTGTGTGTGTGGGGAGGGGGGTTAATTGCTTTTGAAAAATAGTGAAGATTGTTATAACTAATATCTTTGCATTAAGTCCTTTGACATGCATTTTACAAAAAAAAAAATATTATTGAATAAAAGTTAATATTTTGTGATAAAATTAAAAATAAATAAATCTTAAATTCATGCACAGTCTGCACAAATAGTGATCATAGGCCTCATATAGTCTCCAGGTTGCAGTTTGCCAACTCTTAGTATATGCTGTCTGAGTTAAGAGAAAAGGTTGGTTATCATTGTTGTTGATTTGCCAGTGTTTACCACATTTTAAAAATAATTTCTTGTAATATCTCATTATTGGAGGTTCATCTTAAAGTTTAATTTGCATTGTTATATCATTAAGCTATATATAAAGATGTTTTAAGAAGTATCATAATGTCTTTAACAGAATTGAGTAAGGGGAAGGTGCTTTGTGAATTATAGAAATTTAAAATTAGGAAAGTCTTTAGTAATTAAGTAATATTTAATTTATAAAGCACAAACAGTATTTGAAATTAAACTGAGAGACCGCAAACCTCTCACGCTTATTAGCCAATCAGGTGTTATTAATAGCGATCAAATCGTAAATACAAGACAGAAAATTTAACAAGAAGAGGGCGCCCACCCTCCTCTTTACTTGTCTTTCTATATATCCAAGCCAGTCTGTATGTTTGTAATTTAAACTCAGTGAACTCAATGTGAATATGTTTGAAGATTCACGCTTTCAAATCTAAGTAGTTCAGACTGGCTTGGATATATAGAAAGACAAGTGAAGAGGACGGTGGACGCCCTCTTCTTGTTAAATTCTCTGTCTTGTATTTACGATTTGATCGCTATTAATAACACCTGATTGGCTAATAAGCGCGAGAGGTTTGCAGTCTCTAAGTTTAATTTAGTAATTAAGAATAAAAGACAAAATGATTAAAAATGGATATGAATTTGAATATGGGTTGTCTAGCCATTGGAACTGATAATTGAATTCGGATTCTGAGTTTTCAGCATTAGCTTCAGTAATACAAAAAAATTAAGAAAAAAAAAAAATTCATTCGAGAATATTTTTCAAAATTTTTTATGGCTTTTTTTATATTTTTTACAATTTTTGCCAAGCAATGCTTAAATGTAGTAATAGCTTTAGTATTCTTTTTAACATCTTTTATTATAAAAAGTAGCTGTACTTCTTCAGTTGCATAAACCTAGTGACTTATATATTACAGCATATATATATAAGCACAGAAAAATTTAATTGAAAATTTTTAAAATAAGAGCAATATTTATAGCATATATTGCCTCAGAACAAATCCATATTATATTTATTAGCATATAAAAATTACTGTCCATTAATTTAAATCAATATACAAAATGAAATTACTGAATTAGTTTTTATATGATTCATTTATTAATCTTTCAAATCTAATTAGTGGTAGTTTTATATTAAGAAGGCAATATTGTGTGTATTATTGAATTTTGAATTCTACAATATTGAACAATTGAATTATACATATACTGATGTTTGTCACATTTTGATTACATCTGACTTTAATTTTTTATTTTTGTAATTTCACTTCATGTTGCTGCATATTGTAGATTGTTTATCAGCATGAGATTCTGATAAATAACAGCTATTTATAAATATTTTTTCATGATGGGATTTTAATGTTATATAAATTTAAAGAAGGTTTATAAACAGGAATTTTAAATGCGTTTTTAAAGCTGATATTATTCAAGAGAGTGAGTAAACATAAGTGAATTATTCAAATTTTTCTGGATTAGATTTAACACTTTATGTCATAAAATTTTCTATTAAATGAATTGAAAAGTTACAGCTTTTTTTTTTTTTTTAAATTTACTTATTAGCCCTAGATAATCATAAATTTTAAATGGTGTATGTGATTAATTATTTGCTTATCAGTATTTTCAGGTATGAGAGCTAAAATATTTTAAAAATTCAATTATTCTACATTTTACAAAATAACATTTCTCAGGAAATAAACAGGCACATTCAAATAAAGGTGTGAAACTTTCATCTGTACCTAGTGTAATCTGTATATGATGCTGTTTATACAGATTTATACATTATAGCTTTTAAAGCAAGGGGGATTTATTCACAGTAACATAATGAAAATAGTATGTAATGCTAGTACCTTAACATTGTTTGGGGTAAATAAGTCAACTATATTGCTATGTAATATGTATACATTTAAAGATAAAATTGTAGACAGCCTGGAGAGAGAACCAATCACCAAATACCCTTTCAATGGGATATACGTTGTATATCATTTTATATCATTCTTCACAAAGTTAGGCTTCACTAAAATGTTGATAAAATATTTGTTGTAAATTTTTATAGTTGGGTTCAAAATCTTAAAATATTTGCAATTTATAAGTCATTAGCCTGGATAAAATAAAAACATGGCTGACAATTGAGTGATTCAGTGACCATCATTGTTTAAAATTAGTTTTGAGATTTATTTAGCTCTATGATTTAATATCCATTGATTTCTCATGCTTACAGCAGACTAATAGAATGGATTAAATGCTTGTAATCATTTTTTCACATGTATTGAATATTTTTTTATGTATGGATGAAGAAGCTGATGCATTTAAATATTTTAAATGTAATTTATTAAGCCCTGAAAGATTTTTAAAAAAAATTTAATAAAAGAATTACTAGTTTTTGATAATAATTAATTTAACTAGTAATGTTTTCTCTAATACAAGTATATATACATTTTTTAGATTTCTTTTTTTTTGATATTAGTTTCTCATTTTTTTCAATTTTACAAGAGGCTAATTCATCAGTTTTGAAAAATTCACTTCATTGAAACCTAAGACTGAATTTCTTTTTATTGCTCCATTATAGCTCCCTTTTCTAAAACTCCTGTACACCTGGGTCTCGTTTTATGCGGATTATTTTAATGTGATTTTGAAGTTATGCGATTCGTGTTTCTTCTTAATATCTTTGATATTTCACTATATTTATTAGATATCAAGAAATTTAAATTATTAATAACTTATTTTGACTTGAAATACTTTTTTTTCCCAAAAAATATAACGTTATATTAGCAGCTAACGTAAATATGGCCTGAAGCTGTATTTAGAATATTAGCTTCTATGTAAATAACATACTTATACTAATGAGTAAATAATAATAATAGATTTATATTTACATATAAAAATATCGCAATAAATAGTCAAAAATTTTAAATTTTTAAAACGTATTTTGTTAATTATAACAGAAATAAATAATTTTTTAGATTTTTAAAATAAATAATAACGAAGGTTTTATAAACTGAAAATAATCTTTCTAATGATAATCTATAATCTTTTTGTTTTGATCAATCTCATTTTTTAAATATAGAAACAGAAAACCAACAGCACAAGACTGAAAGTGGCGCTAGTTGTATGTCACATGACGAATCTGATTTCTTAACATTTCACAAATGAACGCATATTGTCAAATAGCCAAACAAACGCTAATGATTAAAAAATGTATGAAAAAAATGTAAAATTAAATACCGTAGTTAATAAGAAAAGTAAAAAAAGTTTGTCATGTATTTTTTTTTTTTCAAATATTTGACATTTTTTAGAAGTCATACTTTATTTCCTTATTTTTTTAATGCAAATTTTAAAGTAATTTTTCCTTCTTGTTTTGCTTTTATGCGATTTCTGAAAATTACAACCCCTATCCCCATTTTTCAAGGTAAGTTAAGTCTATTTTTGTGCGATTTCTTTTGTGCACATTTTCTGAGGAACCTATCTACCGCATAAAACGAGACCCAGGTGTATTTGATTTCTTCACTCTTTTCAAATTGCGTTTTAAATGTAGGATTTATGGAAAAAGACACATATTTATTTTCAAATAAACAGATGGTTTAAGTTTATTCATTTATAAAAATAAATTAATAGATTAAATTGTTAAAGTAGTTGATTTTTTTTTAGTAATTTCTTAGAATGCTTTTAAAAGTTGAATCTTAACAAAAGTTCACTAATATGAATTCACTGCTAAGAATATTGATATCCACAATATATATATCTATGAGCTTTTTATTGTTCTAGATGTTTTTCTGGCATACAATACATTGGATTCAATACTTAGGCTCATCTTAAATTAATTTATGCTATATTCTTGTTCTTTTATTATTTGCTAAAGCAGTATGATTGAAATATATTTCTATTTGTTGTAATGATATTTTTTACCATCCACATGGCTAATGCAGATTAAATTGATGAAAGGCACAACTGTGACTCTAAATTACAGTTATTAACTCCAGCTAGCACATTTATCTATAATCTCTGTAATGTCATTAGATGTTATTGGTTGTTAGCTAAATTACTAAGAGAAATAAATCTCAGACCAGGTCTTGTTCATAGTTATTTGAAATCGAATTATTACTGATACTCAAAAAAATAATTGTTTGTATTATCAAGTCAATCATCTGGCCTTAAATAAATATACTTAACATTATAAAGTAATATTTGAACTTCTTTTTTGATTTTTTGAAATATATTTGGCACAATATTGGGAGTAACAAGAAGAGATCGAAAACGCAATGTATGGGTAAGAGAACAAACAGGTGTTACTGACCTATTGAAAAAATTAAAAGATTGAAGTGGAGTTGGGCTGGATATATTGATAGAAGAGATGATAATAGATGGACAATTGAAATTTTAAACTGGATTCCAAGAGATTGTAAAAGACCCAGAAAGAGATCACATGGGAAATGGCTGGATGAAATAAGAAAGTGTGCAGGGGTGATGTGGAGAAGAGAAGCTAAAGATCGGAGATGGATTAAACTTGGAGAGACCTTCATCCTGCAGTGGATTGATAATGGTTGATAATGATGATTTTTTTAGTAAAATACCTTCTGCTTGGGGATGTATTAAATGGAAAAGATCATTATTTTTTGAAATTTAATATTTGATACCATAATGCAATGAATCTTTTTGATCAGTAGTAATTGGTATCCCATATGTTTTTTTTAATACAGCTTCCAAAATAGATTGTTCTTTATTAGTAACCATATTTGTATCTTGCTTATAGAAGTCATTTTCAGTTAATTTGATTTTTGCATTTTATTTCTTGAAAAATAAGACTTCCCAAAATGAATCATCATATTAGATGTTGTAGAGATTTTAAATGGGTTTTTTATATCAAAATAATGAATATTATCAATTTAAAATATAAGAAATATGGTTATTACAATAGATACTTTAGGATTATGTAGAGAGATTAATATTGATGATTTATGCAAAAAGGAAGAAAGTACATTATTATTTAATTATTTGCATGGGGTTTAATTCACTTCATTTAATTGAATCCAGAAAATTGTCTTGGTAACATAATTTTTTTTATTTTTATAAAAATAATGCTAATAATGTTTAATTGCAACAATCTATTAAAACCTTTACATATACATATAGGGGAAAAAAATCATGTACAGCATCTAGATAATTAGAAATTTATTGTTAAATATTTTTTTTCCACAATAAAAAATTATCAAAAAATGACAGAAAATTTAAAACATAACTGATAATATTTGATAATGTATTTTTTTAAAGGGTCATAACATACAAATTTGAGTATAGCTTTTCATAGATTAAAAAAAAAAACCCAACCAATTAGAATTGGTTAGTTAGGAATAAGGAAAAAATAAAATAAAATAAAATTATTGGTGGAAATTTAAAAAAGCATAGTTAAAGTGATTTCTTGACTAATTTTAAAATTTATGTTTATTGTGGTATAATACTTCTTACTACTGCATCACTAATTATTTTTTAGAAGCATTTAGTATTTTACAATTTCTCATCCATCGAAGTTCAAATTTATAATGAATGAATGAATGGTATACTGAATAAGATATTCTCTGTATATAATTATGGTGTATGTAAAAACATGAAAAATATGGAAATGTAAACTTTTGGAAATCTAGTCATTAGTCATCAATTCTTGGTATCATCTTAATCGTTAGTTTGCTCTTAATTAAGAAAGTAGCTGAATTTTAGAGAACTTATAATAAGTCATGCTTTATAGTGAATATCTTTTTTAAAATGTAATTTTTATTGTATTTGAGTATTAATCTTAAGTTTATTTTAAAAACATATATAGTCACAGTTATAGTTATTAATACATCGATGTTATATCACACCTATGCTTTAAAAAATGAAAGCTAGATGCTAAATGAGGGATCACAAACTATTTTTAAAGATAGGATAACATAATTTATGAATAATTATTATATTTTGAAAAGCAATATTAATATTAAAGCTAAGGATCTTATTGGTTCTAAATCTTTAGTTATAAAATGGCAAACGTGATAATGTATGAAATAATATAAATATTAAATATGCATAGCTTTAATATATATGAATTTAAACAGAAGTGTATAATAATAATAATAATTATACCAACAAATGATAAAAAATTATAATAAATAATAATAAATCATCATATACATATAGCTATATATATATATTAAAAATAATTATACATAAAAAGCCTTTTTGGCACGTGGTTCAGCGTCCTTTTCAAATGTTAATCTATTTTAATGTTATCCAATTATTGCATATATAACACCATATAGTGTTCATAATGGAAGTAAAATAACAATAATAAAATAAAACTTCAGTAAAATGGAATATATAAAATATCAGTAAAATTGAATAAAACTTTCATATAGATCCAATATAACTTCAAAGGATTGGACTATATAACATAATAATATACAAAACAAATAATACATACATTATACAACTTTATAAATATATAAATTTATTAAGCGCTAGCAGAAATCTAATAATAATGTACAAGGCTAAAACCTTCGACAGAAGCACCTTAAAAATGCTTATGTGACAGCCAATCAGATGTAATAATGACTGCACGTGGAACTCTCAATTCAAGAACACAAGAAAAAGATGGGACCCACCTTCTTCTATACTTAAATTTATATATAAATAAGTCAGACTCAAGCATTTCGAACTAAGAGCGTGAAGCTTAAAACACCTTCACATTTAATTCACTAAATATTATATATCAATAAACAACGTGAAATCTTTCGATTTACAACGAAGCAATTTTTTTAAATCTAATGAAATGATAGTAACAAATGTAAATATATAAATTTATTAAGCGCTAGCAGAAATCTAATAACAACATATAAGGCTAAAAGCTTCAACAGAAGCATGCTTATGTGACAGCCAATCAGATGTAATAATGACTGCATGTGGAACTCTCAATTCAATAACACAAGCCATTAACACAAGAAAAAGATGGTACCCACCTTCTTCTATACTTAAATTTATATATAAATAAGTCAGACTCAAGCATTCTGAACTAACTGATTGGCTGTCATATAAGCATTTTTAAGGCGCTTCTGTTGAAGGTTTTAGCCTTGTATGTTGTTATTAGATTTCTGCTAGCGCTTTATAAATTTATATATTTACATTTGTTACTATCATTTCATTAGATTTAAAAAATTGCTTCGTTGTAAATTGAAAGATTTCGCGTTGTTTATTTATATATAATATTTAGTGAATTAAATGTGAAGATGTTTTAAGCTTCGCGCTCTTAGTTCAGAATGCTTGAGTCTGACTTATTTAAATATAGAAGAAGGTGGCTCCTGGCTTGTGTTCTTGAATTGAGTGTTCCATGTGCAGTCATTATTACATCTGATTGGCTGCCACATAAGCATTTTTAAGGTGCTTTTGTTGAAGGTTTTAGCCTTGTACATTATTATTAGATTTCTGCTAGCGCTTAATAAATTTATATATTTACATTTGTTACTATCATTTCATTAGATTTAAAAAATTGCTTAGTTGTAAATCGAAAGATTTCGTGTTGTTTATATATAATATTTAGTGAATTAAATGTGAAGATGGTTTAAGCTTCACGCTCTTAGTTCGGAATGCTTGAGTCTGACTTATTTATATATGAATTTAAGTATAGAAGAAGGTGGGTCCCATCTTTTTCTTGTGTTCTGGCTTGTGTTCTTGAATTGAGAGTTCCACATGCAGTCATTATTATATCTGATTGGCTGTCACATAAGCCTTTTTAAAGCGCTTCTGTTGAAGGTTTTAGCCTTGTACGTTATTATACAACTTTATGTATATTGTCTTATATAATTTTCCATTTGTTTTCAATTGACAAATTGTTAACTAAATTTATTGAAGTTTTGTAAATGTTTATACAATTATTTAAGTTATTTTTAATGTAATATGTTTCATATATTTGTCTTCTCTTTGTATCTTTAATGTAATTTAAAGGTTTAATATTTTTTATAGCATCTATTTTATGCCTATATGTTAAGTAATGAATATATAAAGCAGGTTTATCATCTTGTCTATTAAGTGCATTGTTATGTTCTTTGGTTCTTACTTCTATTTTCCTGTATGACTATAGTAAATCATATTGCAATGGTCACAGTTAATTTTATATCCAATTCCTCTTTTTGTGTGTGTATATAAAATTAACTATAATCTTGCAATATAATTTACTATGGTCATACAAGAAACAGGTAGAAATCAGACCCCCAAAGAACATAACAATACAGTTAATAGACAAGATGATAAATCTGCTTTATACATTTATTAATTAATATATGGGCATAAAATAGATGCTACAAAAAATATTAAACTTAAATTACATTAAAGATCTAAAGAAAAGACAAATACATGAAACATATTACATTAAAAGTAATTTAAATAATTGTATGAATATTTATGAAACTTCAATAAATTTAGTTAACAACTGGTCAGTTGGAAATTAATTAAAAATTATATAAGACAATATATATAAAGTTGTATAATATATGTATTATTTGTGTTGTATACTGTTATGTTATATGATCAATTTTTTTGAAGTTATAATGGATCTAAATGTCAGTTTTATTCTATTTTAATGTTTTATTATTATTTTACTTTCATTATGGAATACTAGATGGTGTTATATATACAATAATTACTTAATGTTAAAATAGATTATTAATGTTTGAAAACGGCACTAAATCATGTGCTGAAAAAGGCTTTTTATGTATAATTATTTTTAATATATATATAGTTGTATATGATTTTTTAAATTATTTATTATAATTTATATGAAAGAACAGCATGGTAGGTTTAATTAATTTTCATTTTTGATGATGATAGAGAATAGAACGGATTAAAAAAAAAGAGGCCATCTATTACTTAAGCTTTTGATGTTATTAAGTTAGCTTTTGTTTGTTAATATTTCTTGAAATAAAGAATGGAAATTATATATTAGCCTGATTTGAAATATGTCATAAATCATTCTCAAATTATGATTGGATATGTTTATTTTTAATAACCTCAAACTTCATAACATTAATAAATGTAAATATCAAATAAACATTGCTTAATATATATACAATTTAAATGAAAGTAACGGCACACTCAGGATTTATAAATAAACAAATTCATATTGATAAAAGAATAGAATTCTATTTTTTTAATTATTTGTTGATATATGAATGTTATTTATACATAGCTTTCAGGGTTATTATTCTCTTTTAAATTATATGTTTATAGGATTTCGTTAAATATATGCTATGTGTTCTGTGATTTTTCCTGAATTCCTACTTTGTCAATCTCAGTCCTTCAATCTGATTTTTTGCAGTATTCTGTTCCTAATTAAAGCCATTTTTTTCTAAACACCAGGTATTACTTGAAATATTATTTTTCATTCCCAGATAATTATTTTGGAATTATCTACTTGAAATGAGTCGTACTTTGTCTTGATAAAGTATTTTCTTTTATTCATGTGACATTTTGTAGAAATATCAGTGCTACTTGGTGATTCACCATGATCTGCTAATAGTGTTTTGATTTTCTGGGTCATATGTTAGTGGCTAACTGCCCCATCTAATGACTAATCCATTATCCATAATATGATTGATCTATTTGATGACATTTAACTCTATGCATTTCTTTATGTTTGTATGTAATTGTTATATCTAAGAAAGCAAAGAATCGAATGCTAAATTATTTAATAATAATATATTCAAAATTTTTTGCTTTAAATGATAATGCCATAAATAAAACAACAAATGTAGTACAAAGGTTGATGAATCTCCTAAGAATTGTGTTTAAAAAGTTGAATTGCAATGAACTATTTTTTATTATTAGTATTTATAAATTATTAAGAATTTTAAACTTCTCTTCTAATATTATAATAAGTAAAATTAAAAGCATGTGAATATCTTGAAAGAGAAGCTATAAAGAGTGCACAAATATTAAAAGCTTAACGCTTTCGAGGTGGGTTGTCTCATATTCATAGCAAATGTCAGTATTCTATACAGTATACTTGTATTTAAATATTATATATTTAATTTTATTAAAATATATTTTATTTAAATGTTTTAAAATGTTAAGTGTATACTTCTCAACTGTCCTAATAAATAAACAAACATCTGAAAAGTATTAATCTTGGTAAAATGCATTTAAAAAAAAAAAGAAATTTAAAGATATTTTTAATATGGAAAATTATAAGCTATTTTGCCAATGCCAATATGTCAGTAGTTAAAAGCAAATATTTAAAAAAATGTTACACACCTGCATGTATTTCTTTTAAAAATGATTTATTACTAAGCAGCATTACATAAATTGGGGTCATGTGATGTCTTATTGGTTTTATACCAATTCTGGTCAAAGGATAGAGATGCATCTAGTTATTAAAAAAAAGAACTAAAATTATTATATGTAGATGCAGAACTGGTTTCAAATCTATATGACTATACAAGCAAGTTGGCTTAGATTGAAAACTGTATTTCAATTTGAGGTTGAAAAGACTGCAAGATGTAAGGCATATTAGATCCAAAATCTGCTCAATGATGAAAACCATAAGCTAGAAACTAGTTTGGTAATATTGGATATTGCAACACTGGGATAGGAATGTATTAAGCATTACTATCTAGTATCTGTATAATGATGGTGAGAAAAAAAATAATTTGCTACTTAATAGCATTATGTAAGTTGGCATGTGTGATAACTTACTGGTTTCAATGAATGTATTTCTAATTGTAATTTTAATTTAATACTAAAATTAATAAATTCTTTTACAAAATGTTTAATATATATGTATGTGAAGAGTTATAAATATTAAAACAATATGTCATTAATATAGTAAATATAATGACTTAAGTAACTCTCTTCATAAATATAAATATGTTAATGTACTAATTTATGAAATGGATACGCTGTAATTAGCATAAAATGTAATCATAACTCCTGTTCTAGAGATTATTTGATAACAGACAATTTTACTTTTTTAAACAATGACTACAATTTATTTAAAATTTGTATATTCTAATTTATATCTAATTAAATATTAATAAAAAAGTAATACTTGTCTCTTTTTATATTGTTTTTTTTTTCTTAATTTTTTTATTAGTCCAGCATAATGTTATATGATGCCAAGAAATATACCATTTTTATTCAATCTTAAGATTTATATATATAAATTATTTTTATATATTGTAAATACATAGTTTTTTTTATTAGTCTGGTCTGATGTCATATGCAACTACTTTCTATTCATAAATATAAAAAAAATATATTTATGCATCATAAGTGCTTACAATGAAAATAATTAGATGAATAAAAGCTTTAATACCACCCTTTCTCTTTTGATTGAAAAATATCAGTTAAGAGGAAAGATAGTGAACTCCAATATTTTATATTTAGATTTGAGCTGTTATTGTTGAAACTGTTTCACATCTTTGTAATTTTAATTCATTGTTATTTGTGTTTAAATGAAATATATATATATATATTTTAATATACTTGTTGACAAGAGTTAGCTTATGCTTAAAAACATGTTTAAGTTAGATAGATACCTTTGACATTTTTTTCTAGACACAGGATCATATTATAAATATTTTCTGAAAGGAAATTTTATGATCAGTCTTACTGAATAATTAAAAACTCATAAAACAAATAAACAAACAAACAAAAAAAAAATCAATATAAAAATCTGTTTATGTAATATTTCTCAATATGTACTTTTTAAATAAGATATTTTTTAAGTGAAAACTATTTTTGTGATATTCTTTTAGTAAAATTATTTATATAGCATTAGATAGCAGATGGATTTGAGGGATTGAATTCTTATTGTATTGAGGAAGTCAGAAATGATGATGTGTAAATAAAATTACATATTTAAAGGCTATAAATGAATTAAATTGTGTGAAGAAGAAAAAAATGTCTTAAATCTTTATAATTATCAGTTACTGTATACCAAAACATGAAAATGATCTCTAATCAAGTAACATTTAAGTCAGTTAATAAATATTTTAAAAGAAACTATTAATAGATTCAAAGATGCAAGAGACAAGTCAAAAAAAAAAAATGTCAAAGGGAACATATAAGCAATCCCATCTTCTAATTTTATCATTGAAGAGATTAAATCAGTACAGAGATTAATATATAATGTGGATATTTTGAAGAAATAATCTCATCTGGTGCTTACCATATCTTGTAAATTGATGATCTGATCAAATTGAAAAATATTCATAAAAAAGTGGACAACTAGTCCATTCTTTCTAAAATCTAACCAATTTCAAATATAATTATTTTTGCAAAATTATTTATTACAATTATATATGAATTGAAAGCAGATGTGAAAATGTTTAATGCTAAAATTTTGCAGCTTAGACAAGATCTGCACAGTGAATATGATATGCAAGAAAAAATATCTGACACTATTTTTACAAGGATGTAACACCAGAGTGTTATAACATTGTGTACCAGATAAGATGAATACTGAGTTTAGACATGATTGCCTCATCCTCTACATTAATGTATGTAAGTTCTATAACAAAGTCACTAAGCTCCAAAGTATATAGTAATTGCCCTGAACAATTTCATATATATATAGGAATTGAAATGCTTTATTTTAGGTATTCTTTTAAAACAATATTTATATGATTTTAATTTTCATAATTTAGTAATTAAGGTTAGTCATTGTCAACATAGGTGTAGTCACATTACTGCGATCTTTGTTTTTTTGTTTTTTTTCTGTATTAGCAGTAATGATCTTTGAAATATTACATTGTTTTTAATCATTCATTCACTTTTTTTTTTGTCTTCGCATCAACTGTTGATTTAACACAAGATTGATATTCTTCAAATATTAAGAAATTTTTCTTTCAACCCTCAAAAATAAATATGTATTTTTTCTGCATAATTATTTTCAGATTGTAGCCATTCTAAATAGCAAGATCACATTATTATTATATTTTTAAAAGTTTTTTTTTTTTTTAAAAAAAAGGAATAATTACAGAAGATAGGATATTGTTATTTTAAAAACTTCCAATTTATATTTCCAATACCTGTACACTTTAAAGATGGCTATTTAAGGCATAAAATATTCACAAAGACCATAATTTTTGTTCTGTAGCTTGTTTATACAAAAATAAATTGTTAAAAAAGTCAAATAAATGTGTTTATTTGTGTGCTATGTATTACCTGTTATATATATTGAATCTTAATTGTGTATAAGTTTGCACTTTTGTATGAAAAAATTATTCTAAAGATAAAGAAAAAACTATAATAAAAACTTCTGGGCACTTTTATGTCATTCACAATGAAATGTGCACAAAGACTATATAAGGGTACTATTTTAGCATATATACTACTCATAAAATAGAGCTATATACTAGTTAATCAATAACAGAGAAAAAAACGATTGAATAAAAAATAAAGTTTATAGTCTTTGAAAAGAATGATTTTAGCCAAAAGCACAAAAATTTTTATTGTAATTTTTCAATTAATTTATTTACTATATAGTTTATTATTGTTATGTCAATAAAAGTAAACATTTTAAATTATATAAATTTGTATTTTTATGAATTATTATAAAATTCTAAAAAGTAATTGCTATATATCTATGACAGCAAGTTATTTATCCAAAAATACAAAGCTTTAGAGATATTTTAATTAATATATATTTTTTTATAGTTTATTACTGTTATGCTATTAAAAATAAACATTTAATGTAATTTAAGTTTATATTTTTATTTATTAACATGAAATGCTAAAACCATTTATTATGCACCATCTATATTAAATAAAAGTATTAAATAATCTCAGTAGCAAAACATATTCTTTTAAATTCATATAAGTATAGATACAATAAAAGATAAATGACCCCTAAGATGCATTTTGTGCTGAACAAGCATTCATAAGTTGGTCCAGGTAACTATCATATATATTAATCTTTAATTGAGTTTTGAAGTTTATATCTGTGTTAGAGACAATCTCTAGTTTAGTAAATGATTAATAATAGCCATTACTATATTTATCTAAAGTGAATGGTGTCAAAGATGTGGGTTGAGTTAATTTGACACCTGTAATTCAAAATGTAATTATTAAATAAAAGTACTAAAATGATTTACATTTTGTCAAACAAGAATTAATCCATGATAGAAATGTTCAATGAAAGTAATTTATTACATTACTTTAAATATTTTTTATTAATTAATAATTATATTGATTAATAATTTATTTTGTGAAAAAAAAACATTTATTTAATTTGATAAATAATGCATTAAAACCCCTAAAAGTATTTTTTTCCGTCAATCACAATTTTATTTATGGTCATCCCATGTTTCTATTTCAAGTTAAATATAACAACTAAAAAAGTTTTTGATTTTTAGTGTATTATTTATCAAATTAAAGTTTTTTATGTATATATTATTTTTTAATCTTATGGATATTTTACAAGTGATTTTTTTGTAATTATTCATATTCAAATTCATATTTCCAATATTTGAAATGAAATTCACGTGTTAAAAATTGTTTACAAGGCTTGTGTTTATGAAGGCAGCATTTTTAAATAAGAAAGTTTTAGTTAAACAATCAAGAGAAATTAAGGTTTTATCCTCCTTTTTTTCCTTTTAATTAATTGTAAATGCTTTTTAATGAATTAGTCATGAAATTCAAGGAAAGCATATTTAAAAAAAAATAATGCCATCTATTATGTAACACTGAAGAGTTACTGAACAGATATGACCACAGTTTAAAATTTGGACCTCTAACACTGTTAGAGGACAACTAGTTTGACAACCCTGAAATATTGCACTGTTATTGATACCTAGTACATGCACAAAATTTGAAGAAAATCCTTTTGATAGAAGTATATTAAAAATCAGTTACAAGATTTGACCCAAATAAACAAATAGAATTTTGAAATTAAATAAAAGCATTTAAAAAGCATATATAAAATTTTGTTTTAACTAAAATCATTTTCAAAATTCATAGATACCATAAAATAATTGCTTTTTGGAATTTCATGAGAATGCATAAAAATACAAATTTATATTACTAAAAATGTTTACTTTCATTAACATAACAATAATAAATAGTATAGTATTAATTATAAAATTATTTATGTAACTGTATTTTTTGTCTTAATAAATTATTTTCAAAGTCCATACATTTTATTTCTTATCAATTAGTTTTCTCTTCAGTCACTGGTGGATACTATATAATTTTCATCTGATGGGTAGTAGGTTTGCTAAAATAGTATCAATTACGGTTTTCATAGATGGCTTTGTTATGAAAAAGTTGTGATTGTTAAAAAAAAACCCAGATCAGAATTGATAATTGTCATTAATATAAGAAAAATTGCAATTAACAGCTTTGCTTTGAAATATTTAACAAAAAATATTTTTTAATTATTATGTTTGTGTGATTTTTTTTTTAAATTCATAAAAATTTGCTAATCCAAAAAATTCCAAAAAATCAAGGAGTTTAAAAAATTATATTCTACTTATGCTAATTAAATGTATTTTGTATCAGTATTTTTCTGTAACCAATTTCATGAGTTTGCATAAAAATATAAATTTATATTACTTAAAATATTTACTTTTATTTTCATAACAAAATAAAGTGTGTAATAAATGTATTAATAACGTTGACCTCAATATACATAAAAATGCATGTACACACATATTTATTGTTAAAAACAAAACACAAAGATTCAGTAAACATATGTATAGAACTACTCATAAACAAATATGATCATTTCAACTTCAGGGAAAGAAAGAAAAATTGCTTTAGAAATGAATTTTTTAATGACTAATCAAACTAATCTGTGAACCACAAAATACATCCATATATAGAACATATTGGTCGATTTTTGTTTGTTTAATAATTTTGTAATACTGTTTTTTTAATTTCTCCAGCTCTCCAATAAATTCTTTTCTCCGATATATCTTGCCAATGGAAATAATCAATATTGCATTTCTTTAGAAAGTCTTTGAGATAATCCTTATATTGTAGATGAGGTCTCTCCCACAAAAATCATGCCTAAGTTAACTATAAATTATGAAAAATTTCATTGGTTATTCGTTTGCATGGTATTTTTACAATCTATAGTAATACATATAATTTTCTACTTCTTCTTTTCCTATGTATTGATTTCTACTTTAACATATCATACCATTTGCACCTTTCTTAAATACTTTATCAATACTTTTATTTATATCAAACTAACAGTTTCAACTGTCCTGCAGTCATCATCAGAAATACAATTAACAAGAGCTCTGTTGATGACTGCAGGACAGTCGAAACTGTTAGTTTGATATAAATAAAACGATGACCGCAGGACAGTCAAAACTGTTAGTTTGATATAAAAAAAGTATTGATAAAAGTGTTTAAGAAAGATGTAAATGGCATGATATATATAGTAATACATCCAACAATTGAAAAACATTGATTGATTTATGATCTTGTTTTTGTATTTTTATAATTTTATGGGAACATTCTTAAATGAAACTTCTCTAATGCCTTTATATTGTGCTGATAAGGTGTCCTAGTCTCACTTCCATACAATAAATTAGGTAAAATAATAGCTCCATAAACAGCTAACATAATTGAATAATTATTTCCCTGTGATGAGATATTCTACTTTTAACTTGTTGTAGTCTGTGTTGTGCCTCAACATCTAGGTCCATCTTTCTACTTATAAAACTACCAAAGTATTTAAATTGGTTTGCATTCTCAAATTGATAACTAACCATGTTAACTGTTGCTAAGTATTTTTCTTCCATTACTGACTGATAAAGAATAGTTTTTTTTTAATATTAATTATTAAACCAAAATATTTATATTTGCATTCACAACATTATATATATTCAAATCCTTTATTGAAGTAGCAAAACTAGCATAATCATTAACATACTATAAATCCAGAAATCAAGAAAATGAAATTCTTGTTTTTAATTGATCCAAATGAAAAATATTACCATCAAACTGGAGGAACTTATTGATCCCTGATTTATTAAGCCAAGAAACAGTACCAAAGACAACTGTCATAAAAATTGATAGAATGTTTGAAACAAGTAGATATTATTGTTTAACACCAATGTTCATTTCAAATATGTCTGATTGTTTTACCTATAATTATAACACTGCTTCTCATTTTATCATTTAGAAGCTTTATAATACTAATAAATTTTGATAGATAACCAATTTTAAACAATATCACCAATCTGTTTGATTAATTGAATCAAATGCTTATAAAAGTTGTATATAAATCATTCTTTTGTTCTCAATACTTAATTGCATTTGCCTCTATATAGCTGAGTTTCTGGTAGCCATTCATTCCAAGCAACATATTTAACAAAAATCCTTGTAAGTGCCTTTGCTGTAATGGATGATAATAATATTCCATGGTAATTATTGCAATTTTATCATATTCTCTCTTTTTTTTAAAAAAAAATGGAACAATAGAAACATTCTTAAGAGAAGAATGGCACAACTTCTTGGTTCCATACATTCCTTAAAAAAATCCAATATTTTTGAAGCTAGCATATCACCATGATACTTTAAAAACTTCTCCAGGTATTTCATCAGGACCAATGGTCTTTTCATTTTTAAGATTACAAAAAGCTGGTTTGATTTCACTATACTGGATATTTTCTCCCAAATCTGAATGGAGAAATAAAGATGGATATATCATTAAAAATCTTTATCTCAATTCATATATCATTATACAAAAGATGATCAAATTACTTCTTCAACCTGTTAAACACGTTGTTGTTAATAATATGAGTTTGCCATTGCTAGATTTAATGAGTTTGATACTATTTTTAAGTCAGTAGATCCAGACCTACATTTAGCAAATATCTATCTTTTTTGCAGTTTTAATCCAATCTTTTTAAAGCCTTTTTATCAATCATTAAACTTCTTTCTTCCTATCTCTATATTTATTACAAAGTTCCACATTAAATTTATTATTTTGCCTCGTGGAAGTGCTATATTTCATTTTAATCAAATTTCTAAAAATAAGATTATTGTCAGAACACCGTATAAAATAAATTGCTATCTTAAATTAAAATCAGTCATTCATTTAGAATTATAGTTTTGATTCTAACCTTTTAATCTCATATTATTCCATTATTTTCATCAAGAACACTAAAAATATATATATTTTAAGATTAGATGTTAAATGTCCAATCTACCAAGGGTATGCTGAATTGCAAATGACCTCCTTAGCAATTTACTACATAATTGTTTTATCTAGTACAATACATTATATATACAACTTTAATTAAACTTGGTTGGAGTGCTTTTGGTAGAAATAACTTGATACTAAAAGGAAATATGCCTATGTGTTTGAAAAGGATGGTTTTTAACAAATGTGTTTTACCAGTTCTTACTTATGGATCTGAGACTTGGACACTTAATAGAAGAGCAATACAGAGACTTCAGACCACTCAAAGGAGTATGGAGAGATGTATGTTGGGAGTAACAAGAAGAGATCGAAAACGCAATGTATGGGTAAGACAACAAACAGGGTTACTGACCTTATTGAAAAAATTAAAAGATTGAAATGGAGTTGGGCTGGACATATTGCTAGAAGAGATGATAATAGTTGGACAATTGAAATTTAAACTGGATTCAAGAGATTGTAAAAGACCCAGAAAGAGACCACATGTGAGATGGATGGATGAAATAAGAACATGTGCAGCAGTGTTGTGGAGAAGAGAAGCTAAAGATCGGAGAAGATGGATTAAACTTGGAGAGACCTTTATCCTGCAGTGGATTGATAATGGTTGATGATGATGATGATGATGATGATGAATTGTCAATATTATTCTTTAAATCATTTGTTTGTAAATATAATTTTAAAAATCTTGCATATATATTAAAAATGTTAATATTTTATTTATAAATTTCATGTTCTGTTTTACAACTATGTTCACATATATATACATTGAAAATGTATTTATGCACAAACATTTTCCCATTGTATAACTTCATTTTATCTCATATTTTTCTAATGATAGTCATTCTTTTTAATACCTCACTAATTTTTCCCCCACATTTTGATAACTATTGTCATTTCTCTTTTATGATACTTTTTTTTTGTATGTCTACAATATTTTTCTGTTACTTTCTATTCGGCATGTTTATTTTTCCTTTTTTATGTTTTAAATATTAAAAGTTTCTGAAATAGACATTTCTTTTATCTTGAAAATTTATGTCTATGAATTTTCTTAGAATTTAAGGGTTTTTCCCCTCACTGTTAGAAAACTATTCAGTCACTTTTTTTTTTATTGTAAAAATTGTGAAATTACATGGCTTTTAGATCAAACACTGTAGATATTTTTTTAACTATAGAATTTATTGTTTGTGAAATTTGGAAATCTGCTAACTATGTTTCAGGTATGCTTAAGCATTTTGATTGAATTTGCTACAAATCACTTTTTTTAAAATGAACTTCTATAGATTTTGTCTTGCATTGGTAGTCGAGAGGTCAGCGCAACTGCCTTGCACTAGCAGGCAGTTGCCCGGGTTGCGGGTTCGCGTCCTGGCCGATGCTGTGACACTTAAAAAAAAAAAAACTTCTATAGATTTTAATCTATAAAATAAATGTCAAATTTTATTTTTTCCCAAGTTGTTCAATTCATTTTGAAGTAATTTAAGTTTACTTTAATATCTATTGTTGAACTATATTAAGTTTATCCAACCTTTTGTTTTTCATATTTATTATGTCCATTGTAATTCATTGCTGATGACAGTATTTTTTATTTAAAGGTTTTTATTAAATGCCACCTTACTTGTATTCTGGTAACATTAATTAATTAAATTTAATCATTTCAAATCTCAGTTTTGTCTTTTCTATTACTTAAAACCATTTTTTTTTTTATTAAATGCTTTTATATTATCTTGTTCTTTCTGTATGTCCACATTTTTGAATTTTTAACAATGAAAAAAAATCCATTCTCGTTTAGAACTCAAACTCATATTCTTATGCTTCCAAGAAAACTTTTTAGCAACTGAGCCAATGGAAATATTACATTTGTAGAATAAAATTTTCTTAATATAATATTGATTTAACTTATTTAATTGAATTAATATATATATCTGACAGAAATATTACAGTTGTATAATAAAATTTTGTTAATATTGATTTAAATCATACTTAATTAAATTAATTAAAAAGCCAGTACATAAATGTTTTTATATAATAGTTGATCATATGATATTTAAATTTAGAATTCGATTAGAGAGCGTATTTTTTATTTGTATGTTTTATTATTAAATTATAATTTTTGTTAGATTTTTTTAATAGTTTTAAACATTTTTTTAAAATTTTAAGTAAATATAACTAGAAAATAAAAAACAATATATAACAAAATTATTTTTAAATAATTATGTGAATAGCTGACTAAATATATAAAAATAAAGTAATCTGCTTCCTGGTTAATTTGCCATTCTTGGAAAATATCAGAAATCTTAAGAATCAATTGGAAGTTGCAGGAATATTATCATTTCATAAGAGCATTTGAGACTCAAATAAATCATATAAATGAAAAAGGCCCTCAAATGCTTTTGTGAAATTCCTGCAATTTTCATTTATTTTATGACAAGTCTAGATTCTTAAGATCTCTGATGTTTTCCAAGAATGGTAAATTAACGAAGAGGCAGATTATTTTATTATTTTTATACTTTTTATTCGGTTACATATATAAAAGCATTATTATTATTATTATTATTATTATTATTATTATTATTATTTTTTAATTTTCAAAAAATCATCCAAATTACTTAAACTAGCTATCTATCTTTTCACTGTTATTGTCTTAGCACATTTATCTTTTTTTCTGTTATCTAAATGTTATATGAGAAACAATTTTTATTTGGAACCAAAAATATTTCCCATACCTTTAAAACTGTATATCTTATATAAAAGCTCATTTTGACTTTATATTGAATACTGTTTTCATATATGTTATTTTACTTTTTATCTATTGGATTTCATTCATCCAGGACTTTTGATTAATTAGTGATCTATCTTTTATTTTTTTTTAATCTCTTTTTTTATTATTATTGCTAATTTTGTTTTACTGCTTCTGCTGTTTCTGAAAGGTCTATCCAATTTATCCATTCATTCTCATTTTATATGTTTACGTAATTTCTATTCATACAACTATATTTTTCAATATTACTCAATCATTCTTCTTTAATTCTTTCATATATGAAATTGTTTAGATATCTTTCAAAGACATTGATATATATATATATCATTAAAAACCAGTCAACACCTAGACAATCCCATTATCAATACAATTAACAATTTCAAACTGTTGTCAAGGCAACTTCCTTTTAACAATAAAAGAATCCCAGCTTTATTAATAGTCTAATATACTTATATTGACACTAAAGATTGCAACTTGGCCACAGCTTAAATAGAAATATCTACATCTATATATTTCTATTTAGGCTGCTATTTTTTTATTTTGTATATAAATAGTTTTTATATATTTAAAGTATGTTTGAGGATAATAAAATAAATATAATATTGGTTTATGTTTGATTATAATAAATATAATTTAAAAAAGAATATTTAATTTTGATTGAGAATTTTATGATTATAAGCTTTTGTTGCCTTTAAAATTAAGAAAGGTTGACTCAAATAAAGAATTGATGGATATGTATAATAGGCTTAATGATAAAATAGATATAGTTTTGAAAGATATTAAAATTGCAGGAAATATATGTATATACATTTAAAGAGAATAGTTATAAGAATTAAAATAGATGAGTTTTTTTTATATGTAGAATAATAATCGATTGTGCTTTATTCATGTATAATATTTTAACAATTAAAATTTTATTTAAATGCTAATTACAGTTGAATAATTAATATAAAGTAGTAGGTAAACATGAGAAATAATTTGAATATGTGAAATTATGTAAAATAACTTTGCATTAAAAAAAAAGTGTTAAATCTGTTATATGTTAATTCATTGAGAATGATCATGAATTGGTTCATTTATGATATTTTTATTTGGCTCATGAGTAATGAAAAGGCCATGTAACATGTACACTGTATATATATATGTAAACTAATAAAAAAATCTGTGATAAATATTACAGCTTAAAAATATTAGAAGTTTCAATGTTGATAACTCAGTGGGTATTAAGTTTTTTTATATTTTTTTAAACTATACAATAATTTAATTACTACGAATGAAAATTGCTTTTTAAACAAATCAGTATGTTAATATTGATATGATTTTTTAATTTTGTTGATATTTATGATTATTTAGTTTTTAAAATATTAATATAATATATTCATTATCTAAATTGTAGTATTGTAATCATTAGATAATCAACACTATCAACTAGTACCAGAATCCAGTGATTTATATATATTTTATAGACTTTATTTGGAATCTTAATTTTTTTGATATAGAAAAATCAAGTATTGTCTATCATATTTGTTTTTTTTTTTTTTTAAATTTCTTTCTTTTCATTTTCACTCTTTTTTTCCTCTTTCAGACATTTTTCTCCCAGTTCAATTTTCTTCTTTGTAAAAAAAAAATCTTTTTTTTTTTAAAGAAAAATTAATCAAAAATAAATTGAATAACATTAAAATTTATTATTTTGGCAGGGGTTGAGTAAGTCTTAAATAGCAATATCAGAATTATTCTTTCTACTTTTAATAGCAGTTCTAATCTTTGTCTACAGTTTACTGAGCTTCACAATTTTAATATAAATGTTACTGAACTAAGTTGTACATGGTTAATAATTTATTATCAGATTTCTCAGGAGTTTCTTTCAAAATGCTTTTAAGTATTGCAGTAATGAAAAGAAAGATTACTGATTATTTAGTTCAAAACAAACATACTACAAACTAAAAATTAAAAAACAAAAATTATATAAAAATAGATTTAAAAAAAAATTTAAATAATCCAGATTTAGCAACCATAGAAGTAGACCTATTTAACTCTTTTACCATGATCAACACTGCATCATATTATTATCTCATATTTCTTTTTATGATCAGTGCATAAACATTCAATAATCACCCCAAATTCACGTGAAAATTTAACTCCAAGAGTAATTACTGAATTGGCTATGGATTGGTTTTCTATATAAACAAATAAATTTTTCTAAGATTACTTAGAAATCTTTAGCTACTTGAAGAAAAAATCAAATCCCCTCATTGTATATCATAAATATAGAATGACAATAACACTATATATATAAAATACAAATTAAGAAGCGTGTGAAGCCCTTGATAGAGAAGCTATAACGATTCAAACAATTATACGCGATTTGCCTTATATTCATAGCAGTAATGCGAGATGCAGAATGAGGAAATAAGGCAAGGAAATAAAAGCGATATATATTTAAGTTATTGATAATTCTTGTTATTAATTACTTTTTTGTTATACCAATCTTTATATTATTGAATTCTAATGATGCATAGGAATACTCTTATTAAATAACTAGCTTAATAATAATGTTTTTAAATAATACCATAAATCTGGATATTGTGCCATATTTGAAGATGGACATGTATAATGTAGCAAGTCATAAAAATCAAAACAGAGCATTTTGATTTTTTTTTTTTTTACATCTTTTTAATAATTTAGATTCCAAATTCAAAAACAACAACAATATTTTAGAGATAAACTTGCCTAATAGAATATTTTGAAAGGAATTTATAAGGATTCTTTCACTTAAAATACATTTTTTTTAAAAACTTCGCAATTTTAGCTGAATGCATTTCTTTTTCAATATTAAAGATTTTAAATCTTTATGTTATCAACTTGGATTAAGAAATAGTATGATATTTAATCTTTTAGCACAAATTTATTTTTTAGGCTTAGTGATGAAGAGAAATGTTGAAACTGCACAATTTTAATCTTTATTTTGTAATGAATTTGATTAATATTATATTAATTCAAAGATATGTTAAAGTAATTTGTCACTGTCATTTAGTTGTATTACAATTACATGAATAATTCTTGAGTGAAAAAAAAAAAAGAAGATAAAATCATTGCTTATATGAAGATTAACTATCATATGCAGGAATAATTTGTTTTTTTCACTATAATTTTTTCTCTAATTCTACATCTTAATTTCCTTTTAAAATGAAATTGCACCAGTGAGATTGTTTATTTTGGGTGTGTGTGTGTGTGCTCCTCTCCCTTTTAATAGTATTACATTGTCAAGATAACAGTAGGATTAATTTTTAAACTTGTATTGTTTTTAAGAATAAATTCAAATGAGGCAGGTTTTACAGCAGTTCAAAATGGTAACTAACAATCTTAAGTTTCTCTTATGACCGTTACTATATATGTTTTGAACAATTAGACTATCTCTCACTTAGATGATTTATCCTTCAAAATGTATGACAATCTAATGAGAAGTTAGTTTTGAGGAATGTGTGTTTACCTTATTTAAAATCGCTAAAACTGTAGAAAAAAAGAATAGAAGCAAATCCTATTGTAGTTGATAAGTAAGTCATATTCTGTTTATAAATATTACCTTAACAATGCAGTTTTAATCTATATCTAGTGCAACAAATATTTTGTATAAAGGCTTATGCTTATATATATATTTAAAACTTTATATTATTATCTGATTTTTTTTTTTTTTCATGTGTCAAAGCATTGGCCAGGAAGCGAACCCACTAACCTGGGACAACTGCTTATAAGGCAGCTGTGCTGACTACTCGGCCACCAACGCTTGACTATTATTATCTGACTTACAATAATCACATGCAAATGTTGCAATAAAATAATGAGTGTAACTATCATATTTGCATTATATTTTTGATTCCATTTCAAACAGTAATGGAAATATATACTTATGTATTGTTTTTTATTTTTATTTTTTATAAATACCTTGCATGATTTAGTGCAGTGGTAAAGCGCCAGATTCTAGAGTATAGAGTCCATGGATTAATTTCATTGCTGGCACTTTCGCCACTTTCACTTCTTATGACTTAAGATTTCTAAAGCAATAAAGGCATTAGATTATTTATTTTACTTTTTTCCTATTATTAGATCTAAAGAGATAAATATATGATAGGAAGTTTTTCTCAGTTTTATAATTCTGTAAAGACTAGCGGAATTATGTTGAATTTAAAAGAAATCAAATTGTTGATTACTTGAATAGTATAATGACTGCAGTCACCAAAGATAAAAGAAAAACAACTGTTAGAACCAATTGTTGTTGGAAATTGGTGCATAGAAGAAACAGAGATCAACAGATGTTTCAGAGAATTGTCACCAGAAAACCTAAGCTGCTAATCTTCACTTCAGAGATTTACAGATGTCTGAACATTTTCTGTAGCATTCATTTATGTTGCCATGATGTAGGATGAGATTAACTTGATAAATGAAAGATGATTTGAAGTATTGCTCATGTGATTTATCAATATTCTTTACTAAACACCCAAAAAAATTTATTTAACATTCACCAACAAAAAAAAAAAGATGAAAAAATAAGCTTAATGAGATAATCTTCCAACTATTAAATACATTGATGGATCTGTCATGAGTTGGTTTATTATATCATAGTATTTTTTGTTCTTATTACTAAGTTATATCAGTGCTTCACAGCTGCTGATTATTCAACATTTTGGAGACCTGATTGTCCTCTTGGTAGAAATACTATTTCGTGATAAAGTTCATTTTCCATGATAATAATCTCCTCTCCCTAATTAACTGATTTTAATTAAGGACTGTAAATTTGAATCAACGAAAAGTCAATATTCTCTACTAATATTCTTCAAAGAAAGGGAAGTTTTTCTTTATGAGCAATTGTTTAATATTCGTTTAGACTTGAAATTTTTTTTTTTTAATATTCAATATAGACTATAAGCAAGTTTTATATACATTGCACCTATATATTATTAATAAAGAATGCACAGATATTTCCATTCTGTATTATATACAGTTTAGATTGTTTAGAATTATGAAATTTATGATTTTCTTTAGTTTTTAAATTGCATATAAGCTTGATAATTTAAAAATTTTGATTATATATTAACAATGATTATTAAGTTGTAATTATTACGTTTATTCAAAAATTTATGTTGTAAGTTTTGTAAGTATACCTGTACTTTTTATGAAGTCTTTAGAAATTAAATTTGTTTGGAATAAATCGCTTTTACATAAATATATGCTGTTGATATGTA
Source organism: Epiperipatus broadwayi (assembly GCA_028023455.1). Lineage (NCBI taxonomy): Eukaryota > Metazoa > Onychophora > Udeonychophora > Euonychophora > Peripatidae > Epiperipatus > Epiperipatus broadwayi. Next base: position 25,390,690 of record JAQFVV010000002.1, read on the forward strand.
AAGAGTTTGAAAATAATAATATTTGTAGGATAAGAATTATTATTTAGTACAAAGTATTTTTAAACAAGGATGTTGGGAATTTTAAATTAATTTTTGATTATCATTAATAATAAAATAAATCAGTAAGAAAACTATATATAAAAATAAAAATATTAATAATAAAGTTGTTCTGTTGCTAATAAAAAAGTACAGATATAAATATTTCAAAGAAACAAATAAATTTTATAAGGGAAATTTATAAAGATATATGTGATATTGCATTTTATGCACCTCCTGGATTAAACAAACTAATAAATAATTCAAAAGATAAAACCTCATTTTAAAATAAAAATTGCATCATTTATAATTGGATATGTAAGTGTGTCAGTGAATATATAGGGGAATCAAGATGTACATTGGAGAAAAGAACTAAAGAGCGCTTGCTGATATTAAGAAGGGTTCAAAAAATGAAACAAAATTGTAATGGAAATGATAATGTTTTAGCATTGGTTTTTTTTATGACCATAATAGATTGTGTATATATAGTTTTAATTTGAATTATAATAATATACAAATATTACAAATTGAAAGAAACAACTATAAAAGGAAAATACAGGAAGCCATGTTAATATATAATGTTAATATATAAGTATAAGCATGATTTAATAAACAGACAGGCAGCAAATGTAAAAATTACCAAATTGTGAGAAGGTTAGCCTTTGAAAGTCTTAGTTGACAAAGACTACGAAGGTAGTCAAAAGCGTTCCTAGGTGGATAAAAGTTTTTTTCAAGTTGTACTTTATATATATTTAGGTTATTGTATTTATTAATATTCAATTACAAGATTTTGTACACAATATGTATATATGCTAAATCTTTGTTTTAAGACCATTTGGGATAATTAGGCAGCAAAGTATTTTGGCCAAATAATGAAACTTGATTGTTAGTAATAATAATTTGTCACTACTATTATTTTAATATAATATTTGCAGCTACACAATTAACAACAAAATAAACCTCTTATGTTATTAAAATGAAAAAAAGCACTTAATATTGTTTTGAAAGATACAAAATTATTGCAGGTATCTAGTCTTTATGAATTCATTTTCAGATAAAATATATTTTATTGTAGTAATAAATTGTTAAGTAAAAAAATCAATTTGTAATTTGGTATATATATTAAATAATATTAAATAACATTGTTTTTACATATGCATGTAATTTAAATGGAAGTAAATTATGTTTCACATATGCACTATGAATTGTCTGGACTGACTATCAACAAGTATTTTAAAAATACAGATGGCTAGCCATATTTAGGTATTACTTTTTAAATAAACCAACATTCATTAATAGTGCTGGAAATGGAGTGTGATTTTATTAAACAGCCAAATTTTAAAATCAATAGTAAAGATTTAAATAATACTCTCAGGAGAGAGAAAGTATCTATTTTTAATGAGCATGATAACAAACCACATTAGTTTAAATAGGTGTAAATATTAAATAACATGATGTTAAATATTTATGAAATTTAGATGGAAGCAAACAACCTTTTACATTTGTGTTTTGAATAGTAAGCACCTCCCATCACTAAATATTCATTGGCAATGCTGGAAATGAAGTGTGATTTTATTAAACAGCCAGATCTTTAAATCAGTTTATTACTAGTAAAAGTTCAAATAATAAATCCCAGAGAATAGAAAGTATCTTAAGTAAGTTCTAAATATAGGTGACCCCCCATATTTTAAAAATATTGGTTAATGGGTAGTGAAAACTATTCATAGCATCTGTGTGAAAGATAGTTTGCTTCTATCTAAATTATATATATCTCTAAAAACTATGTTCTTTAATATTTAGATCTCTTTAATGTGATTTGTTATTGCAAGGCATTAAAAATGAGACATTTTCTCCTCACTGGGATTTATTATTATTAAGTTGGGTTGCTGTTTAATAAAACCAAATTTCCAGCCCTGTCAATGAATGTTATTTAAAAAGCTTTAAGTATGGGTGGCCACTGGCCACCTGTATTTTTTAAAATATTTGTTGAGGGGAGTCCTCACTATTCATAGTGTATGTGTGAAAGGTAGTTTGCTTTTATCTAAATTTCATATATATTTATGAATGCTGTGATATTTAATATTTATATCTATTTAAATGAATGTGGTTCATTATCATGGGGCATTAAAATGAGATACTTTCTCTTTCGCTTGGATTTATTATTTGTATCTTTACCAACAACAATCTGATTTAAAGATCTGGCTGTTTAATAAAATCACACTTCATTTCCAATACTGTTAATGAAAATTGATTTATTTAAAAAGTAAGCTCTAAATATGGGTGACTGTCCATAGTTTAAAAATATTTATTGATGGGATTGTTGACTATTCATAATGCATATGTGATAGTTTTCTTCCATCTCAGTATATACATAAATAAAGGGAATAAATTACCCATCCCCAAGCTATGAGTTAAGAGTATTCTAAATTTTGAACAAAGGATCAAGAATAAAATGAATCCACCTATTCTTGATAGCTCTGATATTTATAAGCATACTTTTGTCCACATTGTTGGTAATTTAGAGAGAAATTAATTTATTATATAGATTCTGAAGGCAGAATCTCTTTTAATACCTCAATTAATAATATTTAATATTGAACCAGATCCGTTTAATAGAAGCTGTTTAATTGGGTTTTAACCTTTTTAACATAATTTAAAATTTTGTTTTCAACATTACGTGAATGGACTGGCCCTTCAAGCAGAGGGGAGAATACCATCGATAGCAGAGCTATCAACGATACCCACAGTCAGACCGAGCTATGCAAAGCATAACACGATCACATTTCCAGACCATAGCCCAACTTGAGTGCCAGATTCAAACCCCTATCATCCAAAGCATTTTATTTGTTTAGAGGTAAACCTCAGGCACCAGCTAATTACACAAAGTAATTAACATGCCTGGACAGTAGGCCCATAATCCAGCACTTGAAATATCCCATGACTAGCTCATACTCTGTCTCAGGGTCCAGCATATTTACTTAACACATAAAGTAACTTATACAATAATTGACTGGTGAAACAATGACAAGAGAGAAAGAGAACATAGACAAAATAACAATTAAGGCAAACATTAATATTTATTTTAAACATATGCGTATATATTATAACACAATAATATTGAAATTTACATATAAAAAACATATAAGTAATTACTCAGACTAAATTATGATAGTCCTTTGTTAACTAAAGTTCATTCATTTAAATATAAAAAGTCTAGACTGTGATCAGAATATATTTTAAATTTCTTTACCTAGGGTTTCAGTGTGTGTATTTTCCAACCGGTTGACCTTTTTGGTTCTCCATCAATGGCTTCATGACATGTTTCCATCCTGTGACTCAGCATTGGGGAAGAGATAGAGAATAGCGGTAGCACCTATTTTATGATTTAGGTATGTTTCCAGTATTTGTTCCAGGTGGAATAGTTGACTTGCGGAGGTTTGGAGCATGAAACCCTGTTGGACATCTCCATTAATGTTGCCACAGCAGTGAGTGACTGGCTTACTACTGCATTCTGAATATCTGGATCTCTGGTTGTTTGGATTCTGCATTTTGTCCAAACTGAATAATAATAATCCAAACAGATGAACGATATAGCAAATTGCAGCCCTGACTGTATATCACAAACCAGGCTGACTAATAATAGAAAGAGTGACTTTATATACTCTTTTCTCTCCTATAATTTTAATTTTTTATCATTATTTTTTAATTTAGATTTGTCTTTTAATTAATTTTCCATTTCTTGTTATCTTAATCCCTTGCTCAGATTCATCTAAACATTCTCAATAAGATAGTTACCAGTTTTTTTAAAATTAATACAACTATTGATTTTGATTTTATTATTAATCAAAATCTTATAAACTAAATTACATAATGAAAGTTTTTTTTTTTTTTTACAAATTTTTACAAACTAATTTTATTCTAAATTTTACGTATTTATTTAGTTTTTACTTTATAAAAGTTCTTTTCTTTAAAAAAAGAGAGAAATTTTTTTAACTTTTCTTTAGTTCTATCATATACATTTCTCCCCCCTTCTACTAAGAAGTTTTATTTTAAGAGAAAACTATGACACAGTATTTCTTATTTTTTTGTTTAAAAAGAAAATCTTTAAATTAATCCACTTATAATTTATTTTTAATCTTAATTTTTTAATAAAAATTACAGACATGTACCACTGTTCAATAGCGGTACAATATGTAACCTATAAATTAAACTTAACTCAATGAATCTATTTATGATGTTTGAATTACCAACAGTGTTGTCAAAGGTATGCTTATAAACACCAGAGCTTCAAGAATAGGTGGATTTATTCTATTTTTGCTCAACATTTAGAATGATTTTAATTCATGGCCTGGGGGGTAATTTATTCCATTTTTTACATATACATTGAGCTGTTTAATTTAATGTTTATATGTGTATATTGCATTATAATCTATAAATGTAATAATGTATTAATTAATTCCCTAGCTCCTAGTCAAGAGAATAAGGTGCCTATAATTATATAGTTATCAACTTGGAGTCACAACTATTTAAGCAGATTGACATGGATTCAAAACCTTTGGCTGATTTGAATTAGATATTTTTAACATGAATGATAAAATAGAAATAATGCTGGTTGTTAGATGCATAATTGCATTACTTCTTGCTTTGAAGTTCAAGAATCATCTGTCAGAAGATGGGAATTTAAATGCACTAAGATATGTGATGATCACTGATTAATCAATATATTATACTAGAGGACAGACTTACTTATGTTTAACTTGTAAGGATAAAAAAGTATTTGTGAAACTATTTAAAAAAAATGATAGCATAAAAATAATTTCATTTATCTTGCATTTAAACTTTATTAAAAAAAAAAGAAGAAGAATATAAAGATAATATCTGAACTAATTAAAAAAAGAAAAAGTTTAACAGATTTTCTAAAAAAAGGAATTTACAATTCTTTTTTAAATATAGGGGATTTGAACTCAGACTTTCAAATAACCTTACACTATCCACACTATCTCATACTATTGATACTCATGACCACACACATGTAGAAAAGATAAATAATCAGAAATATACATATTTTGTGCTGAACCAGCACTCATTAGTTGGTCCAGATTATCATCTCCCACACATTCTTTTTGCTTGTAGTATCAAATCTAAATGCTTAATCTCATATTATTAACTCATATCAAAAAATGTAATATTAATTAAAGTAAATCTAAATATGTTTTATGAGGATAGTTAATTAAGGAATGAATTAAAAATAACCATATGATCAGTGTTCACAGGGATATGACATTTCCCACTCCAGAAATTCAGGATGCATCTTATTAAAATTATATTTGTATAGATCAGTCAGTATGGTGATATTCATCTGACCAGGGATTAACCAGAGATCTTTCTCTTTTAGTAATACTGGATGTCCATCTGGAATGCCTATGGATGATCTACCTGAAAGAAAATTTTAAGCCCATTAATGATCTAAATAGTAGGCATATATTTTCCTTAATAAATCATAATATACTTTTGAGTACTTTGTTTGTGTGCAAAAATTTTTGCTTCAAATTTTATCAGAGGAGTGGGGAAGGTCTATGGGGTAATTGAGGTGAACCAGTGTTTACATTAGCTGTTTGAGAAACTGTTAGTAGGGTCTCATTTGGATTGGATATCAGTATATAATTTAATTGACCAATCAACCAATAGAAATTTTTAAAATAGCTATAGATCATATCTTTAGCTATCAGTGAATAATATTGACAAAACTCATTATCATAAAAGAATGATTAGAATAGAATGGTATTTGTAATTATTCACTTATAGGAAGAATGAAAATCCTAATTCACACACTGTAATAGTTTACTCATGTAGCTTCCCAAGTAGATTACCCTTTAAAGGAAATAATGAATAAAAAATAATTGTGTAAAATACCTATGTTTATATAGGTCGAATTGGTGTTTAAGAGGCATTAATTTTAAAATGTTAGCGATCCATTTAAAATAGGGTTAATGTAAAACAAACATTGCATTGCATTGAACTGTGCAATGTAGGGTGTGTGTGTGTGTGCGTGTGAAAGAAATGTAGTATGTTTTAAGTCATTGAAACTATGTTATTATTGGATTGATTAACAAGTTGAAAATTATTCCAACACCAATTATTTTTTTTATTTATAAATGTATCGTCTGTCATCATAAAAGAATTCATCAGTCAAATCACAACCACTGCAGTTTCAATGTTGTTAGCAATTGGAATATTTTTAACTAAATGTATTTTCATTTACTTTTTAAAATAATTTGATTTTGAACATTTTTTGTCCATAGGTAGTATTATTTAAATAATTATCACTTTAGAAAAGTTATTCTTTAGGGGATTGGCTTATTGCAGTTATATTTATCAGGTGGTTTGATGTGTACAGTGTAAGTGTAAACATTTGTTTTTCAGATTATTTAAAAAAATCTGTAAATGGGAGAACATATTTTATATGGTCAGTATTGCTTACAAGTATATTTTTATTCAAATGCAAAATGTTATTTTTTGTATGTTCATACAGAAAGTAAACTTATAATTATTCACTTTATTCTTTTGTTAGTAAAACCAATTATTCCAATAAATACATTTTTGCTTATTTATAATTACAAATTAATTAATTTATTATTAATAAAAGTTTTAGTCACTTGTGATTATTATTATCTTTCTAATTGTAAATAAATTTTGTGATAATTAAGTGGAAGAATTTACTTTGGGTCCAAATAATTAATAATGCTGCATTTTAATCCTATAATAATAAGTAAACAAATAAAAACATTAAAATGCATTTACATTTTTTAGAATACTTACTATTCTAACCAAGAAACAATTGATATATATATATGTATTATAAGCTTATGAAAGTAAATAAATTTCCTTTTAAATATATTAGAACATTATTTAAAATACACTAGATATTTTAGAACCGGTGGCCAACTTTTGTGTTCATAAGATCTACTTTTTATTTTGTAAACGTGTTGAGATCTCGATCGACTAGTTGTCATAGGAGTAGTCTAAGTGGAAGGAGGTGTGAAATACATACTATTTTTATATACCTACCTAGCAAAAGGTAAAAAATAACAATTATTTAACGGACCAAAAAACTCATGTCCATGGGAATTAAAGCAACATGACTACATTAAGTCAAGATTAAAAATATTTTCAATAATGATATGACTTAGTGGACTTCGCCTATCTAGAATTGAAAATTTTTTTAGAACAAAACAACAATAAAAAAACTTGAAAATCTTGACTTAATTTGTTTCACTTGTTACCCCACAGTTCTTGTCAGATTGGTCTCGCGATCGACCAAAATTGGTTTTGCTATCGACTGGTGGATCATGATCTATTTGTTGGCCAACCCTGTTGTAGAACATAAATCTTGTGTAAGTTATGAATTCACAAGTTTAAGATCATGTTGAACTTTGTGTACATATTTAATAAAGATTGGGGTTGTTATGTCTGTTGGAGTCTCAATACATTTTTCATGCTAGTGATGATGTCAGGTTTGATTGTCAGAAATTCATAGGTAATAAGAAATTAGTTGATCAAATGTTGCCAGTTTTAATATCAGAAAATTTTTATAGAGAGCATGGGTAGACAACAGTAACATTATTACGTATATGTTAACATACCAGAGATATAAGAAAACAAATGTTATTGATAATAATATAAATAAAAAATGTGAAACAACAAAAAAAGATATGACTGAAAAATTAGGTTATATTAAGTTTTTATGATACAATATATCAAATAATATCACTTTTAATGAAATGATTCATTCAAGAAGTTTTGATATTAGAATTTTTTAAAAGAGAACAAATAAACAAACCTTTCTTATAAAAATTAATAATTGAATGGTTTATTTATTATTCAGTAGTTAATAATAAATTTGAGCACTAGAAGTAATAGAATGAAGCTGCGATCCATGGATTTTCCTAAGTTTCAAGTTATGTCATTCTATTGCGTTAAACCATGCAAGGCCAAAATGTTTGTTGCTCCGTAGTTTATATAAAAATTCACTCGAAGTTGGTGTATCAGAAGTGACATAATTGAGTTGCGATCCATGGACCTTGAACTCTAGAATACATCACTATCACTTTTCTAAACTGTGCAATTAAGACTTCAACTGTCTATTAGTTATCCTTCTTTCGACAGTATGTCTCAACCAACTTCATTTCCATCTCTTAATTCTTTAAATTATGTCAGTGATACCTGTTTGTGCCTTCAATAGCATCTCTATAACTTACAAGCTTAAGAGATAGGGTCATGTGATCTATGACTCTTATTTTGACAATCTCTGTATACAGTTTAGTTGCAATAGTTATTTACCTGTGGTGAAGTATTCTTATCATTTAACTTGTTGTAAGCAGCAGAAGCACATTGGAATCTGTGCTCTATCTTGACACCACCTTACTTTCATGCTAATTAGCAATATAAAACAACTTTCATTACTTCTTTTACTGTTGCAAAACTTTTTAAATCGTTTTTCAAGTCACTGTTATGGTAAGTTTACATTTTAATTGTAGTAAAGTAGTAATAATTGTCAGACTCTTTTGAATGAAGAATGCTTTTTTTATATTTTTTTTCTGTTTTTTTTTTCTTTTTACAAAGGGATATTAACTTTTTTAACACATGTTAATAGTGCAAATGAAAAAACTTCAGCCATTTTTTTTTTTTAATTCATCAAAGTAATCATAAAAGTCTTGTCACAAATTTTTTGTCATAAATTATTAGTGGAATATTATATCTAATGCGTAAGAGTGGTGTCTTGTTTATTTTAAAATAAAATGACGTTTTGAAAGGAACAAGGGGATAAGTTTAGCATATCTTTCTTGAAATATCTTTTTTCTATTTTTTTTTTTTAATGAAATTTCAAACTCACAATGATGCTTTATGAAATATTAGAAGGATAGACCAAAAATTAAAGATCTCTGAATCAGTTGTCAGCTGTGACAAGTATTAAAAAAAAAATCTATTGAGTCAGTTGAATGTAATTATTGTTCTCAGCCTGTCATTTTGATTCTTGAATTTCATATGACTTCCCTAGCAACTATCTATACTGTTATTTCTTATTGCTTTAGAAGGCAATTTATTAAATTTAATTTAAGTAAGTTATAAATTGTATTTTAATTAATGCTGTTAATGTTATTTTTTTGTCAATGTTTATTTAATACTACTAAAAACCATAAGCATATATATATTTGTAAGAAATAGTTTTATACTTGAATTTGAAAAACAAAGAAAGAACTATTCTTTTATTGATTGGTAAAATTATTATAGACATAGATTTAATGTTTTGATATATTTTTAAAACAAGTGTAAAAAGTGTTTTTAAAAATCAATCTATAAATGAAATTTATCTTTTTAATATGATATGTGTGCTTTATTTTGCTGTATAAGTAATGAATTTTTAGTCAAATTTGAGATGAGCATACAAAAATATGTGTGATAAGAAAAAATTGATGACCACTAGTTTCAAATTTCTGGAAAATAGGGATATTATAGTGCTTAAGTCAAAATATTTGTACATTATATAATTAAAAAATTGGTGCAAAAATTTACCATATAAAAAAAAGAAACAACTAAAAAACAAACAAATAAACTATTTATAATGAAAATATACAGAATTTTTTAAAAGTAAGAAATTATGAGTAACAAAAAAAGAAAGTTTAATAATAATGAGCTGTGCTATTTGCTCCAACAAGCTTTTTGATAAATGCCAGCAGGAGAAAGCATTTAAAAATCTCTATCTAGAAACCACACCCTAACCTCAGTCCAATGGTTTCATGCTTTGGCACTCCTCAGTGAGGTGCTAGGGTAGTTTCAGACACTAGATTTAAAAATACCAACCCAAAGCCAGCATTTATCTAAAAGTTATCTATTGCAAGCTTAAAAAAAGATTAGTACATGTGATATATGTCTTTAATTTTTATTGACTAAACCAGTTAAGTGTTTTACAAGTCTTTTTTTTCTTTCAAAAATTTAGCAATCCAAATGTTTTTTTGTTATTTTTTTTTTGTCATCTTTGTGTATATTTTTTTATTTTTAAAGAATGTGCATAATGTAAATATAAATATACAGTTAAAAAAAATCAATGAAGTTGTATTTTTAATAAAATCTGTTATCATTAAGCATTGAAATAATTGTAATCGTAAAGAAGAAAATGTACACCCAGTCGTGCACTGTTTATAAGTATATATTAAAATCTTCATATTTATATATGTATATTAATTTATTATTTTAATAAAATCATATATTTCAAGTGTTAATTTTAAATTTTGCAGCTTTATTCTTCTCTCTCATAATTTAGCCATTAAAACTGAAAAAATGACCATTAAGGTGAGTGATGTTCATCATCTTTATGTCTAGGGAACATTTTCCAAATAAAAATTACAAAAAATATGAATAGAAATTAGGATTTAGAACAATTTTTTTTTAAAATTGAAGCAATCTATAGCATTTTCTTGATTCTCTAAAACCACAGTGAATATCTAGTAACTCTGTGTCTGATTGAAAACAATCTATTCAATAACATTTTTGAGAATATATTTGCTGTTATCAATAGTAATATTTTATAATAATTATCATAGTCTTTTCTGTCAGTTTTATGTTTATAAATGAGGATAATAATAAAAGATCAAGTCACCCAATTTTTTTTTAAGTTTATATATTCCTAAAAAAAAAAATCTATTGTTTTGAAGTCAAAATAACACTTTAGTATTTTAAAGTATCTCCAGTTATTTTATCATAATATGAGCTTTTTCATTTTTATGATTGCATAAAAATCTGTTTTAATTCTATTAATTTAAATGTCTTTGCCAAATGTGAATGAGTAGACCAAATGATAGATATCTCCATACAGTAGTGTCACCAAGTGCAATTCTTTGTAATCAATGGATGCAGGAAGGTTTGCACTTGACGTGGTGATCATGTAATGAAAGAAGACATCTGAATTATTGTATCATTATATAGAAGAATATCAAAATAATCCATTTATTTGAAAGATCATTATAATATAAAATATGAATTTAATAAGATTATATTGTTTCAAGTCTGCACAGATTTTTAATGCTTCAAAAAAAAAAAAAAAAAGTCAATTAATCATGCAGTATTATTGTGAATCATCGAGTTTTTGTTTTTCTAAATCCATATATTGCATACTAGTCTCTTTATTTTTTCTTTTAATCAAGTTGCTAATAATAGATTTTTGTCAGTGATTGGGACTCCCCCTTTTAGTGAACCCAAGAACAGATTTGCAACATTTATTTATTTCTTAAGAGAATTCCATGCCTTAGTAATATGACAAACTTGGGAAATGCAATTTAAATGTTTAAAAACTTGAAATTTAGTCTTGCGTTGTTAGCCGAGAGGTATCGCAGCCGCCATGCAAGCAAGTAGTTGGTTGCAGACGGGTGTGGGTTCGCGTCCCGGCAGATGCTATGACATATGAAAAACTTGAAATTTAGTATGAGTAGCAGTTGCTTCTAAAGGTTGACAACAAATTTCCTAACTACCTTTAGTATGAGACATTTTTTAAAATATTATTTTTAACATTATAGCATACAAATCTATTATGATCTCATCTATAATCTGCATATGTAATTATTAAGATGAGATTAGTCTTGTTATATTGTGACTATTAATTATAATTTAATCCATAAGATGCTATTGTATTGAGCTTGAAGTCATCGAAGTTTTTTTTTATAGCGATTTTTCCTGCCTAAACATAATATTTGTGATAATTGCTCCATATATTGTACAAAATTGTTACAATAATTAACTATTCAATTTTACAGTTATTATAATTTATTTTCAATAACTTTGATCCAAGATTACTATTTTAAGAAATACATATTAAATTCTCCAAGGAAGAAAAAATTGAATGAAGTAAGGAATAAAAGTTGATTTTTGAATTTTTTTTAAAAATCTAACATTGATTAAATAGTGACAATTACCATTATACAAATCAATTAATGTCTTTAATCTTCTATTAATACATCTGGGAGTTCTAAAAATATAATATACTTTATTAGACCCTCACAGAGAATTAAAGACTAAGCAAGTTCGTTTCAGTCAATGATTTTATATATATGTAGTCATTTACTTGTCCAATCACCATTTTTGTTTGGAAAATGAATTTAATTAAGAATAACTATACAAATCACCATTGTTTAATCTTTATCTATAGCTATTGTTCTATATTTAGGTTTTGAAACCTACATTGGAAAAAAAAGTTTGTACATTCATGTTCTTATATTTAGAAATAGACTTCTTAGACAACTCTTGCTCTATTCCTCTTACTTTACCACAATTACCATTACTGATATTACAGTTATTTCTATTGCTATTTAATAAGCACGACCATAATGACCAAGCCAAAGTTTGTGAGTGGCCATATTTGGACCACCCTAGGCAGAGCTATCCCTAAATAGGACTCAAAAACACAGTTGTTTGTCAGTGAAACTTTTATAACAAAATCCAGTTTCAATATCGATTGTATTGCTTTATACCAGATCACAACTAATAACTCCCATTCTACGAAACCTGTTCCCTGATCATTGTTTTTTTTATCTTAATGCTTTTTAAAAATATATTTTCTTGCATTTGTTGTGCATGAAATTAAAGGATTGAAATGAAATTTTGCTAGCACATAATCTCATTGTCATACGATGATTTAATCCTATATTGATCTAAGTGGCCAAAGTTTAGTAAAAGAAAAAGAGATAAATTGAGATTAAAAAAAGACTAAAAAGTGGGGCAACAAAAACTTAATGTCAGAATAACATTTGATGAAACAGCATCTTAATTTACATGACTGTAGTAGAAGCTACTTTTGGTCATTCTGATATTTCCACTTATAGTAGCTTGAATTTAGTAATATATAAGAAATTTATTAGTTAACATATATGCACATATATACTCAAAATGTATGTATATTTGTATAGATAGTGTATTCATATACAAATATTCTGACTATAAATTATTGAAAGTAACAATATTAATGTTAAACAAAATTAAAGTTAACACAGTAAAAATAAAATATTGCCTACATAGGAAATTAAGATAATAATAGTATAACAGTAAAAATAAACATAATAAGACAATCTTCTTATCATATGTTTATAGTAATAAAACTTTCTCCATTATTTTTTATGTAATTAAAATTACTGGATTTCCGTTTAGAAATCCACATCTTAAATGAGATAATTCTTAATTTTGGAAAAGCTGATAAATAACCATTTATTTTTAAAATTATTCATGAATATATTAAAAATTAAAAAAAAGAGCTACACACTTATTTAAGGGTAAAACAGAGGGACATTAATATATCAGGCAGATGAAAACTTGGCACTAATAATTATTTAATTTATACAAGGATAGAGATTGAATCTTCCTTTTAATGAGCTGGTTTTGATAATTAAACGTAAGTTTAATTATAAACATTAAATTAATATATATTATCACAGATCTTCACACTGTACATTGGAATATTCTTTAAGACCAGTATTACCCTTTTTCATAACAATTCTTGTTTTCAAATCTAAATTAAATATCAGAATTGAATGTAGCAGATGGACTAAAACTTAATTTTAAAAATCTATAGGAACACATCTGTTTTTTTATATTTAAATTTTTTATTCAAGAAATAATGCAATTGGCATTTTACAATATTCATGATGATTTAAAAAGTTTACACAAATTATAATACATTGAAGTACAAAATTCTGTATGAAATATAGGCACAATTGTCAGTAATTAAATAATTATACTTTTGGCATAAAAACAAAATATATATTACAAACATTTGAAAAATGAAACTATAATTATGGTGACATAATTTAAAATCTCAAATAAATGTAAACAAATCCTTTTTTTTTTTTTTTGATGCTAATAATTTATTCATATTATGTACATGGATGTTCATATTATAATAAATACACATTAGTGAATGAAATTGTATAGTATACATTAAACATTAACAAATTCTTTTTTTTACCATAGTTATACTATTCATAGTGTTTTATTAGTTTTATATATTAATCAAAAGTCCACAATTCTTAAGTTTCTCTGAGCATTTCAGACCAAAGGTGAAGTAACTGATTCCTAAGCAAAAGTTCCTTAATTAATTCCCAACTAAGGAAAGTAAAAATAAAATAAAGTATCTTTGGCTAGGGTACTTGAAATTTGGAGCAGCTTGCCTACACAATAAATTCTTACCTTAATAAAAATAATATGAAACCCTATTTCTAAAGAATAAATTTGTAATATCTCTACATACTTCTTCCAGACTATTTGCACTATTTATTAAAAAATTAATCTAAGAAGGAATTTGAAGTCTACAGTTATCCACTCCACCTTATACAACCGATATACATGTGAAAAAAAAAAAGGTCTCCAATATACATATTTCATTCTAAACCAGCACTCATTAGTTGGTTCATTTGCTATCTTAATTGTAAGTATAGGGGATTTGAACTCAGATTTTCAAGCACCCTTCAACTATCCACACTATCTCATGCAACTGATACACATGACCACACACATGTAGAAAAGATAAATAATCATCAATATACATATTTTGTGCTAAAACAGCACTCATCATTTGGTCCAGATTATCATCTCCCACACACACAAATATATAATCAGTGCTCAGTTTATATTAAGATAGCAAATCTTCATACTTTAATGGACAGGCTTCAATCCACTCCAACCTGAGTTCAAATCCCCTATACTTACAATTAAAGCTCACAGGTTTGTGAAGAGTGCCTGGTTTTCAAATATTTGCTATCTTAATATAAACTGAGTACTGATTATATATATGGGTGGGAGATGATGTCTGGACTCAATGATGAGTACTGATTCAGCACGAAGTATGTGATGTTGGAGACCATTTATCTTTTTTATATACTGTATATGTAGACATGTGTATCAATTGTATAAGATGGAATGGATAACTGTAGGGAGCTTCAAAGTCTGAATTCAAATCCCTTCGAATTACATTAAGTTCAGTATAGCCAATATATTTGCATTTAAATAAGAAATTAATCATAATTTGGGTAGTGCTAAAGTGAAAGAAAAAAAAGCAAGTCAAGTATACCGTATATTTTAGAAACTTGCACATTAAGAAGAAAAAAAAACGGATTTTGATTGAGAAAGTTATTTAAAGAAATATGGATTAATTAATATTGTATCACCTATTTAAAATGTTTTAAGCAACATTTTTTTTTTTTTTAAAAAAAAAAACTGTTTCCTATAAAATATTTACGAATAATCTTTGATCTTTAATTAATTATTCATGAAATATTTTTTATAAATTTCCGTTTGTAAGATGTTAATGATTTCGTAGAAGCTTTAATATTTTAGAGAATATATATTTTTATACAGTCTTTCAAATCACATTCTAAAGTCCATATTAAACTCAATAATAAAAGTTTATTAATTTTCTGCAATTTGCATGAGAATTGATTTATTTGAATCTTTTGTTAAAAAATTAAATGCTTTAAAAAATGGGATGGAAAAATTAATGAATGTTAATTGAATGTAGCTAATTAATTAGTAAATTCTAAAATATATATATTGTATTGAATATATTAAGTGACTAATTTTACATATATCTCCATTTTTTATTGGTTTTTAATGGCACTATTGTCCGACCGATACTTGTTTAAATACCCCTATGTCATGTCCCCTACCCCCAACCAGTTACATCACAATGATTTCTTTTTCTATTTTTAAAATTCAATATTTCATATTATTTTCTTTATTCAATTTATTTTAAATTTTTCCAAACATTTTTTTTTTGTCTCTCTGCTTTGATTATTTAGATATAGTAGGTTTTCTTTCTAAATACAAATTCATCGTATTATTTTTTAATAATTGATATTTATTATTTTAATAATGTATAACACAAATTTTAATGGGATTTGTTTTTACCACTAACATAAGCATCATTCATATCATTTTATACCAATTTTTTTCTATTCATTACTATTGTTTGTCATATTCCATATTATCATTAACACCTACTGTTAAAAGATAATGGCTTTCAAAATTACTAATTTAACTTTGTTTTTGTCACTTATGGGTTCACATTTAATTACCTTTCTTTTATATTATTATTATAAATACTACATTATAATCCAGTGATTATTTTTAAAATCTGTTAAGTACATTTTTTTTTGTTATTTATAAACATCTTTAGCAGTATATCTTAACAATATTAAACACATTCCACGCTTACAGAATTTTCTGTACTATCTATTGTACCCATCACTTCTTCACTTCTTTTGATTACCGAGGGTGCCACCAGGTCCCTAACGACCTAGAAAATTTAATTTACGGTAATCAAAAGTTAATAATGATGATGATTGCCACCAGCTAGACCCAGAGAGAAAGAGATCTTTAAGATTGTTCAGACAATTGAGAAAAGAACACCAACACAAACCTTAGCCCAAAATAATTTTAAATAATTTTAAAGTTTATTAAATTCAAGAAAAGAAATAAATCTCAGGCAAACAAAATACAATAGTTTTGACCTAGATTTTACTGGTGTATTTATCAGAGAGTGTATACGAGTACATTAAATACCCTATCAGATAAGTTCATTTTCTCACCTAGGATTTAAACAGAGATTTACATTATCTTTCTGCTAATGGTTTATAAAAACTAATTCCAGTTTCCCTATTTAGAAATTTCAAAAATAAAATGGTCTTGCAAGGAATACAATGAAACAGCGCAGGCGAGCTTTCCTTGGCCCAGAATAAAGCATCGGGACCAAGAATGTCATATGTCTGCAGAACAGCTCATGGTAAATCATATTCAAGATTATTACAGTTGACCCAAATTCAAGACAATAAAAAAAAATAGAACAATAAAAGATTACAATTTTATTTAATCTTAAAGAGAAGAAAACAAAATCTCCAATCTAGGAAAAACAGAACACTATACTTGATAAACCGCCAGCCAAAAGATTTGTGGGCTGCAGGAAATGCAAACCAAGCTTATCTAAATTAATTATAATGAAAAGAGGACAGATAAGGTAAAAGAAAATTATTAATATCTGCCCAAGTATTTTTCAAAGGTTAGTAATATAAAAAGAGAAAAGACTAACTATAAAATCTAAATTTGCAATACACTCTCGGATAAATAAATAAAAATATGAAAATATGGAATCTTAAAACTAAGAATCCAGCACCCTATAAATAAAATACATAACATTAATGATATTTAAATTGAATATGCAAAATATATTATAAACTGATGTTTCTTTTAAGATTAAGCTAAGACTTTAATAAGAGATTTAAACCCTGGTTAGAAACTGAAAATGTTTTACCTCGAGGCATAAGGTTAGGTTCACTGGATGTCTTTTAGCAGCACCCACAGTTTATTTCATTTGAAAGTTCCTACGAAGATTTTGGTTTCCATTTATATGTTCAGGAGGCTGAAGGCAATCCTAAGGATCAGTTCTTGTTCAGGATTTTACAACATGATATTGAAGAAACAATCTGGGATCTGGCTTTGGGTTGGTTTAGCACGGCATGTTGTAGATAAGATTTATCATGGCATATAGTTTTGGCATCCTGCAGAGATGATCTTATTTAGCAATTGGAAGACAGTAATATAATTTCAACAATATTTCCTAATGGCAAACAGCAAAAGGTACTATTAGGAATGGTGATCTCCAGACATGGACAGAAATCTTTTTAGAATCAGGCAGCACAGCAATTTGAATCAGGATCACAAGTTGCACACAAAGTTGAACCAATACACATCACAAGTAGAATAAAAGTGAATAGCTGAACAATAAGAACAAGCTGAATGAAATTAATCGGCAGAAGAAGCCAAATAATAATTAGTCCGAAATCCCAGGGTTATTTATATGCATTCTTATCTCCCACTTCATCTTTAATTAGGTTTTTGCCCAGGACAAATCTCTATCTCAGACTTGATCTTAATTTAAAATCTGACCAGGGTTCCTCTCTTAGCCAAAATTAATTAAAAACAAAAAGTAAATGCAAAATTAAGTTTCAGCTTTCTTTCCAAAATTAAAATGCTTTTCCTTTTTTTCTTTAAAAGATTAAAACTCTTTTTTTAAAAAATTAGAATGTTTTTAAAAATAGAAAAAAAAAAATATCAAAAGAAACTTATTTTTAAACTAAAAGTAAAATCTATTGAAGAAAAAATTAAAATCACGGAATTTTAAAATATAGCTGTTTATGTGTGCTATAACATATACAACTTTCGAATAGATTTGTTTTAAAACTATTAAAACAAAAGTTAGTTTTAATTTTATGATGGAAAACTTTTGAAGTGGATAAAGCATCTGGTTTGTTATCTATATCAGGGTGCGGGAATATTTTTAAGATAGAATCATTTTGGCAAAAACATAGAAAAATTAAAATTTAAGAAACCACAACTTGAAATGTAATTTCATTTGTTATTTATAAATTTAATAACATAAACTATGCATATAAAAAATTTGAGCACCTCTTAAGCTTACATATAATATTTTGATGGGTGAAACAAGAAAAAAAAAAACATTTTTTTTTTTGTGTAAATTTTACTTCTAAATAGAACTTTTTTTCCTTCAAATTTCCATTGAATAGAATAATTTTGCATTATAAAATTTATCAATGAAAAAAATCATTTATATAAATATGAAGATATGTTAATATTCAAATTTTGAAATATTATGTTGTCAGCCAACTTGTTCACATTGGAGTATATTTCATGCATTTTAATAATAATAAAACTTTCAAACTTGAATCGGTTAGTCTGCTCCTGTGTTCTCTTTTAACATGATTCATTTAAGAAAACAACAGTTCACAATTATATGTTAAACCAAAAAGAGTCAAGATCCCAAAAACTAGTCATCTAACATTTGAATAATTAATTGGAAAAGAATTACAGCATTTAAAAATGATGTCCTGTGTTGTTTGCTCTCTAATTGTTTGAGTTTCTTCTACATGCATTACCATTTCCTGAAGTTTTTGAACTCAAATACTTTTATTTTGAATTTCCAGTAGCTCTATTTATAGTTGTGGAATGGATATTCCAGGAAATGTTTTAATGACTATTAATTTCAAGTTACATCTCATTGGATATAATATAAATTTCACAATTTCTTGATGTTTTTAAAATCTTGAAATCTGCTTATAAAGGAATCTAAAGTGAAGTTACCATTTCCATAAATATTTTACAATCAATTTTCTCTTGATATAGAAGGCTGTCTGCAATTTCTTAATTTTTAAAAAATACAAATTCATCTTTAGTAACATCTTCCAAAAAATACTCCCAATTTCTGCTCAAATGTAACAACTTCTAATAACTGTAAAACTGTATTTCCTTTTTCTTACAATTTCAGATTCAGTTTATTAAAATGGTCGGTCTCATCAATCAAGAAACAAGGATTTTGAATCCATTGTGGATTATTAAATAATCGTAAGTTGTATGCATTGTAATTTTTACATTTCAAGAAAATATTCATTTTTTTTAAACACTTGAGGAACCATTTCAATGCTTTCCCCTTTGATAATGATTTTACAGATATAAATGAAACTAAATCTTTATACGGAGTACCAATGTTTAAAAGTCTATGATTCAATGCTTTAGATCAGATCAAGTTAATTATTGGTATAATAATACCCATTACACTTTTTAGTCGTGATAACAATCCCAATGGTTTTGTCACTAAAGCTTCTTGGTGCAAAATACAATGAAATGAAATAATTTCATGGGGAATATGAGTTGAAAATAATTTGACAATAGTAGGAGCATGCCATCAGTCACAATGCACACTACTTGATCAATATTTATAATTTTATTTTTTAAACATATTAATAGACTTTCTGAAATATCTTTACTAATAGTATGTTTTTCAAATGGCAGCACATCAAGAAGTTCTTTTTGAACTCCAGAAGATGTGATATATTTTAATCATGATACACCAATGTGCTATATCGGAAATATCAATCAATTTTTCAACAGCAATGTATACAAATTCAGCAGAATTAATATCCATAATTTGCATGTTTGAAACTACTTCAGAAATAGTTATAATTCTTTTCTTTACAGTTGTAGCTGAAAGGGATACATTTTTACATATCTCGGCTGTATTTTTCATATTTTCATGCAATTTTTTAAAAATTCACCATCACTAAATGATTTGTCCGCTTTTGCTATTTGTAGGGATAATATAAAACTTACTTCCATAATATTTGATGAAGATTTCATCCAAATTACCAAACTTGTTTGTTGAATTAATGCTTTCTTTTATAATTCTTCAACAGCTTTCCATCTACTATAACTATCAGGATACTTTTTAATGTTCTCCAAAAAAAAAATGTTGTTCAATATTATTAGATTTATTATTTTGAAGTTGCAACTGGCAAATTAAACATTGAGGATTTCCACTTCTATAGATGCAGATTTCTCTGTCCACATTTCCTCGCTAATTTTCTTTTTCTTGAACACATTACTTTATGAAGATTATTACCACAATTTTAATGCAATAAACATTGAATTGTCTATAATTTAACACTGAGTTAAAACACACTTATAGACCGAATAGAATAAAAATAATTGTTAATTCTAAAGCACAGGTTGTAATGACAGTTCTACTGTATGTATTATTTTAAATTTAAACTACTCATGCTCATCACAACAATATATACATTTTTGTATTAATTATATTAACTAAATTATAATAAAATTAATAGAATTAGTTATAAATTATATATTAGTATATATGAATAAAATATTTTATATTATTCACTTTTTAATAAAATTTATATAATTTTTTTTTATATCCAAAATGAGGGAACCACATTTCATCCACTAAAAAGCCACACTTGGTTCCAGAGTTACTAGTTTCTTATCTTTGATCTATACATTAGTGCTTAGGCCATTTATGCTAAAGATAAAGAACATTTAAGTCCAAGTTTTATAATGAAAATGCTATAACCAGTAACTCGTACTGCTTCCAAGAAAAGTGTTTGATATAATTATCATCACAAATTTGATTTTTTTTTAGATTATAAGCATTATTTGCAATAATTATTATAATATTTATATAAAAAAACAACAACTATAAAATCATAAAAAAAAATGGAGAAATAAAATTTTTTTTTTTAGAATAGCTTCTAACTGGAACCAGTTGATTGCTTTTTTTTGTGATTAGTTATTGTATTGAAATAGAGTTCCTTTCTATTATTGTAAGCATTATTTACAATAAGTATTATAATATTTGTACAAAAAAGTAGAACGCCCGCCTCTTCCTATATATTTCCAAATGCAGAGATTGCTAAACTCCAAAAAAGTAGTATAAAATTTATACTATGTGAGCAAAATTCAAACTAATTTAATTTTTTAAAATACAGACACCCATAGGGAAATAATGAGAAGGACATCTGTTTAACACATACGAGTGGTAGCTGTCGAGGACTGAGTTTTTCTTAAAATCTATATAATAAGCCATAGATATTATTGAGCAAAATTTTTTTTTTTTTTGAATTTGTATATTTTCTAAATAAACTTTTATTCAATTGCCTATGCATTACGTTTCTTAGAATTTTCATTTGATTATGTTGGAAGCAACTCTACCAAGACAGTTATATTTTAAAGAAGTCCTATCATATAATAGTTATTATTTATTAAATATTTACCTATATTTAAAAATGGTTATTTTAAAATTAAATATATTACTAAGACATCTTTATTATTACAAAGTCAATTGTAAAGAATTGGCTATATGATAATGTAAATATCATAAAAGTTTTGTTTTTCCCCATAAAATTAGATCATTCTTTAGCACAAAGGTATAAAGTTTAAATTACATTTTTTATATATCCAAATAAAATAAAAAAGGGATCTTTAACAATTATAATTAAGTACATTTTTTAAAATAACCAATATAATACATTATAAATAAGCAAAAGTGTAACTATAATGCTTGGACCTAAATATTGGACAATGACAAGCCTGTAGCAGATAATCAAATGTATAACAATAGGCACAACTAATGGAATTAAAAGAAGAAAAAAATTCCTTTATATTCATGGCCAAAGAATTATTAAGAAAATGTTTATTTTATGATGATTTATTATTAAATTAAAAAGCAGTGGAAATATAAAACTAAATATAATTAACTAAATATAATACTAATTATACCATAAAATTAAATGTTTAAATAATGTAAATTTAGATTTTTTTGAAGACAAGATTATTATAAGTCTTTTCCATATGAAAGAGAATCCGTGGTTTTTTTTATTTCCTCTACTTTTATCCCATTTAGTGTAAGCTTTAGTAATCAGTAGATATGAGATGGTAGAGCTTAATAAATTCTTATCCAGTGCTGTTTTATTTAAATACCTTAGACTAGTTTCTAGCTTATGACTTTCATCAATGAAGAGTTATTTGGATGTTTTTTTTTTTGGAACTGTGCATTTGGACTTTTTAGAACTAATGCATCTTTCCTCTGGCAGCCATTTTTTATTTACTGAATGGCATAAAAGTAGAGTAAATAATAGCAATGTGAAAGCTAAGATCATGTGATACATTGTTGGTTATGTAACATATTATTGGTTTTGAATATATTTTTTGATTTTCTTTTATAACTACATATTTATTATTTTAACAGATATATTAATAGGGTGTTGTTTTTTTTTTAATTTTAAAAACAAAAATTAATCTTAAATTTGATAAATTTTGACCATAATTTATTGAAAATACTTAAAAACTTTTTTTTTATTCTTTATTTTAGTATTATTATGCAATTGTCTCTCAAGTTAAAGAAATAATCCATTATATATTTATAGATGTTTTAGCAATCCTTTATATGTTTCAGCCAATTTCAGTATAATATTCTATTGTATAAATAGATGCCATATCTTACATGACATTTAAAGCACTGGTGCACTAATATCACAACTTATTATTATATTAATATCACAGCTGTAACTACATTTAATTTTTCAATCTTCTCAGTTTTTGTGTATGAGATTCTTATATAAACATTCACATCTAATGAATGACCAGTTATTTTTGAAACATCTAATTTGCTTTTGTGTTTTTATTTTAGTTACTCAACTTTCAGTGCCTTAATATAAAAACAATATGCATTAGTGGTCGAGAGTTGTCCTGGGTTAGCGGGTTCGCTTTCCGGTTGATGCTATGACACATGAGAAAAAATATATATATAAAATAATATCTGTTTATAAGTCTTAAGCTTAAATATTATTATTGTTTATATTTTTATATATGATATTTGTATATTGACCTAATGCAAAAGGTAAATTATTTTATTAGATCTTTTTATTTTTTTCATCTTTTTCTTCTCACTTTTAAATCACCATTTTTATGATCATTTATTGTCATATATAATTTTAGGATGTTCTTATTTTCAAAAACAAACTGGGAAAAAAATTATAACTTATAAACTGAAAATATTTTAAAGATAATATAATAGAACAATTTTCTGTCGATAATCAAACATTTCTAAAAGTAAATTAATTTGTCTAAGATCTTCAAAGTCTTACTAAACTATCCAGAAGTTTGTGACATGTGTCATCTTCAGGTATTAAACTGAAAATATTTAGTAGTTGCTAAATATATATATATATATAATTTTTAAAGTTGTAGATATAAAATGTTTTTATAATGAATATAGCGAAATATGAGATATTGGGCGTTAAATACAGCCTTTAAAAATTATTCAATATTTTTACTCTTATTTTATTAAACAGTACAATATATATATTTATAAGCTAAATAAAATGATTTTGAGCACAGAAACTTATATTATTGTGAAGTTTATATACATAATTTATAATAAATTGTTTACAGAACCCATTTCAATAAAATGTCCAACTTTTTCAATATTAATAACATCAAATAGCTTTTTCATCATTAAATATCAAACAATATAAAGAACTTGACATATTTGCAGTTTATTAAAATTAGAAAAAACCTCATTACATATTGTTAAACATACAAAATTGTAATATTTTACTATAAGTTAGTGCACTAATGAATAAGTAACCATGAAATTGTTTGGATGAATGGGAGAAAAAATTGATAAATGAAGCAAAGAAAAGAAAGGGATTGATAAAGAAATTAATAGTGTTTTCATATAATAAGTATGATGTATGTAGAATTGTATGGAAGGGAGTGACAATAGCAGGGTTAACATATGGTAATGATGCATTATATATTAGTAAAGGGGTATTAGATAACTTAGAAAAAGTACAAAGAGAAGTTGGAAGACATGTAATAGATGCAGATATGTGGACAGAAAAGGAGGCAATTCAAGGAGAAATGAGACAGTCAAGTTTTATATATGAGAAATGCAAAATGAAAATGTTTGGTAGATTGCACTTCATGGATAGTAAGAGAATAGCCAAAATAGTATGTAATTGAGTTATGAATAAAGGGCAAGCAACAGGATGGGTGAGAAAGGTGATATGGTATGCAGAAGATTTGGATAAAGAATTTATGTCAGTATACTTATACAAAAGGTAGCATGATTGTGTTAGGAGAATTGTTGAGTGTTGTAGAGGTAAGGAATGGAATGGAATAGAATAGATGCATTAATAAAGAATAGAGAGTTGGAGAGATGGAAATCTAGTATGGAGAGTAAAAAGAGTTTAAATATATATAGAAGTAAACAGAATATTGGGTGTGAGTTATTTTATGATAATAGTAAGGAAGTAGTTTACTGCTTAAGGCTCGAACAGGATCTTTAGCAACAAAAGAATGTACACATAAATGGGAAACATGTTAGTGATTTAGTCTGCTAGTTGTGTAAGGAAAGCATAGAAAATATTAGGCATCTGTTAATTGAATATAAATACCTGAAAACAGAAAGAGTAGCCAAGAGGTCAGTGCAGCTGCCTTGCAAGCAAGCAGTTGCTTGCAGACAGTTGTCATGGGTTCGCTTCCTGGCCAATGCTTTGACATATGGAAGAAAAAAAAAGCAGAAAGGATACAAATAATGAAGTTGTGGAAGAATAAATATAAACAAAGTTATTATACAGAAAGTGGGTTATTGGTTTTTATGCTGGGTTTGGTAAAAGATAAGGGGGATTTAGATATAAAGGCTATGGAGTTGACAAAGATTATGTTGTGGAAATGGGATGGAGCAGGATAGAGAAGAATATGGGAAAATAGGGTGGGGAATGGAAAGGTAAGGTAAAGTAACTAACAGATTTCTTTGGGCATAGTGGCTGAGAGATTCCTGACTCCATATAAGGAGAAGTCACAGTGCATCACATCACACGTAGCTACAAATATATCTGAGAGAGTAATTTTTTTGGTCTTTTTAATTATGTCTAGTTTGTTTTTAAATGTGTTCATGTGTGTTCTTGTTATGTCAAACAACTATTATATATGTATATCATGTCATTTTTTTTGAAATGATCATAAATACTTTTCTTTTCATTGGGTAGTTGAGATTATACTTAGTGTATATACAATAAAAGAAATTAGCTAATAAAATTAATCTTTAATGAATATTATAAAATTGTGATACATTTATTTTAAAAGATGATAATTTGGCATGTTTGTATCTGTACATTAATGTATAATTATACAAAAAAATCTTATGTAGCTTTGTGAATTACTATTTTATGAAGTGTCATAATATGGA
Source organism: Epiperipatus broadwayi (assembly GCA_028023455.1). Lineage (NCBI taxonomy): Eukaryota > Metazoa > Onychophora > Udeonychophora > Euonychophora > Peripatidae > Epiperipatus > Epiperipatus broadwayi. The sequence continues at coordinate 25,416,380 of JAQFVV010000002.1, forward strand.
TAACGATCTCAACCTTGATGGTATTGGTATTGGTTGAGTTTGAAAGTTGAATATGATAATGATTTATCTTTGATTTCTAATAAATTTAAGCTTAAAAATCAACACGGAAGTAGATATTCAAATGTTTCAAACCTCTGGTTCAACTATCTGGTTTGGTTCAGTGATAGAATTAGCATACTCTGGAACTCGACGTCCATCATTTACATCCTAGTCTTGTTATTTTTACTGTTTGAAATCCTTATGAGCAATAAATCATTTGATCATTTATATTTACTTGATAAATATAAAAGTGTTGTCTGCAATTTTGCACTAAACGATAATTGCAACATAATGGAATTAAAGATGAATAATTATTACTTTGATAGAAGTTGGAAAAATGATATCTACTTGGGTGTAGTATTATTGTTCTAAAGTTATAATGTATACTTAATTTTTTTTCACTGCTTTTTATTATTATTATTTTTTTCATGAACATTTTGATTCATCAAATTTAGGTCCTGCACAAATATATTTAATAATTCAGTTTTCTGAATTTTTGAAAAATATAATGCTGCTAACAATCCAACCAATTAAGATTGAAATTAAGTTGAGAGAAATCTTTAAACAAATAAGCAAACAAAAAAAAAATCGCTAAAAATAGTCATCAATTAGCGAGATGTAAGATAGGGTAAAGCAAAAATAGATGAACAAAAATTAAGAAAAACAATATTCACAGTTGATATTCCTAATCTTTAGAAATATTCTAATGAATTTAAATTAAAACATAATAAATTGTTTTCAAATATTAACAGATATTGAACATGATTCAGATTTGAATGAAATTAATAGGAAAATAACTGATATAATTTAAAAACCTGTAACAAAGATAGATGATATAAAAAAGCAATTGATCAATAAAAATTTTTCTGAGACACGACTTTTTATGAAGAAAAGAAGGAATATGAAAATATATAAAAATGATGCATTAAGACGGATTGAATATCATGAATTTTGTAAAGTGGTATGAAAAAGAGTAGATAATGATATAAGAAAGTATAATTCTAACTAACAAGGAAAGCTGTAGAAGAGAATAAGTCTCCAAAAATGTAAAACATTTTGGTAATGGTAGGAAACTTATTTCTTCTGCAAGAAGAAAAAAAAAATGGAACTATTACTGAAGACAAAGGTGATATCATGAAATATGTAGAAGAGTTCTATCAAAAATTATATAGCACTAAAGAATAATGAAAAATATCTCCTACAGCTACTATATCTTCTGAATTGCCCAGGATTTTAAATGAAGAAGTGAGGCATGCTATTAAATTTATGAAGAAGGGGATAGCTCCAGATAATGATGGAATTACAATCAATATCTTAAAGAAGCAGCTGAAGAACTAGATTTTTTTTTTGTCAAAGTTATATACCAAATGTTTAAATGATAAAGTTATACTAGATTATTGGAAGAATGCAGTATTATTATTAATATTTAAAAAAGGTCATAAAGATATTAGAAAATACAGACATATCAGATTCTTATCAGTTCTGTACAAAATTTTTCACCAAAATAATTACAACTCATCTATAGCAAACTTTGGATTTTAACCAATCAAAAGAACAAGCTGTATTTAAAGGTGGTTTTAGTACAGTGAATCATATCCAAGTATTGAGAGAAATTATAGAAAGGACCAATGAACATGAGTTGCCATTATGCTTTGGATTTGTAGATTATGAAAAGGCATTTGATTCTATAAACATTTGCCCAGTGATTAAAGCATTGGATCATCAAGGTATAGATCCAGGATATTGTCATATTCTGAAGAATATTTATAAAAATGCAACAGCAACAATTAGATTACATAATGATACTAAAAAGATTAACATTGAGAAGGAGGTGATTCCATATCTCCAAAACTTTTTACAGCAGTTTTGCAAGAAGTATTTTATGGATTAAAATGGGAAGCTAAGAGAATAAAAGTAAATGGAGATTATTTAAGTCATCTAGATTTTGCAGATGATGTAATTGTTTTTGCAAATAATGCTTTAGAGCTTCAGAAAATGTTGCAAGAGTTATCAGATGAAAATAAGAAAGTAGGATTAAAGGTAAATGTTAAAAAGACTAAAGTAATGTTCAATGAATTTTTTCAAAAGAAGAAAATAAAGATTGATAATGATGAGTTAAAAGAAGTTAACAACTACAAATAAATACCTTGGTCAAATTATTACTACAGATGGAAACATAATGGATGAAATTAATCATAGAATTAAACTTGGTTGGAATGCTTTTGGTAGAAATAACTTAATATTAAAAGGAAATATGCCTATATGTTTGAAAAGGAAGGTTTTTAATAAATGTGTTTTACCACTTCTTACTGTATCTGAGACTTGGACACTTAACAGAAAAGCAATGCAGACTTCAGATGACTCATTGAAATGTGGAGAGATGTGTTATGAACATCAAGAAGATATCTGAAATAAAATACATGGTGAGAGAACAAACAGGTATTACTAATATCATTGAAAGAATTAAAAGACTGAAGTGGAGTTGGGCTGGACATATTGCTAATAGAGATGATAATAGATAGACAGTTGAAATCTGAAACTGGATTTCAAGAGATTGTAAAAGACCTCAAAAGAGACCACATGTGAGATGGAGGGATGAAATAAGGAAATATGCTGGGGTGACATGGAGAAGAGAGGTTAGAAATCGGAGATGGATTGAACTTGGAGAGATCTTCATCTTGCAGTGGATCAATAATGGTTGAAAATAATGAGGATGATGATTTCTGTAAATGTTTAACGCAGCAGTAGTGTATTTGCTTACTATATTTGTGATCTATTTTCAAAGTTAGGAAGATACAGCTCTGAATTCCAAATTATAATCAGACCTAGAATTTTTTTTTACAAGTAGACAAACCATAAATATCCAGCTAACATCCAATATTGATCAGTAATATGTCTATAATAGCTATTATAAAATAAAACAAGAATGCAAAAGCACTAACCAATTGGTGGGCCCAATGAGTAATTCTCCCTCATTCAGAATTTTTCCTTGAAAATTTATTAGAGAGGCTTTTATCTGGTATTGGGTTATCTAAAAGCGATTTTACTTTAACTATATAAAAAAATGTGTTTAAATATTGATATCTCCTAGTCTTTATAAACAATGTTAAATGATATTAAAACAGGCAAAACTCTCTATATGTATTGCCACTCATTGCAAACCAGAGTAATCAATGAATGCCAGAAGGCCCATCTAGTGCCTACTCATCCAATGTGGCAATATGTATAGAGAGTTTTGCCTGTTTTAATAACAGTTATAAGCAAGCATAAGAAATGGTGATCATGCAATGTTAAATGAAAGGAATAAACTGACAATCCTGAATATGATATTAAATTTGAGTTAAAGCCTCTAGAAATTTGAAAGAAAGAGCTGAAATATAAGAAAATGTTTGAAAGTATTAAATTCACTTCTGATAATAAATCTAAATCTGCCACTTCAGTATATGGATAATGATAGGACAGTCATTATAGGTTTATATGAGAAGGTTTATGAGAATTTGAACTGATAACATTTATTTAAAGATAAGTATTTTTTTTTCCATATGTCAATGCGTTGGCCAGGAAGCGAACCCGGGCCAGCTGCTTGAAAGGCAGTTATGCTAACCGCTAGGCCACCAACGCTTGACTAGAGATAAGTATTTTAAAAATAAAATGTACCATATTTTTCCAAAAATAAGACCTAACCAGAAAATAGGCCCTAACATGATTTTTGAGAATGCTTATAAGCCTTATTCCAAATATAAATTTAATTAAGATCATCAGCCTGATAGACGACTTTTGTTTGCCCTTTGAAACATACAATGGGCATATTGAATTATAAAGTAATGAATTTATAAATAAACAATATTATTGACATTATTGCTTTAAATAAATGGTACTATACATTACATGGTTCATTTGCATTTTCCCCGTCAACTATTTTCAACAAACCTAATTCTATCTGAATAGAGAAATAATTTATCTACTGCAAATAATTATATAGGACAATTTATAGTTTCATTTATATATTTTTAAGTATTTATTTTATTTAATACTTAGATTTAGTTTTAGAGCTTCAACATGGTAGCTTTTAAATATTCAAGATAAAAAAAATAGTTTGATTTGTCAAACTTTTTTTTCTTCCTAAAAGACTTTATTAAAATACGAATATGATTTTATTAATGAAATTTAGTTTTAAGTTAAATCATCACTCTTTCCTGTAAAGAAAACTTTTTAAAAAGAATAACAGGGTTATTATAAGTAATTTGGGAAGTATTTACAATTTACATACTTTATAAAAATATTATTATTTGCATACTTGGAAAATGGATGGAAGTAGTTGTGTCATATATGAAGCATAGTTATTCAGTACACCATATGTTGTAATGGATGTACTTAATATGCATTTGTGGAATACAGAAACATTTCTGAATTTTTGTGTTTGCATTTTTTTTATTGCTTTTGTGTGGACAAACTATTCTTAACTGTTATCATTTTGCTACCACTCCTAACTTGCAAATCTTCAATTAACACTTGATTTAATGGCAAATTTAAATAAAATAATATTCTGATCACCAGACAGGATGAATGCAAAAAGAAAGTTATTCTTGTGGGATGCTCCCAGGGTAAGAATCTTACAGCTTTCATATAGAGAGAAGTACTGACATCCCCTGAAAATAAGCCACAGGATGTGTTTTGGAGGAAAATTAATAGAAGACCCGGTCTTATTTCCGGAGAAATATGGTATATCCAAAAATTATCAAATTTTGAAGATAGTACTAGGAATTTTAAAATAAAAGTCATCCCAGCTTTTATGCGGTCGGTCTCTGTAACAAGGGGAGCATGGCAATTGGAAAAAATTATATCTATAAATGTATATGACAAAAACTGCAATGATAGTAAAACTGTAATGCAGTTTATAATAAAATATCACCAATTATTTTTTTATGATTAAATAATTCCTGGCATAATGTTTTTCCAACTTGTCATATCATAATAAATATCCTTTGTCAGCTCAATAATATTAATATTAAAACTAGAAATACGCAAAGTATGAGATATACTCTTAAAAGAACACATTGAAACATTTATATAGACATATAAAAATGTCCATTTTTGATAAAAATATTTGTACTATTCATTTCATTAAAAATATTAATAATCTAAAGGTGAAGTTCTATATTAGTATCTTATTCTAATTTAATATACTTTTTTTTTTACATTAATAAATCATTTATAATTTCTCAATAAATTATGATTACCCATCTACTGTGTTTATTATTATCATTTCTCTGCTGACATATAATTTAATTTAGTTTGTTTTATACAAATTTATAAATTGAGAATTTATGTTGTTGAAAATTTTTATGTCTATCAAATGAAAGGTAAAACATTTTTTAAAAAGCAAAAATGCTAAAACAGTAATAAATAGTTAACAGAAAGGAATTATTATTATTTTTTTTGAAAATGAATATTTATATTTAAAAAGAAATTATTTAACGTTATTTCAAGATTACTGAGAAAACATTGAATGTATTGTGTTAAAAGAGGATTAGAAAATTTGCATTTAAAACGGAAATTATTACCTGATTCTATATATATTAATCAAAATTGTAATGCTTATATTTCATTATTATATAGTTCATATATTTAAGATAGCTTAATAATATGTAAACTATAGTGAAGAGATATAATCTGGCATCATTTATTTAATTATTATTATGTTTAATACATTTTATTATCTTATTTAAATAGATTTTGTTTATTTAGATAACTTGTTTAATACATTTTTTGTTTAAAAGCGAAAAAATTTAAAAATATATATTAGCCATTATAGTTTTTTTGTAAAATATCTTAATAGCTCATAGAGATAAATTATAATTATTTTCAATTTCTATTGTTTATACTGTAATATTTTCCCTTAATAATGCTTTCCATTATTTAATATAAAGTAAAATATTCATTGTTTTTCTGAAGGTTTGTGATGATGGTGTTCTAGCTGTATTTTTATATTGGACTATTTCCATCATCTAATATGTGTGTTGAATGTTTTTAGAAAAGTTTAATTTTATTTAAATATTCCAAATGCATTAAACTGTTAGTAATATCACAGCAAACAGGTTTTTTTGGGCGTATATAAAATTTGATATTTCCATAGTTTATCAATCCTTCAGAAACCTTATCAAACAACAACAAAAAAAATTTCTGAAGAAAATTTTAGGCATATATACATTGTAAAAGTTAAATATGACTGGAAATCTTTCTTTATATTCAATTTTTGTTTCCTTTAAAATAAAATAATATCACATATAACATGAAGCAATACAGCTCAGTGTTTAGAAGAAAACCTAAGATGTCATATCACACCCTTTTGGGATTTATTAGTGAGATATAAGTAAAGTTATATTTTTATACTATTAGGTCACAAACAGCTTCTCGAAGACAATTGTTTAGCACTTTGGAATATTTGCATTGTAATTTGCTATATCATATTAAACTTTGTGCATTTAATAAAAGGGAAGTCAAATTGAAAGTTTGTTTTCTAAGCAGTTTCCTGTGAGCTTAGAGTAGTGGAATATATCTTATAGATGGATTTTATCCCCAGACACAATTACTTTCAAGCCAAAAAGCAAAATTTAGGCTCTATTTTTAAATAATGTTGGATCGAAAGATTTATGTGAAACCTTTTATCAAATGATATTTTAACTTTATAACATCTATTTCAAGTAATGTATGATAGATGACAATTTTTATATTTGATAGCCTAGTCCAGGGGTCCCCAACCTTTTTGCACTTAAGAGCACACTCTATAATACCAGCCAGGTGGTGGGCACCATTTATTTTTTCAATGTAAATTTATAGTTGGATATTGTTAATAATACACATAATGTGCAAAAAAATATTTATTTCAAAAATAAAATTTTAACATATAATTAACATTTATATTTTTACGCTGTAAAAGTATAGTATGCTCTACAATTTGATTACAATATAATACAATATTTTATAAGAAATTTTAAAAATTAAATTTATTTGTATCAGATAAATAATTTTTTATCATGTTCGGATAGCGGCGAGCACACATAAAATGGTCTACGGGTGCTGGTGACCACGGGCATAGGTTGTGGACCCCTGGCCTAGTCACACTCTATTTTATCTGGCATATTGATTAAATATTTTATATTAAATAAAACATCCTCACCACTTATTGTGTCTATATATATTTATGATGCTTCATATGCCCATCGTAATATTATTAATTGTATTTCGTTGAATTAAGGTACATTTGTGGATCACACAAGATCTGTAGTGGATATTGATTTGATTTTCCTGATTTCCTAAAAACAGCTTATTGTTAAATGGAATAGTGGAATGGTAGGAAATTTAGCATTCTGAGTATTTCATTATGTAAACATTCTCAAAATTTTATCTGATAACAGGATAATCTTATGAATGTTATTGTGAGCCATAAGAATATAATGGATGCTATTTTTTGCTAGTCTGTGAAAAAACTTTTTAGATCTGCAAAAATGAATAAGATTAGTATTCCCACTATCACTATATCTCATAATTCATTGCATTGTTATCTTTTTTTTACTTAAACTTAGCGATCCAATCTGCTAATACAATACACCTGGGTCTCTTTTTACGCAGACTTATTTAACACGATTTTGAAGTTACGCGATTCGTGTTTCACCGGAAGTCGATTTTCGATAATGCGCTATTACTTTAAATAATAAATTTCGCGCACTTACGTTATATTGAAAGTAATAGCACATTATTGGAATTCGACTTTCATCTTAGTAATTTCAGTATTTTCAGTGCTTTATAATAGTAAGATTTTATGCAATAATGAAATTAAAATCATGATTTCCACATTTTATGTATACACATATTAAATTTTACAAGATTATAATGTGAATTTGTTCAAACATTGTGCGTGTTAATTTTGCATTTTAAATCACATTCTGTTTTTGCTTTTTAAAAAAGAACGTAATCAATTATTATTTTCTTATGAATGACACTAATCATTAACGTGCTCTTAAATTCCAACGAGAGCTAAATGGTTGTATGTCTGGATATCGCGAGCTTCGTAAACAATTAATAAAATCATCGTCTCAAAGATTAATTATTAATTACGTTGTCACCAGAAAATCATAATAATTAAAACGTGTATAAAAAAATGTAAATTACTGTACTGTAAATTATGCATAAAAATATATTATTTTGAATAAAATTAAATATTATAGTTAAAAAAAGTTTGTCTTGTATCAATTTTTTTCAAATTTGAAATTTTTTATTAGTCATATTTTATTTCTTTATTTTTTTTTTGGCGCGAATTTTAAAGTAATTTTACGTTGGTGATTTGCTTTTACGCGAATTTTGAAAAATCACAGACCGCATCCCTCCTTTTTCAATGTAAGTTACATCTATTTTTGCGCGATTTTGTTTGCGCATGTTTTCTGAGGAACCTATCTATCGCGTGAAACGAGACCCAGGTGTACGCTGTGTTATTGGTTTACAGACTGAATACAATCTGTTAAATTTTACAGTAGTTACTTTTTGATTGTGATTTTTAAGAATAGTAGAGTTAATTAGATTTACTCTCACTGCACATATTCATTATGGTAAACAAAAATGCAAAAATATACATCTATCCTAAATTTATGGTCCACATGTTCTTTGGAAGGTATCTTGTTCATTGGTACATTCATACTTTTTTAAAATTAGATATAAAAATAATATGTTTCTCCTCATGTATTGTTATTTAAATTAGAATTTTTTAGTGATAACTTTTGTTAAAATTGGATATAAAATGGCGATGTGATAAAAGATAAAGCAGCCGTTATAGGTCAAAGTCCTCTTCATTATATTCTCCAAATAAAAAGAGCCACACGATTATCATACTTTGAAAATAATTTTCCATTCTTGATTTACTTCTAACTCATTTAAAAATCAGTTTTGGAATGGCTGCGGTTACTTATCTTAGAGAAAAATCTAAGTCTGTTAGCACCTGAATTTTTTTTTCAAATTTTACTTATCCAGATTTGAATCTTAAGTCATTGGTATAGCATGTGAATGCATGACTATTGTACCATGAGACTCGTCAAATAGGGATGTAAATGCTATGAAATTTTGAATTACTGAATGCCCCTTTCTACTACATTTAACTTATATTTTTTTAAAAAAAAATTTTTGTATATAACATTTTTATTTATTTTTTATTTGTCTGGAATAATTTTTTTAACTTTATTGATATATGAAAGTTATTATATTATTGTATTTTTATATTGGAGTATTCCCATCATCTAATATGTGTGTTGAATGTCTTTAGAAAAGTTTAATTTTTAGTTAAATATTCCAAATGCATTCAACTGTTAGTAATATCACAGCAAACAGGCCAGCAACACATGAAGAAGAGGGGAGAAAAATACCTCTCAAAGCGTTGTGCATATACTAACCTGTTTGCTGTGATATTACTAACAGTTAGTGCATATACTAACCTGTTTGCTGTGATATTACTAACATTTATTTGCTGTGATATTACTAACAGTTGAATGCATTTGGAATATTTAACTAAAAATTAAACTTTTCTAAAGACATTCAACACACATATTAGATGATGGAAATAGTCCAATATAAAAATACAGCTAAAACACCATCATCACAAACCTTCAGAAAAACATTATTATATTATTCTTTAAAATTTCTGGGTTTTTTTCTTCCATAACATAAATAATTAATTACGACAAATAAATTATAATGAAAGTATTTTTTTTAACTATTTTTATTTTTGTACAGTTAGTTTATTCTCAAAGCAGAAATATGCATTTAAAAATAATTTTTTAGTGCACTTTTTTTTTTTTAAAGAAAAGAATCTATTTTTAACTATTTCCATATTTTTCTTTATTTTGGTTTTTACGAAAAAGAGTGTGCATTGTCATTATTTTACATTATGTGTATACCATATTTATAAGTAGTAAGTTTGATATTCAGTTTTTTGTTTAGATTTAACTGAGATTTTTATTCTAATAGATAGATCTTAGATTAGTATTTCTGGAAAAGGTAAATTTTTAACTGAAAATTGATTTTAACCCAAATAAAATTTTCTCTTTATCACGATCATTTTGAACAAGAACTTCATTTTCTTGGATTTGGATTTATAATATGTTGATTATTGTGCTATTTTAGCCAGTTCAAAAGATTATCTATAGAATGTACTTAATGTTTTGAAAGCAATATATTGTAACGGTATACATATGCTGTTACATTATTTTAAAATTAAAACAAGATCTTAAATAAAAATTGATTTATTAAAAACTTAAAAATAGAAAATTAAAAGTTATGTTTAACATATATATATATCACACAGATGGAAATACTTTAAAAAAAAAAAGTATTTAAAAGTAAGAAATTTAAAAAAAGTAAAGATCTAAAAATTAATTCTTTTAGTACAAAGTTATATAACAGAAAATAGAAATAAATGTTAATTAATTTCTATTTTAAGAATCATGTTTAATCTTAGTAAATGGAAATGATTGTTTTATTAATTAAATGTAAAGCAAACTAGCTCTTGGGGCACTTAAATAATTGAAAGATCAGATAAAAGAATAAAAAAATTAAAGATTGACCAAGGCAAGCACCACACCATGCATGGGCCAGAAAGGAAAATATCCAGATCTTAGGATCAGTGATGTCATGTTCTATGGATCCAAAAATTTAGTGATAAGGGAAAAAGAGAAAAATATTGAATTCATTAGTTGTTGTTTTAATCTGACTTGATTTTACAGCTGTATTGCGGACTCCATGATATAGGGGTCTTGCAATAAAATAGGTTTCACCAGCTGAGACCTTCCAAATGACAGTTCCTGACCCAAGTATTGGCAAGTAGCGGCTTCATTTCCAAGGAGGACGGACAATCTATGAAAGTGATCACAAGGATGGACTTCTAAATCTGTCGGAATTATGGGAAGTATAAATTGTGATATTCAATATGAACTTTTAAACAAACTTTCAACTAGTAACCTAAAGTATGAACTCTTACCTGACTTAAAAGAACTCTAAATCAATTATTTATATTTTTTTATGTATATGCTTGCTAATCATTTCCATTTTTCTTTTCTTTTTTTCTGTTAACTAAATTATTAAATTTAAAGTTGGATGTAGATAGCTGCATAGATTCATTAACGTTTATATTAGTTTAAGGGGATTTAATTTCAGACTATTTGTTTCATAGTTGAGTCGATGCTGGTAGAGAGATATATGGGTGTTTATATCAATGTAATGTGAAGTGTGTTAGCATACAGGGCAATGTGCCCATTTGGATGCATAATCCAAAGGTGTAATCATCACATTGAAATGGACGCAGAATATTCCCTGCAACATTGATTTTCTTTTATTCTATGGATAGGGACTAGTAAGTTTGCAATAGACTGCTCTCCCTCCATATGAAGCATTTCTTTTGATGTTTTATACATTCCTGTACTGGATGAGGATCATTTTTTTAAAATAATATCATGCTGCAGATGCACATTCCTATCAGCATGGTTTTATGCTAACATCTTCGTATTGCATTGGTTGTGTCTGTATACCAGGAAGCGAGCGTTGGTTTAGCCACAAACTTTTAGCCTGATGTTAGATGTTTTGAAAAGTTTTAATTGCATAATCTATGTAGCTTATCTATGCTCAACATTCTAAAACAAATTATATAAACTGTCTATTTGTGTGGATTTCAACTAAAGTATAAAATAATAATAACAAATTAAAGTAAGATTAATTTATTCCTCAAGTTTAAATTTATATATGTGCGACAAGATTGTAAATGTTTTTGTGTGTTATTACTGGCAGTAACTTTATTTTTTTAAAATATTGAAATACATTTAGGAATTTAGATATTAAATCTCTGGGTCTCCTTGAGCTAATGGCATGGGCTAATGGTCAATATAAAAATTGGATTTTTTCCCAAGGTGTATCTGCCTACATTATAAATTTTCTAGGTTCAAATAGCCTAGTGGCACCCTGTATGGCAGATAGGGTAAGTGCCCATCAATTCCCTAACCATTGTAATATAAAGATTTTGATTTAATAATTAATTTTCAAAAGACTAACACTTTAGTAGCCGATGATAAAAGAAAAACTCTAGGCAACTTTTAGCTTTCTTAGTTATCAGTTTGAGAACAAAAGCCATTTTATATATCTTAGTAGTTTTAGGAGTAGAATGATGAACTTAGATGTTGAGGTAGTGCATAGACTTCAATATGCATAGAAAAATATAATATTTCATTATAGGGAAATAACTATATAGAATTGTTACTTTATCTGATTTATTCTATGGAAATGAAACTTTGGCATCCTAACAACACAACATAAAGATTTAAGAAAAGTTTCATTTAAAGGTGTTCTGTAAACACCATAAGACCAATCATAACACTATGGAGTTTACTGTTGTAAAATACATCTTTGTTGGATTGGAAGAAATGCACAGTAAGAAACTTCCTAAAAGGGTGTTTATAGTGAACTTAAGTATAGTTTTTATAGGAGAGTTATACTTTGTTTATATTATCTTAAAGACATAATAAAGAAGTATAATATTGATTGTTTTCATTGAGGTTTGGCAGAGAATGGAATACATTAGCTGGTACAATTAGACATGTTGAAATAGTTCAGGAAGAAAAGTTTTGCAAAATATACAATAAACAGCAAATGGATCAGCATGATCTATATGTGGACTTTCTATTGGTTAACATATTTATTAGTATAGGCATCACATACTTATTTTCAGTTTTTTCTTCTTGAAATTGGAATGGCCTTACTTATTTGCAAGTGATTGTTGCTAATTGTTTTAATACAATTGTCTAATTTTAATAATTAATTCATACATAGACTTGGATGTATTGTTTATTATGAATTTTGTCTATTTTTAATTAACTGTTTATATATAGAAGTTAGACATTTTCAATTTAATCATGAATTTTTTTGAAATCTTTAGTAGCAGTCCCAAAGCAAATCCAACTAAACATCTTATTACTCATTGGTTAAAAACCTTTAGTTAGAAGTTAAATGGAAAAAGGTGTGTTAAAAATGTACCATTTTGCTAGTTCTTTATCTTGGTAAGTAAAGGTCTTCTGTTTGGTGATTGTTCTCTTTGAAGGAATGGTTTAAGAGACTTTTACCCTGAAGTATATTATTCATATGTGTTTTCATATTATATTTTAATTATATATGCACAGAATTATTATAACAAAGTATGAATACTTATTTTTAAAAAAATAAAATTATATTAGTTAATGTATGTTTTTTAAGTGTATAATTTGGTTTAGTAACTTTTTATTAATTATATGATATAATTAAATGAATTTTTTTTTGGCCATTTAAAAAATTACTAATCTTTTATTGCAAAAAAAAAAAAGAAAAAGGAAAATTCTTGTGAGGTAATGGTTAGTTCAATACTATCTCAAAACTTAAGATTCATATTTGGAGGAATTTGAGAAATTTTCCAGGCATTTGAAGATTAACCCAGTTAACTTGGATTTTTCAGATAAGTGGTCTATATTCAGTTAGCTAGCTAGTCACTGGGGATTAATTAATATCTAGATATTCTTATTTTGAAGGTAGATAAAGAAAACCTTCTAGTAATGCATTGTTTGAAAAAAAAAAACAAAAAGAACAAATTCATATGATATAACCTACACCAGTGGTGCCCAACCTTTAACTTGACGCGAGCCAGTTGAGAATTTAAAAAAATTTGGGGAGCCACAATTATATATTACATTTTTCATATTACATTTATAAACATGGTACTTGGGTACTAAACCTGCAATGTAGGGAGATAGGTGGGGGGGGATGGCCTATTCACATTGGTATCAATCCGCCGTTTCTAATGTGGCCAAAATAACATGTACACGGATCTTTCTCGATGAAAACATCAATATATACAGCAAAATATATATGTGTACACGAATCTATCTCGATAAAAACAACTATTTACAGCACTAAACATCAATATATATATATATATATAGCAAAATATATACGTGTACACGGATAAAAACAACTGTTTACAGCACTAAACATCGATATATACAGCAAAATATATACGTGTACATGGATCTATCTCGATAAAAACTATTTCCAGCACTAAACACAATATATATACAGCACCAAACCAAACGTCTACAAGGATCTTTCTCGATAAAAACAACAATATATACAAGAGCACTAAACACAATATATATATAGCACCAAACCAAACGTGTACAGCAAAAAAAAAAAAAAAAAATGGTGTAATATGTTAAAAAGAAAAAAAAATGTAAATACATTTTATTTATTAAAAATTTGGTAACATACATATAAATTACAATTACAGGAAAAATATATTTTATTTAATGTGAAACCTGACTCTGCATATCGTTATTGTTTGTATTGTAAAAATGTTTATTTTTTAGTGTGTGCATGTGCCATCAAGGAACATAAAATATTTTATCAATTTTTTTGAAGAGTGCAATTCGAGCCACATTAAACAGTTACGCGAGCCACATGTGACTCGCGAGCTACGGGTTGGGCATCCCTGACCTACACTATGAGGGTAGGATTATCAATTACTTTCAGAATGAGACTATGTTTCACATTTACAGCTTTAAAAGGAAATTTTAGGTATAATTTAAAAATGTAGTCAGGTATTCTAATAAAATAATAATATTAACACAGAATTTTCTTTTAATAATAGTAATGGAATGATTTATTGCTTGGGTAAGAAATTTGAACCAGGAAGTTATAGAATTGGAATAAGATTATGGATCTTAAGCTCCATAGTTTACCCTTTCTGGATTATTGATTATTTAATTTATTTTTTTCTAAAGTTATTTTTGTCATATGTTAGGTACTGTCAAGTTGACATTGCCTCCTAGAGCTAATGTAAATAGCATTTTCCAGAATGATCTATCATTCCTTTACTTTTTTACACCTCTCAAAAGATACATTTAGTGATGAAATTAATTAATCTCATTGCTTGTCATCTGTTTCTTTCACAATTACTATCCTCTCCAAGCATTATACATTTTTCTAATGAATTAAACTCTTTTTATCATTCATCATCATCATCAACCATTATCAATCCACTGCAGGATGAAGGTCTCTCCAAGTTTAATCCATCTTCTCCGATCTTTAGCTTTTTTTCTCCACATCACCCCTGCACACATTCTTATTTCATCCATCCATCTCACATGTGGTCTCTTTCTGGGTTTTTTACAATCTATTTTCAAGGTTTGTTCTTATCAATGCATCTTTCAATATAGCTCATATTTTTAAATTGTAATGTTAATTCAATTTTTGTAGTATAATTAATGAAAAATTCAGGAATCAGAATTATGAATAGTTGTATTTATAATAAAATTAATCAAATTGTATTTCATTTATTTCTATTAAATACTAAATATAATGTAATGTGTTTTATGTTTTTCAAATCTTGATTATACTTGCTTGGTATATGTATAGTGCATGCTTCATTATTTTTCACATTGGTTTATGCCTATCTTTAAATAACCTCATCTAATTAACTGGTTTTTATTTGTCTTTAGGTTTATTGTTGTTATTTACTAATCTTCATTGATAATCTTCAGCTACATGTAACAGTGGACGTTTTGTCCTTATGCTTGTCTTACATTGGCTATGCTTCAGGTAATCTAATTTCTCATCTAGCTTTTGCTTATTTCACATGTATTTTTTTGTGTTTTGTGTTTCATTTTATGTCAAACAGCTTTTAATGTGTATAACATTTGTTGCTTTTTTAAAAAATAGTGATTATTAAAAGATGTATTTTTACTTTCTTTGCACTAAAGTAGTTTATAATTTATTTTAATTTCAGTAGCAATAAAAATAGAAGGTAAGTTTATTGTGTGATGTCTTGAAAATAGGTGTTATCTCCATTAGGAGACATACCCATTAATCATTGTAAATGTTTGCAGTAATAGATTTAGAGCAACATCTTTGGTAAATGTTTAAAATAATATGCATTGTCCACATCTATACATTAAAGATAAAAGCCAGAGATCTTGGTGATGGGTTTCTATATTCTATAATTATGAAGGTAGATAATTTGATATGTGACTTTGTCTAGTTTTACGTCACCAGTGGATTTAAAGATACACAATTTCTTCTCATTATGTAATTATGAATCAATTTTTTTGATTGCGTTTGTGATATCAACTATTGTAATAAATGAGATCACTAGCATGTGGCATAGTTTTTTTTTTATTTTTTTATATGAAATCTAATTTTTTCAAGTTCAGGAATTATCAATTGTTTAAAAGCCTTTTATAAATACCAACAGCATTTAAACTATCATTAACTTGAAACAAATCAATTTTATAAGGGTGACCAACAATCTTCAAATAAAATTCTAATAAAATATTTCTTGGTGATTATGAGAATCATCTTAATCTAAAACCTACCACTTTCTTAAAGGCATCTATAATGAGATATTATTTTATATAGCACTATGTTTTTTTATGTAATAGTAATATTAGCGATTAAGCCAATGCACATGCACTTTAAAGATAAATTATAAATGAATACTCTCAATTTTTCCAGACACGAGATATAGTATTTTAGAAAGAATGGAATGAATCACCCATTCTTTCGACCCAAACGTTTATGTATGGGCAAATTTTAAGTTTGTGGAATTAAGAGCGTGAAGGTGTTACACGATCACTTTAAATTACATTTGTTATGTTTGAACGAATGACACTTGTGAAATCTTTACAATTTACGAACCGTCATTCTTTAGTTGAAATTAAACATATATAATGAGATATTATTTTATATAGCACTATGCTTTTTATGTAATAGTAATATTAGCGATTAAGCCAATGCACATGCACTTTAAAGATAAATTATAAATGAATACTCTCAATTTTTCCAGACACGAGATATAGTATTTTAGAAAGAATGGAATGAATCACCCATTCTTTCGACCCAAACGTTTATGTATGGGCAAATCTTAAGTGTGTGGAATTAAGAGCGTGAAGGTGTTACACGATCACTTTAAATTACATTTATTTTGAACGAAAGAATGGGTGATTCATTCCATTCTTTCTAAAATACTATATCTCGTGTCTGGAAAAATTGACAGTATTCATTTATAATTTATCTTTAAAGCGCATGTGCATTGGCTTAATTGCTAATATTACTATTAAAGGCATCTAGTAAAAATTACTGATTTTTCCAATTTAATGCATATAATAATTAACATAATTATTTTATTATAGGACAAAATAACTTCATTAATCTATATAATTTTTAAAAAAATATTTTTATTGACTTTTTATTATTGATTATTGTAATAAAGAAATTATTTACAGTAATGCTAAACACATCTAAAAATCTTTAGCCAATATTATTTGAAGACCTTAATACGATTATAAAATAATATACTTTTCCTGGTGGTCTCATCAGTTATACTCAATTGTTTGACATAAGTCATCATGTGATAATTGGATCTTGCTACCGAAGTCCTCTTTTGAATACACCATAATACATTTTTTTATCTATAAGAATAATAATAAAAATGAAGTGTGTTAATTAGAAAGATATTAGTTGAATGGGCTAATGTTTTTAAATGTTTGGGAAATTTGCTCACATGCTGATCAGTTGAAGTGAGAAGATGAATGGTTCAAGCCCCCATCCAAATAAATGAAATGCATCAAAAATACAACTGCGAGAGAATACTGTTATATAACAAACCCTCTTCATCACAACACAAAACTGTCTAAGTTATTAACCAAAAAAAAAAAAAAAAACCATAGAGCATGGACTCTGAGTATTCAGGTTGAAAAAAGACTCTGATTGCTGATATTTTTGTGAACCATGCCATGACAGGAATACTTTGCTTCCCATTATTGAAAGAGAATGTGTGACATATGTCAAAAATGTAGTAGCTGTGGACTTGCACGGCATTAAATCTTATGAAACAACAAAAGTTGTAGGCTGCAACATTTGTATAACTAAAATATTTAAACAAGTTAATTTTCTCAATAATAAAGGTATCTGATGTGATAGTATGTTAGTCTCTTTCCATCAGCTATTAGTAAATGTTGAATATAAGGTAAGATCCCTAAAGCTACTTTCCAAACAAAACATTTAACAATTTTAATTTTTAAATTTAACTTTAATGACTGAAAAAAAGAAAAAAAAACTATTTCTTTTTTTTTTTTAAGTGTCATAGCATTGGCCGGTACGCGAACTCGCAACCCGGGCAACTGCCTGCAAGTGCAAGGCAGTCGCGCTGACCTCTCGACCACCAATGCAAGAGAAAAAAAACTATTTCTGCATTGTAATTCTTACATTTTAGTCACTATTTCCACCATTAGATAATTGTCTTTGTGAATATTTAAAAACCTTTAACTTTCTTTAAAACGTGCCGCTCAATTACCTTAGATAATCTTTTATTATCTCTATTCAACATTTTGTCTGGTTCATTCTTTTATCTGCAAACAAGGGATTGATAATAGTATAATTTTCACTATACCACTTTCACACAAAGATGGGGACTGGTTTCTACCCACTTAAAATTTAATACCCTCATAGAGGGATGTATTCATGAATGTATGACCAAAAATGTGAAAAAGATTTATGATCTCCAAGATGCACATTTCATGCTGAATCAGCATTCATCAGTTGGTCCAGACGCAATCTCACACATATCTTTATCATTGTTCATATATATATAGGATGACAGATGGAATTGAAAATAAACATTTGAATTTATTTTACTGTTAAGCATATTACAATATAATTCGCACATTAAATATCTTATTTGTATGTTTAATAATAAAGTACATATGTGAAATAATCAGGATGGGGTTAAATAAGGTAATACATACCTCCATAAGGTATTAAAAGTGGACAGAAGCCAGTCCCTAACTTGCACGAGAATTGTTTAATGACAATTATACTACAGAAGTATTATTCATTATTGGGTAATCTCTATTCTAATGAATGACTCATAAAAATTATTAAGGGATTGATGTCTTGAATTTATCCATAACAAATTCCGTAATTATCTTTGTTTCAATTTTATATATTTCCTCTTCAAATATTTAGCAGAATAACTTTTTTTTTACTTTTAAAAAAGATTTATTTACTAGTAAAAATTAATTACAAAATAACAAGAAAAAAATGAAAAAGGGCCTGTAGGATATGTAACAATAATATATTATGAAGCAGTTATGAAAGTCTGCTGGAATTAAGTAGACAGTTTAAGAAAATAATAAAGATTCAATGGAATCCAAAAGCAAACCAATATATATTGGAGTTATAAATTAAATAATACTAAAATGTGTAAGATCAAATTAAATAATTCAATTTCAACAATGTTTCCTCTTCATTTTTGCTAAAATTCCAATTAGACAAAGGCTTGTAGCTCTTATGTTGAGGTTCAGTCGTTTGACTTTGATGAAAAAATCTCACTTTTGGTTCATTATTTAAAAACAATTTTCAGTGGCCTTGTGCATTCTAGTATTTTTTTTGGAAAACTGAAATTCATTCAATGGACTATTATTAGTTTATTCACATATTTTCTGGCTTGTCTTGAAATAGACAGATATTAAAACAAAATTCTTCTAAAAAATTATCCTTATTCCCTTTTCCCCATATTTTTGTATGTTATTGCAATCTTGATTTTATTTGTGAATTCAAAAACTATTTTACTAGTTGAAATAAACAAGGTACATTGATTCAATGCTTTATTTTGTTAAAGCATGAACATGAAATTAAGCTTAGTTAAATGCATCTCATACTCTACATTTATTTTCCTGCTTATTTGCTGTGCTTTATTTATGTTAGTTGTTTTTAACAAGTCTAAGGATAATAATTCATATGTCTTCACAGGAATGAATCTATTAAGTATTATCTTTACTAAAATTTATTTTGAAGTCTATACATTAAACTGATTGAATTTAATTTCTTTATTTTTGATTGTACGTCATTGCTGATATTGCAAAAATAACTCTAGAACCTTACGATGATTTTGATAATTTTGTTTCATAACCTAAATTTTATTAATCTAGATCTTTAAAAAAATCATGCCTTCCAGAAAATATATCTCTATCTTGACTTTTCTACAATTTTCGATAAATTTACATTTTTGTAAATGCATTTATTACTTTCTATATAAAATAATTACAATTCCTTGCTCTTTTTTTTTTTTTTGCAATATTAATTTCTGTTTATATTTATGCAAAATTGAAAGGCTTTTCTAAATTGATGAAAACAAAAGAAATTTTTATTTATTATATTTTTAAATTGTTCATTTATTATTATAAATAATTCTTAATAGAAAATTTACTTCTAAATCCTGCTTTTTTCTTTGGTTCAACAAAGTTCGACTTTCAAACTTTTTTGCATAGTAATGAAAATGCACGATTTCAATTGCTAGGAAATTAAAAATAAATAAATAAATTTATAAACCATGCAATATATCTTTATCTATTTCATTTGCAGTATTGTTTTTCCTCAGTAATTTGTAATTTTTTGTATTGAATTTAGACATTTTATTATATCAAATAGGTTATCTGGAGTGTTATCTATGCTCATTGAACAAAGATGATTTTTTTTTAAGTTTGTCTTTGCAATCTAGTTACATCTATGCAAAGATTTGTGTAGTTTTTGTTTTGTTTTTTCAACTTTTTTCAATAATATCATCTATCATATATTTGTGATTGTTTTTGTTTTATTCAACATACTGTATTTTCGAAAATAATTTTTCTTCTTTTATTTTTAAAATGCTTTCAAACCGTTGGATATCATCTATATTTTGTGATTTTTCTATTTCAGCAATTAAATTTTTAGCTTATATATGAAATCATTATAAATTTATTTAACCCACATTGAATGGTAAGTAATCATTATTTAAAGAAGCAAATTGCTCAAATCTTTTAATCAATATACTTTTGAATTTTCATTATTAAGAAAAGTTTAATACTTTTTTTTATTCCTCCATTTTTTCTTTTTGAAGTTTTTACATTTAGATATATAATGCATTTGTACAACCTCACACATAAAAAAAAACGTTCATTAGTCTAATCATGTTTTTGTATTACTCATGTGTTACATTAAAAAGGAAAAATGTTAGTAAAATATGTCAGTATATGTATTGAATAACCTCAAGAAAAAATAATTACATCAAATAAAAAAATTGCATAATAAAATGTAATTAATAATTTGTAAAGTGCATACTCATTATGTAAGTAATATATATTAAGGCTATAACCTTAAGACTAGGCGCCTAAAATGCGACAGTAGGGACCTCTACAAATCTAAACACAAGATTAATGACTTTAAAAGACAAGAGTGGCTCACTCTTATCTTCCACCTAATTTCTAAAATATAGATGAATCTAAAGCATTTTGATTTGAGAGCTGAAGATATTAACTACTTCACTGATTAAGTCTACAATTTCTATATAAACTAACATACGCGAAATCTTTCGATTCACAAGGAGTCAATATGAAGTTCTTATAATTAGAAATCTTTTAAAATAACATCTTTTTTTTTATTTTTATAAATTAAATAAAAATTAATAAAAATTTAACACTTAGATGTATGGTATATTATTAAAAATAATTGTATATAAATTTTCTAGTCAAATAAAATCTGATTATAAATTAGTTGAAGTATTCAAATATTTTTAACAAAAGTAGAACTCGGAATCAAAATTTCCTTTTTATTTCTGTAAAAATTTAATAATGACTTGCATTTGAAAAATCATACCTGATTGTTCAAATGAATCATAAAATTATTTTTAGAAAGTGAAAATTTAATTTACTAGTCGATTTACTGATAGATTTAAAAATTGTTTTTTTTTTCTTTCTTTTCATATCGTGTATATATCAGGTGCCTTTAATGATATCTAAAATTTTTCTGTCTTCAAATGAGTAATGACAAAATATTTAAAGTATTACAGACAAATATTTTATATATGCGGTACTGTTTGTTTACTACCACAATAGATAAAGAGAGTTTATTTCAGCCAGCTTTTACAACCAGCTATGTCTCATCTTATACTTAAACTTTTTATGAACTCTTGGCCAATAAATCATTTAATTATTATTAAGGATAAAGAATCTATAATTGCAGAAAAAGCCTATTATTTATTTCTTTATTTTTTAAAAAGAGCAATATATATATTATTTTAAGTTTTTATCTGAGGTATTGCAAGTTATTGTTCCATCGTCAGATTTTCATTAGGATGGATGGCTGAAGAGTTGGGAGTGTGGAATGGATTGAAGCCTGTCCATTAAAGTATGAAGATTGGCTATCTTAATATAAATCTGAGCACTTATTGTATATATATATGTGGAGATGATAATCTGGACCAACTGATGAGTGCTGGTTTAGCATGAAATACATGTATTGGTGATTATTTATCTTTTAGACATATATGTGGTCAAGTATATCAGTTGTATGAGATAATGTGGAGAGTTGAGGGTTGTGTGAAAGTTTGAGCTCAAAATACTCTATATATTACATTGTTTGTACAAGTATTATATATATCCTGTATGTTAGATATTAAATATATGTAGAATAATTTTAATTTTTTAGTTTTGCTTTGATGACTTTACGAAATATGTTCTTGGTTTTAATTTTATTAATTTTTTTTGCCTATTACTGAATCTCTATTGATTTTTTTTGGAAACATCTACCTGAATTTATTTTGCAAACATAGAATCAATTAATTCCTAAGACTATACGTATATTGTTCTTGTACTATTTTGCATATAAAGTTAAGGGGGGGGGGTAATAATTAATTTTTAATAGTTTGAAAAATTCCATCTTTTAAATAATTAATATATGATTTTTGTAATAATCACGTTGTTTATCAACACATATAACTCACTTATAAAGTTTATTAAGAAATTTGGGAAGATTTTGACAGTTTTTTTATTTCAGGAATTTTTCATTGTGCTTGATATATAGCATTTATATACAATCTTTATTTGAATTGGATGAATGGATATCCAATCCTCCCTCCTCCAACATTCAAGTTTTTAACTAACATTTTATATATTAATGTTGTTATATGACCCTTAAGTAAATGATTTTTCTAATTAACACCAAAAAATAATTTTTCTGAAACTCAATTTTTTTTTCTTATTTAGAGATTTTATTTTTGAATATGAAATTTTTCAAAACTCTTCTGATTTATCAGTATTTGTTATCTTTTCATTAATTCTTCTTATGTGTCATAGCATCAGCTGGAAGCGAACCGCTAACCCGGGACAACTGCTTGTAAAGCAGCTGTTGCTGACCTCTTCTTGGAATAATTTATATTGTAATTGCCAAATTTGCTTTTCAGAAATTCTGTTTAGGTGACAATTATTTATTTCTAATTGACTTGCTTTCCGTCTATCAAGCTCAAATTTGCTTTTTGTTAATTAGATTCCATTCAGGGTTCAATAATTTGATTAATCAGTTCTCCCCCCCCCCCCCAGATATCATGGTTTCTGTTCTTCAGAACTTGTTAATTTCCATTCTTTTAAAAATGATTGCTTCATTTGTGTTCTTTCTTGTCTTCACTATATTGCATATTTGAATATATACTGCCCAGTTTTATTCATCCTTTTTTTTTAAACTTGCATTTTTCATTTATGTTTATTCATTTAAAATTAACCTAATAAAGAAATTATTTTAAGTAGTTTATATGTTTTTTAATTCTTTATTTTTATGGCTTTTCTAGAGATGATTTCAATAAAAAAGGAAAAGAAAAAACATTAAAATAGGCAAAACTCTCCATACAATAGTGCCACTCAGTGCAAGCCAGAGTAATCAATGGATGCCAGAAGATCTTATTGCTCTGGCTTACACTGAGTGGCACTATTATATGGAGAGTTTTGCCTGTTTTAACAGCTTGAGCAAGCATAAGAAATGGTGATCATGCGATGCTTAGTGGTTTAAGAAAAAACACTCATAGATGTTGTAAAAATGTATTTTTTAAAACCTTCCATTTAGCATAGTGTAAATGGTTTTTTTTAAAAAAAAAAAGAAAAAAAAAGAAACTTTTTTTTCATATGTCTAATGCGTTGACCGGGAAGCGAACCTGGGCCAGTTGCTTGGAAGGCAGCTATGCTAACCACTAGTCCACTAATGCTTGTAATAGAATCACCTCAACAAACTCTTAATAGACTAGAAATTTTCGCTTTTTTTAAGTACTATACTGTATTATGATTGATTGAAAAGTGATATGTTGATATTAATTTTTTTTTATTTATAGTATCTTAATTTGAAACTATTCAAATTATTAATTTTCTTATATTTTATAAAACCTATATAAACTGTAATGGGATAATTTCACTGTTTACCATATAGTGTATATTATTCACAAAAATCTTTTTTATTATAAGAAATATTCATCTTCTATAAATACAATATACATATTTGAATGTAGTTTTAGTCAAATTTTATTCATGGTTAGCTGAAGTTAAATAAAAATGAAAAATTTATTACTTAAATATTTAGCTGTATTAATTTGCATCTATTAATTATTGATGTGTATATCTACATAATATTTACTGAGCTATATAAATAAACACTTTTAGATAAGAATGAGATAAAGTTCTCTTTTTATATAAAACTGAAGATAATCTGTGCTGTCTAAGAATATAACAGTATTTAAGAAAACAAAAAACAAACGCATCTTGTTTGTATTCCAGGACATGAAACTTTGAAATTTTATTCACTTGAGAGTCAACTAAATGTAGCGACATATGGTATATAGTTAATTTTTTTTTGTTTTTATCTATATAGGTGAAATACTAATTGCTGTAATATATATCAATCCCAAATTGTGGTCTGCTTATTTACTTAGCATATATTATAATTTATTTTACACATATAAAGTGATGTTTGATTCATAGCATAAAATCAATTTTTCGAAAATAGATATATCAGGTAGTAAATATTTATATAATTTGTCTTTGTGCAATATTTTTGTTTGTCCTATTAAAATATCTGATAAGTAGTTAGGTTAATAAGTAGAATAGGAATAGGATTAAAAAAAGGATTGAATAAGTTAAGGTATAAGTGAAGTGAAGCAAGGTAAGATAAGGATCTTAGATCAGTATTTAAAATTAGTACAAAACAAATGTTAATCAAAACATGTATTGATTCAACATACGATTCTATTAGGCTTAGAACACTTCTGTGATCAGTTTTATTGTGAAGTATGCAATTTTCATGTATTAAAGGTACCATGTGATGTAATGTAGACATTCCGGAAACTTTTCCAACATTTTATCAACATTTTTTGTTATCAGTGAAGTTTGGCACAATTTCAGTTTTATCGTCTTTTGTTTAAAAACTTAAAATACTGTGTCATAATAGGAACAAAACAGTAACATGATTGAAATATAATAAATCAGGATAACAACGAAATTGCTACTCGTGGATATACACAGAAACACTTGCAAAGAATTTTTTTTTTTTTTCATATGTCATAGCATCGGCCGGGACGCGAACCCACAACTGTCTGCAACCAGCTACTTGCTTGCATGGCAGCTGCGATACCTCTCAGCTAACAATGCAAGACCACTTGCAAAGAATTAAAACTCAAAACTGAGTGCTTGTAATTGTCCACGGTGAAGCATTTCTTTTAACAATACTGTTTTGTCCATAGGAAAGGATAGAAAGCAAAACCTATAATGCAAAATGTTAATATTACTATAAAAAGAAAACGGTGCAGGAAAATGCTGCTCTGGGAGTAGGATTTGTCCATGATCATTATGTTTGGAGGATAATGAAATTTCACTGTAGATATGTCTTCACGGTTGAAGTAATAAACATTTGAAGGAATTATCATTTTTTAAATTTGAATCATTAATGATTATTATTAACAGTTATAACTGAATTAATCTCTTTTTTCCTCCATTTTGTTATTTATTATCTTCAGTCATTTACGGTAGTTCTGGAACTCATTGTCATTTTCCTCTTTGCACTCACTATGATATTGCAATTGTATTTTGTGCAATTGTATTTCCATCTTTCAAGTGCATTTGTAGCAGTTCCTGACTTTTTTTTCTTTCTAACTTTTTTCTTTGTGTTCACTCTTTTTTGCTCTCTCTTTTCTTCTTCATCTCGAGTTAGAAGGCCATATTTATTTATGGTGATATTGAGAATAAAAATGTTTTGGGTTAGAAAAGCACGGCTGAATGAATGAAACAAAAATTTGGAGATTGTATTAAAAATATGGGAAGAATATGCATATATATATATATATGTGATCAATATGTTAGAAATAGAACATTATGTAGATAAGAGTAGCAGATTGGTGTGAAACAATTGAAGATTAAAAACTAAAATTGAAATAAAAATCAACACGGCAAAAGGAATTGATAATTTCCCAAGTGAATTACCAAAAACTGTACTCTGTGCAGTTAGTGCAATGGTAGAATGACAGATTCAAGTGCTAAAGATTACCGAATTGAAATTCAATTTTCTATTTACTATTTCAAAATGATTAGTTATCCAATTATTGATTGAAAGCTGTGAGGATAAAGGCCATATTATGAAATGATCTCTTAATTAGATTGATAAGACTAAAGAAAGAAGAGAATAAGCATATGAAATGGAGTCCATTATTATCGTAATGAGTGTGCCTTTAGAGGATCCTGGAAAACCTAATAGAAGTGTCATTCATTTGATCGCCAGAGATTAATATTAGTTTGATGATATTTAATAGTGATATTTTTATGAGATTGATAAAATTAGTTAATGTTTTTATGACATAGTATTCATTTTTCAATAGTTGCAGTACTTTTTTTTACATTTTACTGAAATAGACTTTTTTAAATTTGTCACAGGAAAATATGAAAAAATTTGAATAAAATGTATTAATCTCAGATTTAATATGAAGTATTGACTAGTGATTCTCAAATACTTTTTTCTTAAATATTTCTCATCTGTCCATCAGCTAAATAGTATTAAGTACAATCCTTACTCCAGATTTTTTAATATTTACATCATGGTGAAACTTACAATATAATCTTTACAAACTTTCATCTTATGCCTGTGCCATTCCTGCATATCTATTAAATTTGTTTTTTTCTAATTTTTTTTACTTTTCAGATGTTCTTTTCTTAAGTATTTATCATATATCCATTAACCACATTGATTGAATACTATCTGTACCAAATTTTTGATAGTTATATCTTGCAAAAACCTTCAATATATTTTTGCAAATCTTCATCTTATGCCATTGCCTCTTCTGTTAATCGTAAATTTATTTCTCTAATTACTCCTAATTTAGGGATATCAATATTTTATACGTTTGTATGCTAAATTTTTTGTCCCCTCCCCAATTGAAATAACAGGCTTAGTATGCTATAATCAAATAATAACAATATTATTGTTATTATTTGTCCTCTCAATTTATTCTATCATTTCAAACTGTACCTTTAACTGATATCTTTTTATTATTTAATAAGTGAGAGATCGTAAAATTATTTTGTGGACTGTTCTAAGTATGGAAATCCATAACTTATTTCAATATATGTTAAGATTATATAAAATTTCAATCTGCTTAAAATTATCCCCACATATGAGACTTAAGTTTGGATTTGAATCTGCCAGCACTGGAGGGTTGAGGCAGAAAACTTGTTAGATTTTTTAAAGACTTACAATTGGTTTAAGTAGTTCAGATATAAAGTTTTTCGAAAACCAATTTTAATATAAAATAATTCATTATTAAAACTATGAAAGATTTTGCTTTTGCAATGCTACAGCTATGCTATATGTATTAGAAATAATGTAAATGGCAAGATATAAAAATTTTGTATTCTTTAGTAGAAATGTTAGTTTAAAGTAAAAAAAAAAAAAGTACATAGTATGAATTAATATTTAAAATTGCAATCTAGTATTTACCAAATAAAGTATTTCTCCATAAGTCTCCGGATGCATTACGGTAAATAATAATATAGCTCCCTGGGAAATTGCTTTTAAAGTTTTTATTTTTTCTATGATAGGTTTATACTTATGGTTTAATAATCACTGCAATAATAAAACCGCCCATTATTTGTTTAAGTGAAATGCATAATTTTAGAAATATAGTTATCTGATTTGGTTTTTCTAGAATGTGATTATTCATTTTTAATATAACATTTAAGTAACGTAAGAACTATTTGCTTGTTTATTATGATAATTCTAAGAAATATAGCACCATTTTTTTTTATGTAAATACTTAATTTTTTTTAAAAATATTTTCATAATTGCCAATAAATTTTTATTATATTAAATAACTTAGAATGATAGTTGGGCTGGTAGTTAGGGAACATGGTAATTTTTTAAATTATTGTAAAGTTAGTTTTTGATCACAATAGCACTAGATTTTCAGTATTTAGAATAGCTTTTAATAAGGAATAGAGATTTTTTGTGGTGTATTAAATATAGAATTTTATAAAGAATCTTATTAATTATTTTGTTTGAACTATATCTTTATATGGTGCAAAAATTTGGATGATTAATAAACAGTATATATATTTAAAAAAATGTTGATTTAGAGCAGGTGTGTCCAACGTGGTGATCGCAATTGACTAGTATTGCCAATAAATTTTAAGTCGATTGCACAAGCAAAAAGAAAATTTTATATAGAAACGATTTTTCTTTAAAAACTAAAATTTCAAAAAAATTTTTTTGAAAAGCAACCATTGAAATTTGGGATTTTTTTTTTATTTGAATGCGAAATCCAATTTAAATCTAAAATTTTAAAAACTATAAGCTTGTAAAAAGCAGTCAAATAATAAAAAATTGAAGAAAAGAATTGATAAATTTACTATTGTTTCGTTTCATCACCTCTGTTTGGAATATAGCAGTATTAAAAAAAAACAACATTTATTTTTGAATTTTCATTTAAGTAGGCAGACTAGTTTTAACCTTTTGATTTTTTGAAATAATTTTTAAAAAGATTTTTCAATTGTGAAAAATAGTATCAATACTTAAATTGTATTAATTTAATATTATAGGAATATTTTTATTGAAAAGTCTTATTTTATGGCAAAATTTAAATTATTTGACACCCCCCCCCCCCATAACAAGCAATAAAAAAAAAAATATATACCATTTCAATAATGATTGGGAAGAAGAATTTTTATTCATCATGTATTAAGAAAATTGTTTATGATAATTGTGTAATTCTATAATAGCTTTACCGAAAAGAGATAATCTAAACCAGTGAAATGCAAAGATGAAAAAGATCTCTAAATTCACAGCAATCTTCATTCATAAAAAGTTGTTATAAATCTACAATGACAGCAGTGACATCTCTCCATGTGTCGAATTTTTATAAAGCATAAAAAGCCTTTTATAGATAGTGAGATATTCAAAGAAACCTTTTGACTGCAGCAGATAGCATTTTTCACAATTTAAAAAATAAAATGGAAATTGTTGATGCTATCCAAGATATACAACTTTCCCAACAAATTAACAAAACAAGTTGAAATCAGGTGATGGATTTAAGATTCAACTTAAACAAGATTTTGAAAATTGTTCATGGGTTTCACTTTAGAGATATTGATTTTCCTAATTTTATTTCATACCACTGCATAATTCATCAACAATCATTATGCAGTAAAATGTTGAACCTTGATGATGTTATGAATACAACTATTAAAATAATCAATTCAATTATGGTAAAAGGACTGCAAAGAAGATTGTTTTAGTTATTTTTAGATAGCATTGATGCAGATTATAGTGACTTAGTTCTGGTTGAGCAAAACTAATGTTTTAGAAATATTCCGCAAGCTGTTACCACATACAAAATATTTTCTGAATGAAAAAAAAGATCCTTGTGCTGGTTTACTTCACAACAAGGTGTGGTTGCAAAAGCTAGTATTTTTAATGGATCTAACAATTAGATTAAATGAATTAAATCTAGATTTTCAAAGACAAAACAAAACAATAACTGACATGATTAGCTCTATCGATACATTTAAAATGAAACTGGAAATGTGTTTTTCTCAAATTAATAAAAAAGATTTGAAGTATTTTGCAAATTTAAGAGAAGGAATTGGGTCAAACATAGAAATCTGTGATTATCAAGAATTTGGAAATTTTTGCAAAACATTCTTTTGCAATTTCAGCAACAATTTCAAGACTTTGAAAAACTTCAACAAATCACTTCATTTTTTATGTTATCATTCTCTAAAATAAATATAGAAAATCAAGCTGTACTAATCACAGAAATATATAATATGGACATAAATAGCTTGGAAATACAATTAATTGAACTGCAAAATGACATTAGATTGGAATTGCATGATCAATTTGATATATAGAAGTATATTACTATTGAAAATTGTCCACTATTGAAAGATGTATATCTTAGACTTCATTCATGTTTTTCATCCATATATTTATGTGAATCATCATTTTCTCATATGAACTATATAAAATCTAAATATCATACTCAAAATCATCTTAATGACTGTTTATGCTTGGCTGTTTCTAATTGCGATCCAAATTACGAAAAAATAGCTAATAATATTCAATATCAATCATCACCTTAAATAAATTTGTTTAAAATTTT
Organism: Epiperipatus broadwayi; assembly: GCA_028023455.1. Lineage (NCBI taxonomy): Eukaryota > Metazoa > Onychophora > Udeonychophora > Euonychophora > Peripatidae > Epiperipatus > Epiperipatus broadwayi. Next base: position 25,446,966 of record JAQFVV010000002.1, read on the forward strand.
AACTCTATTTGTTTATTTCATTTATAAATTGAATCATTTTGCTCCCCTCCCTCCCCCATTTAGTCGATCCACCATTTATTTGGAAAATAAAAAGTAGCTCTTAAGTTCTAAAAGGTTGGGCATACCTGATTTAGAGAAAAATAAAAAGTATTAATTTGGAAGAGTAGGTTTAATATTATGACATCTTAAAGAATGTACAGATATATTGTTGTAGATCTAGAATTGTTGCAATTTATTTAACACAAAAATCCTGAATATGTTTAAAGGTGTAAGGTATTATATTTTAACACCTGCAGCAACACTGATATTTTATATCATATATAAGTTATAAGTTGTATTATTATTACTGCCTAGTCATAATACATTCAGTGAATGTGATTATGAGATTTCTTTATAAAGGTAAGCCTCCATGCTAAAAAAAAATGAAGATAATTTTGTCTACAGAACTAAAGGAATGTTTAATGTTTGTGTGTTTTTGAGCAAAAGTTATATAACCCTGATTATTCTATGTAAGTGCATTGGGAAGGAAATACAACATGCCTCTCATTGTTATAAAGTAATGTATAAAGAGAAACAAAATTTAAATCAAACAAGTTTCTCAAATTAATTTTTGAAATTAAAAAAAAAAACATTTTAGTTATAGGTTTTATATATATAATATTCGTATTTGTAATTGATTTTTAATATTTACAAGTGTTTCATTTGTTAACATGTTTTCCTTAAATTTTTTTTTATTTTGGAATATTGCAAACAATAATTTAATTTTCATTTGTCTTTTATTATATCTTTATTTATATGAATTTAAAAAGAATGGGGAAGTATGGAGGTGTTTATTATATCTATAAAGATATTACATATGGGACAGAGAAAGGTGAATAACTCCGTGTGTGTGTGTGTGTGTGTAAATTAAAAAAAAAAATCAGATATATTAATCTTTAACTGAGGTTTAAAGTTTATATCTGTGCTAGAGATAATCACTAGTTTCGATAATGATTAGTAATAATCATTAGTGCATTTATAGATAGCGTCAAAGCTGTGAGTGGAGGAAAGTTGACAATGGTAAATGAAATTGTAACAATTTCCATTTATTATGTTTTTCAATTATTGTGTATTTTTATTGGACGAATTAATCAAAATAACCAGGCATGTTTGTAAAGAAAAGATTATTTTCTGAAGAAACTGAAGAAGAGAGAGTAGATTATAATATACTTAGATTTAAAGAATTATAAAAGATATAGTGGAAGATCTAAGAAAGTTAAAGAAATGTGTTTGATTTAAAGGATGTAATTAGCTATGAGTGCTTGAAACATAAAGAAAATGCCTGCTTGAGGAGGTTGTCAGATTAATATGTGACACTTGTACCATTTGGTAAATTGATATTGATAATGATATTCTGCAATGAAAATCCATTTTAATGATTTTAGGTAGTACCCTATGTTGATTAATTAATTTTTCTCTAAACAGTTTTAATTAATTCACATTGCATCAATGGTAGTTAATCTTTTAAATACATATATATTTATCTGCTATTATTTTTAATTATCAGTAAGTAATTTTTTTTTCCTATTGTAATTAAGAAGTGATTTTATTTGTAGTAAAGTTATTATTATGTATTTTTATAATTAATGCATATAATAACTAATTAAACATGGAAGTATAATTATGCCTTAATTATGAATAAGTTATAATTATTGATTTGTTTTAGAGCTGGTATTATATATATACTGTTAGGATGATCTATTATTTGTGCAATTATGTTAAGCTTTTAGCCAATTTTAAATATATCCAACATAATGCTATTTATGAGCATGTGCATATATGCATATACAAACATTAGATTTAAAAACAAGTACATTTTAGTATATACAATAAATTTACATGTCACAATAAGTAAAAGCAATATTTTAAAGTTCTCTTCAAAATTTAGCATGTTACATTTAGAAAACTAAAATCATTGATGTATTTTATTGGTTAATTATTATTATTATTTTTTCATATCTTCAATATAAGTACTTAAATGTATTACTACATAGGAACTAGATCTTAACTGATAATTGTGCAATAGTGAATCTATTTTTCACTTAGGTTATAGTAGAACTTGTGAATTAAACAAATTCTAAGGGAAAAATCTTATAGTCATTCACAAGTATTTTAAGACTATAATATTGCTTTCATCTATAGTCATGTAAATAAATGTTGAACAGAATAACTGTGTGCACATTTTGATGGACATATACATATTAGAAGCGATAAAGCAACTCTTGCTATCTTTTTGTCATCAATTAAAAAGCTTGATACTAAAATCTTGCTTAACAGGTTATTGGACAATTGTCAGTAGCATGTAAAAAGTTTCTTTATCGAATTCACATAATTTACAAATTGAGTCAAAGAGCCATCTATGATTTTTGTTAAGAAATATTGTTGGGAAAATGCCATAAACAAATTTAATGTTAATTATGGGATAGTGGTTCACCCAAAACACATTTTTTAACACTTGTATAGATGAATAAATTTTCAATTAAGGCCATGACTGAATTTTCAGGTATATTATAATTGATACATTATTATATTTTGTGTTATATTAAGTATGTTCAGAAGATTCTTCTATTTGGATAGGCAAGTTCCCAACTAACGAAGTATGAAGATTTTCCCTCAATTTCACCAATTCATTCAGCTGACAGGAAAATTGATGTTACATAGAAATAAAGTATTATCCCAAATGACTTGGCCATTATGAATTAATGAAACAACTTCAACTAGTTAAAGACTATTATTTTTAAATGCTTTTATTGAAGTTGGAAAATCAGTTTGTCTGTTTGTGAAGTTTATTTGTTAGCTTTTGATCTTTTTCAAGTTAGAATGAAATTTTAAAATTGAGATTTAATATATTTAAATTCAATGGAATTGCTTGAAAATTAGTATATAACTAACTTATACCAGCCTAATCTATTTGGAACACTTATCTTTTCAATATGTCAACTAGTTTCTTAGATATGGAACAGAAGATAGGAAAATATTAAAAAAATAATCCATAATTTTATGTATCACAGTAAACAATTATTCTTAGAACTTTGATTTGTTTTGAACCCGCCCGGTGTGCATGAGCGCGCTCCCGCTCACTCAATAACGTCACTATTACGAATCTGCTGTGTTCTTGCGTCCGGGGGATTACATAATGTTCTGTGAAGATAATTTCAAACACATATACACGTACGCTTTATTTATTTTATACGTAAATTCGGATTGAATCCAAGTAATAGGCGCCAGGAGAACTTTTATAAGAGTCCGCCACGTATGTGCATAAGCTCACTCAACTATATCACAAAACATGCCCGTGCATCACTCCAGTCGGAAGCAAGAAACGAACACAGCCAATATTACCCTTCAAATTACATCGTATCTGTGATCTTTCACTCACGATCAATTACTTATTATATGAGGGCCCGCCCTATATCCCACAGAACAAATTAATCAAACTTAATTTAATCTAAGAGAACATAACAAACATAAGCATAAATAAAATCAAATCCCAACACCAAAAATATCAAATGCATTCATCCATATACAAACAAATTTGATCGCTATAGCACTCATTCCTATTATATAAATTTATGTTGAAATTCCAAGCAATTAATAACAAAAAATACTAGTTAAATAAATGTTTTATTTAATCTGTTTACTAACAATTAATGCAGGTATATGATCGGCAAGCCGAGATAATTAAATATAGATTTCAAGGTGACTTCGCACATATTTTAAAGAATGTTAATCTGTAGGCAAACTTATTTGGTTAGATTCTCGAATCGTTCATTAATGGTCAAGAGTAACTTTATCATTTTAGCTTAACGTTTTTTAAATAGTTCTGGTTATTAAAGTTATTTTATTTTGGTGCATAAGTGAATACGACAATTTAAAGATAGCTACCTGTGGAACGTAGAAAGACTGTAATGGGATCCTGAGCGATGGTTTCTTCTTTAACGAAGCATTCCGGCAATTTGCAAGGTCTCAAAAGCGTGTGTGGTCCTTATGTGAAGTTTCTCCGGTGTTACGAGCATCCTATTAGCAATCAGCGGAGCTGGACGCGGAGGTCCGGCGGTCAAGCCGCGAATTTTATGTTCAGCAACGCATCTCTGTCAGATTTCAATAGTCTAATACTAATCAATAATCTCTAGTAATAATAGTCTAATCATCTAATAATCCCTGGAAAGCGCTGTCCGGCCTTTTTGATCTCTTCCTTCCCGCCCTCACACTTTGAATTTTTCTCACCCAATCACTCCCATGCACCTGTGAGTCCCTTCATCTTATAAGTCCATCGAGTGTCAACTTAATTCCGTGATTTCTGGGACCGTTTACACCACTTTGGAATTTAACCATTTTTTTCAGGTATTGTTTCGCTGGAGACAGAAGTCTGAGTTGTACAATAGCAGTGTACACTTTTTCTCACCTCTGTTTCTAAATTTGGCTTGTTTTATCTAGGCGTACCAGCACATATCCTGCCTATTGTTTCAATTTCTCTAATTTTACATTTACTAATTACCCCTATTTAAAATAATTTTAGATCGCTTGGAATTTCAGAACATATTGCAAATTAATTTATTCATTTTTCCCTTTTGTTCAAAATGATTCAAATGATTTAATAAAAGTTAAACTTGCTTTCAATCATTCCTCTCTCTTTACTTAATTAAAAATGCAAAAAAAACTACAACTAATGATTATAGATTTATTCTTAACAAACAAACACAAAATAATAAAAAAAACTCTTTTACTTTTTTATTTCAATAAATATGACAGGTACTCTTATATAGCTGCGATCTGCTTTAGAAACGGCTGTTTCTCGTTTATTATTAAAGCAAGACCGCTTTTTAAAAGTTTTGTTCCTGTCATTTATTTCGTCAATTGATTATAGTTTAATATAACCTCATATGCCTGGGTTCAAATCCCATGTAACGCTATTTCGTTACAGTTTTAAATAATCCTCATGAGAAGGCAATAAAAAGATTTTTTTTTAAATTTAATAACATTTTAATTTAGTTAGGATAATTACTTTCAGAAATAAAGAGCGCTTTAAGCAATATGCATACAAGGAATATATATATATTTCACTTTATAGTTTGTTTCAGTTTAATGATTTGATTAAAACTGCAATTAAATTTTAAAATAAAAATTTATTATATTTAATAAAAACATAATTTACAAGCATTGTTTTCATTAGTAATCAATGGCCATGCAGCTAGACAAAGTTAGGGTAATTATTTTCAAAAATAAAGAGCAGTGGCAGATGAAATTTCACACATTTTTATGCCAAAATTATGTTTTAAGCAATATGCGCACAACAGATATATATATATATATTTCATTTTGTATTTAGTTTCAATTTAACCATTTGATTGAAGCTAGAATAAAATTTTTTTAAAAAAAAAAATAGATATGATTCTTAGAAAGTAGTGACTATAAAATTTGACAATAAGTTAGGGTCATTATGTTCAGAAATAAAGAGCAGTGGGCAGATGATTTCAAATATTTTGATGTCAAATATAAAAGATGATCAAAAAATTACATTGTTTTAAGAAATAGATGGGACAAGGATGTATATATTTTGTTTCTTAGTTTATTTCAATTTAACTACATGTATACAGAGATAGGATCACAAATGATCTTCAGATCATGGCATTTTTCAAATACTCAACATTATGGATACTATACATCAGATCAGAAAAGTACGTCACTAATATCATTAACTTATAAAATAAATCATTGCAATGCTAGGCTGTAAATGAAAAGATCACCCGGTAATAAATAATAAATTTAGAAAAAGATATGACAGCTTTTGTGTGGTTATACAAGAAAAACACACCAAGTATATTATTCATATAGAACAGGAAACAACCAACTGCTTTGAGAATTAATACACGTGAGCAAATAAAACCTAGCAATAAATTATTGTGATGCTAGGCTATAAATAAAAGCGTTACCCCATAATAAACAATAAATCTAAATGAATGTATGCCAGATTTTGCATGATCTTACAAGGAAAACTCATTGGGTAAGTTATCTATATATAGCAGCAAAAAATCAAATGCTTTGACACTTAATATAAGCAAATAAAACCTAGCTATGAAATATAAAAAGGAAATATCTAATTAATTATTAGACAAGTGTCCTGGGATCCTAAGATTTGTATATTCTAAACATGGAGTGACATTTTTTTAATACCATCCTAGTGATCATACACTATATTCGAATATGAATTTAACATCTATTCAGCAGAATCACTCCCTACACTATAACATGAAAGTAAAATTAATTAAGATATACATATTCATTCAAAGACTATATATACAAACATATGCACTAATTCTGAAGTTCATAAATATAATCTAAGATACATAACCATAAGATATTTTGCTAAATGTGAATGCAATATTTGATACTATAAGAAAAAAAAAGTAATTTTAAATCTCTCTTCTGTCTAATGTAAATACATTTAATTAATCTTTTGTAGATTTCCTAATATTACTTAAGTCAGTTTCACATTATTGGTATTTTATGTGGGTCTAACTAATCAGAGTTTTCCCCTAAGTATCCAACTTAGAAATAAACAAAACATATAAAAAAATTACTCTCAAAAGAAACCTTTGAGCTATCACAAGAAGTGGCAACAATTAAACCTTTTATATGTATTAAAATAAGTTTTTGTGGATTAAAAATGCTTATTGATTTGATTTAAAAAATGTGTATTTACACATACACCACCCGATCGCCCAATATATAAACATATACATACTTATTCATTAATATGATGACAAACTAAAAGTTCAAATGTCTTATTTAATTTACTTGCCTAGGCAGAGGTCAGAACATAACTAGCTATGTTTGTGAGTCTTAGTGTAGCTTCAGTAGGGTGATGGCTTTCCTAATTTGTAATTTGCATTTTTGATTCCTCATCAGATCTTGCAGACCATTATAATACATTTTGTTGAGTTTTAATTTGATCATTTTAACTTCCCATCATTTGATGTTTACTCCTTGTTTCTAAGATAATTAAGTAATATTTAACATCTTTTCCTAATTATCGAATTTTGCCAAAATATGTTAATAAGTTTTAGTGAAAGTAAACAAAATCTTATTTTTAGTAAAAATAGAGATCTTTTCTTTATAGACAGTTTTAATTACTTAACAAAATCACTAAATATGCTTGTATGTATTGTGATTAATAAAACTGTTTACTAGGAAATGTTATATATATATCACTATAATGCTATTTCAGCACATCTGCAATTCATTAAGCATTTACCTTTGGAATGTGGTATTCTATGACTATGCACGCACATGCATGCTCGTACTACAATTAGTTATATTAGAAATATTTTAACATTTTATTTAAAAATGACTTAACATGAAGCATATATGTAAATGCACATAGAGATAACATGAAGTATATATATATGTAAACACACACATACATATATATAGAGAGAGCTCCCAAATAAGCTCTTAGCAAACTTTGCAGAATATTCTCAATTCCAGATTGGTTTCTGCTACTGGCTTCCTCAGTGAGAAGCTAGGATATTCAAACATTAAATTAAAAATTCCATATGGGACTGACCAAGTTCAGATACACCATATATTAATAACTTCGGTCTAGGGATATTTGGCAAAGCTTGTTAAGAGCTTATTTGTGAGCTTTATATATAACATTTGTAATACAAGCTTGTTAAATTAGGTCATGTGACATATGACTTGATTTCTTGGTAATTTTATTTTTTTGCTGTTAAGGCATTGGAGATTTTATATTGCTAAAGTTATTAATATATGGTGTATTTGAATTTGCTTCAGCCCCATATGGCTATTTAAGTTAGATAGTTGGATTGGAAGGCATATGAATGTCTGAAAATTTCAGATTTTCTACTTAATAGTTATCTATTAGATAAAGTGCTGGGCTTGTCCTAGTATTTTTAATCTAATGCTTGAATATCATAGCTTTTCACTAAGGCAGCCAATAGCAGAAACAAGTCTGGGGGTGGGGATATTTTGCAAAGCTTGTTAAGAGCTTATTTGCGAGCTCTATAGCGTGTTAAATTAAATCATGTGACATATGACTTGATTTCTTTTAATTTTAAGTAAATATGATATATACATAAGGGATATACATAGTCAAAAATAAGAGTCATAGATCACATGACCTTATTCTCTTAAGCTTGTAAGTTATAAACAATGAGGATTGCCAATTCCTCAACAAGCTTTGTAATAAATGTTTAGCCAGAGCCAGCATTTAAAATATCTCTGTCAGGAACCCACCCAAACCCCTGACCATGGTTTCGCGCTATGGCTCTTCTCAGAGAGGTGCCAGGGTAGATTCAGACACTAGATCTAAAAATACCAACCCAAAGCCAAGCACTTATCTAAAAGTTATCTATTGAGTGGAAAATCTGAAATTTTCAGACACCTACATGTCTTCAAACCCAGTTATCCAACTCAAATAGCTATATGGGGATGATAGATCTTCAGTCATACCATATATTAGTAGTCTTAGCAATATAACATTGCATAGCACGAAACCATGGTCAGGTGTTGGGGGGGGGTTCCTGATAGATATTTTAAATGCTGGCTCTGACTATGCATTTATTACAAAACTTGCTGAGGAATTGGCAATCCTCATTGTTATAACTTACAAGCTTAAGAGATAGGGTCATGTGATCTATGACTCTTATTTTTGACTATTTATAGTCTCTGCCTTAAGTCTTATGCAATGTTATATTGCTAAGACTACTAATATATGGCATGGCTGAAGATGAAAATGTAAAACTATATTATACTTTAAATTGACTGGATACTTATAGTTGATTTATCATTATAAGTAAAAATATATACCCCTTATGTATCTATTATATTTAGTATACATAACAAGCATAAAGCTAAACTAGTCAATATAAAATCAAAACTACCCCAAATCCAAAATTAAACCAGACCAGCATAAAAATAATATAAAAAAACACAACCTAAGGTTTCACTGCTACAAGCAGACTTCTCAAGTGTAAAGAACTACAAAAACTACACAATATATATAATATTAAAAACTACCCACAAATCCATTCACTTCCCATCCACCCTTAATATTAAAAGAACTCTTAAATAAGTTAATTGCTTCAGAATAATAAATTTTCAATAATAAAGTCTCTTTAATTCTTCTTTTGATTTCATTTCTCTCAAAGAAGGCAACCTTAGCTTCATCAAAATCAATAGTGTGGCCTGTATCTTTTTCATGGACATACAAAGCAGAACTAAGATATCTATTTTTAACTCTACTTTTATGAACCTTTATTATTTCATTTAAACTCAGACTACTCTGACCTATGTAAACCTTCTTACAAAATAAACAAGGAATAAACTATACTACACCAGGAATAGTCTTTCTATCAAAAACTTCTTTTGTATTATTTAATAAATTATTCAATGTAACACCCCTTTTCCAAGCAATTTTCTTATTTCCAAACATATAAGAAAATTGCTTGGAAAAGGGGTGTTACATTGAATAACATATAAGAAAATTGCTTGGAAAAGGGGTGTTACATTGAATAATTTATTAAATAATACAAAAGAAGTTTTGATAGAAAGACTATTCCTGGTGTAGTATATTTTATGCCTTGTTTATTTTGTAAGAAGGTTTACATAAGTCAGAGTAGTTTGAGTTTAAATGAAAGAATAAAGGTTCATAAAAGTAGAGTTAAAAATAGATATCTTAGTTCTGCTTTGTATGTCCATGAAAAAGATACAGGCCACACTATTGATTTTGATGAAGCTAAGGTTGTCTTCTTTGAGAGAAATGAAATCAAAAGAAGAATTAAGGAGTCTTTATTATTGAAAATGTATTATTCTGAAGCAATTAACTTATTTAAGAGTTCTTTTAATATTAAGGGTGGATGGGAAGTGAATGGATTTGTGGGTAGTTTTTAATATTATATTTATTGTGTAGTTTTTGTAGTTCTTTACACTTGAGAAGTCTGCTTGTAGCAGTGAAACCTTAGGTTGTGTTTTTTTATATTATTTTTATGCTGGTCTGGTTTAATTTTGGATTTGGGGTAGTTTTGATTTTATATTTAGTATGTATACATAATAATATATGTGTATATAAGTGACTAAAAACATGAAATAGTTTTTTTTATATTTTAAATTATGATGGATAAAAGTGTTAATTTAAATTTTGTTTACATAGAATGAGAAATAAATCAATATATATATATTGAATAAAAGATACAAATATCAAGACAAAAAACATTCACCTTTTTGGCATTTTAATTTTTAAAAAAATGTAAATATCAATATGAACAATTTTTCTAATAGTAATTTTTTTGGAAAGATTTTAGAATATTTTATAGATAATTTTGCCAATTTGAATTAATATATAGATAAATTTCATAAGAAAAAGGTGGTTACAAAATTCTGAAGACTAAAAACTTTAAAATGACATAAAATTTTATATTAAATGTTATGTATTGATTGTGCAGTAAAAAGCAAAAAATATTGTTTTCTTCAACAATTGTGTTTTTAGATTAAACCTGAAATAAAAACATGGGGTGGGGGATTCCAGAAATAAGACAATCTCTTGCTATAAAAATAGGGATTGATTTAATTACTCCTGGATCAGTGTTTTTATTTCAAATTAAATCTAAAAACTCTAATTGTAGTTGAAGAAAAAAGTATTTTTTTTTCTGTTTAGTGCACAGTCAATAAAAGCATTTAATGTATAATTTTCTTATCATTTTATTTATTAGTCTTTTGATCCCGATCATCCTAAATTATTATTTATACACTTGTTAATATCTGCTATTATTATATTGGTTAAATAGCTCCAAGGTGCACAGTATGCTAACAGTCTTAGAAAATGGATTTTAACTATTTTAATTTTTGTTTTCAGATGGCATTTACTTAGATTGGAAGTTCTTTATGTAATCACAGTTTTATTGATGATTATTAATTATTAAACTGGATTTAGTCATCAAAGCACAAACTAGTATACCAAGGAATCTAGTTGAAACTACTGTCAACTCTGATGGAATATTTCTTTCTTTTGATATCTGCCATGCCAAAGATTTGTCCCCTGATGTAAGTAGCCCAGTTATTTTTGAAAATTCTTATTTAAGAGACTTCTGGTAATTATCGTAATATCATTGATATAGGCAAGTTTATTTATCTTTCTCACTTGGTTTGGAACAAATCATCTTGGACAAAGATTACTCACTCCTTTTAACTGTGAATCAGTGTAGATAGTGAATAAATCAGGGGAAAGTAGAGGTCCTTAGACAGTGTTTATCTGAAATATTAAAGAGAATCTCAGGTTTTTGTTGCTGCTGATTTATTTTTTATATAATTTATTAATTCATATGAAAGGGTTATATTTTTTCAATATTTGTTTTGCTTGATGATGAATGAAAGCATGGCCAAAGGTATTTTTGAAGCCAACTTTTATTGCAATCACATCTTGATAGCCATTTTATTCTACATGTATTATGGTATACCAGGGCTGCATGTTGAATGTGTCATCTTAAAATAGATTCACTCGCCCGGCAGCAATTTAGTTGTTAAGTGGGACTGAAGTTTATCTAACAATATTCTAGCAAAAATTTTGTCACATATACCTCAAACCGTGTACATGACATCTAATAATAATAATATTTTAAACAATTAAAGTACTTAAAAATTAGATTTTTTTACATTCTAAAACAGTACTTTTTTAAAGACTCCCCCTCCCTAACAATTCATTATCATTTTGTTTAGTATTAAAAATATCAAGTTATCTTGGTCTGAAAATTTGTGAAGATGGTGTTTTAGTAATAATTATATGTTGGATTATTTCTATCATGTAATTTAATTGTTAAATGTCTTTAGAAAAGTTCAAAGTTGAAGAAAAATGTCTTGCATTGGTGGTCGAGAGGTCAGCGCGACTGCCTTGCACTTGCAGGCAGTTGCCCGGGTTGCGGGTTTGCGTCCCGGCCGATGCTATGACACTTAAAAAAAAAAAAAGTTGAAGAAAAATACATTCAACTGTTAAAATAGATTCAAATGATAGTAATAGTACACAGGTTAGCTTATAAAAAATATACTAACCTGCTGCTACTATTAATGGTTGAATGTATTTGATGGTTTGAATGTTTCTAGATATTTAACAATTAATATTAGATGATTTATCATCATCATCAACCATTATGAGTCCACTGCAGGATGAAAGTCTCTCCAAGTTCAATCCATCTCTGATCTTTAGCTTCTTTTCTTTACATCACCCCTGCATACGTTCTTATTTCATCCATCCATATCTCTTGGAAACCAATTTAAAATTTCAATTGTCCATCTATTATTATCTCTTCTAGCAATATGTCCAGCCCAACTCCACTTCAGTCTTTTAATTTTGTTAATAAGTTCAGTAATACCTGTTTGTTCTCTTACTATATATTGCATTTTAGATCTCTTCTTGTTATTCCTAACATGCATCTTTCCATACTTCTTTGAGTAGTCTGAAATCTCTGTATTGCTCTTCTATTAAGTGTCCAAGTCTCAAATCCATAAGTAAGAACTGGCAAAACACATTTATTAAAAACCTTCCTTTTCATACACATAGACATATTGCCTCTTAGTATCAAGTTATTTCTACCAAAAGGACTCCAACCAAATTTACTTCTATGATTAATTTCATCCATTATGTTTCCATCTGTAATAATAATCTGACCAAGATATTTGTAGTTGTTAACTTTTCTAACTCATCATAATCAATCTTTATTTTGATCTTTTGAGAAAATCCATTGAACACTATTTTAGTCTTTTTAACATTTATCTTTAGTTCTACTTTCACCTGATAACTCTTGCAACATTTCCTGAAGCTCTAGAGCATTATTTACAAAAAACAACTACGTCATCTTCAAAATCTAAATGACTTAAATAATTTCCATTTACTTTTACTCCTTTAGCTTGCCATTTTAATCCACAAAATAATTTTTGCAGCCCTGCTATAAAAAGTTTTGGAGGTATGGAGTCACCCTGTCTTACACCCTTCTCAATGTTGACTTTCCTAGTGTCATTATGTAATTTAATTGTTGCTGTTGCATTTTTATAAATATTCTTCAGAATATGACAATATCCTGGATCTACACCTTGATGATCCAATGCTTTATTCATGGAGAAATATTTATAGAATCAAATGCTTTTTTATAATCTACAACTCCAAAGCATAATGGCAACTCATATTCATTGGTCCTTTCTATACTTCTTTCAATAGTTGGATATGATCTACTGTACTAAAACCACTTTTAAATCCAGCTTGTTCTCGTTTGGTGGAAATCCAATGTTCTCTGTAGAGGAGTTACAATTATCTTGGTAAAGATTTTGTATAAAACTGATAAAAGACTGCTAGACCTGTAATTTTTAATACCTTTTTTATCACTTTTTTTAAATATTAAAATTAATATTGCATTCTTCCAATCATCTGGTACATCTTTATCATTTAGATATTTGGTATATAACTTTGCTAAAAAAAATTTCTATTTTTTCATCTGCTTTTTTAATATATCAATTATAATTCCATCATTACCTGGAGATTTCCTTTTTTCATAAATTTGATTGCACGCCTCATTTCTTCATTTAAAATTCTGGGCAATTCGGAAGATATAATATAGATGTAGGAGATACTTGTTCTTTATTATTATATAATTCTTGATAGAAGTTTTCTACCCATTTCATGTTGTCATCTCTTTTTTAGTAATATTTCTACCAATACCAAAATGTTGTTTTACACTCTTGAGACTTTTATTCTCTTCTACAGCTTTCCTTGCTAGTTCACAGTTATACTTTCTTATATGATTATCAACTCTTTTCCGCATCATTTTACAAAATTCAATTCTTTTAAATGCATCATTTTTGTATATTTTCATATTCCTTCCTTTTTTCATAAATTCTCTAGTCTCAGTAGAAATTTTATTGGTCAATTGCTGTTTTTTTCTACCAGCTATCTTTGTTGCAGTTTTAAAAAGTGTATCAGTTATTTTCTTCTTAATTTCATTCAAATCTGAATCATGTATAAAATCTACTAATACTTGAAATCAATTTGCAAGTTCTAATTTAAATTCATTAGAATGTTTCCGAAGATTAGGAATATCAATCTGTAAATATTGTTTTTTTTCTCTCTCTAGTTTTGCATTAACATGTATTTTATAATCGATGATCACTTCCTGTATTAAATTTATTAAGAATATTACAATCTTGAAATATGTATTTTCTGTTAGTCAAAATATAATCCTATTCTGCTGTACCTTCATTTGGATGCTCCCCTTTTCATTTCCTTTTAACATTTTTTGTTAAAAAAGAATTTATAATATAAAGTTTTTCTTTTTATGCAAACTCCACTAGTCTATGTTCTCTCTCATTTCTATTACCATAACCAAACTACAGCACTTTCATCTTTCATTTCTTTACCAATTGCAGCATTAAAGTTTCCTTTAACAATTTTCAAAATATTGTTTACTCTGATCAAAAGCTTTTTGTGCATCCATTAAAAATCTTCTATTTCATCACTATGACAACTTGTTGGGGCATAAACCTGAATTATTTGTATTTGGTATCGGCTATTAAGTTGAATAACTAATTTTGCCACTCTGTCCAAGACATTATCAATCTCCACAATGTTGTTCTTCCATTTTTTGTTTATAATGAATCCTTCTCCACTTGTACTTTCAATATTTGTGCCTTAATAGTGAGTACTTGTCCACTTTTTAAATCAATTATCTCTTCACCTTTTTTTCTAACTTCACAAAGTCCAATAATCACAATTAATATAAGACAGTTCTTCTAATTCTTGTAATCTTCCTTCACTTGAAAGTGATCTGCAGTTGCAAATCATCCAAATAAGTCATCATCAAATGGCAGCCTGGGTCCACAACCAGGGGATTCTTACCATTCACCGCTGCCTTCGTTGATGACTGTACAGCCTCCTGGGAATAATGGCCATGATTTAATTTTGTCTGCTATGATTGTGTATTTCTATTGGAAAAATATTTATCATTTACATCTACATTCATTCTGCCTTATCAGGCAACTGAGAAGAAAGACCAGGGTGTTTCTTGATCTTAAACTCAGAGGTAAAAAGCCAATAAACTCACCATGCTGGGTAATGTATGTTGGTGAGCAGTCCATCCATATTTGTATATTATATGAATAATCATGTAGTAATAACAACCACAATGACAAGAATGTATGAATTGAACATTAGGAGTTTGCCCTGCTCAGTTCCTTTAAAGTCTCCAAGAGGAATCAAAGGGTCTTTTTTTAGTTAACAGCAAACTCCTTTCTGTAGTCATTGGATGATACAAATTATCCAATATATAGCAACCAAATATACCTGGCATTTTGAAAGGTCATTGTTTTGACATTCTTAATTTGACATTGTTACTTCATTCACATTAAATTCTTTGTAATAAAAAATCAAGTATTATTAAATCTAGTATTTGTAATTTCTTTTTAATTGGTTGCTTTAACAATTTTTTGTAAAGATTTAATATATATATTAAGTAAACATTGTTGAATATGTTGTTCATTTGAACTATATTAGGGGATTGACAGTCTATGAAAGCACAGAGTGCTTTAATGCCAAATTGCGAATTGGTGTTTGTGCAACTGGCTGGTAACTTTTACCTGAAATATAGAAACAGTAGACAAGATAGCTCTCTCATCCTGGGTTATTCTACCGAAGCTACCAAACATGCTATTTGGAGCCAGTTGAATGTCAAAATCCACTACCATTAAGGAATTTGATAATATTATTACAATATAATGACAGAACAAATAATTTTATTCATTGAAAAATACACCTCATTGTGAATTTCACTTGTGACATCAGACAAATGTTTATACATTCACCAATCAGACAACAGAGAAATAGGGATTGTTGTATATAGAGGTTGCAAAACAAGCTCTTAACAGGCTTTGAGAATATCCTCAACTCCAGACCGTTTTCTGTTTCTGGCATCATCAGTGAGGTGCCAGAATATTCAGCGTTAGATTAAAAATACTAGGACAAGCCCAGCACTTTATCTAATGTATAACTATTGAGAAGAAAATCTGAAATTTTCAGACATCCATATGTCTTCCAATCCAGCTATCTAACTCAAATGACCATATGGGACTGAACTAAGATCAGATGCACCATATATTAATAGCTTTAGTAATATAAAATCACCAAAGCCTTAATAGCAAAAAATAAAATGATAAAAAAAATCAAGTCAGATGTTACATGACTAATTTAATAAAGCTCGTGTTTACAAATGTTATTTTTTATCATTTTAAATAGGGATTGTACATGTAAGATTGTTTTAAATTTGTATATATAATTTTTTGATTTCTGATGAATTTATTTACACATTAGTATAATATAAAAAAAATCAAATAATAAAATAAACATATTGCTATTTTTTTAAAAGTAATTTGAATTTTACATTTTATATCTTTTAAAATATTCTACCATTTTGAGAATTAAACTGGTATATATATATATGGGGGTACCCAAAAATAACTGAAATTGTTCTCTGGTTTGTGTGCCTGTTGTAGTATATGCTTCTGCAGTTACATACTTTTTGCAGGAATCTTTCAAATGACATCACTGCATGAAATTGTGGCACAACATAGCACATTTTATTGTAAAGTGAGTTTTGCATCTTTGATGATTTTTATAATGACTGAAAAGTTGAAACAATGTCAAATTAGGTTTTCATTTACAGAAAACAGAAGAGGAAACAGTTGTAATGCTTGGAACAGATCACAAGCAAGCTGATCATGTAAAAATACAAGTTTGTGAGATGTTTAATTGAGATGTTAAATTCATCACATCACTAAAAAGTATGGCGAGATTTTTAGCATTTGTCTCAGATTTAGTTTATAATAATCAGGCATTTTATCTGCAAGCTCTGAATCATTTATGTTATGCAGTAAACATAAATGTTTCATTTTGTGGCAAAGACAAGAGTTCAAGCTTCACCCTGACAAAGCCTTGACTGTGAAACACTTTTTAATTAAATTCATCATGATCCAGTTTATCTATCAACCATATTTGCTCGATCTCACTTTGTGCAATTTTTTAAAAATCTCTTGAATGAAAAAATGTTTCAATTTTTTTTTTTATAATTAATAATAAACTGATGCGTTGCAATGAAACTTTTTTTATATAATAATTTCTGTAGGTTTTCAATAACAATTTCTGCAGACTAAGCACTTTCAGAGTTTTGTTACTCCATAATCAATTTTTTTTGTAGACTTAGAAGCTGTGGGGGGAAAATGCTGCAGGCGTTAAAAGGCATCACTTTGCAAGTTTTTCTGGACTATTTTGAAAAATGAAAAACATGTTTATATCAGTGTATTGTATCAAATGGATGGTGATTTGAAAGCAATTAAATTTATAACACTTAAAAATAAATAAACAATTTTTTATTATAAAATTTTGATTACTTTTGGATATCCCTTTGTATATATTACTTTAGATAAATGAAAACCATATAAAATTATCACAAAGCATTATTTCGTAAATGAAATTTCAGAGATATATGCTGTTGTTGTTTTTGAGTCTTTTTTAAAATAATATATATATATTTAATGACAAAAAGTAAATAAGATTATTATAATTAGAATATAATAAATTAATTGAACAAACTATTTGTACAGACAGACAGAGAGAGAGGGAGGGGGAGGGGGAGAGAGAGATCTTTTTTTGACCCACAAGCTATTTCTACTTCATAATCACCATGAACATTATCGAATGCTGTTTGAATAATATTTTGTGTATTTAATTTTCAAATTACCATCATAAAAATATTAAATATTTTGATTTCACTAAGATTTTGATTTTGCAGAACAATATTCATTGAAGGCATTTTCCTCATGTTTATTCTCTTACCACTGTTATCTGTTAGCAACTATTATAAATTTGGGTCAAATAATAACTTTGTTGAGATTTGTGACAGTATTTTCTATCCATAAGTCAAAACAAAATATTTATTTTTTGCTTTTGCTCTTCTCATTCTGTCAGTATTCTGCTCTGCTTTATATACAGTGTGACCCAGTGAAAAGCTGATTTTTCTCCTACTTACTTGCTCTACCCTCTCTGAATTAATGGATGTGCTGTATAGTAATATATTTTAGCTATTTATGACAAACATTTTAAAGCTCTAACATATCTGGATCATGAGTTATGACGTGGAATGTGGTAATGTGTTTCACCCCTTAAACCACGACGGGGCAAAATTGTTACCAAAACATTTGGAAATGATTCAACCGGTGAGCAGCCATATGAAGCTGTGTGTTTCAAAAATGTTTTCAAGTGCTTTGAAGATCATCTATGAAATATTGTGATCTACATATGCTAACACTTGAATAATTTTATAGTCAATAACTATTATGTAACAAATGTAATAATTTAGAGATGGCACTGGGAGCAGTTTCACTCCGATAAACTATGTATTTGAAAAATAACCAAAATAATAATTATTCAAATTTTTTTGGCAAATCATTTTACTGTCTTTATTGTTAATATATGAATTTTTGTTGTAGTTACTATTTTATCAAATTGTATTACATATTCCGCCTGAATTCTTCCTGTCCCATTCTGTGTGTTTAAACGGACATATTAACATCCGACATATGAAGATTCAAAGTAACTTAAAGTCATCATGGTTATGACAACAATACTGGCATCAACCAGAGCTTTGAGTATTTCTATCATCAGACTTTTAACACTATAGATAGTTGAGGAGTTGAAGAGTGGGGAAGATTCAAATCTGTCCATTGAAGTTTGACAGTTTGCTATCTTAATATAAACCGAGCACTCATTATATATGTTTGTGGAAGATTATGATCTGACCCGACTGAGAGTTCTGGTTCAGCACAAAATATGTATATTGGAGATCATTTATCTTTTTCACATGTATGTGAGCATGCATGTATGTTGATTATATACGATGGAGTGGATAGCTGAAGGGAGCTTGAAAGTCTATGTTTAAATCACCTTTAATTTAATTACATTTACAGTTCAGAATATACATTTTACTAGTAATCAAATATTATTAACATATTAATATAATAGCAGGGGGGGGGGCACTTCCTTTTTTGCATGACTTAATAATACTAAGAAAATTTTACATGTACTTACTGTCTGAGTAGAAAGATTGATGACAACTTGGCTATGTCTATTTTAAATATTCAAAGCAATATAGATTTGGACATTTAACTTTAATATTTTTTGTTTTTTTTTAATTGAAACTTCTAAGAATTTTTAGCATTATTACTCAATAATATTCTATTTACCAATTTGTATTCACATTTGATAATAAAATTACCATCATCAAACGAATGCTAAAAAATGGTACAAATTATTCATCACCACCTTCCAAAATACCTATATTAACAAATTATTGTATGAGGTAAATCTCTCATGTCTCAGTCAACTCAATAATTCTCCACAATCAATTACCCTTAAACCTAAAATATATAACCAAAATCTATATTTTGCATGGTACAAATATAAATTGTTGTATATATTTTACTTACTATGTTAATATTATGAGATTAATTGCTTATCTCTCATTTGAATTTGAACATATTTTAAGTTGATTTATTATATTTTCCTTAAGTAAATTTTTTTCCTGTTTTGCATTGAATATTTTGATATAACTTTATAATGAGCAGTCAACTTTACATTTGTTTTTAAATTGGTGCTTTTTTTAATATGTTTTGATTGCCTAACAATAAGCATATAAATGCCAATAATTACTACAATATTGTAATAATGTTCATTTAATGCATATTGTGAATTTTTTAATCATTATATGTGGATACATGAAAAAATTGTTGTTATATCCGTCAGTTATAATAATCACTGGCGAACAATCTATGCAGTAAGCTAACCCTTGCACTGACTATATATGCATACAATAATTTTATCACAAAGACTAATGCCGGTGGAATAAGAAAACAGATTTAATTATAATAATATATACATATTTACAGTAATACATTTAAACAATCATAATCTATTTATATTAACAAACCCGAAGGTATACAAAAATAATAATGAAGATCTATGCGACCTACTTTATAGTCCCTATGCTGACTCTTGGACGTTCGGAGGCCAGCTATCCGCTCTGGGGCTACCGTGCTAAATAAGCGACGTTCAGCGCCTTTCCCAGTTCATCTGCATCGGTAGAGCTCCCAGTTTTAAGTTCAAAATGCTTTACACTTTCACTCATTTTTCCAGTCCTGATTTTCTGGATTTGATTGGTCAGATCTTGTCCGTTTTGGTCGGATCAATTCCTCCCAGTTTATCTTTTGGCTTAAGTTTTACTTTGATTGATTACCCTTTGCAGTTCGATTGCTTTTTAATTAATCATCTTGTTTATCTGCAAAGTTCCTTCGTTAATTAACCTTGTTATCTAAAAGGATTTGTTTATATGTTGTTTTAGAACATAACACAACTATTAAAGTATAATATTATTTTAAATTAACGAAGTATTTTTATCTTCACGTATATATATAACTTACCTATGTATATGCAATAAATTATACACATACATACGTTTAAATATTGAATCCCTATTTACACTATTTACTATTATTATTTTGTGTGTATGTGTATTTTAATTATACACATACATAACAATTGTATATATATTACTGATTTAAAAACTGATGAATATTAAATATTAAAATAATATACAGTATTGTCATTTGTAATCCTAAAAAAGATTGCCAGACAGTTGGCACAGCAAAAAATAAATAAATACAAAGTAATAGTTAAAAAAAGTGTAAAATTGATTGAATATTGAATGTTTAAGTTAGATAGCTGGATTTAAAGACATTTTCATGTCCGAAAATTTCAGAGTTTCTACTTAAATATACATATGAAATAAATGCTGAGTTTTGAGTTGATATTTTAGGTCTAGTGTCCGAATATTCTAGCTCTCCACTGACGTGAGCCATAAGCTCGAAACCAGTTGGTCTGGAGATGAGAGTGTTCTGGTTAGAGATTTTAAATATTTTCTCATTAAGAGCTTGTTTGAGCTATTGGTATGCTCTCTGTATTGCATTTTTGTAATTACAAGCTTATTAAAAGTAATGTCACGTTATATATGACTTGCTTTTTTGATTGTTATAATTTTACCTTTAAGGTTTTGGCTATGCTGAGGCTATTAAAATATGGTAGATCTGAATTTAGTTCAGTCCTATATAGCTATTTAAGTTAGATAGCTGGATTTGAAGACATTTTCATGTCCGAAAATTTCAGAGTTTCTACTTAAATATACGTATGAAATAAGTGCTGAGTTTTGAGTTGATATTTTAGGTCTAGTGTCTGAATATTCTAGCTCTCCACTGATGTGAGCCATAAGCTCGAAACCAGTTGGTCTGGAGATGAGAGTGTTCTGGATAGAGATTTTAAATGTTTTCTCATACCACATTTATTAATTAAGAGCTTGTTTGAGCTACTATTGGTACGCTCTCTGTATTGCATTTTTGTATTTACAAGCTTATTAAAAGTAATGTCACGTTATATATGACTTGCTTTTTTGATTGTGATTATTATATATTTTTATCATGGCAGCTCTTGATCTGAGAAATGATGTTTAATATAAAAACTATCATCTTGATAAATAATTCTATAATTGAATCATATTATAATAAATAACTCTTAAATGTATGAGTATACATTATAAAACAGCAATGTTTTCTTTGTGTAGCTAATAAGATATTTCTTTAGTTATATAATTGTTAATTTTTTGAAAATTTTTAAAATGAAGCACAAAGGCATATTAAAATCTTTACTTTCTGAAAAACTCATTCTTTGGTTGATATGCATTGGTTTTCTCAGAAATTTACTTGTATTATCTTAGTTGTCAGTGATGTGCATTTGATAAATATATGTAAGATATCTTTCACATTTTCAAGTAAAATAATTGACATATGTCTTACATAAATAAAATTCAACTAGTTTCTGAATTGGTGCGATTATGACCTTAGTATTGTGTTCTTGTACAGTATGCATTAGTGCTTTATGTTGTATATTATGCTATTTCTGTCTTATGGTATATTGATAATTCACACACATATATATGATTGAACTATAATTAAACTTTTAAATATGTCAGAGGGGATTTGAACACAGACTTGCAAGCTTCCTTAGGTCATCCACTCCATCTTATACAAATGATACACATGACACATAATATGAAAAAGATAAATAATCTCCAATATATGTATTTCGTGCTGAACCAGCTTTCATCAGTTGGTCTAGATCATCTACACATAGGTATAATCTTAATGTAAACTGAACACTGATTATATATATGTGTGAGAGATGATGATTTGAACCAACTGATGAGTGCACATTCAGCATAAAATATATATATTGGAGATCATTTGTCTTTTTCACAGTTATGTGTATCATTCATATAAGATGGAGTGGATGGCCTAAGGAAGCTTGAAAGTCTGGTTTCAAATCCCCTCTAATTGTTTCTAGATTAAAAGTATATATAATATATTTGTATTAAAATATATTATGTTAAATATTAAATAATTTCTGAATAAATGAAAGTTAATTAAATGGTTAACAAAACTATTTGATTTATACGTTTATATATTTAAGGGATGGGGTTTTTTTTTCTTCTCACATGTATTTTAATTATTTGTATTATATATATTTTATTATAAGTAGAGCTATATATATTTAAAAAAAAAGGTGTTTTTTTTTTTTATTATTAGTTTTGAATAAAACTAATTAAGAGATCAAAGTATTTACTACAAATGTAAGCAGTTGTAAATCCTTTTTTAAAAAACAATTTTGAAAATATTTTTTTGTGAAACAGAAGCATGATAAACAGATCCAAATCTATGTAAGCTGTGACAGTCAGTCAGTAAACTAATTGTAGAAATAGACAGCACTTGAAAAAAGATATTATAACAGAAGCCAGCTGTAAAATGGCAGAACAAAACCACATTCCTATTAATTGCTTGCCTGTTTCTGAAGTTCTCATACTTCCAGAACATCAGTATGTATAGTTAGTTAATACACAAATACAAAAAACTTATCTCCAGTTGCTAAAAAAAGCTATGTAAGAGTTTTACAAAAACCTACCAAGCAATAAGTGAATAATTATATATTGAAAGCAATTACAGAAATTTTAACTTTAAAATTGGTTTCGAAGTTATCCATGTTTTTGCTGGAGAAATTTCTATTAAATTTATCTGCAAGTCAAGGCAAATATTACTACAAATGTGTGTGCAAATTTTAAAAGAATCCAGAAATCATGAAAGTTTGATTATTTTTTAAAGAAGTCAACCGTTATAATTCTTACAATAACTTTGCCACAGATATGGCCAAGATTGTCAAGAGATGAAACTTGATAATATTAACTCAAATTTTACAAATATTGTTTGATGAATGATTTATTTTGCATTTAAAGCTAGTTATCTCAAATATTTAAAGCTTTCATAAATAAACAAATTATTTCTAATTTTCAAATTATTATATTCCCATTATACAATAAATATGATAATAGTATGTCACATGGTAAATTTTCTCCCGTACTTAGAGCAGTGCTCGAAATGCCAACATGCATTGGAAAATAATTAAACTTACCAGTATTTTAAGGATTTAATAATTAATTTTTTAATGTAATTTCATATTATTATATAAATACTGAACTCCTATGTTTATATTAATACTTCCTTTATTAAATTTATTTTATGATATATTTCTGAGGGTTTTTTTTTCATTGTTTCATACTTTTAAATTATTATTTTTTGTCTTTGCAATTTAAACTCAAGCATTTTCACAAACGATAAATGCAAATGCTTTTCCAGAAAAAGAGGGTCACCCTAAAATAAATATTTTTTCTATCAAATAATTTAGCTGTATATGTATATACAGTAGGCAGTGCATTCTATAACATATAGCAGCCCAACTTGGGACATAATTTATTATGATACTCACTTCAATAATGACAGATACTTTATTTCATTCTTTGTCTTTCATTACATATAGATCCTAACATGGGGTTTGATGATGATCAAAATATATCACAGTGAGTTATAATTAACTATAGATTAACAGTGTAATTTGGAGTTGAAACATTTAGAGAAAAAATAATAATTTAGAGAAAGATTTAAGAATAAATTCCATTGCTAACTAAAGATAAAAATAATTGAGACTAGACAAGAAAATAACTGATGCCAGGATGTGTGGAGAGAATTTTGAAGAGGGCAGGAAACAAGTGATTCTAATGATTAATATAAAGTAATGATCTAGTATTAATATATCTGTTAGCATAATTTAAAATTTAATATTTAGGTGGGATAGTCTACGTTAAAACAATTAAAAAGTGGAAAAATTGGAGCAACCTTCACAAAGAGTAAAAGGGTTGTGTGTGTGTGGGGGGGGGTGACACCCTCTCTTTACTGTATCAATTAATGACGATAAATAAAGAAAATAGCAGCAAGAAATTACATTAATTAAATGAGGGAAATACACAATCATGTAATATTGAAATTAATAAAGAAAAAATAACAATGAAATAGAAAAAAATGCAGAAATAATAAAAATGTAATTAAGAAGGAAATGAGGGTCATAGAAGAAAATTTCAAAGAAGTAAAAAAAAAATCAGATTGAAGATCAAGAAAAAAAGTTAAGTGTGGGGGTTGAAGAATCAGTTGGAAGATAAGGAAATGTTAAGTGAAAAATTCAGTGAATCTAAATATCATGGGTACATTTGTAAAATGTTATATTATAAACTAGTGCAGAAACTGTTAATAAATTGAAAGTTGCTAATACATATTTGATGGGAATACTATAAAAGAGTATAAGTCTTTCAGGAAGAATATAAAAGACTAAACTTGAAGTGAATACTGTTATTGAATGTAACCCATATACAAATAATATAAGAAAGATGCAAATATTTAAAATTGGTGTTGTCATTATAGAAAAAGCTAAACCTGATGGGAATACTAATGAAAGTGTTGAAAGTTGTTATGAATAAATTTAAAATAAGTACCAAGATTTGGAAAAACAAAGTAGGAAGATGGTGTAAATACTAAAGTACATGCAAGTTGATTGAGGTCATACACAAATTTGTTCTAAGTGTACAAAGAATACAAGATTGTTTTAATGTGAAGGGATAAGAAAAGAAGAATTTTAAATCTTATAAAATTTGGAGGAGTCAAAATAGTCTTTTCCATCAATTTGGTTACTGTACTCAGACCAGACCAAGTTTAAATTAAAAGATCTATATCTAATAAATGTATAGACTACTCCTGAAAATTATTTGGAAGCAATCCTGAATTTGGACAATGGATCTGAATTTGAAAAAAACCACTGTCTGAAATTAATTCTGACAATAATAAACTGCTATTCATTGTAAACATTTTGAATATTGATGAATATATATTTACTTATAATGAAATTGCTGTGCAGCATGGATAGAGAATAGATCACACAATAATTATAAATACTAAATAAGACAAAAGAGATCTTGGAGGAAAAACAAAAAAATGTTGTTATTGATGGTGTCATATGTGAAGGATTATGGTTTTTATCAGATGTATTCTTGAAAATGAATTTTTGGGTAATAAAGATAAAATATTTTTCAAGCATGATCTATGTGAATTCATTTTTAATTTTTTTTATTTATTGATGAATAGAGATGATATTTATCATTTTTAATTTAAAAATTTATGTTGTAGAAAAGAGATACCAGATGTGTGTTCCTGAATTCTTGAAATCTTATATATTTATTATTTCATTTATTAAATTTGTTATTTGTTAAATTTGAATAAATTTTCTTTTTTTTTTTTTGTTCCATACTTATAATTTTTTTTTCTCTCATTGTGATTTAAAGACGTGCATCTTCATGAGTTTGACTCGAAGAAAGACAAGTACTTTTATGGAAGAAAAGTGGCACCCTAAAATATTTATTTTGAATAATCTAGCAATTATAATAGGTCAGGGATATCAAACTCATTTCAGCTATGGGCAATTGTTCTAATAGGTAAAATTCACTCAGGCTCTATCTTATGTATTTGTGTGTTAATCATTTTGTTTTCATTTTTCACAGTTTTTTAATATTTAAATAAATAACAAATTAATAGCAAACTTAAAAATCAATTTCTTTTGTTATACTATTGAAAAAATACAGTTAAGTTAAAAAATATATAACCAATAAATAATAATAAAAAATGCAATAAACCTTGTGCTTTGCATAGCCAAAGAGAACTTCCTCCAATATTATCATTTTCTGCTGCCATGCATTTTCTTTCTCTCTTAGCCATCTTGTGATTGGTTGCACATCAATCATAAGTGGATCGTGACTATGGACATACAAGCAATAAGTAAAATACTGAGAAGTTAGAAAGGTCACATAGGATGGCAGCTTGTCTTTCTGTAATCATGGTTCTTTTACTCTCTTTCATGTTCTTCAATTTTTCAAAACGGATTACGCCATAGCATCCCAAGCTGCTCTGATTTAATTAGTCTTCATGTGATATCTTTGCACTATATTTTAAAGAACTGCTATGTGTGTTTTGTTTTTTTGTTAAATAATTTGAAAGTCCTTATAATGCACCTGCATTTCATCTTTTTTTTCTTATGGGTTGCAAAAATATACATCGTGGGCCACCAGTTTGATTCTCCTATTTTAGATATTAACATATGTAAATAAGCATTTATTTTATATAGCGCTATGTTTATAATTGTAATACATTTAAAGATCAGCCTATATATGTTTCTAAGCTAAAATGCACGTAGCTAATTGATTATCATATGTTAATCACATCAACACAGCCAATATCAACAATATATTGTTAAAATAACATTCAGATTTCCATTTATTATCTGAGCTTTTTTGCCTTAAAACATAAATCGCTAATTAATAGTTTATTTTAACCTTTGCTTTTATTGGTGTGATTCATTTATTTCAATACTAGTTGTGCATTCTTTTACTTAATGACATCCGAACTTGGGGCATAAAATAGTATCATGCTCAACTCAATTAATTTCAGTTTATATATATATGTGATCCCTTGCTTTCCAATATATTATAACGGTCAGGACAAAGCGACTCTTACATTATAATTCTGCCGCCAGGGCGCCATCAGGCCAATTGAACCTGAAAATTTATATAGGCCAGCAGGTACTTACAGTAAGATCCGGAATTTAAATACGACCGAAATGCCGCAGTTACTAGCTCATGGAGCAGCAGAGATAATTTTTAAGATTAAAAAAATAAAATAAGCCACTGCTAGATTAACCATACAGAGAAACATTTATTTTGCACATATATAAAATTCAGAATTATTTATTTTTGTATAATGTTTACTTTAGAATTTGATTTAATTTACATTTTAACTTTTTATTTTATAAGTTCGCATGTATGGATTAATTAATATTTTATTAGAGTGTCGAGTATGGATAGACTACATAGATTGCACTCGAAAAGAAATTATTCTATATCCCTTATTTAACCCTAGGCCAAAAGTTTGCAGTCAAACTAACACCAATCTATCGGATATATCGATGTATTCAATGCAACACGAATACGACAACACAATACCATACTGTCAGAAATGAACATCTGAACAGCATGGTTATCTAGAAGAAATGTCTCTCGTCCAGTACAGGAATACTTTGTCTGTCTGGCGAGAAGAACAATAAAAAAAAAACTCCATAGGAAGGGATTGCGGTTTTTTTTGCCGACTTAGCATTCCATTCCATAGGCTAAATGGGTGATCCAAGGAGCAGGGAATATCATCTGCCTCCGATGGTCGATAAGAAATGGGTCTATTTTGCCCAAGTATGGCATATAATGTGTTCCTGCATGTAGCAGATCTTCATACTGCATTTACTAATTACACCAATACATCCAACCCATTAACCCAATTTAACTGCAAAACAAATAACCTAAGATTAACCCTCCCTTAAACTCACCTTACTTTACGAATCTATGCAGCCATCCCCACCAAACTTAAATTTAACATGATTTAAAAGTTTTAGCTTAATAAAAAAAAATCATAATAAACATTCAAAAGACAAAAAAAAAAATAAGTTAATGGAAATGATTTAAAAATACATATAATAAAAATAATTATTAATAAATGATTTAGTTTGGTCAGATAGGAATTCATATTTATATTTAAATACTGGAAACAGTTTTGTATTTAAAGGTCATGAGTTATTTAGAGTTCTTACGGTTTAAAAGTCCATACTTTATATTTACTTGTGATTTGGATCCCGTGTTGTTTCTAATTCTCACATCATCCTGGGGAGACCGGTGTGCTGTTAGCCGTTCTGTTGGTATTCATCTGGAGGTCCTTTGCTCTAGCTGGTATAGTTCTTTGCAGGACCCTGGGGTACACAATATAGGAAAATGACACTTCATTTCTTTCTTTTGGAAAAACATAAGGGATTGAAAGTGTGTCTTTTTAATCCCTTCTCCTTCAACTCTCTTGGAACTAAAAAAAATAAACAAACTAAAAACTGACTTTTATTTCCAATCTTTTTCTCTTTATATCAAAGCTCCGGATTAACTGAACATGATGTCATGATGATGATGATTCTTTTACTATGGTCCCTTTCCTGAAGGATTTTATTGGTTATTCTGTTCTTATTGCTTTTATCTCCTATCTGACTTTTAATTATAAATTTTGAGATGCCCAAGGGCTAGTTTACTTAGAGTAATTAAAAATAATCATTTCCATTTTTAGCCTTTTACACAATAGAAGTAATTATAAATTTATTTAAACGGACATTGATTACGTAAGTAATATTTACTAAGGCTTTAGCCTCAAGAATATACGTGTAATTAAATTTTGTACATTCCTAAAGATATATTTTTATCTTTAAATCTTTGTTTTTGCTGAAAATTTAGTTTTAAAATACTTTTTTTTAAATAAAGTTTTCTTTTATTAATTTTCCATCTGTGCGATTTTATATATATATATATATACGAGTTTAGATGACTTTTAATTTTCAATTTTTAATTTTTAAAACAAATTTTTATTTGCGAACTTTTTATTTTTAATTTCTAATTTTGTTTATTAGAATAATGTAACAGCATGCATGCCCATTACAATGTACACCTGGGTCTCGTTTTACGCGGTAGATAGGTTCCTCAGAAAACACCCGCAAATGAAATCGCACAAAAATAGACGTAACTTACATTGAAAAAGGGGGGATGCGGTCTGTGATTTTTTAAAATTTGCGTAAAAGCAAAGCACCAACGTAAAATTACTTTAAAATTCGCACGCAAAAAAAATAAGGAAATAAAATATGACTAATAAAAAATTTCAAATTTGAAAAAAATTGATACAAGACAAACTTTTTTTAACTATAATATTTAATTTTATTCAAAATAATATATTTTTATGCATAATTTCCAGTACAGTAATTACATTTTTTTATACACGTTTTAATTATTATCGCTATTTGACCAAAAACACGTTCGTTTGCAAAACTAATAAAAAATCAGATTCTCATGTGATGTGATGTGATGTATTTGGCTTCTCCTTAAATGAAGTCAAGAATATCTCAGCAATTATTCTCACAAGAGGAAATACAACTAGCGCCAAGTTCACTCTCATGTTGTGTTAATGGTTTTCTGTTGACGACGACGATGATTTTATTAATTGTTTATGAACTTAGACTTATGATAATAAAAAAGACATTTATTCACCACTGCTTGGAAAAATTTAATTAAAACTACCAACTAAAAATTAAATTCTTATTTTTGTCTTTAATTTTCAATTCCGTTTAGAAATCAAATTTTGTTTTACATCACATTAATTTCAAGTCGCCCGTAAGTAATTTTTAAATTGTTAATTACAATTAAAAATCAGATTTTAATTTTTAATTATGCCCACTGCTATTACTGACCTTTTAAAAATAAACTTGTGGACACTAAATGATTAATAATTGATTACGTTCTTTTTTAAAAAGCAAAAACAGAATGTGATTTAAAATGCAAAATTAACACGCACAATGTTTGAACAAATTTACATTATAATCTTGTAAAATTTAATGTGTGTATACATAAAATGTGGAATTCATGATTTTAATTTCATTATTGCATAAAATCTTACTATTATAAAGCACTGAAAATATTGAAATTACTAAGATGAAAGTAGAATTCCAATAATGTGCTATTACTTTCAATATAATGTAAGTGCGTGAAATTTATTATTTAAAGTAGTAGCGCATTATCGGAGGTCGACTTCCGGTGAAACACGAATCGCGTAACTTCAAAATCGTGTTAAATAAGTCCGCGTAAAAAGAGACCCAGGTGTATATATATTTGAATATATGGTAAAAGTTTTACTTAATACTAATTATATGAATGATATGTTTATCATGAGGGTTTTAACGTAATGAATACTCCTTTTTTTTTAAAAAAAAAATAGTGATGGTCTATATATTCTGTTATTTGATGAAACTAACAAGAAGGATTTTTTGAAATAATAAAGTGTAGATTTACCTATTCAAATCTTAAACTGTGAGTTTTATCTCCTGCATACTATTGTCACTAAGTCAAACTAAAGTCATTACATTATGCAAATGCCTGTGCTGATCATTTAATCATTACATTCAAAACTGCATTATTTCCTAAATACCACAAAAGCATTTAAAAAAGTAGAGAAATTACTTGATCTTAACTTATTCTTTTAGTAAGAATGAAAGTAGATTAATTTAATATATTGATAATCAAAAATTATCTAGAATAGATACTATTTTATAAGATTCTTTATGCATTTTAGAACTAAAATTAGAAATTGGATAGTTAAACATATTAGAAATGGGAGAAGTTCTAAAACCATGAAAGCAAATCATTATATTGACCCTAAAAAAATAATTAAAATCCAATTGGACCTAAAAAAACTTCTTCATTTTATGCCTTTGAACTGGGCATAATCTACGAGATTATTTCCATCATTTTATATTAAATATTGAATGTCTTTAGGAAAAGTTTTAACTTTATGTAAATTTTCTAATTTCACTCAATTGTTAGTAATAAGACACAGATTTGTATATAATACAATATTTTAAGTAGTATTATCCTCCTCTCATCTTCAGGTATTGTAACCTTGAGCCAGTGACAGTATTAGCATGGGAGTCTTTGCCAGAATAGATCAGTTGGTTAGAGCATTATCTTAAAATTTAAGAAAATTTTAAAAGTCCCAATTTGATTCCCATGTTAGTACTAGCAACACCCGAGAAAGAGGAAAATAATACCACTCAAAAATGTTGTGCTATATACTAATCTGTTTGCTATTACTAACAATTGAATGCAATTAGAAAGTTTAAATAAAAAGACTTTCAATATTTAATGTTAGATTATGGTGAATAGTCCAACACATAATAAATATGTAAAATGTCATTATCTTCAAGCACTCCCTGTGCGTATAAGGTTGCTGCCCTTATTGAATTTGACATTATTTCATAATTAATAATTTTAGTCTGGTTACAATTGTTATGATAAAAGTTTTAAGCTTAACTGTTTATATCATCATTTTGATATAAAAGTAAATTAAAAGAGGAGCTATTTTTGTTGTTCTACTTACTTCATACAATTTAATAACTGAAACACAGGCTTATTATATACCTGTGTCTATATATGTAATATATAGGGTATATGAGCACAGACTTTCACGTGGTCCATTAAAGTATGAAGATTGTCTATCTTAATATATATCTGAGCACTTATAGTATATATGTGTGGGAGATAATAATCTGGATCAACTGATGATTGCTGGTTTAGCATGAAATACATAGTATTGGTGATTGGTGATTATTTATCTTTTCAGCATATATGTGCGTGAGTGTATCAGTGTTATTAGATAGAGTGGAGAGTAGTGGATCACGTGAAAGTCTGTGCTCATATACCTATATATTTCATACAGTTTAATAAATAAAGACTCATTTATATGTTCAATCTTAATTAAACACAGAAACATATCAAATTTTTTTAGAATAGATGCTTGTATATAGAATAAAAGTTATTATTTAATCGCTTTTTTAAAAATGTTTTTCAATTTTGTTCAGAAATGTATCTATATATATAACATAGTCATCACTTCAGAGAAATGAAACTTCTCTAGGATAGGAAGTTTCTTATGACATAAATCAAATAGAAACCTACTTTTGTATATGGGATTTCAAAGTAAATCTAGCAAAATGTATTTTATCAATTTTCCAACTGAGCAATAAAAGAAAATAGAGTAATAAAGCATTATGATGAATTCATTCGAATGTAGGTCTATTATTATATTGAATTGCATCAATATCTATTCAAAAATAAATTCAAGTTAATAATCTTATTCAAATTCACACTAATAACTTTATACACTTTTAACATCTTTTTTGACATTATTTTTTGTAGTAGAACATTGCTAGAATATTATCATAATTCTGAATTTCTTATTTCTTTCAAAGCCTTCTTTGTTGGTTAAAATCATCACTTAAGATTTAAGAAGAGATAAAGAGCAATTGCAATTAAACTAGAAAGCTTAATTACCCATTTTATCCCTTTATATGGTCTTTCTGGAAGCATTTTCATTTAGTTAACTTTATAGAGTTTTTATTTGTTGAGAGGTGTTGAAAATATTAATAGTTTTGTAAAATTACTCAGACACCTAACCATAAATGTAACCACAAGTGAATATACTTCAACATTTCAGTATCATTTAATCCAAATTAATCATTTCAGAACATCCAATTGCTATTTTGTTTCCTTATTCCTCAAATGGATTCTCCATTCTGATATGGCAAATTTCAGATTACTATTTAGATAATCGGAATTTTCCATGTAATCGGAGTGGATTGGTAATTATTATTAAAGCTATTATAACATCCATTATTTTTTAAAATTTTAACAGTTGTGTTTATTTATATCTATTTTTTTTTTTTTTTTATCATTCTATAGTTTTATTGTTTTTACAATATTTCCTAATTTCAGTACTTTAAACTGTGTAATTAAATTTACAACTTTAGACTATGTAATTAAATTTACATGACACTGTTATTTAGAAAGAATAGACAGGGTATGAGCACAGACTTTCACATGACCCACCACTCTCCACACTATCTCATAATACTGATACACCTGAACACACATATGTCGAAAAGATAAATAATCACCAATATACGTATTTCATGCTAATCCAGCAATCATCAGTTGGTCCAGATTACCATCTCCACACATATATGCTACAAGTGCTCAGATATATATTAAGATAGCAAATCCTCCTACTTTAATGGACAGGCTTCAATGTACTCCACACTCCAACTCTTCAACTGTCCATCCAATTGAAAATCTGATGATGGAATGCTCAAAGGCCACCCTTAGGCCGAGATTGTTGTCACACCCATGTTGACCTAAAGGTCAATCTGACCCCTCATGTACAGGACATAATCCATTAAATACATATACAAGGGATAGGCAGACATCTCTAATATGTAATAGATGAAATACACAGGCTTATATATACCTGTGTCTATATATGTAATAGACAGGGTATGAGCACAGACTTTCACATGACCCACCACTCTCCACACTATCTCATAATACTGATACACCTGAACACACATATGTCGAAAAGATAAATAATCACCAATATACGTATTTCATGCTAAACCAGCAATCATCAGTTGGTCCAGATTACCATCTCTACACATATATGCTACAAGTGCTCAGATATATATTAAGATAGCAAATCCTCCTACTTTAATGGACAGGCTTCAATGTACTCCACACTCCAACTCTTCAACTGTCCATCCAATTGAAAATCTGATGATGGAACGCTCAAAGGCCACCCTTAGGCCGAGATTGTTGTCACACCCATGTTGACCTAAAGGTCAATCTGACCCCTCATGTACAGGACATAATCCATTAAATACATATACAAGGGATAGGCAGACATCTCTAATATGTAATAGATGAAATACACAGGCTTATATATACCTGTGTCTATATATGTAATAGACAGGGTATGAGCACAGACTTTCACATGACCCACCACTCTCCACACTATCTCATAATACTGATACACCTGAACACACATATGTCGAAAAGATAAATAATCACCAATATACGTATTTCATGCTAAACCAGCAATCATCAGTTGGTCCAGATTACCATCTCTACACATATATGCTACAAGTGCTCAGATATATATTAAGATAGCAAATCCTCCTACTTTAATGGACAGGCTTCAATGTACTCCACACTCCAACTCTTCAACTGTCCATCCAATTGAAAATCTGATGATGGAACGCTCAAAGGCCACCCTTAGGCCGAGATTGTTGTCACACCCATGTTGACCTAAAGGTCAATCTGACCCCTCATGTACAGGACATAATCCATTAAATACATATACAAGGGATAGGCAGACATCTCTAATATGTAATAGATGAAATACACAGGCTTATATATACCTGTGTCTATATATGTAATAGACAGGGTATGAGCACAGACTTTCACATGACCCACCACTCTCCACACTATCTCATAATACTGATACACCTGAACACACATATGTCGAAAAGATAAATAATCACCAATATACGTATTTCATGCTCATACCCTGTCTATTACATATATAGACACAGGTATATATAAGCCTGTGTATTTCATCTATTACATATTAGAGATGTCTGCCTATCCCTTGTATATGTATTTAATGGATTATGTCCTATACATGAGGGGTCAGATTGACCTTTAGGTCAACATGGGTGTGACAACAATCTCGGCCTAAGGGTGGCCTTTGAGCATTCCATCATCAGATTTTCAATTGGATGGACAGTTGAAGAGTTGGAGTGTGGAGTACATTGAAGCCTGTCCATTAAAGTAGGAGGATTTGCTATCTTAATATATATCTGAGCACTTGTAGCATATATGTGTAGAGATGGTAATCTGGACCAACTGATGATTGCTGGTTTAGCATGAAATACGTATATTGGTGATTATTTATCTTTTCGACATATGTGTGTTCAGGTGTATCAGTATTATGAGATAGTGTGGAGAGTGGTGGGTCATGTGAAAGTCTGTGCTCATACCCTGTCTATTACATATATAGACACAGGTATATATAAACCTGTGTATTTCATCTATTAGAAAGAATAAGAAATGAAAAATCTTTAATTTGAAAGTAAGAAAAAAATTCTTTTTAATTTTGTGTGTGTGTTTGAATTCTGTGTTTTACTAAGTGGTTGATTTATTCCATCACTCAAAGAAAGAGTTTGAAGTTTGAATGAGACAGAGAATAAGACATTGTTTAGTTATTTTGTATGAGAAAAATTGAAAAGAGAAATAAAGGACAGAAAAAATAACCTTTTTTTTTTTTACAACAAAAAGTGAGTCAGAGAGGATGAATATTAGAAAGTTTCTTTTTTTACTAAGAAAAAGAAAAGGTTAGTTTCTCAGCAGTTTAAAAAAAGTATATTTTATAAGAGAGGGCAGGAATTAAATTGTACAGTTTGAAAAATAACTGCATATTAACCATTCTTCCCAGCCATCTAGCGTGAACTTTGCTCAATTTTATTTTTGTAACTTGAACTTTTCATTCTTTGAACTAAGAACTCGTAATTTATTCTCTCTCTCTTTTTAACTTTTTTTTTGAATGGTTTATTTGATTTTTCAATGTTAATTTGCCAATTCTGCTGCAATTAAATCATTTTTATTATAATGAAGATGTAAATTTTCTTTGCTTGTTAATATTCTATTCAACAAACGATTTATTTAATCCAACTTTCAGTTTTAAAAAATGTGACTAAAATAATACTTTGTATTATATCCTGCTTTATTTAAATATTGTAAATGAGAAAATAAATAGTTTTTGAATATTATTCTGTAAAAGCTATATTATTATTACTATTTTCCAAAAGTCAAATCTTAACAATTGGGAATAGACTTCTTCAACCAATCAATGATATATATATCTCAAGAGTGAATATTGGCAAAAACTAGTTTTTGTATTTATATTTGAACTTTCTATTTTTCTGTATCCAAGTCATAAGACTACACAATGTAATAATCTACATATAGCATTTAACAATTTTTATTTTCACAAACTTTATTATTTAATAAATAATTTCCATGTTATTAATACTTTAATGATGTGGGGTTCATTAAAATTTACACTGCAGCTCTAAAATTAAGAAGAGTGCAAGAAACGACTAATGATCATTGATGATCAAGTGTTCTTATTTTATTATAGTACTTGGTTGCCCTATTGTCCAATTAACTATATAGCATAAAAAAAAATTTTTAATTAAAAAAAGAAAAACTATTAGGAAAAATATACAATTATTGAAATATATAATTTGATTTTTGAAGTTATTTGTTTTATATGGTTAAACATATTAAAAGATTTATTATATACAAATAAAATGTTCATTATTTAATAAATCTTGTAATGAAATTAATAAATATAAAGGTAATTAACTATTATATACAGTCTTGTAATTCACAGAAATACTTTCGGTTAATTATTTAACTCTCTTCAACTGCTGTTTAATTTGAATTAAACAAAAGGCAGTTGAAGAGGGTTAAATAATTAACCGAAAGTACTTCTGTGAATTGCAAAACTGTGTCTAATAGTTAATCACCATCTTATTTATTTATTTTTTATTAATATTGCAAAGTTTATTTATTTATTTTTTCAGAAAACTATAGTGCTGCTATTTTTTTTAAATCTTGCATTGGGAAGTTGAAGAGGGTTAAGTAATTAACTGAAAGTGCTTCTGTAAATTGCAAGACTATGTGTAATAATTAATCACCATTATATTTGTTTATTTTTTATTAATATTGCAAAATTTATTATATATATATATTTCAGAAAACTATAGCGCTTCTATTTTTTTTTTTAAATCTTGCATTTTTTCAAAAAAAAAACTTGAGCTACTTAATTTTTTTAATGTGTTTTGCAAATTACATTCATATATAAAAGTATTTAAATTAATTCTATGCAAATAAGAATTAATCTGGATAATTAATAGTACTTAACTGTTATTCAATTATTTTTAATATTAAAGAGAAATATTTCCCCTAACATTTAAGGGGCATTTTGTGAACATAATGCTTAGTTTAAAATTTCATAATATTATTAATCTTTATTTTTATTTTTTTATTAATGATCTTAAAAGCCATTTAATAAAAACTGTTTTATCAAAAATAATTGTTTTGGACAGACAAATTGTAATAGTACATATACAATATTGTAACAGTAGCTGGGTTCGAATATGGGCACTAAAGGAAGTAAAAGGCGATAATGATTACAAAAGAGTGTTTATTGCGGTTGTTATTATGGATCGAATCAGTAGATGTGAGAAAATTTATAGTTATACATTCGAATCCTATTACAAAAGAGTGTGAGTGAAATACATTAATCATTTAAAGGCATGAACGTATACATATATATTTATTATACATGTTGTGATTGTTGCATAGAATTAGTTATTAACAGATAGATTTATATGTGAAGATGAAGAAGAGCGATTATGTGCGGAGTTGTATTTTATATTTTTGTTTTATGTATTTTGTTGTTTATTACCGTAAGTTATAATTATTGAAATAATATCATTACTAGCGCATGTTTCTTAATGAAAGCAAATTAAAATATAAGGCTGGAGAGAGTAATAAAAAGGTGTTGCAAGTTCTGCTACTGGCGATTTCTGTTAATGACACTTGTCAGAATTCCAAGAACTGGCCATTTAGTATTTTGGGACAATGGAAACCTGATCATGCTAAAAGCATTCCTGAGGTAATGGTCATCGGCATATGGATAAAAAAAAAAGTGAGGTGAAAGAGAGATAAAATAAAAGAACTATTGTTTTTTTTTTGATTTTGGAGCGATTCGGAAAAATGACTGTTATAGAAAAAGAAGCGTGAAAAGATAAAGTGATTTTATTAATTAATAAAAATTAATAAGAATGGACTCCATTGAAATGCTGCGGTAAAAGAATTGTGTGGATTCATTAAACCAGTCCAATGTACAGCTGTTTTATAACCCTGCCTGCCACAATGACCTTTATCTATGGAGATTTTGGCCATCTACTTCAAGCAAGTGAAGTGATTGTGGAACTCCAAACAGCAAGAACTTTCATGCACTCAATTTTAGAATCATCTATCTAACCTCTAGGATTGATTATCATATGTGAAAATGCTATGGAATCTTTCATCATCTTCCAGACCAACAATTCTTGCTAGAATAATTGTCATTGTAATACTGTAAGCTTACAGATGATCCGCCTTAAACATGTGAACGTTCACCCTCAAAGGAGGTAACTATGACTTTCTCTCTCTATATTGAATGAACATATAATAGTTTAATACTAAATTAAGAAATGTGCGCTTTGTCCCAACTTAAAGAAAAGAATTATAGAAAATAGATTAAATTATTTAATAAATACAACTCTGACGCATAGTTGCACTCTTTCGTGAATGTGTATATTGATATTATATATGTGTATCGGAATGACTGAGTCATATGCTTGAGATATTAGTATATACGTGTATTAATAAATATTAGAATTTTAAGCTATAACATTATGTATTTATTTGAATTACGAGATTCTGATAACTTCTGGGTTATTATTTATACAAACTTACTGATATTTCTAAAACAAAAAAAATAATAATAAAGATTTTTAGGGCGGATAGGAAAATTATAAAAATGTATAAATGACGTTTCTTTCTAAGATAACCTAAGTTTTGTTCTCCCGATAGACATTGTCCCCCAGACCTTGAGACTGAGCTAGTCTGGATAAGGCACCCGATAAGGTCCACTGGAACTGTTTCTTTTGTTTTTGAGGGCTATAATTCTTATTAATTAATAAGATTGGCGCTTGAGGTCGGACATCTCCAATGCTCATAAATATACCTACTCGAAGCACGGGATAATAATCTGTTCTTACTTAAATTCTTAGAATAGGATCATGGATAGACTGTTAAAAAATATATATATTTTGAAAGAGGTAAATTAAATTGTTTCATTTTAATATTTTTGTAATATTGCGCATATATATTTGCATAATCATATAGCATATAACAACAGATTAATTAATACGTACAACCATATGGCATTTTTTCATATATTTATATATTCCTTATTTTAGATGAATATCATGCGGAAGCTGATGGGACATGTTCGACCAACGCATGAAAATGCGCAACAACAAAGCCAAGATAATGTTCTTGGTCTTATGCATTTGCGTAAACTTTTTGCTGAATTTTGCCATCCCACCAATCCTATTCATCCGAAGGAACAGGAAGACAAGTTGTATAATATGTTGCCATTGTTTTGTAAGGTGAGTTAAATATATATACTACTGATTCTTTTTTTTTTTTTTTTCAAAAAAAAAAATTGTTACAGTTAAATTTGCATTAAGAGATGAATGAAATCTTGTTTTATTAATAATTCTATTAATATATTTACAATTTTTTATTGTGCCATTTGAAAGACTAAAATTGTGGGTTTATAAAGTAGCATTCTGATCTATTTGTAATAAAGCACACATTTATTGCTTTTATTTTTATAATATATGATTGAACAATCAGAGAAAGCAATAATTCAGTAATGAAAACACAATTTTTGTAAATAAAGATATGCTTTAGACAGTGTAATGTTAACCCCTTCCCACCAAATGGATTTGCCGACAAAATATTTATACCTCTTAAGAAATGTGAAATTTATTACAGATACTTTCATTTTACAAGACAAAAAATATACATAATATGAATCTGTTATCAGATATGAATAAACCAGTATTTTTTTTTATAAAGCTTTTATCTAGTTTTTATAATCTATTTTTATATTAATTAAATTTATATTTTCAAAATAGCTTTTTGTTACAATCATAATAATATTGATTTCCCCTTCATTTGTATTTGTAATTTAAATTTGCCTACTTTTTTCATATGTGTAACGAAGTAGTTTCTTTCTTCTTTATAATCTAATGCAGAGTGCACTTTTGACGAAGCTCGCCTATAATTAGAGCTATGATTATGGTGAGTTTCACCAAAAGCGTAATCAGCTTTAGGTTATAAGGAAGAAAGAAACTACTTTGTGATGCACACAAATAAATATCCGCAAATTGGAATCATAATAATAGTAAAAATTTGAATATGAACTTGAGAAGTTTCTTCTGCAATTGTTTTATTTAGGAATAGTTTTATTGGTTTTAAATTACAGCTTTAACTATTTGCCAATATATATATAAAATTTAATGACTACTTTATTTTGTGCAGTAGCTCCAAGTTTGAGAGACTAGAATAAATTATATTAAGAGAGTTCTAAGAAATTGTAAACTGCCGTGCCAATGTTTAAATTACTGATTAATCACCATTACTTGAATAGTGAGATTAAACAATATATAGCAATTCTTGGGTACACACACATTTATTATTATATTCTATCATTACCAAGTGGCTGCAATAAAGAGGGAATTTATTTGACTTTTTCTAATTCGTGATTTTTCATCTCCATATTGCTCCAAAAAACATCATCCACATCATAGCAATGTGCTGACTCTGACATTATTTCATTTTTTAAATTCTCTCAGTAACATTAAGGATAACTATGTGACAATTATAACACATCTCCATATTTTTTTTTGGCTTTTGCAATCTCTGCATTGTTTAGTTTTTTAAAAAAAGTGTCCGAATGTCAGATTTATAATTAAGCACAAATAGGGCCCATTTACTAAAAATCTTTTTATGGTCATAGTTATTTTTACTGAAATTTATTTGTTCCTAGTTATTTATATTGAAAATATTTATTTTTAGTCTTCATTTTTGCTTTTATGTGATATCTCTTGTGCAGCTTTATTTTCAAAATAACCATATTCTCCACAGAATCCCTTGATTTAAATAATTTTATTTATTTATACTCTTTGCTTTTCAATTTAATTCATAATATACTGTATTTAAAATCACTGAGATTTTAAAGAGGAGAATCATTTGTGTATGCACATTTATCGACATTAATCTTCATAGTCTATTCTTCAGAATTTGATAATATTCTTTGTCTTTATCTTATTATTTCAAAACTTTAATCAATTCAGATTTATAAAATCAAATTTCTTTTCATAATCATCTAATTTAATTCTTTTTATAATTTTTTTTTTAAAAAACTTAAATATAGTCTGCTAAGCTGTAATCACTTCTAAATTTACCTTAGTCTCTTGGTTAGTTTGAGTTCCAAAGTTTTTTTAAGATAATTTATAATACTTCGTAGCAATATCTTATCGTATATCTGATAAAAGTCTAATAAGTCTGTATTTTCTAATATTCTCTTTTACTTTTTTTTAGATATCAATATCAATATTTTATTTTTTTAACCATCTGGTTTATTCTTATTATTTAGATATTTGATGTATAACCTTAACAACAACTAATTCAATTTTTTATCTCCTATTAAAGCATCAAAAATTTAATATTTTCTTTCGCTTTTCCATCTAAAATTTAATATTTTTTCTCGCTTTTCCATTTATCGTAGATTTCTTTGTATGACTTGATTTAGAGTATGAAGCATTCAATTGGTATTTTTGGCAATGTATGGGCTAATTTTTTTTTTTCTCTCTCTATTATTACATAGTTTTTATGAATTTTTCAATACTTCCATAATATCATTTCTACTTTTAGAGACTATACCATCTTATAATTGTAGTACCATATTTTAGTTAAATTAAATCTCTCAGACTTCGATTCCATTCCATGCTTTCTTTCTTATTTTACAGATTTTTTTTATTTTTTATATCACCATTCTTTTTTTTTTTTGCATTATTTTCATATGTTCACTCATTGTAAATTGATTAATTTTTATCATTTTCAATATTGCTTTGCTCAATTGAAAATTTATTGTTGAGTAGCTGCTGTCTATACAGCTATTTGTGCATTTTTTTCATGTGTGATTTTATCTTTAGCATTTTTAAAGATAGTTCAAGAACAGGTGAGAAACTTTATTATAATCTAATTAATGAACATTTTTAATGATGGTTAAATGCTAATGTTTGAATTCCCTAATTATTTTCAGTACATATTCACTTTCATGGATCTGTTATTTGGTGCTTGTAATTTTCTCTCTCTTAGGCATTGTAATCTTCGGGCATTCTTTCGCAGTTAGTAGTCTAATGGAAAAATGTATCACAGTGCCAGTTTGTACCAATCGGAATGAAAGTGAAGATCGAATCTAACCGCAAAAACAATATCTGCAACTACCAGGGCGCCATCTAGGCATTTGAGCCTAGAAAAATTTATAAAGTAGGCAGATACGCGCTGTTAAGATTCCACTTTATTTAAATATTCCGATCGTTAGCCCAAGTCACTAGCTCAGCGGAGACGCAGAGATAAAAATCTATAAATTTTATATCTTAAATATAAAAGAATAAAAGCCACTGCCAGAAATTAACACATAAAAATATTTATTTACGCACATATAAAATAATAT
This sequence comes from Epiperipatus broadwayi, assembly GCA_028023455.1. Classification (NCBI taxonomy): domain Eukaryota; kingdom Metazoa; phylum Onychophora; class Udeonychophora; order Euonychophora; family Peripatidae; genus Epiperipatus; species Epiperipatus broadwayi. The sequence goes on from JAQFVV010000002.1 coordinate 25,489,470, forward strand.
TTAAATTTTGAGGAATAAATTTAACGTTTATAATTTTATATTGATCTTTAATTCTAAATTTAAGTAGATTGCAAATAATGAGTTTACTATTTATTTAGAGGGTCGAGTATGAATGGACTACATAGGTCTGCATTTGAAAGGAAAATATTCTTCCCTGATTTAACCTTAGGCAACAAATTTCGCAATCAACTGGCGCCAATCCATCTGATACATTCATGTATTCAATGTAGCATGATACGACAACACAAAATACTATATTGTCAGGAATGTACATCTGAACAATAAGTAGAAATAGAGAAGACATTGACTCTCCACCAACAGGAATGTGACATCTGTTGGCAAGTAGATCAATAAACTAAAAACTCCATAGGAATGGACTGCGGTCTTCTGCCGACTTACAAACCCATCCATAGGCAAACAGAGGGTGTGTGGCGTATATCTATAATCCTGCCCGTAGCGGACCTCATACTACATCTACTAATTACACAAATATATCCAATCCATTGAACCAATTCAACTACGAAATGAATAACCTAAGATTACCCTCCCTTAATACAACTTTACAAAACTATATAGCCATTCACGCCCGACTTAATTTTAACATTTAAATACGTTCGCACAGATTTGTTTAAAAATGTTGGGTATAGATCGATTACATAGATTCCACGGTCAAAAACATTTCAAAATAAACATAAACGATCAAAATACAAAATTATTGATACCGACAATCGCAGAGGGAAACTTATAAGTAACCCAATAGTATTCACCATAAGATACTTGCATTGTCACCAATAACTTAAAAGACATCCGAATAAATACATTTTAGATACTCACCGTAAGGTATCATTATTTATCGAATGTCTATATATTTTGATCAAATATGAAAACCAAAATATAATTAACCGCAAACGAATCCATGCAAGCGTCTATAAACAACTTAAATTTCATACATTTAAATAATCTTTACAATAAGGAAAAAAAAAAAAAAATGGAAATGATGTTTATCAATCGGGAAACATATAAAATTAAACATTATTAATTTGATTTAAAAACTTAAAAGTCAGATAGAAGTTCATAAGCTCGAACGAAAGTTCTTAGTTATTATTTTTTTTTTTAAATTTAGAGTTCATGTCAATATAGCTTACAGTATAAGAGTCCAGGTTACTGTTGGCAATTCCCACGGCGTCTCCATTGGAAGAAAATGTTCTGGAGGTAGCATTAGCTGGTTCCATTCTGGTATCACAGTCTTTTCATTTTATTTTTTTTTAAACAAACAAAAAAATGAGAGAGAACGGCAAGTGCGTCTTACCGTTGTCATCAAATCAAGTTGGAAAAACTGACTGGAACTCAATATTTTTTTCTTTTTATAGTCCTCCTATGGATTCCATGAACAAAAACGTCACTGTTCTGTTTTTTCGTTATGGTCCGGGCCTTTATTTGCTTCCATTGGTCAAGCTAAAATCTCTTTCTTCTCTTATCTAACTTTTCATCTGACTTTTTAATTAAACAGCTTTTAGATAATTAATAAACAATCATTTCCATTTATAGATTACAGGAATTAATTAATACCTGTTTTTATTTTAACTTACGTTATTTTTTTATTAAAATATTTTTATATTTCAATCTTGTATCTTTTTATTAAAAAAAATACGTTCAAATACTTTTTTTTTTTTTGTTTATGAAAAAAAATATTTTTAAAGTTTAGCATCTGTGCGAATGTATATACGTATAACAAACATTTTTAATTTTAGCGTTTAGTTTTTTACTCTTATTTGCGAACTTGTAAGTTTTTATTTTAAATTAATGTAACGACATAGTGCAGATTACGTTAAGTCACCTAAGAGGATCGTTACAACAGTTCAATGCAACCTTCTTAAATAAATAATTTAAATAACTTGCTTGTCATGCCGTATGGAAAAATAAAATGTATAAAAAAAAAATAATAGAACTCTTGTGGGGAGGAGGTGAACGTAAATGGTCCTTGGGAAAGCGTTAGTCAACATTTTTTTTTTTGTTTTTTTGTATATAGTGTTTTTGTAAAATTATTAACCGGATGTTTTGTAAAATGTCTTCGTCAATCATGTACCGTAATTACTAACCCTAAGTAAAATTTTTTTTTTTTTGATCATTTTTTTTTAAGCAACTTTACTGATATGTAACGAGCACAGACGTTCGTTACATTGTTTTTTTTTATTTATTAAACATGAAAGTAAATTAAAAAGTTCGCATTTAAAAATTTTCTTTAAGAATTAAAAATTGAAATTAAATATCATCTTAAACTTGTATATATTAAATCGCACAGATAAAAAAAATTATTAAAATAAAACTGTATTAAAAATAGAAAAGGTATTTTAAAAACAAAAACTTAAAAAGATTTAGAGATAAAAATATATCTTTGATTTGGAAAACAGGTTAATTAATCAGAAATGGAAATGATTGTTAATTAGTTAAATGTAAACCAGCCTTGGGCATTTAAATGTAAAAACATCGGTCAGATAGGAAAACAATAGAAACTGTTAGCAAATAAGAAGAAATCCCTATGGAATCGGACCGCAGCGAAAGGACCATCGCATCGGTGACGTAATGTAAATTCAATCTTTCAAAGTAATATAAAAGGACAAGTTTGGAAATTATTAGTTAGTGAGTTGTTATGATTATTACGATGTGACAGATAGATGTTAGTGCGGAGGTGCGGGAGAAGAGATTGAAGGACGCACGTTCAATCCCTTCAGTTGTTATAAAATGGAAAAATGAAACATCACTTTTCTTATATTCAGAGGACCACAGGATCATCGGGAAATTTAACGCTGGATTTCAAATGGCAAGCAATTGTAAAAGATGAACATTTCTAAAACCGTAAGAACTTTCTAAGATAGATATAACGAACAATATTAATTTAAAAACACTAAGAACTTTTAATTTTAAACTTTCCTAGTATTTAATTGTTACAAATAGAATCCTATCTGACCAAACTAAATTCTTTATTAATAGTGTTATTTGATGTATTTTTTTTCCTTATTTATGTAAAATCATTTCCATTTATTTATTTTTTATTCTTTAAGTTTTTATCATGATTTTTTTTTGTTTTTCGTTAAATTAATTATCTAAATGTTAAACTTATTCCTCGAATTTAGAATGATTTTATATGTGCGTAAATAAATATTTTTCTGTGTTAATTTCTGGCAGTGGCTTTTATTATTTTTTTATATTTATATCTAAGGTTATATATTTTATTATCTCTGCGTCTCCACTGAACTAGTGACAATGGGCTAACGATCTAAATATGTAAATAAAGTGGAATCCTAACAGCGCATATCTGCCTACTTTATAAATTTTTCTAGGCTCAAATGCCTAGATGGCGCCCTTGGTAGTGCGGTGCGGTGCGATGCGATCTCCCACTTCGTTTGGATCGTTATACTTAATTTTTATTTATCCAACAATCTCTTCTTGAACAGCTTACCTCAATGGATTTATTTTAAGAATATGGTTTTCATTTTCTGCCATTGTTCCCCATATAGTGGCTTTGAAGTGTTTAATTAATAATAAAAATAATTGAATGGTTTATTGCCTCGTTTAAGCTTCAGATGTGGGTGACAACTGGATTGTGATCTAAGGATTTGAACTCTAGAGTCTATCCATCTATTACTGCATCAATCCATGTAGGGCTAATTAGTTACTTTGCCCTTCTTGATGTGCTTATTTTTTTTTTTCAAAAGCACTGTATCCAGAATTTGGATATAGGGTGTAGGTTTTAGATCCTTACAAAGACATGCTAATAACATAAGCTCCCAATATTTATCAACTTTAAATTGCTATAATTTTTTTTGTTTGTAAAAGTAATGACTGCTTTATATATTTTTATGATAGTCCATTTAAAGTAACATTAAAGGAGACAATTTTTTAAATAGGCAAGGATAAATATATGTAAAGATTAATCATGAAGTAAGATAAGACACTGATAAAGATAAAAGACAATGGTTAAAAAGAAGATATTAAAAGAAATTATGAAGAAAAGGCGTGTTTTATTTTGTATATAATAGAATGAAAATGCAGTACTTTTATAGTGCTTGTCTGTCGTGTCATCAATTTGAGATTTGAATCCTGGCAGATGAACTTTGAAATATTTTTCATGTCATAAACAGCTTTTTTTGAAATGAATGACTCGTAATTAAAGTAGCCATCCAGGCAGACATGTAATTGGGTATATAATTGTAATCATCTAAAGCAAGGGGGGGGGGTATGGCCTGGGACCACATGCTCTCTGCAACAATGATTTATGCAGGCCATGGCCCTCACACAAGTATAAGATCTTTTTTTAAAATTTTATTCCAAAATATGCTAACTTCTATGAACAAGCAATATATGCTGGTAGCATGTGACATATCTAAATTTACTTACATACACACACACACACTCTTAATGCAATACCAGACTTTATTCTAAAATAAGCCTTACTTTGTGAAAATTTATTGAAAATAAAAAATTTAATTTCCCACATGATGGTACTAAATTTCTCTACCATTGGATATCTCATATGTTGGAAAGTAAAAACATTTTTTTGCACATATCCAACTAGAGATCTTAGATAAATCTATGAGACTGACAGTCAGAAAAGTTTGCTTATCCCTGATCTAGAGAATAACGATCCAGGATTAATCTAGATTAATACAATAACTGTTGATATACCGACTGTAAAAATAAAAAATGTAATTAGAATGTGCCTTTAGGGTATGATGAAACCATGGTTACCGTTGATGGTAAAAAAATAACAAGCAGTAAATGAAACAAAAAAGTTAATTTCTTTATTTAACTATTAATAAAGAAATGGAGACATATTAAAAAGATTGAAAAGTATTTAAATGATTTATAAGACAGAAATAGTATATCTTCATCTTTGTGTTAGATAAGGAGTGAAATAAGTTACAAAATAATACTAGAAGGGATTGTAACAGCTAAAGCTTTTACAATTGTGATATACTTGTTAAATTTTTGTTGAATATTGGCAGAAAGAGATTGAGAAAATTAGTCGATATTTTAATGTAATGATTCCAATTGAGAGAAAAGAAAAAAATGAAACAAATTGGGAGGATTTAGAACAAATTTAATCCATTATCCCTTAGCATTGTGAGAAAGTCTTGAAGAAATAAATTTCTAGTGGATTAAACATGTTTATATGTGCAAAACAGTTTGTTACAGTTAGAAAACAAGAGATGCAATTGGAGTGGGAGCAATGTTTTTGAGGGATGTCTAGAAAAACCATGCCAAGTATTTATTCCATTGATCTTGGAATATCATTTAATAGAGTGAATTTATATATATAAATATTTTGAAGAGAAAAGTTTAAAATTTATTATTAGGAAATTTGCATATTAGACTAAAAATAATTTAAGATTAATCTTACAATTATATTTAATTATGGATAGATAGCACATGATGAGAATAGGATCCTAAATTCAAAATTAGGTTGTTATCCATCTCCTGTTTTATTTAGCTAATTGTTTTGATTGGTTTCTGCTATGTCAGAGGGTGTTAATTAAATACTAATCGGGACAGCATCAATAACTTTAAATAAATTAGCACAAGTTTAGTAACAAAATTTATATAATTATATACACAACTTTTCACTTTTTCTTGTTCTTTTTAAATTATAGCTCCACTTATAATAAATATATAAAATATACATTCTTCCTTTTTCTTTTTAAAACTTGTTTATTCCAACTATAATTTTTTGTTTAAGGAAACTTGATAATGACTACAGAATGTAGTTGAAACGTTGTTATGGCGGAAAAATAAAATTATAGTTTGAATAAACAAGTTTTAAAAAGAAAAAGGAATAATGTATATTTTATATATTTAACAAAATTTATTTATTTATTTTTTTCTCATGTGTCATAGCATCAGCCAGGAAGCGAGCCTGGGACAACTGCTTGTAAAGCAGCCGTCGCTGACCTCTCGACCACCAATGCTTGACTTTATTTAACAATAAAAAATACAAATAAATAAGAAATAAATAATTTGGAATTTTATATAGAATAAATTCAGTCTATTGTTAAGCCTCTAGTTGTATATTTCACTTCAATACACCCAGGGTGATATTATAAGCAACTTTATGTGTTTTAATTACAAAGTCTTTTACTCACGTGTTTGTTTCGTTATGTATATATGTGTATTTATGCTTTCTGGAACAATTAAGCTTCTGGCAGTTCAGTATTTTACATTAGCCAACATTTTGTTATTAAAGTAAGTGTATCACACTTTCTTCAAATTTTATCTGTGCTTACTTAGCACACACACTTTTCATGCACTAATTAGCCATCTTGCCAATCCTAGTTTTAGATCTTTCTTATATGAATCTGATCTTTTGCATCTAAATGGCTAATTTACATAATAGTGTGTTTATTGTATATGCAATTTATTATTATTAGCATATATAAATTTTTTTAGAATATATTAAAATTAAAATTATGAATTCAGAATCAATTTTTATGTAGTTGTAATTATGAAATCCTTATTTGCAATCTATTTGTATAATATATGCACAGACATTTCAATCCTCTCTTTACTCTAGAAATAATGCTTTCACTCGCATATATAGTCTATTAATCTAACATATTTCCTTTGTACACATGCCTTTTTAGGGAAAAAAAAATTCTTTCTCCTCTTGTGAGATTGTGATGTAGCAGTTGAGTGATAATGCAATCTTCCTCAAACTCATTTACTTGATCCATACTGTGATCATATCTTTCCACTTGGTCTCTGTTAATTCTTTGTTCAGCTAACAAGTTTTTTTTTTAATTCTACCTCCGTATCTGAGTTTTCTTCATCCATTGCTAATTTACTTTCAAATATGTCAACATCAGGTAACTCATGTGAATGATTTACATGACTTCTTATTTCTTTTCCATTTTTTTGTTTCATCAGTTGTAAGTTGCTTTGACAGAGTTTCTCAATATCACTATTGGCATTCAGTTATTTTTTTAAAATATCGTTTATCCACATGCTCTCTCCAATTTTTAAATTTTCCTAATCAAAACTGTCCTTAAATTTTTCTGTTGTAGTTGGCAACAACTTAGTAAAGTGAGTGTGAAAATGTTGGCACATTAATAACTTGTCCAGGGTCTTGTTAGGATTATAAGGTGGAGTAAGAATGTACCACAGTCATTTATCATCTAAATAATCCATAAATTTCTGAGAGGCTGTTCCCGTTATCAGTTACAATAATCTCCAGATATAGCAAAATTTCTCTAAGCATTTTAATTGTACGTTCTGCACTCACATTTCCTACTATCAAAATGCTTTGGTTCTGCATTATCTAAATGTAAACATTTCCAAGATTGCAGAGAATTAACTCCTGCTTCAAATTTTTAGATGGCTATTTAGCAGTTGACTGACAACTTATGTATTTCTTTACCATTTGTTGTATTTCAATGATAAGGTTTATTCACTAGACATATAATCTAGCTAAAGTTTTCATACAACTCCAGGATGATTTGATTAAGTAAATTAAGTACATGGTCCTGGCTTTCTGGTGATATGATTATGCAGTTGATCTTTAATAGACAAAAGAATAAATACAGTTTATTATTAATCTTATTACATGCTTCCGCTTCTCACACACAGTGTAATATTATAAGCAATATTATGTGTTTTAATCACAAAGTCTTTACTCATGTGACTTATTACTGATATGTATTATAACAGAACAATGTACTAGATATAACATATTTATCACTTAGATATAACAGTTTAGGTAATTAAAAAAAATAGATCTATAGATTTTTTTAATATTATGTTATTTAATATTTTTATAAAAGAAATATATTTTATAAAAGTGAAAACAATAAAAAAAAGTATATAATATTTACCGAGGCTGTAACCTTGAGAATATGTGTGTAAAATGCGATAGTAGGGACCTCTACAGGTGTTATAACCACAAGCTTACGCTATAGAAGAAAAGAGGGGAACCCCATGGTTAAAACACCTGTAGAAGTTCCTACTATCGCATTTTACATGCATATTCTCGAGGTTACAGCCTCGGTAAATATTATTTACGTAATCAATGTGTGTTTAATAAATTTAAAAAAAAGTATGTAACTTATACTATGTAAAGGAAGAAAGAAAAATAGTTTTGATGCACGCAAGAATTTGAATTGCATAGTTTTATAAAAATATAAATTATTTTGTAACCCTTTCTGATTTGCCTTCTGATTGGGATTTTAAATAAATAATTTGTTCATTCTTTTACTAAATTGAATGGCAAATCTAAATATATTATTGATAATTGTGTGTTACTAAAATTATGAAAGTTATCTATCAATTTTTAAAAGTCAGTATAATGTTTTTTCTGTTTTTCTATTGCTAAAATAAATAAAGAAAAAAATTTTTTTTTTCTTTTCTCATTTAATTACAAAATAATGATTTAATTTAAAAGTATATGGAAAATCATTTGTTTCCACAACATATCGTGAAAGGAATGTTTATCCCTAGAATTAGTAAGATGTTTTCAGATAAAATTGACAGAACTGTTGTTTGGAAAACATCCATTGAGTATAGCAATAATTGTGAAAAACAAGTAGGGATAAGTCAGAAATGAAGAACTAAAGCAGTCTAATCTACTCAAGAATCAGTGTTGCAGCATTGATTAAAAGTTTTCTACTGAATAACTTGGACAGCTGTATCTTGCTGATTGTTATAAAGTATTTTTTAATACTCGATTTATATTAGCAAATATGATGATCTTATCTAGCAGAAGTCTGTATATCGTGTGGTTAGAATTAACAACCACACCAATCAAAACATCTGGAGTGATGCAGTTGGATCCAGATACTAACGTTGAAGTTAGCTATAACCAGACATCACTTGTTTTAATCATCATGTCATAAAGAGAGTAGTGGACTGTACCATAAGGCTAAGCAATGCTTTTAAACACCTTAGCAAACATCACTAATCCCCAAGAAGGATAACTACCATCCTAGATGAACTAATTAAGACATTCATAAATACAGCAATAGAATAATAGTTGCTGAAAACCATGGGTTTGAACTTTTCAAACTTTATACTTGGTAATATCTTATCAATATAATTATTCTAAGGCCTTAAGCTTAAAATACCTCTAATAATTATTATTTTTATTATCTTGATTATTTTGTACATATACTTAGTAGTAGTTGCAAACATTGGATCAGAAAAGAAAAAAATTAGTAATTGTTGAATGTTAATAAATTGTTAGCTTATTTGTATTATTAATCAGTCTAGTTTGTATTTGTTTATCAAACTCACTCCAAACATAATGTTTTTATGCTATTAATATTCACAACCTTAAAAAAATCATGCAATCCACTGGGGGAATTGCAGGAACAATGACAATAATTTATAAATGACGATGATAAAATGAGTTTTCCAAAAATAAAATTTCCATTTAGAAGGTTCCAAAAGTTTCATGTTTTTTTATTGCTATTGAAACTAGAAAAACAAAAATTACTTTGGGGAGCAATTGTACTTAGTTTAATCTTCAGTGCTAGGTTATAAGTCATTGTTATTATCATCATTTCTGATATTTAGTTAATATTATTATATATATTTGAATTAAACCATTTTTATTTGAATGTATATTAATCACAATACAAGTATTTATTTGTACTCATCTAATTTTCCATTAGGTTTGGAGCAGTCAAAAAGATACCATTATAATGTATATGTATATATGCTTTCTGGAACAGTTACACGTCTCACAATTCAATATTTTACTTTAACCGACAATCTGTTACTAAAAGTAAATGGATCACACTCTCTCCAAATTTTATTTTTGCTTACTTAGCACAAACACTTTTCTTGCACTGGTAATAGTCTGTTCATTATGTAAATTATTAATATTAGTGTATGCAGATTTTTTTCTAGAGTATATTAAAATTAAGATAGTGATTTCAGTATGTATTTATTGTGAAATCCATTTCATTTATAATCTCTATCATATACACACAGACATTCCAGTTTCTAAAGGAATTTATTTAGATAAGAATAGGATTAGTATGAAAGAAAGATTTGCTGATGATATGCTGGTACCTTGTAGATAGAAAGGATTATTAAAATTTGAGAAAATTTTTGAATGTAATTAAATGTTATTGAAAACTAAATTGATAAAGATAAGTAAAGAGAATAAAATATTAATAATAACAGGATGTTAGTTATTTAACAGATTATTGCTTTTTAAATATTTAGAAAAAAAAAAAAAAGAATTGGGAATAAGAATAAAAAACACAATGGCTAAACAAGCATTGAACAAAAGTAAGTTATTGCTGACTGTTTGATGAAGGTGAGTCTGAGAAAATGTTTTATATAGGAGTATAGTTTTAAAGGAAGTAAGCAGGAGAAGTGAAGAGAGAAGGTATTTGGAGAATCTAATAAAGTATTAAAGTTGTAAAGTGTTTGAAATGAAAAGCAAAGGCTAAAAAGTGTGCGTTTTGATACATAAATAATAATAATGATGATGCTGATTTGTCTTTTGGTTGAGACATTTTCAGCGGAAAAATATACGTTCTAGTTTTGTAATAGTACCATCATTGTAGCAGAACACTTGTGTGAGCCACAAAGTTATACCATTAGTAAAGAAGAGCTTTCTGATTAGGATTTCAGTGAATCATCAAACCTGGTATGAATGAAGACATCACCACTAATACAAAAGGACAGCAAAGATTTTAGAGGATGAGTAAAAGAACACAGCCCTATTTAGCTCAACATCTGATTATAAAAGTTTAGAATGCTTTAAGTTGAATAATGGTTTTGATACTATTATCATGAAAGAGCACAATTAGTCTGAACAGTTTTCCAGGTTAAAATATTGAGTAGCTTTTTTTATTTATTTATTTAAGTGTGAAAATCATTTAGTAGTAGTTAACTCTTATTTTGGAGTTCACATTATACTTCTCAGGAGGGATTTATTCATCAAATGACATTAAATTATAAAATACTCCTGGAAGTATTGCCTTTACTTTTGTAATCTTTATATTTGTAGAGTATTGTTATTTTAGTATCACATTCTTAAAGAACTTCTTCACTTATTGAAAAATGTATAGGAATGTGATTAATTATGACTTGCTTGATTCTTATGTATTTAAGAGCTTATCATTACTATTATAAACTTATTTTGAGGCCTTAGAGGTTTCACAAAATTAATATCAATTGATATAGATAGATTGCATTATCATCAGTAATCCATTCTTGTTACTTTATTTTAAGCTGTGTCTGTAAGTATGAGTGGTTAATGGATACCAGATGGAAATGTCATTCAATCCCAAAATTAATTTGTGACTTTCAAACTTTTTTATAAGTGAATTCCACATATTTATTCAGCAGCTATTTTTATTTCTTGCATAAAGTTTAATCTAATGACATGTTTGTCCATTCAGAAAATTCAAACTCAAGATTACTCACACACTTGCATAGCTATTTAGATCTGATTTATGGTCAGCAGTTATATATTCGCAGTAAAAAATGTATATATACATAAACAGTATTGCACCATGTAGATATATTGGGACTATTTGTATAGTTATTAGTCTCGACAAGTTACATAGATTAATATAAACTTAAATATATCAATTTCATATACTGTCTTAGCCTTTAATGCTTTGCTTTTTATCTTATTTTGCTTTCACATATTATTACAGGTCCTCTATATGTCCTTCATCATGTTTAAATATATAATATTTTTACATACTGCAACTTTTTAATAAATTGCTGTCTTGACTGGTTGTATTAAATATAGACAACTGCACCAGGGCTACTCGGGTATATTGACCTTCTTTAATAGGAATTTCTTATTCAGATAGACCAGTAAACTATACTTCAATTCTTAGACTTAATCCTTAGAGACATCAGTCATTACAATACTTTTTCTTTGGTCATTTTCCTATACTTCAGATTCTAAAATTAATATTACTAATATTTTTGATGGAATAATTCTTACTGAATAACTCTCACTTTTAATCACCTATAGCGTTTATGCTGTTGAATGAATTGGAGGAATGAAGATTAATGTTGAGAGACCAAATGTTTATGGATAGGGAGGAATATTAAAAGACTATGATTTAGATATTTGGATAGATAGATGAGTAAGAATGGAAGAATCAAAAATGAAGTTAAAGGAAGAATATATAGCATTGGCAAAGGAGACATTTATTAAGAAAAGGAAAATATTTTACTTTTGAAGAGAGAATTAAGCATAAGGTTATTTAAATGCTATCTATGGAGTGGATTATTGTATTGTTGTGAAACATGAACAATGAGTAAAAAAATTAGGAATAGATTGGAAGCCTTTGAGATGTAGTCATGGAGAAAGATGGAAAGAGTTAGTTAGTTGAATAAAATGACAAGTGAAGAAGTTTTAGAAAAGTAAATGAAAAAGGATTGATTGAGGAAATTAGAGATAGAAAGTCAAATTAGATTAGGCATATATTAAGAAGGAAGAATAGTTTAATGAAATAAGTTTTGGAGGGAATGGTAAGAAAGGACAGATAAGATTGACCTTGCTGGATGATATAAGAAAGAGATGTGTTGAAGTGAATGTTTTGGTGAACTCATCCATAGGATGAATATTTATGCATCCTGAAATAGTTTCACAATTATTTCATTCCAGAAAATAGAATATTTTTCTATTTTGCATATTATTGCTACTATTTTACTTGATTTAAAATATTTCCCAGTGAAGAGGTTACTGATTCTGTATCCAGTCTACCTTCACCAATCTGATGCATGTATTACACAGTGAAAACACTTTAGCTATTTGATATACCTTAATTCACATGGAACAACATGTTAACATTTAATTTTGTTTTAAATTGAGAAAAGCAGCTACTGAAGTATTTCAAATAATTACAACTGTAAATAGCAGTGAAGCAGTGAAAGTGGTTTGTAAAGTTTCATGATGACAGAAGAACATTGAATTCAGATGATCTATGAAAAAGTATGAAACATAATGTCTCATTTTCATGTTATAACTTGTGATTTAGATATACTAATGATTTAAATTTTCTGTGGCATGTAACTGCAGACAGTTTGGGGTGAAAATTAATCATCTTTTCATTGGGACAGACTGTATATATTTTTGTAATTATTATTTAAATATCACTGTTAATGATCAAGTATTATCAAGTTATTGTTTTTGTCTTAGCAAACTTAACATATTTGTAAATATTTATATAACATATTTAATAAAATAATATTTTATACAAATAAACTTATATTTTATTTTTAAGTTTAGCCATATATCTGTAACATATATTTTTAAAAAATATATTTTATTTTTAAGTTTAATCACATATCTGTAATATATATTTTTAAAAAATATCATTAGTATTATAAACATTTTAATGAATTTAAAAATAGTAATATTTTTAGTATTCTGAATAAAAGTGAATAGTGGGAAAATAATATTTTTAATGTTATTAAAAAGAAGTGGTTTTCTTTTATAAAATTATACAAAAGATGAAGTAATTTAAAATTTTTGCTTCTCTAAATCCAGTTGTATAATTTTTTTTTTTTTTTTAATATTACTGGTATTTTTATCTAGCTATTATATGATGCTGTTATTTTGTTATTCAACTTGAACTTTTGTTCAAGTCATGTTTTGAACTTTACATATCATTTGTATAACTGAAGTTTCTATTAGATTTTGGATTTGGAATCAAAGCTAATTAACTTTTTAATAAAATTCGTTTCCATTTAAAGCATTTATCTATTATTTTAACAAATGAATTAAAAGTAAATTTTTTGACTTTTAAATAAAATTATATGCACACACAGATATAACAGCTGTTGAAATAGTTCTTAAAGGTTTTAGACTTTAATATAAACCGAACACTAATTATATATATGTGGGAGATGGTGATCTGGACAAACTGATGAGTGCTGGTTCAGCATTTATCTTTTACACATGGGTATGGTCATGTGTATCGGTTGTATGAGATAGAGCAGATATCTGAAGGGAACTTGAAAGTCTGTGTTCAAATTCCTTATATAATTACATAACTCCAGGTTTATAAATTATACTTATATAATCAAATATTATAATGATAACATTATAAGAGCTAGTATTTAAAGAAAATGTAAAATTATACAACTGATCCAAGTCAAAAAAAGGCATGGAAATTGAATTAGTAAAATTATATAATCAATAAAAAAATAAAAGATTGTGTGTGTGCGTGCACAATAAAAGTTGTTACTAATTTTGTATAGCAGTCTAGGTTATGAAATATGATATTCTAATATGAAAATTGTAATGTTGGTAATATTGTATTTAAACATATATATGTATATATGATAAATCTGATATAGACAAATATATAAAGAAACTTATATCACTTAAACAGCTAATTCAAAAGTTCTGAATTATTTGAAAAGATTTGAGAATTTAAAATTGGCCCCCATAAAAAAACTGAATGGAAGGAGATTAAAATAGTATAGAGCAATAATGACGAAATTTAATATTTATTGTGGTGTGAAGAAAAGAAAAAAGGTGGTATTGAATTTGAATGGAGAGCAGATTTTGAGTGACTAAGTAAAAAATTTAGCATCTTTCTATCTTTAATAATTGTCTCAAATACAATTTTATATAAATATTGAAATTAATGTGTAGATAGAAAGTAAACTATTTTAGATAGTTGTAACTTACATCCCATATGGTCGCATGAGGTGCTGTTTCTGTGTTAACCACAAAAGTATTCAGATTAGGGAGCCAAAAGCAGTTCCAGCCACTGGTTGGTTCTGTTCACCATGCGTACATACAGGAACCTTATGCCAACTGGTGGCAGCTAGTAGTTGGCATAAGGTTTCTGTATGTACACATAGTGATGCCACTCAGTGGCTGGAACTTGCATCGCTGCTTTTGCACCCCCCCTACTCTGAATACTTCTGTGGTTGACACAGAAACAGCGCCTCATGCGGCCACATGGGGCGTAAGTTACAACTACCCTATTTTATTTGTAAATAATTTATTTTAATAATTTTAATTCATAATATTTAAATACAAATGTAGAATATATGCTCAAGTTAGATGTAATTAAAGAGGATTTGAACCCAGACTTTCAAGCTACCTTCAGACATCCACTCTATCTTATACAACCAATACACATAAGCACATGCATGTAGACAGGGTAAATGATCTTCAATATAAGTATTTCGTGTTGAACCAGAACTCAACAGTTTGTTCGGATTATCATCGCCATACATACATATAATTATTGTTCGGTTTCTTCAAACTTTATTGGACAGGCTTGTATCAGTTATATAAGATAGAGTGAATAACTGAAGGTAGCTTGAAAGTCTAGATTCAGGTCCCTATAATTTTAATTTATGTAAAAGTAGTTTTAATGTTTATGAGTCAATATTATAAACGAAAATATTTATTTACAAATAGAAAAATAAAATATAATTGTGATTGAATTGTTTTTCTTTTGTATCCAATTTCGTAATTAAATGGGCCATTAACAAAGATTGACTGAAACCCAAGATACCATCTGATAAACACATCAATATATTTTTGAAAAAATATGTAATATTATGTCCAATTTCAACAAATACAAATTATCACATGAGAAGATTGTAAGGGTATATAGAGATAAAACCAGTTGCTTAATTAGTTAAAGGTGTAGTTCATTAGTGAGTTACCAGCAAAGTTAGCTAGCAAAGAAAGAAATTGAGAGACAGAGGCCAGTGTTTGAAGATTTTGAATATATAACTTCCCCAAAGAACTAGCAGAAATCATCATAATAAAAAAAGAAGCTACGTCAAATTCACTGGTGAAATGAAGTTAAGTCACCATTGAAAAACTGTAAATTATCATTTTAATTTTTCCAGTTGTTGCTGTGGGCAAATTATTTATCATATATATATATATATATTATAAAAATAGATGCTAATTGCAAGTCTTAGTTAAGTCACTGTTATTATTTTGAGGTTTAGTTGCTGGTGAATAGCAAATATATAGCTTTAAAAATGTTTTATAGTTTGCCCATTGTCTAACCTAAAAGATGAAATATGTCTGTAAAGTCAAGATGAATATGTGTCTGAGTCAATAGCCTCATCTATTAATGAAAGAGTTGTGAATAAACTGAAATTCAGCAATAAAAATGATATTGTGAAGAAAATTAAACCAATTCAGCAAGGTTAAAATTATATAGAAGTACAGCTGAGGCTTGGAAGAAAAACTTCCAAACTAGAAAGATAGATCCTGCCAAGGCAGGATTATTTTGAACACAACTAAAATGTATATTTCTAAATTAGATCATGAATAATGTGATTAAAAAAGGAAAAACTAAAGTTAATATCAAAAGATGATACTTAACAGTGGAAGGGCTCGATTTAAATTATATTTCAGGATGTTGGCATACAATTGATAGTCAACGAATTAATTTATAACATCTTCATTGTTGTTTTTCTTTTTCTCTTTAATATTGTATAAAATATATATTTTAATATATGAGATATTAAACAACAAATTTTGATTTTAGGAATCTATCTCTCAAAATTATTGTTGATAACTAATAAATAATGTTAAAGCAGTATGAGTATATATATTTTTGATATGATTTGGGGGAGGGGGGGGCTAAATAAGGTAGAGAAATTTATGCAGATAGACACGATGTAAGGGTTATTTATGTAATGTGCAAATATGCATGCTATTTATATCTAAATGCAATGTTATTTTTATTTGTATTTTTTTAAATCATTTTCATGATTTATTATTTTATTAAAGTGTTATTCTAAAATTAAAGAGCAGTAGTTATCTGTTTTTCAGCTTGATTGATTTATTGATCATGTGATGTACAGAAAAATAGTTTAAAATGCTTTTATATTGACTGTGGATAACTTAGTAAGATATTAACAAATATTTAAGGAGTACTAAGAATGATAAACCAAATTTTCAAACCTGCAGTTGTTCAGAAATTAAAGAAGCATTTTTACTCTAAAAACAAACAACACTTGTTTGTGTTAGTCAGAGTTATTTTTATGATCAGTCAAGAGGAACAAGTTAGAGCAATTATTGCCAGAGAAATATAACTATTGTATCAGTATTATTTTAATGAGAATATATTTTGAATCGGTGATAAGTATGGTTCTAGCAGTGATTCATTTAGTGCAAATATTGTGCTGAGTGAAATAATATTTTCTTGGTATGCACAAATAGGAAGGAGTTCTGACTCTATCATATTATCCAAATGATACATAATGGTATACCATTGTATAGCATGATCTTTATATGATCACCATCATCAGCATTCATTTTTCTTATTTGAAACACCATACATATGCAGTTTTTAGAAATGACTGAAACTGTTAGATGTAGAAAATCAGTTGTAATAATACGCAATTGAGTCCATATTAATACTCTAATATATAGGGGATTAGAACTCAAGGTTGGCACCAATGTAGGCTTTGAGCATTGCATCATCAGATTTTCAATGAAATGGACAGCTAAAGAGTTGTGGAGTAGCATGGATTAAAGCCTGTCCATTAAAGTGTGAAGATTGGCTATCTTAATATAAAGTTGAGCACTGATTATATATGTGTGTGGAGATAATAATCTGGACCAACTGACGAGTGCTGGTTTAGAACGAAATTCATATATTGGTGATGATTTATCTTTTTGACATGTGTGCGATCAAGTGTGTCAGCAGTATGAGGTAGCGTGGATAGTTGAGGTTCGTGTGAAAGTCTGAGTTCAAACTCCCTATATATTACATATTGGAGTGCAGGTATGAAAAAAGCCTGTACTGTGAAAAAAAAAATCATATATTAATATTCTAACTAGATTAAGCTATTTTATTTTTTTTATTTAGTATAATATTTTTATCACTAAATGTTTAGCTGCATCCCCTTCCCCACAGACATTTTATGGGGGGGGGGGCACCTTTGAAGTTTCATAAAATAAACTGGAAAAATGTTGACTTGTTTGTATTTTTTTATGATTTATTTAATTACTTAAATAAAAATCTTAAATTCGTAAAAAGTTTTAAATAGCAATGAAATGAAATATCTTTTTTATGAGTGTTTCTAAAAAATAGTTTAGCCAGAAGTTATGCAGTAACATGAACAAAAAAAAAAAAAAGCACACACAAAGCTTTTTAAAAGCACAATTGTATTTATAAAAGTTACAATAAAAACTTTTTATTAAGCAAAAAAAAAAAATTGAACTCTTCATAATAAACATAAAACAGTAATTGATACTATCATTTAATCCTATTGAAAGGTTAAACTTTATGTTTAGCTTGATTTAACTTTTAAATATGCTTTTAATAAATTTATTACAAATTTTTTATTTTCTTTTTATACTAAATTATTTATAATTTAACTTTAGCTTATGACTATGTTTGAAAAAAATAATACTTAAAGCCTCCAAAATTCTCATAATGTAGGAAAACCATCAATTTATTTGACAAAATGCTTTCAGTCAGAGAGAAAAATTGAATGTCTTCACACAATAATGACAACAAATACAAATTTTTTAGAATTGTTTTCTACAAGGTTTAATTCTCTTACTTCCTAATTTAATATATTCTTCAGTGATCTTTTAAAAATAATTGTACAAATTTATTTAGTCCATTGAAAGAAAATGAACTGTACAAGGAACTTTTGCACCAGAAGTTAGACTATAATTCACTATAAATATGCCCTCAGAATCATCACACAATAGATAATTTCTTAATTGTAGAGTAGATCTGATAATCAGGCTTAGCTGAGTAATACTATTCCATCTAACAGTGCCTAATGTCATTAAATTTGTTAACTGAATTGGAGCAAATGTTCGTTACTATTGTTTTACTTCTGTCCGAAGTTGTATATAGAATAAATTTTCACATTGAACTTCTGGATACACACTTAAATAATTACTGCAATGGTTTCACATTTGTTTCCAATATTTCTTTACCAGGTGTCAAAAAACAATCTATTTTTCAGTAAATGTATGAAGGACTTTGAAGAAGATCTGATTTTCCATTAAGTCATTATTTAGTGTCACCAACTAAGAGATGCTTCAAATTAATATTTTTCTTTTTCTAGATATTCTGACTCAGAAACTTTTCAAATAAAAAAAAAAATACAATAAACAGGATTCTTTCAAAGTCCCAAACAGATTTCTTTTTACAGCCAGCATTTTCTTTCTAGATGTGACTGGAATCTTGTTAACAAGTTCAGGAGCACTTAGAGTCTTTATACTTATCTGCTTTAGAAATGGAATTTCGCATCCTCTCAATTATATTAACATACTATTTATGAATTACATATTTAGTGACTATTCAATTTCTGCACATAATAACAAAATGTAGGTTATAATAAAGTCATCATGGAATAAAGCTATGACTCAACTTATTTTCTAAGCTTTTCTCAGTCTTTTATTTTGAAGTTTTATTCTTAAATAACATTAATTCAAGGTATGTTGGTATGATCAATTAGTTGTTAGTACAATAATAATCCAGTAATATGTGTCAATATTCTTCAATTATAGAATGATGTTTGCTGTTATTTTGACCAAACCTTTTTCCCATCAGGATATTAAAGAATATAAACAGAAAAAGAAACACATTTTAGGCCATTTGAAGTATCTCTGGTTGCATATAAAAAAAAGAAAAAAAAAAGTTTCTTTTTTTATGCTTAAGTTTTAACTTTTAATGTAGGCACGATGTAAAAAGAAAAGTTAAGGAGGCCTGCTTCATTGCGATGGATTGCAATGCCATCAACCGCAAGGACACATGCTTAGCAATCTCAAAGAAATGAAGCAATTAACCTTTGAACTTTGCATGATTTGTATATAATCACTTCACTTGGAGCTATGAAGATGAGAGCACGACTCTTGAAAGCACTTGCAGAGTAATACAATTTTATTTTGTTTTTAAGTAAAATAGCTTTGCGGTCAGGTGCAATAGTGCCTATATTATTTTACAAATATATTTTCGCACGCAAAGTTTTCTAGTTAGATTTGAATTATAAAGTCACTTTTAAGAAAATTTTAAATAATTAATAAGATTTGTAATTGTGTTTATTTTTTTTCATTTTATTGAAACTTTTATTTGAAAGTCTAAATTGAATTGTACAAAAAATAAAATATATACATTGATGATATGTTAAATGTGATCAAATTCAGAGGTTTATTGAATTATTTTTCTTGTTATTTTAACAAATTCATCAGAAAAGGTATTGGTATATATTTGAGTATTTTCTTATTTTTAACAAAATGACAATTTTTTTAGAATGTATACATTGATATTTTAAAATAAATTTTGTCAACTTATTAATATAAACATATCACTAATTCGTTACATAAAAAATAAAAGAATGGGGAAGTATGGAGGTTGTTTAATATATCTTTAAAGATATCACTAATGGGAAAGAGAAAGGTGAATAACTCAATGTGTGTGTAAAATATCAGATATATTAATCTTTAACTGAGGTTTAAAGTTTATATCTGTGCTAGAGATAATCTCTAGTTTAGTTAATGATTAGTAATAATCATTATTGTGTTTATCTGAAGGAAATAGTGTCAAAGTTGTGAGTGGAGTGAGTTTGACAGTTGTAAATAAAAATGTAACAGTAAAAAATAAAATTTAATATCAATTGGTTTAGCATGAAATACGTATATTGGTGATTATTTATCTTTTCAGCATATATGTGCTTGAGTGTATCAGTGTTATTAGATAGAGTGGAGAGTGGTGGGTCATGTGAAAGTCGGTGCTCATATACCCTATATTACATATTGAAACAGACAGATCGGAGAACCGATCTTTGTTTCAGGTGTTTTTATGTACGGTAATTCAAACCACTGTTCGCCCGCAGTGAGATTTTGTCTATTTTAATTTATAATAAAATTAGTTATATATTTTATAGTTTATCAGTCAATATGTAAAGATTCCGTCTATAAATGTCGCAAACCATGAAATAATATTTGTGTGTGCGTGGTTTGCGAATTTGTATCAATTAATTTAAAGTGTCAGTGCGGGCGTATTTGTTTAAATTATAGTTTTTTAAATTGTATAAAGTCGTGTAAAAATACTGATCAAAAGTCACATTCCTTTGATCAGTGTTTTTAATTAAAATCTAATTGCACAAATGTTCAGAGCAATTAAGTTGTATTCAAAATTAGTAAGGAATTTTTTATATGTAATTACTATGTCAATTTAAAAATAGCGTATAAAATTAAAAGATTGCTAGAAACAGATAATTGATTGTTGGTCAAGCTGGAAAGGAGGCGGAGCCTAAAACAAAACAAGTCGGAAAGGTCAGCAGTGGCTATTTTAGAGAAAAACTTACATTCTAACTTTTGTCGTGTTTGAGAGAGGTAGTCTCGAGACAACACAGCAGTTAATAATAATTCAAATATCTTATTAAGAAGTTCACCGGTAAGCCACAATGTTGATGGGCTAAGTGCCAGGAGCTGGTCTCTGCCCCGCCAATATGGATCTTTGTGCCGCTGTCTGATCATGTTTCACGTAACTCACAATTTCCAACTTCCAATCTCAAAATTAACTATGCCTTGCAAATAACTTTCAAAATGCGCGCCTACGTTTTCACAAGCCAAGCAGGATGAAGAAAGAAGAGTAACTGTGTTACACGAACTTTAACTTTTTTCCGTGCTTAATGTTATCAATCAAGTGAATCATATGTAAGTTTTTATATCATTTATAATGCTATTGTTTAACCTGTCAGTAAATTTTCTTTTCTTTTAAATCCTCCGCTCTAGTCTTTAGAAATAATTTATAACATTTGTAATTAATAGTAATAATAATTTAAATGAATGCATTTATATTTTTTTATGTTGCTTATTCCCTAAACAAACGATGCCAATAGTAACATTTCCCAACTCCGTGTAAAACTAGTGTACCGTAATGATCAAAGTATTTTAAAAGTAATTTCGTTTTTAACTTAAATATTCTTTCATATTCCGAGTTGGTAAATGTTAAATCACTTTATTATTTTATGTTAAGTTGTCATATCATTGCAATCTAAGGTTTAATCTCAAATATATAAAATGGTTTCACAGTGTTATATTAATGTCACGAGAAATAACTCTTTGTATAAAATGATACTATCGCTACCGCCTGTCAACCTGAAGGGTCCGGAGTTTCAGAGTAAAATTAACTAATTATTGTTTTCACCGTCAGTTTAATCCCGCTATGTTTTATTGGGATATGGACCTCAGCCTGTGGCGTAGAAACAGACAAATAGATTCCAGGTTTTATATAATTTCTTTTAAAAATCCACTTCAAGTTCTCGTCCGTGATGTCTGTGGCAATGCCTTCCCTTCGCTGAAGTTAGCGTCTCGCCATTCTACCATAGGGGAATGAAAGCAGTTTTCTTCCCGGTAATCTCTTGGATCACGGGGTTGATGACCCGGCTGGTTGTCGTGTCCCGGAGCTACTTGGGGGCATTAAGCCTTGTCAAAGTACAAGCCGCCCGGTATTCCGTTAATGCACCGCAATTGATTACTGTAGGGCTCTTGAATCCAGGCAACCACCAGTACATCTATCCTTTATGTCGTATTTATATAAAACCACCTCCAACTGTTCGTCTACGTAACGGCTCGAGCCTATTCAAATAAAATAAGTTAATAAAAATTCTTTAGATAAATATGTTTTCAATGCTAAAATACTCTGATTCTCTTAACCATCCGTCAAATATTTAATTAGATCGGAAGAGCGTATTGGCATGAGTTTGTTCACCAACTAAATGAAACGTTTACTAAAGACTAGTAGCCAAATACAAGAGGATTTATGAAGTCTTACCGTACTGTATAACACTATATTTATATGCTGTCTATTTTTATTATATAACACTATATTTATATTCTTTCTATTTGTCTCATTTAACACTATATTTATATGCTTTATATTTTGCTCATTAAACACTTTATTTAATCTAAATTTTTGTGTCCTCCACCTTATTACTCTCTAAGTCTATTTAGCCACTTACTGTCTGTATTGGCAACTTAAATATATACGTACATAAATGAGTCCCAGTACAAGGAGCAGGGATCAGTAACCTTTTATGATATATACAAATCAAAGCGTTGTACGAATCAAAGTCTTATGCTAAAAACATTTCTAAGGAAAAACGAAGAGGAAATGACAGCAATAGAAGAAAGCGAGCATGTGTCCGCGACTGGTGCAGAGACGTCGGACACATCCAGCGACCACGAAGTCGTGTTAAAAAATTTTCAGGATAAAAAACAAAGTTTTAGACGACCGGAGAGGAAGTCAAACGGAGGGAGGCGATCGCGATGCAAAGTTTGACGCGATTCTCGAGGAGATGAGGAGGACAGAAAGATCATGATGGCCATGATGGGGAGTTGCAGATTGAAGAATGGCGTATGGGGTTGGACGTTAAAACAAGTAGAGAAAGTAAAGAATTATTAGTGCGAGGAGTGGAGCAGAGGACACAGAACCTCAACCAACTAAAATAAGGTTGGAACCTCATGAGATTAGATTAGTGAATACAAATGCCAACTCTACTCAACAAAAATGTAAAGAATTAGATGTGACAGAGATTACTCATAGTCAAAGTTTTACTCTAGCAGATTTAGCTAAGAATGAAGAAAGTACTGAGGAAATGGTGGTTTCAAATTTACTGCAAGCCAGCCCATCTCAATGTGATTATATCAGTTTACCACCCTCTAATGGAGTGGCTGTATCGATGATGAAAAATATCAATAGAACAATACATACTGTTATGGATGAATCTTCTGAAATCATAATTAATGAGAAGTTATATTTTCATAATAATTATAAAGATGTTCTGTGGAAAAGTGGATTAATGAAGACATCAAAGTTAAAGTTTAGAAATGATGCTGAGTGGCCTCCTGATATGAAAATGAAGAAAGTGGACAGATCTTTAGTTGTGTACAATGCTGCCCATTTTAATAAAACCCATAGTTATTTGTTTATGAAATATGATCAGAACAAAATTGATGAGGAGCTGAACTCATTAAACAGAAATAATAAACTTTGTTTTAAAGCATGGACATATGTTAAAAAAAATAGTTTCATAAAAAATGGAGAAAAACTTCTCAACTCCCAAAGTGAATATGTTATAATGGATGCCATTAGATCACAGAAAGTTAGAGAAATTCTTTTAAAGCAAGATACTTTTAATAATGAACAATATAATAATATACCAAAGCACAATATTGTGACCGCTTTTGCTATTTTAGTAAGAGATCTAAAAAGACATACCTATAACCCTTATATACCTCCCGACCCAGGGAGAAGGTAGAGATATACAAAATGATAACCCGGAAAATGACCACTATGACATGCACATGATGATGAGAAAAGGAATTACGGTAATATACCCACCTTTATAAATGTTAAGTTCAAACCCTCACCCAGACTGTTCTCCAAGGTCAATCAATTATGTAAAAAAAATGAATGAAAAAAATGTTAACCAGAAATTATGTATAATCATTTTTTTTTTGTTGTTTTTTTTTATAAAGTGACAAGAAATGAAACAGACAGATCGGAGAACCGATCTTCGTTTCAGGTGTTTTTATGTACGGTAATTCAAACCACTGTTCGCCCGCAGTGAGATTTTGTCTATTTTAATTTATAATAAAAATTAGTTATATATTCTATAGTTTATAAATAAATATGTAAAGATTCCGTCTATAAATGTCGCAAACCATGAAATAATATTTGTGTGTGCGTGGTTTGTGAATTTGTATCAATTAATTTAAAGTGTCAGTGCGGGCGTATTTGTTTAAATTATAGTTTTTTTTAAATTGTATAAAGTCGTGTAAAAATACTGATCAAAAGTCAAATTCCTTTGATCAGTGTTTTTAATTAAAATCTAATTGCACAAATGTTCAGAGCAATTAAGTTGTATTCAAAATTAGTAAGGAATTTTTTATATGTAATTACTATGTCAATTTAAAAATAGCGTATAAAATTAAAAGATTGCTAGAAACAGATAATTGATTGTTGGTCAAGCTGGAAAGGAGGCGGAGCCTAAAACAAAACAAGTCGGAAAGGTCAGCAGTGGCTATTTTAGAGAAAAACTTACATTCTAACTTTTGTCGTGTTTGAGAGAGGTAGTCTCGAGACAACACAGCAGTTAATAATAATTCAAATATCTTATTAAGAAGTTCACCGGTAAGCCACAATGTTGATGGGCTAAGTGCCAGGAGCTGGTCTCTGCCCCGCCAATATGGATCTTTGTGCCGCTGTCTGATCATGTTTCACGTAACTCACAATTTCCAACTTCCAATCTCAAAATTAACTATGCCTTGCAAATAACTTTCAAAATGCGCGCCTACGTTTCGTCACAAGCCAAGCAGGATGAAGAAAGAAGAGTAACTGTGTTACACGAACTTTAACTTTTTTTTCCGTGCTTAATGTTATCAATCAAGTGAATCATATGTAAGTTTTTATATCATTTATAATGCTATTGTTTAACCTGTCAGTAAATTTTCTTTTCTTTTAAATCCTCCGCTCTAGTCTTTAGAAATAATTTATAACATTTGTAATTAATAGTAATAATAATTTAAATGAATGCATTTATATTTTTTTATGTTGCTTATTCCCTAAACAAACGATGCCAATAGTAACATTTCCCAACTCCGTGTAAAACTAGTGTACCGTAATGATCAAAGTATTTTAAAAGTAATTTCGTTTTTAACTTAAATATTCTTTCATATTCCGAGTTGGTAAATGTTAAATCACTTTATTATTTTATGTTAAGTTGTCATATCATTGCAATCTAAGGTTTAATCTCAAATATATAAAATGGTTTCACAGTGTTATATTAATGTCACGAGAAATAACTCTTTGTATAAAATGATACTATCGCTACCGCCTGTCAACCTGAAGGGTCCGGAGTTTCAGAGTAAAATTAACTAATTATTGTTTTCACCGTCAGTTTAATCCCGCTATGTTTTATTGGGATATGGACCTCAGCCTGTGGCGTAGAAACAGACAAATAGATTCCAGGTTTTATATAATTTCTTTTAAAAATCCACTTCAAGTTCTCGTCCGTGATGTCTGTGGCAATGCCTTCCCTTCGCTGAAGTTAGCGTCTCGCCATTCTACCATAGGGGAATGAAAGCAGTTTTCTTTCCCGGTAATCTCTTGGATCACCGGGGTTCGAAATGACCCCGGCTGGTTGTCGTGTCCCGGAGCTACTTGGGGGCATTAAGCCTTGTCAAAGTACAAGCCGCCCGGTATTCCGTTAATGCACCGCAATTGATTACTGTAGGGCTCTTGAATCCAGGCAACCACCAGTACATCTATCCTTTATGTCGTATTTATATAAAACCACCTCCAACTGTTCGTCTACGTAACGGCTCGAGTCTATTCAAATAAAATAAGTTAATAAAAATTCTTTAGATAAATATGTTTTCAATGCTAAAATACTCTGATTCTCTTAACCATCCGTCAAATATTTAATTACACAGCTATTGGCATGAGTTTGTTCACCAACGAAATGAAACGTTTACTAAAGACTAGTAGCCAAATACAAGAGGATTTATGAAGTCTTACCGTACTGTATAACACTATATTTATATGCTGTCTATTTTTATTATATAACACTATATTTATATGCTTTCTATTTGTCTCATTTAACACTATATTTATATGCTTTATATTTTGCTTATTAAACACTTTATTTAATCTAAATTTTTGTGTCCTCCACCTTATTACTCTCTAAGTCTATTTAGCCACTTACTGTCTGTATTGGCAACTTAAATATATACGTCACATAAATGACCGTCCCAGTATCTATAGTCTAATAAATCTATTTATCATTAACTGTAAGAATTTAGTCTATGTTCTGAGCTGAGCTAGAAAAGGGATAACCCCGTGCTGTTATAAAGTCATCATCGGTTGGTCATACCGGGGTTTGGGTTTGAATTCAGTTGGCGTTTTGGAATTTATTCTTAAACGTGGGCTGGGTTTGAACTCGGGTACTGTGTATGAGTAAGCGTGGTGGATTTATACCGGTACAATATATAGACACATGGTATATATTAAGCCTGTGTTTCAGTTATTACATTGTAGTCTGCCCATCCTTGCATATGTATTTAATGGATTATGTCCTGTACATGTGGGGTTCAGATTGACCTTGGGTCAACATGGGTGTGACTAGAATCTCAGCCTTAGGGTGGCCTTCGAGCATTCCATCATCAGATTTTCAATTGGATGGATGGTTGAAGAGTTAGAGTGTGTAGTAGATTGGAGCCAGTCCATTAAAGTATGAAGATTGTCTATCTTAATATATATCTGAGCACTTATAGTATATATGGGTGGGAGATGATAATCTCGACCAACTGATGATTGCTGGTTTAGCATGAAATACGTATATTGGTGATTATTTATCTTTTCAGCATATATGTGCTTGAGTGTATCAGTGTTATTAGATAGAGTGGAGAGTGGTGGGTCATGTGAAAGTCAGTGCTCATATACCCTATATTATATATATATATTATTAAAAAACTTGACATACATTATAAGAAATTATTTTATCACTATTGCTTCTAATTTTTGTATTAAAACAATTTCCAGTTTGGATCATAAGTATTCACCTTTTAATTTTGCTGTACATAAATGACAATTAAGAATAGAAGTTTAAAACACCAATTTCAGTATTATCAGCAGCCAATCACAAATGAATATGGTCATTTCATCTCCAAGGGAAATTAAAAAAAAAAAAACTATTCTAGAGATGAGTTTTGTAATGAATATACAATCCATTTTGTGAATCACAAATATATCAACACATAGGAGATGCTAGTCCATTTTTCTGTTTATTTGATATTTTGGGATGATGTCTTTTAATTTCTTCAGTAGAAAACTTCTTTCCAGGATACATCAATATCATATTTAATTGTATCTCTAATGTATTCTATCTTCTGCCATATCTTCACAGTGAAAATCATCAGCATTGCACTTTTTTTAAATGTCTTTAACATAATCCTTATAACATAAACAGGTTCTACCTTTCCCATAAAAATCATGCTGAAATTCACCATAAAATAAATACTCTTGTATTGTTTATTCATCGTTCATGTTATATGTCCAATTCATTGAAAATGTGATTTTACATTGGTAAAAATTTTCTAGAGAATATTTAAATGAAACTTTTGTAATGTCTTAATGTTGCTTTATAAGGTATTAAATCTCATTTACATAAATAAGAAAATAAATAATCGAAATACTTTATTGTTCAGATTTCATAAAAAGTCAAAAGTGCCTGAACTGGAATCAATCTACGGACCTTATGCTCCAAAGTCTGACCTTCTTTCTCAATGCATTAAACTACACAGAGCAGTTCAGTATAATAAATTGATAAATTATATAGAGATAATTTAGTTACAGTGGGATTCTCCTGGGTTGAAATACCCCATTTTTTAATTTATTAAAAGTAGAAGCAGTACATTGGAGTCTGTGTCACACCTCAGGGTCTAAGTCCATCATTCTATTATTAAAATAGCAAAATTCTACATACAGTAGTGCCACCCAGTGCAAGCCAGAGTAATCAATGGATGCCAGAAGGCTTGTGCATAAAATCCCTATCTAGTGCCTGCTCATCCAATATCCCCAGACTAGTTTCTAGCTTGTGGCATTCATCAGTGAGGAGCCATAGAAATGGTGATCATGTGATGTTTAGTGGTTTAATATCCATCATTCTAATAAAACTGTTACCAAGATATTTAAATTGGCTTATATTTTCAAGTTGTTAAATATCCAAGCTAAAAGTTGCTGAGGATTTTTTCCCCATCACTGATTGATGAAGAACTGGAATGTTTTGAACATTTAATTATTAAACCAAATGTTGCATTCAAATATTAAGTGCAATCTGTAGATTATTTTTTGAACAGGCAAAAATAGCTTAATTATCAACTAGAATCACAGTTTTTTTTTTGGAAAAGATTGGGATGGCAAAATTGGCCTAAACTATACAAAAAGTAATGCATAAAAAGTTATTTATTCTTTTTCTTCTGAAACTAGATTTCAGAATATCATTAGTTAAATTTTTATTTAATAAAAATTATATTCATTAAAAATAATGCAGTAGTATTAGTAAATACACTAAAGTAAATAATTAAGAAAATAGATTTTTAGATAGTAAATTTTAAATTATCTATTTAATATAAGTAATCTGTATTTATCATAAAGCTTGTAGAAGAATTGGCAATCCTCATTGTTTATAACTTACAAGCTTAAGAGATAGGGTCATGTGATCTATGACTCTTATTTTGACTATATTATTTAAACTTTCTTGTGAGTTTAAAAATAGGGAACAATAGCTGGTTATGGAAAAAAAAGATAAATTGAAATTAAAATTACTATGTTTTGATTAAATCAGGATATGACAGCAATCCTCAGATTGTCTTATTACCTTTCATACTTCCCATACTTGGACTGCTTTTTGGATTTTAAAAAACAAAGATTGATAGTATAAAAGCTGCTATCAGTGAAAAGCTGTTTTGTTTTTTGAGTCCTGTTTGTGCAGTTGGCTTTTCAAGCTTGAGAAGTAACTGAATCATCACCATGGAAGGAATAATCTGGAGGTTCTTCCCCTATAGGTACAAATAGCAGTATATGGACTAATGTAAGCTAACTTGATCTTTATTATGTGTTTAAGTATGTCTTCCAGCAATATCAGTTGTAGTTATTTCTATAAATAAATAGCATCTGATTTAATTAAAAGAACTAGATATTTCCTTGTGAGCTTTTTAATTAATTATTGAGTGTATTTGTATATATGTGAATTAATAGTATCAGACATTATTAAACAATATTTTAAATCAAAGCAGTTCTTTTTACTCTGTCAATATAATTGCATTTTCCCCATAAATTTGACATTTATTTATTATCTTATTCACTCACAATCACTTGCATAAAATCAACTTGCAGATTGGATATAACCAATTGTGTTGGCCTTTAATTATGGCACTAACAGTGTTAATAGCAGATGACATAAACAATTTCTGATTTAGCATTTATTTCTGATAAAATTGTTGATTAGGAGTCTGAAGTAATTTTCAATGATATTTTTAATGTATTTTGTCTTTTTTAACAAATGTTTGCTATATAAATATTTTTTTAAAAAATATTATTGAAAAATATTCATTGATGACTGTATTTATATAATTTTTTAAATATTTTTTTTCATTCAAAGATTGAAATAATAAGACCAAATAAACACAATGGAATAATTGGTCAAGAGTAAACCAATTAATTAAAGAAGTATAGTCAAAATACCCAAATAATTTTCATAGTTATATAATGATTTTTTTTTTGTTTTTGATACAGCTATTAGGATTTTTGCAAATGAGAAAAAAGAACACATTTTTATATAAAGAGGGCTTTGCCTAAATATATAGAAACTGAATGCCTACATTTAAGTTGATAGCAATAAATTATTTTCTCTTAATTGTCTCTTTTTATAAAAAATAAAGATTATTAATTATTATTTTTTATTAGCATACAAATTTTCATTAGCTTATGCTATGATCAGATATATCGAAGTCTAGATTAATATCTTGGATTTTAAGTTGTCAAAAAAAATTTTAGGGGAAGAGATAGGAAAATATGCTATTGCACAGGGTATAAAAATTCATAGACAGCCCTATTATTAGCATACTGTACATTGAGAATCCAAGAAGATAAAGTTCTTGTTTTTATTTTAATCAATTCAAATTAAAAATCTCACTATCAAATCTATATCCACATGTTAATTTCTGTTTCATTAAAACAATTTGAAAGAGCCCTATCATAAAAATCCAAAACAATGTTGAAGCAAGAACATTTCTGGTTTAATACCAGTTTTCATGTTGAATACCTCAGGTTTTTCAGTTGTAATAATAACATTTTCTTTTGTTCACAACATTTTTCTTGATTTTACCTGGCAATAAAAGCTGTATCTATTGAGCTTCTTGATTCTCTAAAACTACAGTGTGTCTCTGGTAATCACTCATCTATGACTGGAAGCAATGAAAATACCTTAATGCAATATTGTCTACTTTCTATATTTTTAAAAATTAAACCAATAGAAGCATCCTTAAGATCATATGGCACAACTTAATAGGTTGATATATTCCTAAAAAGTTCTAATATGTTTGAAGTTAATACATCACCATCATATTTTAAAACTTCTCCAGGTATCTATTTAGGACCACCAGTCTTTCTGTTTTTAAGATTATAAAAAGTTATTTTAACTTCACTAAACTGGATGTGCTTGTCCAAATTTCAATGAATGAATAAATTAACATATTATTAAATTATCCCACTTTTTGTCTCACTATTCAAAAGATAATGAAAATATTTCTTCACCTGTTAAAAATATTATTGGCATCATATTTCTGAGGTCCATATTTTGTTTTCACTGCATCAAGAAAAGATCTAAAGTGATTATGATCATTGAATATCTTTGTTTTCTCTGCAATTTTAATACTCCAGTCATTTAAAAACCTTTTTGATAGGCATTAAACTTCTTTTAAATTTCTATATTTATTATGAAGCTCCACATTTAATTTATTATTCTGCCAAGCAGAAAATATCACGTTATCTTTTAACCAAATCACCAATGATAAGCTAATAGACAGAAAACCAGTTATGATTCTTTCTAGTGAAACCAAAAATAGAATTTCTAAACTATTTAAGAGAATTCCATGCCTCAGTTACATGACAAGAAAATTCAAATTAGCAATGTTAATGTAGAGAAGAAAAAGAAAAATCTATTGGAGACAATACCTAGCCTTTTTCAGAATCTTATCATGTAAACCAGGAATCTTGATCAGATACTGTTGATTGGTTGGTTATTCTCAGTTAATCCTTATATGTAAGTTCATCACATATATCTGCCATTGTGAAATACATCTGTAGTCTGAGTTCAGCATCTGTTATTTATATCAGTATATTTTTTTTGTTATGGAATATCTTACAATTTATATTATAAATTTATGTAAAATTTAGTGTTTGTTTGTTTTTAAAAAATGAACAAATACAGATAGATATTTACAAATGGCATTTGTATGTTATATATAATGTAATACCCATATTTTTTATATTTTTGAAAGGAAACCAAAAATTAGTTTATATGCTGCAAAAAAATAGTATGCACACATTAGCTTTAATAATTTTTACATAACTTCATTCATATTTTATCAATAACTTTTTTTTTTCTGCTCAATTCTAACTTGCTTTTTGAGCTTTTTTTGTGAAATAGGACTTTATATATAATTTTTTTTACCTTCTTTGGTTTCAGATTTCATTAGTTAACTATTTAAAAGTTTTTAAAAGTTTTTTCTGGAATCATAGTGGGACTTCTAAGTTATTTTCACAGATATTACTCAGTTAAAGTAGAATCTCTTGAATCATCATCTCATGTTAAATACATTAGCAAATAACTTTTATTATTGTTTTTTATCTTCTTCTAAAACACATTTATTATTGCACAGTTGTAATAAAATGACTCAGAAGAATGTAACCCTTTAAAATTAACTAATCAGCTGTTTAGTCTTTCTTTCTTTTTTAATTTTTACTTTTTCTTTTCATAACATACATTTTTAGTCAAGCATTGGTGGCCTAGTGGTTATTCTTAAATTGTTTATAAACTCAGTACATAATCTTTGTTATAATTTTAGTAATAAGAAAATAAAAGTGAACACAGATTAATACACAAACACAAATACAGGTGCATGTAAACACAAAATATAAAGACCCTTGTTTCAAGTATTTACTGAAACGTCAGCAGTAATTGCTTAGAACTTTATACCATTTCTGTTTTCTTTTATTTTGAACTCCTAAAAATTATGGCTTTTCTCTGTATCAGATAATTTGAGTTGGCCCACCACTGAAAAGGATTATCCATCCCTGCTGAATTAGAATGATGCTGTTTACAATTGATTCACTTGACACTCAAAATGTTTTGCTGTATCTTAAGCACTGGTCAAGTTATATATTTGGATTTAGATTATGATTAATTTTTAGAAATTATATGTAAGCATTTCCCTGCCCAATCCTACTTATTGTTTATTTAATAAAATTATTATTATATGCATATCCATATATTCATACATGTATATACACTACATTTATACACGAATACTCCAGCAATTCAAAAGATAAAGTGATTTATATATATATCTAGACAGTTAGTATATAAAATTTTTATAGAACAAACTTGAATCTTGTTAGAAGTCAATGAATTTAATGCTCATTTAATATCTTAAAAGATAAAAATTCCAACCTTGAGAATCAACCAGAACTAGTTTAATTCATATTTTCATGAAAGACAGACTTTGATAATCATTTTACTCTATATCTAGGTCAGTGATGTTTTATGTAAGTGAAGGATGCATATTTTTCTTTCTTTCTTTCAGATGTTTGGAA
Source organism: Epiperipatus broadwayi (assembly GCA_028023455.1). Lineage (NCBI taxonomy): Eukaryota > Metazoa > Onychophora > Udeonychophora > Euonychophora > Peripatidae > Epiperipatus > Epiperipatus broadwayi. Next base: position 25,522,844 of record JAQFVV010000002.1, read on the forward strand.
GCAGCCCAGCAAGTGACATGACTGAGAAATTTGGAGACTGCTTGCAGTTTTGTAGTCATGTATCAAAATTAATGGTTTCTGAGATTAGAAGAAGAGCTTCAAATCAAAGCACAGGTAATATATGTAAATCTTTTTTAATTTTTGTCAAGATTAAAAAATATAAATATATTCTGTTGATGCTATAATATTTGCATTTTGCATAAACTATGAACATGCATATCCATGTTATTTAAGCATCAATTAACAAAAAAATATTAATGATTAATTATTTGTTGACCCCCCCCCCCATAACATTTTTTAACATAATCATTTTATTTAATTATATTGTTGTATTATATCATATTTTTATTTTGCGAATTTTTATCCCATTAGTTGAGTTAGATTTTAACATTTTATTCCAATAATCTTCACATTTTCTAATTTTAAATAGAATGATACTGTACATATATAATATAGCAAAAATCATTATACTGTATATGATATGATTATTAGACAAGTTTAATAAGAATGTTGATGTTATGATTTTTAATATATTATTTAAAATCTTTCTATTTCTAAAACTCTTTAGTGTCTTAATAATCTTGGTGATATTTACTTCCTTTTTGTTTAAAACTCTATAGTTTATATACCTGTAATACCTAATCTATTGTATAAGGCGGTTCTGTTGCTTTGAGCCACCACCCAATTGCAGAATATCAATATAACATTGTAGCCTCTATGGCCCACTGCTGCAGGTAACAGAATGTGGTCCCTGCACAGGTGGATCATACTTTAGTGACTTAATAAAGTTGCTTTGAGAAAAAAAAACTCTATAGTTTTTTTTAATTCTCATGGAATATATAGTATACAGAGATATTTTATTTTTAGATGCAGTTTTAGAAATCTCACCTAGTATATGATTGTTGGATTTCTATCAATGCATAACTGCATCTCAATTTTCTTCATTGCAACTATCTATCAGCACAGAGACTCAGATCACCTTGTTAAGCATGTATTAAATGAACAATTTTGTTCTTCATGTGAGATGGGTATCAAACTGTTATTCCTGCATTTGCAATTCAGTATTTTTCCACTCTCTTTAAAAAAAATTTCCCCCTTTTTTTCAAAAACTAGACAATTTTTCAAATTGCATAAAATTTTGCTGTTCGTAATTATATTATATATGCTTAAATATTATTTTAAGGTTCGGTTATTTTTAATATGATTACCATATACTATACATTGATGATTTTCTACAACCATGTAAATACTGCCAGTAAAGTAACTTTTTTTTTAATCGTCTCATTTTATAATAATTTTTTATAAATATTTTCTGTAAAACTTATCTGTAATTATGCACACTTATAATTCATATTTTTAAAAAGCAACATGAAGGGGAGAAGAATATCTAAAAAAAAAAAAGTAAATATATATATACTGTATTTATGTCAGTACATAAATAAAAGTAAGCAATTTTTTTAATGCTGGGATACCAATTATACATTACTTCTATAAAAATTTGATCCAAAGAAGTCCTATATTAGATTCAAAGCAATTCATCATAATAAATGAGAAAGGAATTTTTTTTTTTTAGTATTGAACATTAGATAGATAAAATTGTAAAATTAAGAGATAATTCACTCATATTAATTGGATTATACTTTTATTTCTGTATTATTCTTATTTATTTATGAATAATTCTTATTTATTATGATAAATTGCTCTGAATCTAATATAGGATTTTTTTGGATCAAATTTTTATAGAAATAACGTCTAATTAGTATCCCAGCATTAAAAAAATTGCTTACTTATTTTTATATATATAAAAAAGGTGATCATGTAATGTTTATTTTTATATATTGATGTAAATACAATATATATATATTTACATTTTTTTAATAGATATTTTTCTCTCCTTCATGTGTAAAATAAGCATTAGACTGGACAGAGATTTGCAATTAATAAAATTATTTTATAGTATTCATGATCTCCTATTTATAATCTATCAACCAATGAAAAACATGTTAGATTGATTTCTCACTACACACGTATTTCTCAAAAACAATCTCTTATGATCAAAAGATAGAAATTTAAACATTTGGTGCTTCTCATTAAAAATAATATTGTGATTAGAAATTGTTGATATTAAAGTTTAAATATTTCAAGATTGTAATGTTCTTAATAAATTTAACACAGGAAGTGATCATCGATTAGTAAGGGGTAAGATACATGTTAATGTAAAACTAGAGAGACAAAAATTATTAAGAAAAACTATATTTACAGTTGATATTCCTAATCTTCAGAAACATTCTAATGAATTTAAATTAGAACTTACAAATCGGTTTCAAGTATTAGTAGATTTTGAACATGTTTCAGATTTGAATGAAATTAATATGAAAATAACTGATACACTTTTAAAAACTGCAACAAAGATAGCTGGTAGAAAAAAGCAGCAATTGACTAATAAAATTTCTACTGAGACTAGAGAACTTATGAAGAAAAGAAGGAATATGAAGATATGCAAGAATGATGCATTAAAAAGAATTGAATATCTCGAATTTTGTAAAATGGTGCGGAAAAGAGTTGAAAATGATATAAGAAAGTATAACTGTGAACTAACAAGAAAAGCTGTAGAAGAAAATAAAAGTCTTAAGAATGTAAAACAACATTTTGGTATTGGTAGGAAATTTATATCTGCAATAAGGAAAAAAGATGGAATTATTACTAAAAAGAGGGATGACATTATGAAATTGGTCCTATATCTATTACATCTTCCGAATTGCCCAGAATTTTAAATGAAGAAGTGAGAAATGCAATTAAATGTATGAAAAAAGGAAAGGCTCCAGGTAATGATGGAATTATAATTGATATATTAAAAGAAGCAGGTGAAGAAACAGAAAAAATATTAGCAAAGTTATATACCAAATGTCTAAATGATAAAGATGTACCGGATGATTGGAAGAATGCAGTAATAATATTAATATTTAAAAAAGGTGATAAAGAAGATATTAGAAATTACAGACCTATCAGCCTTTTATCAGTTTTATATAAAATTTTTACCACGCTCTTCCGACTCTCTACAGAGAACCTTGGATTTTCACCAACCAAGAGAACAAGCTGGATTTAAAAGTGGTTTTAGTACAGTAGATCATATTCAAGTATTGAGAGAAGTTATAGAAAGGACAAATGAATATGAGTTGTCATTATGTTTTGGATTTGTAGATTATGAAAAGGCATTTGATTCTATAAACATTTCTTCAGTGATTAAAGCATTGGATCATCAAGGTATAGATCCAGGATATTGTCATATTTTAAAGAATATTTATAAAAATGCAACAGCAACAATTAGATTACATAATGATACTGGGAAAGTCAACATTGAGAAAGGTGTAAGACAAGGTGACTCCATATCTCCAAAACTTTTTACAGCAGTGCTGCAAGAAGTATTTTGTGGATTAAAATGGGAAACTAAAGGAGTGAAAGTAAATGGAGATTATTTAAGTCATTTAGATTTCGCAGATGATGTAGTTGTTTTTGCAAATAATGCTTCCGAGCTGCAGGAAATGTTGCAGGAGTTATCAGATGAAAGTAGGAAAGTAGGACTAAAGATAAATGTTAAAAAGACTAAAGTAATGTTTAATCGATTTGCTCAAAATATGAAAATAAAGATTGATTATGATGAATTAGAAGAAGTTAAGAGTTACAAATACCTAGGTCAGATTATTAATACAGATGGAAACATAATGGAGGAAATTAATCATAGAATTAAACTTGTTTGGAGTGCTTTTGGTAGAAATAACTTGATACTAAAAGGAAATATGCCTATGTGTTTGAAAAGAATGGTTTTTAACAAATGTGTTTTACCAGTTCTTACTTATGGATCTGAGACTTGGATACTTAATAGAAGATCAATACAGAGACTTCAGACCACTCAAAGAAGTATGGAGAGATGTATGTTGGGAATAACAAGAAGAGATCGAAAACGCAATGTATGGGTAAGAAAACAAACAGGTGTTACTGACCTCATTGAAAAAATTAAAAGATTGAAGTGGAGTTGGGCTGGACATATTGCTAGAAGAGATGATAATAGATGGACAATTGAAATTTTAAACTGGATTCCAAGAGATTGTAAAAGACCCAGAAGGAGACCACATGTAAGATGGATGGATGAAATAAGAAAATGTGTAGGGGTGATGTGGAGAAGAGAAGCTAAAGATCGGAGAAGATAGATTAAACTTGGAGAGACCTTCATCCTGCAGTGGATTGATAATGGTTGATAATGATGATGATATATTCATAATCAAATACACGTATGCACAATATTAATTAAAACTTTTAATGTAATATTATAAACATCTCAATGGGAAGAGATAATTTCCCTTTGCATTAAAACACCAAGTGGAATATTGTACAGCATATTTTGAGGTATATAATATTGTACAGCATATTTTGAGGTATATGTAATAATTGGGAAATGTGCTAGAGAAACATATATAACCAATCAAATTCATTTACAAAGTTCCTGATATGAGTTCTATACTCTTATTAATTATTGACGAGTGAAAAAAATACGTAAACCAACTTTTCTCACTATGCATATATTTTTCAAATTAATTTCTAATCATTAAGTAACCTAGGAATTTAAATAGATGAACCTCTCCATCAGAAATGATAGCTCAACTCTTCATTTAAATAATATCATTGCAAAATTGTTGGTTTTAAGATCTTCAATGTATATTTGCAACCAGATATATTTCATGATATTAATCTTTTTAATGCAGTTGTATAAATATTTCTCAATGGAAAATTGTGAATACATATTCATGTTTTAATCTTGACAATCATGGCATTTAAATATACAGTTACTGTTGTTTCTGGTGGGGAGATTCGTGTGTTTAAACTTCTATGTTCGCCTGATCGTGAGAAGTCATTCTGAAACTACATATTTAATCAGAGGCTAGTTTGATATTTTTCCCACTTGTGAAGAATATGGAGTTCATATCAGAAACAAAGGAATGACTGAGGATTTTTTCCTTATCATATATACAGAAATATGTTAGCAGTGGTGTTGTGTTGCTAATTAGCTATCATTTATTTTTGGATGCCATTAATTGAAACTATTTGTTATAGTAGTCCACAATAGCTTTTTTGTCTTGGGTTTAATTCAAAACAAAAGGAAGCCCCCTTTTTATTTATAGCCCAAAGTATTAAATGGACAAATCCATGAATATATTTTTATAAGTTGGAAAACTTAGAAGAATCTCATCTTCTCTTTATATCCTATAAATATCATTTCATCCTCCCCTTCCCAGAGAATTATATTTTCATGGATTAATTATGACATAAACAAAGGGAATGAATAGGAATATTTCTATGTAATACTATAGAAATATTTTGGCCATGATGTTGCTAGATAATTAGTAATTAGTATTGACATTCAATATTTTCAAATATTAATTATGACATAAACAAAGAAATGAATGGGGATATTTCCGTATCATAATTAGAGAAATATCTAATGCTAGATAAATGTCAATTACTATTGACAGTCAATATTTTGATGGAATAATTATGACATGAACAAAGGACTGAATAGGTATATTTCCATGTCATAACTAGAGAAATATATTGGCAGTAATATTGCTAAGTAATTATCATTAGTATTATCAACCTTTAAGTTAAACTATTTGCTCTAATAATTTCACAATAGATTCTTTGTCCTGGGCTTCTAAGAATTATGTTTTGATTTTAACTGAAAAATGTTTTTCTATTTTCTTTTCATAAGTTTTTATAAAACAAAATAAATAAAATGTAATAAATATATTAAATGGAAATCCTATTTATTAATGTTACATTTATTTATTATGAAAATCATCACTTTCTCATGCTTTTCTTTAAAAATCATCCAAGTAAATGATATTAATTATCTTTCATATCTGCATCATTTTTTCCCAAAATGATCTACAAACAATATACATATATAAAATACACACAAATTATATCTATATATTTTTTAAAAACTTGTTTGAATTTTTAATATCTACTTCTGGGTCAAATCTTTGTTCATATTCTTTTTTATAAATATTGTAATGATGCAAAGATATGGGGAGTTAGGAAATCATAATCACCCCCACAGAATAACTCATAAATAATCATACTGATAATTAGAAACAATGATCGTTGTCAAGCAAACAGAGGAGCGTAAAAGTAAGCATGGACTAACCATAAATATTATAATAACTATACTTATAAGTTCACTTAACATTAGACAAAAATAATCAAATCATCCATCATCATGAACTATTAATATCAACAGTCAACCATGTCACTGGATTTAAAAGAGAATCACTATAAATAGGCTTCTTATCTAGCCACTGCCAAACTTAGGACAAAATGTAATAGAATAATATGGATGTGCATACTTCAATTCTAATCCATCACTCATAATAAAAAAATTATGCTGGGATGCTGATATATACTGATCATCATCAATGCTCTGGCCATATAATAGCTTGAGTGTACCAGCCACTATAAACTAAATTTCTAATAAGAGAAAGAAAATGCAGTGAATGGACTTTAAAAATGATACCTTTTAACTATCCAGAGTTATCATCTGGATGTCCAAATACAGACATAAACCCTTACATCCATATAACTAACTCTAATCTAGCTCAGGAAGGAAGAACTTTATAAACTGTTACTGTGAGCAAGTGATAGCAGTGTATTTTAATTTATTTTAAAATAATTTTACTGGGGTAATTTGAACCTAATTCTTCAAACTCTTAAGTTGTATTGAAATCATGTTACCAACACTGCCAATTTATGTAACAGATAGTTGGAGGAATAAAAACATTAACACTAGAATATTTTTAAACAATTATTTAATAAATTAACTTGTTAATAATTTTTTTTTAAATGGCATGATAGTACGATAATTTAAATTTATACATTCTTATCAAAAGTATAGTTTTATATTAAAAAAAATTAACTAGCTGATTTCATTTCTTGAATTAATTAACAGAAGTTGGAAAATAGCTTTTCAATCAGAGATAAGGGCATTTTAAATTAGCTTAACCCTTTTATATATAATTTTTTTGGAGGGGGGAGATAATATAAAACAAAGAAAAAACATGTTTCAAAAGAAATTCTTAAATGAAATTTAATAAAAATTAAATTATCCAAAAACTCTCATAATTTTGAAGAAAACAAATCAATTGAATAATAAATAAGAAAAAAATATGTTTCACAAGATATTATCTTATTAGAATTATTCATTTCTACAAAAAACGTTTATCTGTACATTAGTGTATAATGTGCATATAAAGAAAAAAATCTTTTATGGGAGTCCTTTTTTGCATTCATAATTTTCAGTTTTTCCATTTAGGTTTTTTTCTTGAAAACTTTCACTTCCAGGTTACTCTTGACAATAGATTTCAGGCTAACAACAGCAAGAATTTATCAATTTTCTTTTCAATAAAATTTTCAGGTCAGGATAATACATAGAGATATTCACATTTTTGGCTGAATCTTTCTAATATTATTTAAATTTTCAGTTAAGCAGGTTACATGGAAGAAGTTGATATATAACTTTTAGCTAAAATTTAGCACATGGCTACCTTAATTTTAAAAAACATTTTAAATCTATATTAATGCTTTTTTTTACAGCTGAGTCATGAACTTACTGTTCTCTTCAACAGTTGGTTCAGGAATTCTTGTTTCTTACAAGATATTTATGTCCTTTGATTGACCCATACCCCTAATTTTTGAATAATTATGTTTTGAACCAATCACACTCCTATCTCCTACATGGCAAACTTTTAATAATAACCAATTAGATCAATTTTGACAAAAACAGTTGTTTAGTTATTTTCTTCCTTTTTAACATTGACATTGGAAAACAAATCAAAAACTTAAATTAGAATCATAGTTTTTGACATTCTCTTTTAATTAAAAAAATTTTTTTCTTGCCAAAAGAAAAACATGATAAGTGGTTAATTACACTTTCATTTTGGAAAGAGAAAGAAAAACAACTCTGATTAATTAAAGTAAAATTTTAACAAAGTGTTAAAATCATGTTTTTTTTAAAAAAATATTACTAAACATAAAAAAATTATTTGCTTTATCTCCCTTAAATGTTAAAATTAAAGATTATTAAATAATTTATTAAAGAGAAAATTATTTTCTATAAAATTCATTGAAGAGAGAGAAAGCAAAAAAAATTATGGTACTTTGTATTAGACCTGCTCCATCTTTTCACACCAGTATCAGTCTATTGATAACTTTCTAATCTCATGATTTTGTCAAATAACATGTACCCAAAACTTCTGATAAACTTAAGGGATAAAGTTGTCAAAATGGATCACATGTACATGCTATTTCATGACATTTTTGCAAGGTGTAGAAAGTTATCAACAGACTGATACATATGTGAAAAGGCAGAGCAGCTCTAAGCTGTAGTACTAATTGCACCAGACTAAACCTGAAAAAATATGTATTTAACAATATAATATAGGGTATATGAGCACAGACTTTCAGATGACCCATCACTCTCCACTCTATCTAATATCACTGATACACTCAAGCACATATATGCTGAAAAGATAAATAATCACCAATATACGTATTTCATTTTAAACCAGCAATCATCAGTTGGTCCAGATTATCATCTCCCACACATATATACTATAAGTGCTCAGATATATATTAAGATAGACAATCTTCCTACTTTAATGGACAGGCTCCAATCTACAACACCCTCCAACTCTTCAACCATCCATATATATGTGCTTGAGTGTATCAGTGATATTAGATAGTGGAGAGTGATGGGTCATCTGAAAGTCTGTGCTCATATACCCTATATTACATATATAGACACACAGGTATATAATAAGCATGTGTTTCAGTTATTTAACAATATAAAAAGTATAAATTTGTACAAAAACATTCTAAGATGGCACTTCATGTCATTGCTCTTTCTCCACCCCCCATGCACAAACTACGGCATTTTGCCATAGCAAACATAGGCAGCGAGTTCCAAATTTTACTTAAAATTAAAAAATATTATGTATATTAAGTTAATATGTTACAAAGCAAAATTAACAAAAGTACTACTTAAGCAAAATGGAAAATAAATAAATGAAATCAAAACATTCTTACCATGTATACATAACAGGAATTGTCAAAATGAAACAATCATGTGGCTCTCTTCAGAATGCCTCCAAAAATTATTACTTCATTTTAAGTACATCCTCCTTAGTAGTGGGCAGAAAATTGCCAAATTTTAATCACAAAAAAAATTAGTAAGTATATTAACTACAAAATGGACAGTAAAGCAAAGAAAAAAGAAAAAAAAAAACCCATGTCTATTAATTATGGCAGAAAAGTAAAAAATGGACAGATAAAAAAAAGAAATCCTATAGATGTTTTAAAAATGGAGTTAAAGCACATGTTTAGGTGATATAATAACAGCATACTTGATTGAGAAATGTCTAATTTCATTTATTTTGTTAAAAAACAAAAAAAGAAATTGATAAATTTTTATCAAAACTTAAAAAAACAGTTAGTAGACTTCTTAAAACAGAATCAATAAGGTGGACCGATTTTTAAAAAATCATCCAGAATACAAACAAAAGCGCCATTTTCTTTGTGCAGCAGGCAGATCATAGTTCTTCAGTTTTATATGCTTTACAGGGGAAAAATATTAGTAAACTTTTCTTAAAACAAATTCAGTGAGATGGACTTTTTTTAATATTGTCCAGAAAGCAAATGAAAATCTCATCTTTTTTGTGCAGCTGGCAAATCATAGTTTCTCAGTTTTATATGCTTTATGGGAAAAAAATAGTAGACTTTTATTAAAATGGAATCAATGTGGTGGACTGATTTTTTAAATATCATCCAAAATGCAAATGAAAGCATCATCTTCTTTGTGCAGTCTCCACCAGCAGATCGTAGTTTCTCAGTTTTATATGCTTTCATGTAATTTGAATAAATTTTCGAGCCTTCTTTCGCATTTTGTTTGATTGTTTCCATTAGGGTTACTACTGTTCTATCCTCATTTGCCACGACGAAACAAAAACTCACAACCATATGTTTTTATTTAGTATTATAATGTCTGTTTTTTTTTAATTTTTGTATACAAACTTGTCACTTAAGTTTATCAGAAGTTTCCGTGTTCACATTATTTGATGAGATCACAGAGTTTATTTGATGGGATGGCAAGGTTAGTAATTTATGGGAGGCTGTGAAACAACATAAGTACCAAAATTATCTGAATTTATAGCCTTCTCTATTTTTTACAAACATTTATAAATTGTAATACATTTCAAATATTAAAATTATGTTTAAAATATCTGAAAATTCTCATATCAAGTAATGAAAAAATTATTTAAATAATGCCCATTATTATTATTACAAAAAAACCACATCGGATGATTAAATATTATCTCTCCATTAATGAAATCATTCTGAATCTAGGAAACATGTCGCCAATTATTATTGTCACTACAGCAATGTAATTATCTGGCTATGATATAAAATACTGATGCGTTTGTCTGAAGGTTTGTAATGATAGTATATTATAAGATGTGATATGTTGGACTATTTCCATCATTTATGAGCGAATGTTGAATCTATAGAAAATTTTAAACTTTCCAAATACAAACAACTTGTTAGATTTGTGTGTTATTAGTAACAAGTTGTTTGTATTTGGAAAGTTTAAATAAAGTTTAAAATTTTCTATACATTCAACATTCACCCATAAATGATGGAAATAGTCCAACACATCACATCTTAAAATACTGATGCATTTGTAAGTTTAGTTTTTACTTTCTGCATGTAAATAAATGCTGCATAATTTTTAGTTTTTCCATAGTATGCATAATGGCAATCTAATTGATTACAACCACCCATAAAATATGTGACATTAGATTGGCCTATTTTATCTGGTCTCTTTTGCATTATTGATTAATATTTTCAAATTTATATGTATCCTAAAATTCACTATTTATCTGCATATATCACCCCTCCCCTCCAAGACTCAGTACTTATTATAAGGATTTGTCTCAAGGTTTGTAATGAGGTATATTATTATCTATGAGTGGATGTTGAATGTATAGAAAATTTTAAACTTTATTTAAACTTTCCAAATACAAACAACTTTGTTAGTCTATTTGTGTGTTATTACTAACAAGTTATTTGTATTTGTAAAGTTTAAAATTTTCTATACATTCAACATTCACTCATAGATGATGGAAATAGTCCAACATATCACATCTTATTATAAGACTTCCATTTCTTATATTTTCATTTTTATACATATTAGTTATTTTAAAACATCCTACATATCTATATATATTAGTTTTATCATATTAATTTCTAAATTCTTTATTTTATCAGATTCATACCTACAAAGTAATTATTTTGGTGCACAAGTACTCTTTTATAGTATATTTATATTATATTTAATAATGGCAAAGGTTTAATATATTATATATATGAAAGGAAGCTTTTAAAATCTTTAATACTTCTTTTTTTAAATGGAAAAAATGAAAATGAGTTTTTAGAAAATAATAAGATTTGTATAAATAGTGAATAAACAGTTTTATTCTATAAAGGCTTTTACAAGGAGGTGTTAAAATAAAACTAAAGAGAAATTTTGATCACCTGTGGATCTGATAGAAATTATGTTAGAATTAGAACAATTTTTTTTTAAATTAAAATCAAAATGTAATCTTTAGAAATTGTACATTATATATATATTCTGTAATAAAAGAGAAAGGAAAAAAAGGGAGATGAAGGAATATTATGTTATACTAAAAAATGGAGATTTTAAGTATTTATGATGTTTTTGTAAATTTTAAAATGATTTATTTATTGTTGAGAATGTTTTAAAAGCTTGTTTTTCATACATTATAATAGTCTTTTGATGGAGATCATTATGAAGTGATCAAAATATCACACACAGTCTTATTTATAATTAACAACTAATTGCTTTTGTTTTAACCATATGGTTGCAAAACATTGGATAAAACTATGTTAATGACTTTTAAAGCATAATACTTAATAATCATTTATTGAAAGTTGGTTGTTGTGAACAAATATTTGTTAAAAATAATATTATAATTTTTTTAAAAATTATATGTTAACAAACACAAAGCAAGGCTTATGGCATTTGGAGAACTAGTGTGAGTTTGGGATATTTATTATGTATTAGACCTGCTATCTGTGTTTGCAATGGTAGAATGCTGTACCTTTCTCTAGTGGGGGGGGGATTGCAACAGCAGAACACGTAGTTATGACTATTTAATGCAGTATTCTGATGTTGCACCCCCCCCAGAGAAAGGTACATCATTCTTCCAATGCAAACATAGGCAGCAGGTCTAATAGGCAAGCACCTCATTTGGTCCGACTTGATATTTTGAAATCTTTATTTCAATGTCTGCAGTTTTAGGTGTCAATTATGAGAATAGATTATTAATTGTAAATATAATTTGTATTTCATAAGTGTACCATTTAATGAAAAATGATTATTAAGACAGGACATATTTATATGTCCTGTCTTAATAATCATTTTTCATAATCTACATCTTTTTTCAAAATATTTCACAAAATTATACTTTTTTTTTCAAATGCTGAGAAGCAAATTTTTTTGTCTTTATTTTCATTTTATATATGTTGCGTTAGTTTTTATCACTTCAGTTGCATTTTTTGTCTCTCTATTTTTTTAAATTCATATTGTCAGCAAAATGTTAACTGTGAGATTAAACTTATTGTTCTAAAAGTTATCTTTTACCATATTAAGCTTTTTTTTTTTTTACTAAAATCACAAATGTTAAAAGAAAATGTATTCTTTAGTAATGTATAATTCTCTTCAGTAATAAATTACATTGCAATCAGTTTTCCATTTAGCAATTCAGTTAAATTTTTATCAGTTCTTAGTGTTTTGCTATTATTCATTTTAGCTAAAGTTATTACTTATTCTTTTGTATTATTGCACGTTATTTTATTCTATATATTTTATTTCATTTTTTAATTAACAAGGATTGAGACTTTTTATCTCTATTATGCAAATTAGTTACGTATAATTTTTCATATTTTTTTCACCGCTGCATTTTTTTAAAGATAATTTTTGCTTGGGTTTGTTTGTTTTTTATGTTTATTCTCTTGCAAACATGAGACAAGTTTAGTAAATTCACTGAAATTCTGTTCTGTACATTAAAAGGTCCTATAGTATTCATAAAATGAAAAATTTTAAATTAGTTTTTACATTTTTTTTTATTTCTAAAATTTCAAATAGGTGAGGGCACTAAAAAGAAAAATTGTTTAAATCTAATATAAAAAGTTGCTGATAAATGATTAGCAAATTTTTTTTTTGATATCAGAAAATGTTTGAACCTGACCCTGCAATAGTTTGTGCTGGCTGCACGAATCAATTTATCGCTATGCATAGTCCATCCTCCAACTATGTTATTAAGCATACAATTACTAATCCAAAGTCATTTTGCCATTTTATTTCTTTCCATGACATATAGTATGTACTTTAAAAAAAAAAATTTAAATAATTTTAATTTTTAATATTTAATTTATTTTGTAATTTTTTATTATCTGCACTTATTTTGTAATTCAGAAAATGTGATATATATATTTTTAATAACAATCATGAATTTAAACCACTAAACGTCACATGATCATCATCTCTATACTAGCACATAATTGTTGTAAACAAAGGCAAAACTCTCCATACAGTATTGCCACCCTGTGCCAAATAGAGTAATCAATGGATGCCAGAAGGCTTGTGCATAAAATCCCTATCTAGTGCCTACTCAACCAAAGACACCAAAATGTATGGGTGCTGAATTGAGTTCAGACCCATATGATTATATAAGCTATTGAGCTTAGAATGAAAATATTATTGTGTTTTCAATTTCATTCTCATAGTTTTGTAGTAAAGTAGAGTTAAAAGGTGGCTGCTGGAGGGTTGCATTAGATCCTAAGATCTAGATGCAGTGCTCTCAGATCCAAGGTTCCTCACTGATGATGGCCACAAGCCAGAAACTAGTCTGGGCATATTGGATGAGTAGGCACTAGATAGGGATTTTATGCACAAGCCTTCTGGCATCCATTGATTACTCTGTTTGGCACAGGGTGGCAATACTGTATGGAGAGTTTTGCCTTTGTTTAACATGAATTTACCAGAAATCTCTATTTTTTAATTTTTTCACTCCAGTTTTTATACTCTTAAATAAAATCTCAATTCTATCTCTGTTAAACTGTGATCCTAACTATATAATTTTGATGTATACATACTATCTAATAACAGTTTTATAAAATCCACATTGGATCAATATATAGTCAATCTGAAATCTGTTTGAATCATCAAAAATTGTTATATCCATGTCATTTTCAATACAAAAACTAGTTAATCTTTTCATCTCTCACATTTTTGTTTCTAACATACAATCTATAGTCCTTCCTTTTTGTCCTTATTTATTATTCTATATCTCATTATCATTATGCATTTTGTATGTAATTTCTTATATTATTTTTGCATGTTTTATCATTGCCAGAATGATCATAATTCACAAGTAAATTTAAATAATTATATATTTTCAGAACTGCTTTCAGTCTAACCATCACTAACTTATCATTTTTGTTCTATTACTTAAAATAAATTTTGAAAGAAAAACTTCGTAAATTTCTCTGATTCTTATTTTCTCAATCATCTCTTATTTTCTTTACACAGAGCCTTATAAAATATAATAATTCTTGTTTAATGTCTAACAATAGCTTTCTCTGTTTTATGTAAGGACTTAATATTTCATTTTAAATCCATTCACTTTCCTATTTCAACTCATGATGCAGTCTACCCATTATATATTAGATTTTTCCAATACCCAAGATTTTTAGAAAGTTTAAAATATCTTTTCAGCAGCTGATTCTTAGTTGGTTATTGTCTGGCCCAGGTATTCAATTAATATTGTTTGGTTAATGAGTAGAAATTAAAAGTCCCAAAGTAATTGAGGTGATTGATGTTGCTAAGCAATGAGATTATATACCTACATTTAACTCATGGTTTATTTATTGTTCTATATTTTGTACTTACAAATATTTTGTAAATAGATGGATTTTATACTGATATCTGAATTGAATTTGAGAAGCATTTCTCCACTTGCTAAAGAATAGTTTTTTTCTTTCACATTCATATTTACTCTATATATGTATTTATGTTTATTCCTCACCCCAAATGAAAATATGACATTTGACCTTCAAAATTTATAAATCAATTAATCGAATTGTTTATTGCTCCCTAGTTGGACCACTATCCATGGACTTTGATCTCCAAATTTGCATTTCTATCATTACATCAAACTACGTAGGGCTATTTGCAAATAAGAACTAGCAGATGATATTAACAATATATTAGACACGGATAGTTTCGCAAAGTAATTAAAATTTTTAGAATGATTTTCAAAAAATGAATATCCGCTGTCTGTTAATCTTTTCTTTAACATTACAGTTTTTATATGATTTTTAAAAAGTGCTTAAAGGAAGGAAAGAAAATTCTAGTAAAGAGAATTAATATTTTTAAAAGCAGAGTTGATTTTAAAAATATTAAGG
Source organism: Epiperipatus broadwayi (assembly GCA_028023455.1). Lineage (NCBI taxonomy): Eukaryota > Metazoa > Onychophora > Udeonychophora > Euonychophora > Peripatidae > Epiperipatus > Epiperipatus broadwayi. Next base: position 25,538,438 of record JAQFVV010000002.1, read on the forward strand.
TTACCGTATTTTAATACATTTACTAAATAAAATGTTTTAGTAATTTATATTTTATTCGTTTTTATAAATATTCTGTAAAAGAAAATTTCTCTAATTTACTTGTGCTCTTTTCCCTCATTTTATCTTGAAGGATGTAATTTTATGAATCATTATAAATTAAAAAAAAAAAAAATAGGGCACATATAATAAGTTATTTTCCGTATTAGCTTCATATAGAAAAAAAATAATTATTTGTATTAATCATTAATAATCTTAGCAAATATGATTCATTATAATATACTGTATGAAGAATCTTAATAAATAAGTATAGTTGTTTATATCCTAAAAATATGGATAGTAATGGCCATCTGTCTATCATCTTGGTCTTTTTTATGTTTTAGTTGGAATATCTTTTCACCTTTTTTTGAAGGCACTTAACATGCTTACTAAACTTTAAAAAATGCAAAACTCTGTTGTGTATCTATTATTTAAATTTTAATAATAATCCAAAGATATTCATTGATTTCAATATACTTTAGTAAAACAATTAATATTTATCAGTCTGCGATAATTGTTTTTTTTTTTTTTACATTAAGAAAAAAGCTTTGAAACAACATTTGAAGAAGGCAAAAGATGATATTTTTACATCAGAGAATGTAACAATCTAATTTTAATTAAATAACTTTTTTTTTTTTAATTACTCTTTAAAAGCTAGTTATATGCTCCCAGAGAAATATTTTTCATCATGACATTTTACTTAATTATATATACAGTTTATGGAAATTATTTTTATTTTTTCTATACAAGATTCTTGCATATCAAAGAAAACTTAATTAAAGAAGGGTGGAAATTTGTAAAATGAAAGACTGGTTTTTTAAAAATCTATTAATTATATTTAAGGTCTATTAAAGAATTATAACAAACCAGCATGCCTTTGAATCCCCATGAAAGTGATTTGTAAAGTCAGAAATTTATGAGTCAATATTTTATTTTAAAAATAAATGATTTAAAAAAAAAAAAAAAACCCACATCAAATATATGTCAATAAATAAACGAAATGTTTATACTGTGCATATGGGCAAATAGCATAAAATATAGCCATTATTAGAACCAGCATATTCTTTAATTGGAAGAAAGCAGTCATAAAGTACATTTACATATTATGACAAATTAAGAAAGCAATTGTCAGTATTATCATTACCATTATTAAGTTCAATCCATATAGACATCTAATGATTATGTAAGTCGCTGTTGATTTTTACATGCATATTCATAAAAGTTTGAGATAAATTAATAATTATGTAATTGAATTTCATGTTATCAAGTAATTTTACAAATATATTTTATTTATTATGATAAAGGAAGTCATCTAAAAGAATATTAAAAAGTAAATCAGAAGGTAAAACGGACTGCATTAAAAAACTTGCTGTTTAAAAATAAGGCACTTTTATTCAAGATGTATGATGGAAGTTCGCCATTCGTGTTTGTTTTAATTATCCATTTACAAGGGCATCAAAAAAAAAATCTTGCAAACAATATGGCAGACTACAGGCTATCGTATTTAATATTATTTTTTTAATATGAGTCTAAAAAACAAAAGAAAATATACAAAACTACAAATAATTGTGGTTAAAGAAAATTTAACATAAAAAATAAAAAAGCTGGTCAAAGAAAGTATAGTAATAATGTGTTACAAATGTGGGTTTTCATATCGGAAGGCAGAAATCTTTAATAGCAGGCATCATCATCACAAATGCATCTTCATCTTTACACAGTCAACGCAACATAAATTCTGCTAAATAGGAATAAATGTGTTGTCTCGCAATTCCTCTGTGTTTTTTGTTTCTCCTGTTATTGAAAGATTCCAAATTTTAATCATTTCCAAAAAAAAAAACCAAAACAGATATAGTAAAAGTTCAAAAATATTATTACATTAAACGTTATAAAGTGCTGCCAAATGATGACAACAATATTCGCAACATATTTATGTTTATATGCTATCATATACATTAAAAAATGTGAAATGGAATTTATAAGCCATTTAGTAATATTTTTTTAAAGGTAACAGTAATTATAATTCATTTTTTTAAATATTGTTTAATTTTAATAAGTAACACATGTTTGTTAAAATATTTTGAGAAAATAAACAAATAGTTGAGACCCCTGAAGATAAACACAGGCAGTGAACTTCCGTCATTCATCTACAAAGTACCAAAAATATATTTTTCAATAAATTTTACCCACTTAACAGTCATAAAATTTTTTGATTGCAAATAAATTCAAAACAAAAATTTATAATAAATTGGAATACAAACCTAAAAATATTTAAATAAAAAGTTCAGTAGAAAAAAAAAATGATTGCAATTTAAAAAAAAAAAAAATTGATAACCAAATTTGAATTAACATTTCTGTTATGATTATGAATATTTTTCTTTTTTATATTAAGAAATTTAGATAACAAATTGAGAAATTATTTTGTTATTGTTTAATTATTTACATTTTTATTTTATTTAGTCGTGGGAATGCAAAATTGTTTTGTTTTTCAGAGTTCTTTTTTTTTGTTTGTTTGCTTTATTTTATAAATTCTTGCATTAATAGAGATTTTTCTTATACAAAATCAGAATTGCCAGCTGATAATATCTACGATTCAATATCTTGAAGGCATTTTCAGTGCAGAGCATTTTTCTTCAAAAGGCAAATATTATATTGTTAAATGTGCTGTAGGAAAAATTGTGTATTCTGCATTTAATTTACTAGTGCTTGTTTCAAATCATGCTGTTGGATTTTCTATTCACAACTGATTGTGCTGCACTGAAAGTGCATTTAAGACTTTGAATTAACATACTGTTATTATTAGAGGGATTTGAACTCAGGATTTTTCACTTTATCCTCAATATATCTAAAGCAACCGATAGACTTGACCAATGCGAAAAAGATGCATGATCCCAATATACGTATTTCATGCAGAACCAACACTTATTAGTTGGGCCAAATCATAATCTCCCACACATATATAATCAGTGTTAAGTTTATATTAAGATAGCAATTCGTCAAACTTTAATGGACAGGATTCAACTGTCTATTTCATTGAATAACTGATGATAAAATGCTCAAAACCCATATTGGATTTGATATTGTAGTCCTACTCATGAAGATATTACTTAAATCTAACCTCTCATACTATCTGACTATTGTTGTTGTTCTTACACATGAGAAGTATTTCTATTAATGTAAGAATTTATCGAAGTCATTATAGAAATAATATTTGTTACATATTACTTTATGTTAATTCATTCATATATACTTTTAATTTATCATAAGTGTTCTTTCTGCTATATTTTAAATTTTGACTAACTTCTTGTTGAAAATAATTATTATTTATATATTTTATGATTTTTGTTCTTTTTAATATAGTCAGTCGTCAACTTATGTAAAGAATCCATTTCACAACTTTTTAAATTAATTTAAGTGAAACTTTGTTTTCATGCATATATTTATCTTGAGCCATGATTCAGAAAATAAAAATATTTTTTAATGAATATAAACATGTTAATATATTACTAGAGATGCTCATACAGAATATGACTCTGAGGGTTCTGTTGACTTAGAGCTGCTTTAACCTAACCAAGAGATGTAGGTAGAGAGGGTTCGAACTTCACCTTTTCCTCCAGATTGTTACTAAGCAACTTACTCCCCAACCTCACTAGAATTTATTCTTTATGTATGCCCAGTCGTCAGGGAGAGATGAGATTCCAAAGGGGAATTTTAACAAAGAAAAATCAGGTTTAAATTATATAATGACACAGACAAGATTTTGATGAGGTTAGTGAATGAAAGTTTATTGTTCAATTAAAAGAAATGACAGTTTGAAGAAACAATTGACAAAAAAAAAGCAACAATTGCAAGTTATTTTTTTGCAGCAGTAAACAGAGATGATAAATACATTTAGCAAGATCCAATTAATGTACATAAACAAATCGGTTGGCAACTGTAAAACCATACTATGCCTAACCAACAACTGGGTGCTTTACTTTAAAGGAGACAGAAAAACCTAACTCTAGGGTGAAATTACAAAAATGGATAATTTGTTAAACTAGTTAAATAGATTTAGGCCATGTTCAAGGATAGCCTGTATTTAAATGACAAAATAAAGATAAACCTCCCAGCTCATTAATATTTTGAGCATATAATAAGGTAAGATTTTTATCTATAATGAAATTAAAAACTATCGTGGTCCTTGGTGAGTCAACTATGTGAGTTTAGAAGCAAATTTCGGGGCACAAAGGTTTTATACATGGTTAACTTGAGGTCTGGATAGCATTCCGGGTCTAACACATTATTAGAACAATGGAACTCATTCCCCGCAGCATGATCCGAGCTCAGGGCCGGAGTATAAATGCTTGTGTCCAGTAGTAATATATGAAAAAGGGTCGAGATCCACTCTATCATTAATGGCAATCTCGGAGCGGTGTTAGCCTATGACTCATGTGTTAGCCTATGACTCAAAGATGACAGGAGCTATGGATGTGCCGAGACGCCCACAAATCACCGAGTAGCACAATATAAGAGAAAACTTTAAAAATCTCAAAATTTTCTGAGACTGAGAGAATATCCACTCTTAAAAATAATTATTACTTTACATCTTTTTAACTATCATTAAAATAAAAGAAAGATAGGTATCTTAATTAATCACTATTTAACTAGTTCACCCTTGATTTAATGAAGACTTAAGATTTTAATTTATATATATAACTGTACTGCACCCTCTCTTACATTTAATAAAATTATAAAATGTTTCAGCTATATCCGTTTTAGACAAATAGATATATATTAGTAAAAACCCAGGTTGACTTTAAGAAAGTATAAAAAAATATAAGGCAGAATTGGATCTTTCTTATAAAATGCATAAAATTGAACTCTTTGATATATATACTCGAATGTCATTTTCTTTTATATTTCTAAGTATAAATTAAAAGAAACATTGAATTATTTTTCTAAAAAAAACAAAACAATTGTGTTCTGGTTTTTTTCTCTCTCTGTCAAATATAGATATTTTTAAAAAATCAGTGAAACCAACACTGTATGAAGGAATTGGAAGGAGAAATTTTATTCAAAGAAATTTCTAATAAATCTGAAATATTCCCGTTATTTAATAGCAACAAGTAGAAATAAATGAAATTAGATTATTCCCCCCTTCCAGTTCTTCCTATATACATATATTTATTCCAAGCCATAAAAAAGAAATTGTGTTTCTTTTTTTTTTAAAAAAATAAATAAGGTAGTATACAATAACAAAAAAAAAAAAAAGATTTATGTATATATTAATGGGATTAAGAATCGCCATTATACTGGTCAAAAAAAAAAAAAAAAACCATAAAAATGTTAAAAAATTATCAGGCTATATATATGAACACATTATAATTATAATGCATAAATGACTTAAGTTTATGATTTAAGCCAAAATAAAATATAAATGGAAATTAAAGTTACCGGTAACCATTTAAGATTGCTAAATCTTTATTAGATAACCATGAAGATATTCTGGTCAGCAGTCCGTACTGATGACTTAGGGTAATTTCTGTCCGCGATTATCCATTTATAGCAGCAGGAATTCGTCAAGCAAAATTGTTCTAGCACTCTACATTTCTTAGGTTACATCTTTCAAGCTCCAGCAGACAGGAAAAATCTTCTCAGACATTTTTCCTACAGCAACTCATTTTAAGTTCTTTTTTTTTTTTTGTCTATAGAAGGCTGGTGGCTTACGAATTTATTCAGCAGGGAGCTAAAATATTTTTCCTGATTGCAGATAGCTCTTTTCAAAAAGTTAACTATATTTCTCCTCCAATAAAAAAAAATCTTTGTGGCTGCTTTTAGGTCCAAGCGATAGAGCTGAGCCAGGTAAAAAAGAGAGAGAACAATAGACAAGTTCTCAATTTATACCTAACTTGTTGGTCATCTTATATTGGCAATGCCAGTGTTCTGTTATCTTATTTTTAATTAAAAATGTTTTTAATTAATTATTCTTATCTAACTAATCTTTTTCTCTGAGTTCTGTGATTCTAGGAATTTTATTTTGTTATCTAAAATAAAATCTTTTAACTTTATTTCACAAAATTTATTGAATATGTTTTAAAGTTTCTATTTAAATTTAGCCTACATTCACTGTGGTTGGACTCAGGGTCTTTAATTAAACCATAGTGAATGGTGAAGCAAGCATATATATATGTAGCTTCTATATATATTGTAATGGGTTGCAACCCTTATTAAAACATTCTTATATAACATATTATTAAATGATATTAATGATTAATATATAAACGAAACATTCAATTTGCTGGGATGGATTTATAGCAGCCATAACTTGAAGATAAGTTATTTTAAAACTTTGACCTCCCCAACAATAAAAACAAACAAACTAACAGACATAATTATATAGTTATGGGAATACTTGGGACTTAGTTTCTAGTACTCGCTAATTAATATTTACCCAAACAATATGTTTATGGTCATCGTCATTTTTCTGATTCCACACACCAATCCTATGCTTGCATAAGAATTATATTGAAAGGATTTAATGAGAATAATAATGTATTACTTTCTCGGCCACTAGCTAGTTCATTTAGGGCGATAGTCCTGAGACTGACAGAGATGTGTTATTTTGGGGCAGTACACATTAAATGGTTTAATATGAAAAACATACAAACACTTTAATTAAATGAATAACTATGAATAATAATAAAAAAAGAATGATAATGCTCAATCGTTTAATTGAAATATAAGCATTAATATATATATTGACAGATTAAATTCTTATTGATTATACAAATTAAATAGTGTATCTTTACTATTATCTATCAAATTTAATAGAAATAATTACAGGCTGTACTATGAAATTAATAACATGCACATGTATACAGTTGAAATAAAATATATTGTTATATTTGGATGATTGTGTTTGACGCATTCTTACTGATTTCTGTTTTCATAATTTGAAATTGTATAGCGTTTTCTTGGGTTTTTTTTTAAATTTGTATTTTAGAAGGATTTGTTTGAATCTGATTCCAGAGGCATATTTGCAAATGTTGAAAACTAAATATTGATGAAATTCTGCTTTTATAACTCCCGCCATTAATGAAGCCCCATAAGTCATTGATGAAGCTTTGTTAATTTTTTGACATTTACCATTTAAGTTTTTCTGTTTTTGTAATTAGAATTTCATAGCGTTTTCTTGTTTGTTTGTTTTTTTTTAATTTGTATTTTAGAAGAATTTGTTCGATTTAGGCATTTTAATTTATCGATTTCAGCGATTTTGGGATAGAAATTCTTCATGCGGGTGTGTGTTTGCATTTAATGCATGTTCACCAATTTCTGTTTTTGTAATTTGAAATTTTATAGCGTTTTCTTGGTTGTTTTTTATTTGTATTTTAGAAAGATTTGTTCGATTATTTTTGCTTTAGACATTTTTAATTTGTCGATTTCAGCTATTTTCAGATAGAAATTTATCACTTGCATGCTTCTTGGGGGTTGTTGATGGTACTGCAGTGTGGCCACATTGGGCATAAGTCATAACTACCATTTAATACATGCTCTGTATTGCAGCTTTAATACTAAAGTACTCTTATTTTTTATCAGACAATTTTCAAACTAAATTAGATATTTTATGCAATATTTGAGAAACTTTTTAACATGAAATTAATCATTTCTCTTATTTTGGATTGATATTTTAGATTCTACTTAATGCTATTCAGCAATTGTATAATAAAAAAAAAAATCAGACTGGTTTGTTTTCATTTTCACCATTAAGTTTAGCTAATATCAGTTTATTTTCTGGTTGCCAAGTCAAATAATAATGCGTAACCATCATCAGGCTGCAGAAAGGAGTTTGCAGAAAGGAGTTTGCTATTAACTGAAAGGAGACCCTTTGATTCCTCTTGGAGACCTTAAAGGAACCGAGCAGGGCAAATTCCTAATGTCCACTCCATACGTTCTTGTCGATGCAGCTGTTATTACTACATGATTATTTATATAGTATACAAACATGGATGGGCTGCTCACCAACATGCATTAGCCAGTGTGGTGAGTTTATTGGCTTTTTACCTTCAAGTTTAAGAATATTTTTTCAATATATACAATCATGACAGACAAAAATAAATCATGGCCCTTATTCCCAGGAGGCTGTAAAGTCACCAACCAAGGCAGCGGTTGGTGGCCGAAGGTGGAGGGTGCTAAGAATCCCCTGATTGTGTACTCAGGCTGCCATTTGATGATGACTTTTTATTTAGGTACTTACAACTGCAGATCACTTTCAAGTGAGGGAACATTGCAAGAGTTAGAAGAAGAACTGTCTTATATTAAATGGAACATTATTGGACTTTGTAAAGTTAGAAGAAAAGGTGAAGAAACAATTGATTTAAAAAGTGGACATATACTCTACTATAAAGGCACAAATATTGGAAATACAAGTGAAGTAGGATTCATTATAAATAAAAAATGGAAGAATAGCATGTGGAGATTGATGTTATATCAAACAGAGTAGCAAGATTAGTTTTACAACTTAATGGCAGATACCAAATGCAGATAATTCAGCTTTATGCCCCGACGAGTTCTCATACTGATGAAGTTATAGAAGATTTTTATATGGATGTACAAAAGGCTTTTGATCAGAGTAAACAACATTTTAAAATTGTTACGGGAGACTTTAATGCTAGAATTGGTAAACAAATGAAAGTTGAAAATGTTGTAGGTAATTTTGGTTATGGTAATAGAAATGAGAGAGGACATAGACTTGTGGAGTTTGCAGAAAAAGAAAAACTTTATATTATGAATTCTTTTTTTGAGAAAAATGTTAAAAGAAAATGGACATGGAAGCATCCAAATGAAGGTACAGCAGAATTGGATTATATTTTGACTAACCGAAAATACATATTTCAAGATTGTAATGTTCTTAATAAATTTAACACAGGAAGTGATCATCGATTAGTAAGATGTAAGATAAATATAATTTATCCAAACTTCAAACACTTTTAGCAAACTTTATTTGTACATACACCTACGTTTCGACTGACCTGCAGTCTTCTTCAGAGCTATGATATAATGAACAAAATAAAAAAACAACTATATAATAACACCATAAAAATTTTTTTTAAACAATAAAAAAAACATAAAATATATATATTAAAAACCTGAAATAAATAATCAAACCCAAATAAAACAATTAATATAAAATAAAATGTACTACATAAATGAAAAATAAATATAAATTATACATGTGTATTCTTAACTTTATACATATATACATTCAAGGACAACTATTAATCTAAATATTATCTATTTTATTATTATTAACAATCTACTAATTATCTGTATTCTTCATAAACTTAAACTTTATGATTAGTAACTAAAATTCTTTTAATTTTAAATCATATTTATTATTTTCTTACTCATTCTTCTTTTAAAATTAATATTTTATATTTATTATTGCTGAATATTTAAAACCTATAAACTTTATAATCTTTACACTTACTAAGGCTATTCTGATCTTCAAAATAAAATAAGAAAAATCGCTTTTTTCAAAAAATTATCTTATACTCTAGCTCCTCTATTACATATTATTTAAACTAAATATATATCCCCTACAACTCTTTATATATATATATTTACACTTTAACTTTTATTATATAATACTCATAAATTTATATTATACTTCTTTATATGTTTTTATATATATAAACCCTACAACTTTATTTACATATATATTTTTTTATTTTATATATTTTAACTTTTATTATTATTTTTATATAATTCTTATAAAAATTTTTTATACTGTTTTATATGTAAATATTATGCTAAGTTTATTAATTTATTTATTTATTATTATTTAATATCTGTAAATATACCCAAATTTATATTCGTATTTAACCTAACCATTTTTTATCATCCCCAACTTATTTATTAACAATTATCTCTTTACATATTTATCTCTATATATCTTATTTAATAACTAAACTAATCTCATCCTAATCCCAGAATCTCTATTAAATTCTGGTTTTATCTTTCTTATTAATATAGCTTCTTTTATTTTCCTTTCTTTAATACTTTTTGTATATAACTTCATTTTTATTGAACTTTGTGTAAATTTGTGTCCTGTTTCTTTTGTATGTATATATATTGGTGATTTATTATCTGCCATATGTTGTTTTAGTCTTGTTTTTATTGAAAAAAAAAAAATTCAATAAAAACAAGACTAAAACAACATATGGCAGATAATAAATCACCAATATATATACATACAAAAGAAACAGGACACAAATTTACACAAAGTTCAATAAAAATGAAGTTATATACAAAAAGTATTAAAGAAAGGAAAATAAAAGAAGCTATATTAATAAGAAAGATAAAACCAGAATTTAATAGAGATTCTGGGATTAGGATGAGATTGGTTTAGTTATTAAATAAGATATATAGAGATAAATATGTAAAGAGATAATTGTTAATAAATAAGTTGGGGATGATAAAAAATGGTTAGGTTAAATATGAATATAAATTTGGGTATATTTACAGATATTAAATAATAATAAATAAATAAATTAATAAACTTAGCATAATATTTACATATAAAACAGTATAAAAAATTTTTATAAGAATTATATAAAAATAATGATAAAAGTTAAAATATATAAAATAAAAAAATATATATGTAAATAAAGTTGTAGGGTTTATATATATAAAAACATATAAAGAAGTATAATATAAATTTATGAGTATTATATAATAAAAGTTAAAGTGTAAATATATATATATATATAAAGAGTTGTAGGGGATATATATTTAGTTTAAATAATATGTAATAGAGGGAGCTAGGGTATAAGATAATTTTTTGAAAAAAACGATTTTTCATTATTTTATTTTGAAGATCAGAATAGCCTTAGTAAGTGTAAAGATTATAAAGTTTATAGGTTTTAAATATTCAGCAATAATAAATATAAAATATTAATTTTAAAAGAAGAATGAGTAAGAAAATAATAAATATGATTTAAAATTAAAAGAATTTTAGTTACTAATCATAAAGTTTAAGTTTATGAAGAATACAGATAATTAGTAGATTGTTAATAATAATAAAATAGATAATATTTAGATTAATAGTTGTCCTTGAATGTATATATGTATAAAGTTAAGAATACACATGTATAATTTATATTTATTTTTCATTTATGTAGTACATTTTATTTTATATTAATTGTTTTATTTGGGTTTGATTATTTATTTCAGGTTTTTAATATATATATTTTATGTTTTTTTTATTGTTTAAAAATTTTTTTATGGTGTTATTATATAGTTGTTTTTATATTTTGTTCATTATATCATAGCTCTGAAGAAGACTGCAGGTCAGTCGAAACGTAGGTGTATGTACAAATAAAGTTTGCTAAAAGTGTTTGAAGTTTGGATAAATTATATTTATATGATATTGCGGCAAACATAAAGAAAAGTGTGATTTTGGTAAGATGTAAGATACATGTTAATGCAAAAATAGAGAGACAAAAATTATTAAGGAAAACAATATTTACAGTTGATATTCCTAATCTTCAGAAACATTCTAATGAATTTAAATTAGAACTTACAAATCGGTTTCAAGTATTAGTAGATTTTGAACATGATTCAGATTTGAATGACATTAATAGGAAAATAAGCACTACACTTTTAAAAAATGCAATAAAGATAGCTGGTAGATAAAAGCAGCAATTGACCAATAAAATTTCTACTGAGACTAGAGAATTTATGAAAAAAAGAAGGAATATGGGGATGTACAACAATGATGCATTAAAAAAGATTGAATATCTCAAATTTTGTAAAATGGTGTGGAAAAGAGTTGAAAATGATATAAGAAAGTATAATTGTGAACTAGCAAGGAAAGCTGTAGAAGAGAATAAAAGTCTAAAGAGTGTAAAACAACATTTTGGTATTGGTAGGAAATTTATATCTGCAATAAGAAAAAAAGATGGCATTATTACTAAAAAGAGAGATGACATCATGAAATGTGTAGAAGACTTCTATCAAGAATTATATAGTAATAAAGAACAAGTGCCTCCTATACCTATTATATCTTCCGAATTGCCCAGAATTTTGAATGAGGAAGTGAGACATGCAATTAAATTTATGAAGAAAGGGAAGGCTCCAGGTAATGATGGAATTATAATTGATATATTAAAAGAAGCAGGTGAAGAAATAGAAATTTTTTTTAGCAAAGTTATATACCAAATGTCTAAATGATAAAGATGTACCAGATGATTGGAAGAATGCAGTATTAATATTAATATTTAAAAAAGGTGATAAAGAAGATATTAGAAATTACAGACCTATCAGTCTTTTATCAGTTTTATACAAAATTTTTACTAAGATAATTACAAGTCGTCTACAGAAAACACTGGATTTCCACCAACCAAGAGAACAAGCTGGATTTAAAAGTGGTTTTAGTACAGTAGATCATATCCAGGTATTGAGAGAAATTATAGAAAGGACAAATGAATATGAGTTGCCATTATGCTTAGGATTTGTAGATTATGAAAAGGCATTTGATTCTATAAACATTTCTTCAGTGATTAAAGCATTGGTCATCAAGGTGTAGATCCAGGATATTGTCATATTTTAAAGAATATTTATAAAAATGCAACAGCAACAATTAGATTACATAATGATAGTAGGAAAATCAACATTGAAAAGGGTGTAAGACAGGGTGACTCCATATCTCCAAAACTTTTTACAGCAGTGCTGCAAGAAGTATTTTGTGGATTAAAATGGGAAGCTAAAGGAGTGAAAGTAAATGGAGATTATTTAAGTCATTTAGATTTTGCAGATGATGTAGTTGTTTTTGCAAATAATGCTTTAGAGCTACAGGAAATGTTGCAGGAGTTATCAGATGAAAGTAGGACTAAAGATAAATGTTAAAAAGACTAAAGTAATGTTTAATAGATTTTCTCAAAATATGAAAATAAAGATTGATTATGATGAGTTAGAAGAAGTTAACAGTTACAAATACCGTGGTCAGATTATTAATACAGATGGAAATATAATGGATGAAATTAATCATAGAATTAAACTTGGTTGGAGTGCTTTTGGTAGAAATAACTTGATACTAAAAGGAAATATGCCTATGTGTTTGAAAAGGAAGGTTTTTAATAAATGTGTTTTGCCAGTTCTTACTTATGGATCTGAGACTTGGACACTTAATAGAAGAGCAATACAGAGACTTCAGACCACTCAAAGAAGTATGGAGAGATGCATGTTGGGAGTAACAAGAAGGGATCAAAAATGCAATGTATGGGTAAGAGAACAAACAGGTGTTACTGACCTCATTGAAAAAATTAAAAGACTGAAGTGGAGTTGGGATGGACATATTGTTAGAAGAGATGATAATAGATGGACAATTGAAATTTTAAACTGGATTCCAAGAGATTGTAAAAGATCCAGAAAGAGTCCAGATGTAAGATGAATGGATGAAATAAGAAAGTGTGTAGGGATGATGTGGAAAAGGGAAGCTAAAGATAGGAAAAGATGGATTGAACTAGGAGAGACTTTCATCCTGCAGAGGATTGATAATGGTTGATGATGATGATGATGAACCATCATCATCTGTGATAGTTCATTATTTGCCATTTCTCAAAAAAATTATTATAGCGTCTCAGTTTTTGAATTACATTACAATATAATAATATCTTAACGTTAAAAGGAGGTTGACTTGACAGGAGTTAGACATTGTTGATTATTATTGATATTGGGATTGTCTAAGTGTTAACAGGTTTTTAATTATTACTAATAAACCCATTTAACCTTGAGCATTATTACACTTATTATTTAAGTAATTCTTTATACAATTTGAAATATATAATTGCAGTTTGTAATGTTATAATTTTCTATTTATTAGTCTGCATTCAGAATAGGTTTTATTTACCTGTTTAAAAAGGTTTATTTAAACTTCTTTGTATCAATAATTTCAATTTCTGTGGTCAAGTTGCAATCTTTAGTGTCTAGATAAGTATATTAGACCATTAATAATCATGGGATTAATAAGGAGGTTGCCTTGACAACAGTTAGATATTGTTGATTGTTATTGATATTGGGATTGTCTAAGTGTTGATTGGGTTTTTAATGTATAATATCTTTTATATCATTAAGATAATAATAGGCCTAAAGTGATTAACCAAGTGAGATTCACTGATGCGTTTAATGATTGATTCACTGTGTGGTAATTCCTTATGTAAACAGAATATACTTATTCTTTTATTTACATTGTAAATATGTTAATAGTAAGACAATTAATGATGTAAAAGCCCTATAGTAAAAGGTATGCGTTGAGTTATTATGATGATTATTAAATTTCTTACTGTTATCTGCTAAAGTATGTTTGTTTTTTTATGATAAAAGTTCGAGCTTTATTCTTTTAAGAAGGCTTTTGACAAAAGATTTTAAGTAACATACCATGCTTAATTCTGATAACAAGAGATGTTATGTATGAAATAGTTCTGTTGATTATTGTTAGCTCGCTAAAATGGAAGGTATGACTTCTTATATTTGTCTTGGACAGTTAATGTCATTAATTTAGACTTGTTTGGACAAATTTAGGTGGTTGTTTTTAAAATACTTATGCGACACATGATTATCAATAAAATAATGTGTATAAAATAGTATTAGTACATATCTTTGGACTGTGCTGCATGTTTTGGTACAGTGGGGCAGTAGCAGCTCTGGAGCTCAATGTTCATGGATCATGGTCATCTCTATCACTTTTGTTCAAATTTTTTATAAACTCCTGAGCAATAGGCTTTTTACCGAGACATTAAATATGTGATAGTCTATTCACATGTGTAAATTATATAGACAAATGAGGTTAACTTTTCTCATTGCATTATTCATTCAATGCAAATTCATATCTTTATGGGAAGAAAATGTAGCCCGTGTGATAAATATTCTCATAATCACAAATACCCAAACTACCTCATACAAACAAGGTAAAAATAAAAAGTGATTTTAAAATACTATAGATAATTTCTGTGTACATCAGAATGGCTTTTGAAGCTGAATTTAAGTCTTATTGTACAATACCATTATTTAATATTGGAGTAATTAGCAATAAGATTAATAGGCATTGTATTAAATTTTTTATATATACTGTATATAATAACAATAAAAATAATAAATATAACAGTAATTAATTATTATATAGTCTTTCAATCTGCAGAAGTACTTTCGGTTAACCTATCTCAACTGCCATTAAATTCCAAAAACAAAATGGAAGCAAACACCATCAACTCAAATTTGGGGTTCATAGGATTTGAATTGATGACATTTGCTTCCATTATGTTTTTGAATTTAACAGCAATTGAGGCAGATTAAGGAATTAAACGAAAGTATTTCTATGGATTGAAAGATTATATAATAGTTAATTATCATTATATTTATTACTTTTATTGTTATTACAATAGTTTTTTTAAATTAAAAGACATTTTATTTGTATTATATATATAAATTATAATTATCTATAGTAGTTTTTTTAAAAAAAGCATTTGTAAATAAGTTAATTTTTTCATTTTAAATTTAAAAGCTTTTTTATTTTAGTTTTTTTTTTTTTTTAGACGTTATATACATAAATATACAATACTTTATTGTAAACACCTGTATACTTTATATCTTAAAACGTTATTACTGTGTATGTATGTAATGTGTCTGTAATGATAAAGGAGTTGTATATGTAATAAGAAGATTTATGTATGTATTAATACATAAAATTTTTGAAATCAATTAAACATGATGAAAGAAAGTTGTTGGACAGATCATAGATTAGTAAGCTCCAAGATGAAAATGATAGTTGCATTAAAAAAATAGATAATTATATCACAAAAAAATTGATGTTTTTTTTTTAGAAGAATCTATTATATGTATTAAATTTCTGTAGCTATTAAGTACTAAAATTGCTACTTTGAATCTTCAGGTCTATCAATTACTGAAACATGGAGTTCTTTTGAAAGAATGTTATGGCTGCAAGTAAATTTATTTGTTCTTAGGGTCATTAAAAGAAAGAATCAATACTGGTTTTCTGACAATGATCTTATTATTAGTGATTTAATTAAAAGGAAATGGAGCATTTTCTGCTTGACAGAATAATGGATTCAATATGGAATGTCATAATAAATATAAAAATCTGAAAAGAGAAGTTCAATGACTGACAAGAAGGCTTAAAAATGATTGGTGAATTGAAAGTGCAAAGAAAATACAGACATTTGCTTATCCTGGTTATTCTAGATCTTTTTTGATATATTGAAAGAAATATATGAACTTGACAAGTGGTATGACAATCTTATTAAATTTAATGACACTCTTATATGATAACAATATTTTGAACGGGTGGAAGGAG
This sequence comes from Epiperipatus broadwayi, assembly GCA_028023455.1. NCBI lineage: Eukaryota > Metazoa > Onychophora > Udeonychophora > Euonychophora > Peripatidae > Epiperipatus > Epiperipatus broadwayi. The sequence continues at coordinate 25,554,822 of JAQFVV010000002.1, forward strand.
TATTTTGATCATCTTTTGAATAAATGATATAAGAATTGAGATTGGTAATTTTTAATGGCATATCCATTTTATCTAATTTAGTTTGGATAAAGATATCCAGCTTTGTGAAGTCAAAACAGCTCTTTCAAATCTTAAAAATAGAAAGGAGGTTCTGATGCTGGAGAAAATTTAAAATATGATGATGATATATTAGCTTCAAAAATATTGGGCTTTTTTAAGGAATAATTTGACCTATGAAGTTGTGCTACCCTGATCTTAAAAAATGCTTCTATTATTCCAATGTTTAAAAACAAAAAGAATAGGTCAAATAAGAAATAATTATCATGGAATATCATTATTATCTACTATGGCAAAGGTACTTTCAAGAATTTTGTTGAATAGATTGCTTCCAGTTATAGACAAATGGTTGCTAGAGACTCAATTTAAATATCAGAAACAGAGTAGCAATTTATATACTGCTTTTATTGATTTGTCAAGACATTGATTCAGTTTATAAGACAGATAGATCTATGGCATTATTTGAAATTAGTTGATTGCCCACCAAAATTTATTCATATTATATAATTTCTATAAGATGGATTGAAAGAAAGTATTATTACTGTAGATGAAAAATTTGAGGTATTTGATATGAAAGCTAGTGTTGAACAAGAATTGTACTTGTTCCAACATTGTTTTCAATTTTTATGCTAGTAGTCTTTGGAATTGTTTATAAGTGGCTTAATTAAACAGGAATCAAGATATTATGCAAATTAGATGGTGCAATTTTTAATTTGAATTGATTAAAAGCAAAAACAAGAACTTTTTCTTGGATTTTAAATTTGCAATATGCTGGTGATTGTTTTATTTTTGCCAGTTCAAAAGATGCTTTACAGAATATTCTTAATATTTTTAATGCAATATATGAAGACTTTGATTTATTAATTAATGTTCAAAAAATTCAAATTCTTTATCAACTAGTGACTGAAGAAAAATCCTCCATAACTTTTAGTTTGAATAATTATCACCTTGAAAATGTAAATCAATTTAAAGACCTTGGTGGTTTTACCAGTCGAAAAGTGGACTTAGATGTTGAAATGCAACACAAACTATTTTGCTGATGCTGCTTTAACAAGTTAAAAGATGAGTATTTCATCACTGGGAAATAGCTACTGTAATTAAATTCATTGTATATAAAGTTATTTTATCTAATTTATTGTACGAAAGTGAAACTTGAACAACCTATTGGCATAATATAAATGCATTAGAAATGTTTTATTTTAGTATGTCCATTTTTTTTTTTTTTGTGGTATGTGTATTTGAACGGCCATACTCGTTTATGAGTGGTTATTTATTGTTTTATTTAAGATGCTAGCAATTATTTTAAAGTTTTATCCTATTTTTATTTCACATTAAAAATAAAATACTTTTTTTTGTATAAATTTTTTTTTTTTTTTAAATTATAAACTTTATTAAATAATTTTTGTTCAATTGTATTATTTTAAAACTATTCCTGAAGCTCTGAGATAACATATTTAATAATAAATAAAATGAAAAATATTTTTAAGGAGAATATTATACCCGCATTGGCTAAATTTGAAAAATAATTAAAGGGGAAAAAAGATATTATATTAGTTAGTTGTGCAAAAAAAAAAAAAAAAGCGACCTCATTTTCATTTAATAAAAAATCTCACTATGATACTGAATAAATGCATTGTTTAACTATTAAAAAAAACATTTTTTTTTGTATGAAAGTCTTCACATTAAGAGTTTTACTTAAAAAATATCTATATATATACCTTTAAATTTAAAACATTAGATTTTTTAAAAAAATTGTTTACCTTTTTTAAACATAAAATATTTTGATTCATACTGAAATCGATTTTTAAAAAATTATTTTTATCCTGCTAATTTTTATTTTTAAATTTCTGTAAATTCATAAAAGTCTATTAATATGATAATTTGTTTATTATATGTTTTTATTTAATTTACTTTGCTTTTTATCTGAATATCTGTCTATCTATGAAATTTTGAAACTTTGTGTATATTCCCAAAAAAATTAGCAAAAAAAATAAATTTTAAGTGATAATTATATGGCGATGCAATGCACTGTGGCTTCTCCTTTTTTGGAGTCAGGAATCTCTTAGCCACTATGTCCAGAGAAACCTTTTAGCCACTTTACCTTCCCTTACCATTCCCTACTCCAACTTTTTCCCATATTCTTCTCTATCCTGCTCCACCCCATTTCCACAACATAATCTTTGTCAACTCCATGGTCTTTACATATAAATCCTTGTCTTTTCTCAAGCCCAACACAAAAACCAAGCATCCACTTTCTGTATAATCACTTTATTTTTATTTTTCCACAACTTCATTATTAGTAGCCTTTCTGCTTGTAGACATTTACATTCAATTCACAGATGCCTCATATTTTCCATGCTTTTCTTACACAACTTGCAGACTAGCTCAAATTTTTCCATTTATGTGTATATTCATTCCCTTGTTGTTAAAGATCCTGTTCAAGCCATAAACAGTAAATTACTTTGCTTATAAATTAACTCGCACCCAATATTCTGTTATGATACTGTCATCTAGTAGTACAAAAGTGTATATCTAAACTTTCTTCTGTGTAAAATTAAAAAAAAAATTTAAAGAAATGTTTTTTTTACATAAATGCACTAAGAAATTAAAAGTAAATTTGCTTCAGCTTTCAGAAATCAAAATGTGGAGTGATAATATGTAGAAGTCAGATTCTTAGAGAATCCTTTAAGTGAATTTGCAGATAATGTCCACTTTGAATAGATTGACATTGTTTTGGGAATCTAGCTTCTAAACATGTTTGCCCTAACCTTTATTTTTGGAAAATGAGGTTTTTAAAAACTTTTTTTGAATTTAAAAAAAAAAAAATATTAAAAAAAAAAAAATTATTTTTTTTTTTTATTATTTTAATAAAAAAAAAAAAAAAAAAAAAATTCTGTAGATTGGGAAGTATTTTAATGAATTCCAACTGAAAGAATAATATTAAATTTTTTTTTGTTTTCATTTACTACAAGATGATCCACTGTACAAATTCATTTTTTAATTTTGTCGCATCTTTCTACATTGCATTATTTGGTAATTATGCCATCACATGGATTAATATGTAAAATTTCTTTAAAGAATATAATAAATGAAATTAAATATATGTCATACTCACTCTCTCTGTATGAGTTTTGTATTATCACTCTTTCATCATCCATTTTCCTCAAGCATCACTCCCTACTATTGCTTGAGTCTATTATCCATCAAACAGTAAATTTTAATATTCACCCAGGCAAATTGGTGATTGGTTTTATTCTCTTTTGTTTGATCTTACCGTAATCTTTACTTTTTGTTACTAAAATTTATTCTCAACACAGAATTAATAATTTATTAAATCTTACTTTCTAATCAAATTTCATTTCAATTCATAATTATGTGAATTATTTATAATTAATAAATTGAAGTCTTTAGATACTCTCTTTAACTTATATTAATTTCTGACAGAAGCTTATATTCATATCTTTATGAATTCATCACAGTATAACAGGCCATCTCTACCAATTTTTTCATTATTAGTTTGTTGTTTATTACTTTTATTTTATAAAGATATGTTGTGTTATGAACTACTTACTACATTAATGATATGTATACAATACAAATTATCGATATTTATTTTAATGGTCCTGTTTTATAATCCTGCAATGAATATTGAATGAACATGTTAGTGAGAGCTTTATCATCATTTCAACCACTATCGATTCATTGTAGGACAAAAATCTCTCCAAGTTTAATCCAATTTCCTAATTTTTAGCCCCTCTTCTCCATCTCACACAAGCATCCATTCATCTCATATGTGGTCTTTTTCTACGTCTTTTATAATCTCTTGGAATCTAGTTTAAGATTTCAACTGCTCATCTCTTCTCATCTCTTCTAGAAATATATCCAGTCCAACTGACTTGAGTCTTTTAATTTTTTTAATAATATCAGTAATACCTGTTTGTTCTCTCATCCATGTATTTCATATTTCAATCTCTTCTTGCTATTCCTAACCTATATCTTTCCATACTTTGTTGAGTAGTCTGAAGTCTTCGTATTGCTATTCTGTTAAGTGTCCACATCTCAGATCCGTAAGTAAGAACTGGAAAATACTTTAATAAAAACCATTCTTTTCAAACACATAGGCACATTTCTTTTTAATATTATTTCTACCAAAAGTGTTCTGTTCAAGTTTAATTCTTTGAGTAATTTCATTCATTACTTTCATATAAATTAACAATTTGACCAACTTGTCTGTAGTGGTTAATTTTTTCTAATTCATCACTATCAATCTTTATTTTTTCTTTTGAAAAAAATCCATTGAACATTATTTTAATCTTTCTACTTCCTTGTTTTCATCTAAGAAATCTTGTAACATTTTCTGATGCTCTGAAGCATTATTTGCAAAAACAACCATATCATATGCGAAATCTCCATTTACTTTAATTCCCTTAACTTCCCATTTTAATCCACAAAATACTTCTTGTAAAACTGATTTAAAATATTTTGAGATATAGAGTCACTCTGTCATACACACTTCTCACTGTTAATTTTCTTAGTATCACTTTGTAATTTAATCATATTTGTTACATTTTGATAAATATTCTTCAGAACATGACAATAATTTGGGTCTAAATCTTAATGATCGAAGGCTTTAATCATGAAATAAAGTCTGTAGAGTCAAATGTCTTTTCATAATTTACAAATCCAAATCATAATGGCAAATCATATTCATTGGTCCTTAGTATAACTTTTTTCAATATTTGGATGTGATTTGCTGTGCTAAAACCATTTTAAAATCTGATTATTCTTTTGGTTAAGTAAATCCAAATTTCACTGTAGACTACTTGTAATTATCGTGTAAAACTTTTGTATAGAACTGATAGGTCGGTAATTTTTAATATCTTCCTTTATCATTTTTTTTTAAATATCAATATGTCTATGTTTATTATTTAGACATTTGGTGTATAACTTTGGCAACAATTGATTATAATTCTATTATTGCCTGGACCTTTTTTCCTTCTTCATAGATTTATTGACATATCTCTCTTTTTCATTTAAAATGATCAAAAATTCAGAAGATATAGTAATTGTACAATTTTTTTTTGTTCCTTATTGCTATATAATTCTTTATAGAATTCTTTCACACATTTTATGATATCACCTCTCTTTTTAATAACAATTCCATTTCTTCTTATTGCATAAATAAATTTTTTGTTACTACTATGATATAATTTTACACTTTTGAGACTTTTATTCTTTTCTTTTGCTAATTCACAATGATATTTTTTTATATCATTATTAATTCTTTTTTGTATCATTTTACAAAACCCTAAATATTTAATTCTTTATAATGAATCATTTTTATATTTTTTTCAATTACTTTTTTCTACCTATTGTGTTTTGTTTCAGTACAAAATTTACTGAGGAAGTGTTGCTTTTTTGTACCAGCTATCTAGTTTTTAATAATGTCTCTGTTATTTTTCTATAGATTTCATTCAAATCTGAAACCTCTTTAAAATCTGTTAATATTTTTAAATGATTTTCAAGTTCACTGGAATGTTAATAAAGATTGAGAATATCAACTGTGAATACTATTTTTTTAAAATAATTATTGTCACTCTAGTTTTGCATTAACATGTATCTTATATCCTACTAATCGATGATCACTTTCTATGTTGAATTTATTAAGAATATTACAATCTTGAAATACATTTCTGTTAGTCAAGATATGATCCAGTTCTCCCATGACTTCATTTGGATGCTTCCATTTTCATTTAGGATTCTTCTCAGAGAAAGAATTAGTAATGAAGTTTTTCATTTTCTGTGGACTCCACAATTTTACACCCTCCTCCATTTTTATCACCATAACCAAATTTCCCACAGCATTTTCATTCTTTCCATCATTTACCTATTCTAACATTAAAGTCTTTCATGACAAATTTAAAATATTGTTTGTTCTGATTAAAAGCCATTTGTACATCTACATCTAGCAGTGTAATATAGAGAGCAGTCAAGCAGTATTGAGTAAGCAGTATTTAAGTAGAGATATCTCGCGTCAGTGCTGGCGGTTAATGATCAGCGCCCAGTGGAAATGTAGTTCACGGGTGTAGCTGACTAGTTTGTATTTAGTGTCTTTCATTAAATTGAATAATTAATCTTTCCAATTTGTCTGATATGTAATCAATTTCTACAATATTGTTTTTTTATTTATAATGAATTCCACTCTACTTGTGCTTCGAATATTTGTGCCTTTGTAGTGGAGTATATGTCCATTTTTTAAATTTCCTCTTCACTATTTCTCCTAATTTCATAAAATTCAATATCACATTAGATAGTTATTCTTTTGAATCATGCAATCTTCATTTGCTTGAAAGTGTTCTGTAGTTTTAAGTACCTAAATAAAAGTTTAACATTGAATGATAGCCTTTGTCTGTAGTCAAGGGATTTTTATCACCATCTGCCTTCAGCCGTAACCACTGCGATTTGGCTAGTGACTATACAGCCTCATGGGAATAAGGACCATAATTTAGTTTTGTCTAGCATGATTGTAAATATCTATTAAAAAAAAAATTTATTCATACACACATTCATTCTGCTTTTAAGAAATCTCAATGACATTTGATTTAAGAACTAACACAAAAATGAAAAAAAATGTCCATGGTGTTTTTTGATTTTAAGGTCAGGGTAAAGAACCAATAAACTTACAAATCTGGCCAATACATGTTGGTGAACAACTCATCGACATTCCTATATGTTAGAAATAATTGTATAGCAATAACAGCTGCAATAATAAAAACATATGGAGTGGATATCAGGAATATGCATTGCTCCGTTGCTTTAATTACTCAAAAAGGAATCAAATGATCTTTTAATTAACAAGAAACTCCTTTTTGCCACTTGTGAGAGCATTTTTCAAACAAATTTCTCAGTGAGATCAATTTGATACAATTTAAAATAAAATATGATGTTAAAAAATAATGATAGCTTCTGTCATCAAACAGCAATAAAATTTCTATGGATAAATATCTCAAATATCAACCTGGCACAATCCAACATAGAATACCTATTTTATACTTCTCGCAGCATATTAAATTGTCAGGATCCAAAACTTTACTCTTCAGACTCTAAAACATATCATTTTATTCGATGATAATAATAATCATTATTCTTTAAATACAAAAGATACTCATTTTGGCATATTTTTCTTTTAATTTATATGGACGCTAGCTATTATTCAACTGAGGATAATGCTCTTTTGCTAGTTAAATCCCCAAGCAGCTTATAACTAGAGTTCACCCTCTTGGCAAAATTATTCCCTCAAAATAACAAACCTCAAATATTTATTACTAATTTTTTTTTTATTAAAATGTACTCATCATCATCATCTAATATCCTTGAAAACTGTATGCACAAAGAACATTATACAAACATATTCAATGGTAAGCAATAATAATGCATAAATGTCAGGTAATCAGATGAATATCCAAACCAATTTATGAAAATAATAATTTAAATAGACACTGTCTCAGTGAAAAGATGATTGCTTCCCTTTTCAAACTTTCTGCAGCACTATCTCTCAATCAATGAAATGTATATTAATACTAATTAACAACAAATATTTTAACAAATAATCCTCAAACACATAAGTAAATTTATATAATGGAACTTATTTGAATAATTTAATACTTATGTACATTTATCTATTATAAATATTTACGTATGTCTTATGGCTTAATTAAACTAATAATAAGATCTGTGCACCTTGTAATTCTCCCCAGTTTTACCTTGGGAATCTATGATGGTGAAATTCGTCGGAAAAATCATCTTTCCAAACTGTGCTCTTCTATATATGTTGAATCTTCAATAGCGACAGTCCAAATCCTCAATGCTTAATAAAACATGCTCTTCTTATTTTTTTGCTTTTTTTGTTACACTTGTTCTCGTTTCCTTTAGTGGGAAATTATGTAACAATATATAACAAATAGAAAACTTTAATTTATTTCTACACTATATATATACAACAGTTACAATATGTCATAGTTTAGGTATTCACCATAAAAAGTTTAAGGTATTAGTACATTTGTATCATGAGGTAACATGAAGTATGAAAATATACTTTGATTTTCACACTTCATGTTAATCATCTTGAATGCTCTCCTTGCCACCACAAAATCTTGCAAACCACTTGAAAAAATTCTTGTAACTCATGACATTGTAATACACAGTTTGAAACTTTTCCTACATTTCAGTATTAATTTTATTCAATTTAAAACAAACATTTAATGTTAACTTGTTTCATCGTGGATTAAGATATGAAACACACTCTCACATTCGCCCTTGTAACTCGTGATTCAGATACACTAGGATCTTAAAATTTTTGCGGTGAATAGCTAAATTATGACACTACATAACACATGCATTGATTCAGAGATGTCACTGAAGACAAGTTTGAAGAGAAAACCAATAGTCCTCTTTGTATAAAATATGCTCATTTATAATTATTCTTACTAAAAACCATAATTAAATTATGGATTGCATTATTGCCATTTAAATAAGTTACCAATTATTCATACATGTAGTGCAACATTAGATTTATACACATAAGCACACACATATGTAGTATACCTGTAAAAATATTTATTACAATAACTTCTATTCCTATCTTAATTTAGAATGGAAATTTTATTTCTTTATTATTGCTTCAGAAAAGTTTATCATTTTATATTTTAATTCTCAATATAAAATTTTGATTTAATTGCTTTTAGTAAATTGTTTCAAATTAAGTCTATTTTTTATTTTAATGCATTATATAAAATTTCTGACTTGAAATAAGCCCAACTTAAACCATCTTTTTTTTTTTTTCATTTTAAATTTATTGCTTGTTGTCTTTTTATTTTAAACAACCTTGACTAAAGATTTGGAATACTCATTCAAATTCTTATCAATTATCATTATTATTTACTTTTGTGCATCACTCTTTAATATTTTCATTTAGCCTTGACTATTATACTTTTAAACATCCTTACTTGCTTTAAATTATCCCAGAATATGATTACATGTAATATAATTTAAATCTTAATTAAAGTTAAATAAAACTGATTATTATGAAAGATGAATGAACCATTTTCTTATTAAAAAGCGATTTCGTTAAAGAAAATGATTCAAGCTTAGACTTTCTACTTGTGGCAGTCTAATGAATAAAGAAATCGGCTCTTGACTTTGTCCCCTTTTTTGATTGGTCTGTTGAAATTCAGTTACTTTTTTAAAAATGTTTTTGCCTCATGATCATTATATTTGATTTAACTTCTTTTAAGTTTGAACCCACATTAAATGGATTCCTAGACAGTGTCAAGAATTATTTATATAATGGTAAATAACATATGAAGAAATCATGGGAAACTACTTACAATGCTTAATATCAATGGGTTGTCATTTTGATTGGATTATAACAGCAAGATCTACACTTTACATTATGATTTTGTATAATGCACTGTCTCCTGATTCATTCTTATTTTTTATACTTTGAGTGTCTAACTCATTGTTGCAGTGTCTCCCTATTCATTTTTATATATACCAAGAACATTCATTATCATGCCAAAAAAGCAACTTGAGATTAAGTTGTTTTAAAACAAAATATATATTAAAGGATTACCTTAATCTGTTTATAAAGAGAACAAATAAATTCAAAATAGAAATTTCATCTTTAGACTTTATAAAAAGCTTTTAATCCATTTTAGAACAAAATTGCATTTCTACTGATCTGTGAATTTTTTTTTTTGTAATGGATTAGATTCCATTAGAGCTTAAAATTTTCCTATTGAACTAAATTTTTCATTCCTCAAATTAGAACTTAAAATATTTATTCTAAATTAAAATATTCATTTGCTAATCTAAGATAAAGATTGGCAGTTGAATAAATTTTTTTACTACTTAAAATATTTATTTAAAATTAAGTAAAATTTTATAAATAGTTCATTGTTTTATTTTACACACATAATATATATATATAGCATGTTTAATTAAATTCTAAATCTCCCTTGTAAGCAAATATGATAATATCAATTCCTATTAACTTCATGCTGAACAATCTAAAGAAAACAAGAACAAGTGATGGTCTGATAACTCCTGAGGTTATTTTTACCATGACTTGGGACATGCTGGATTTATCCTCTCCATGGCCTAACCAGTAGCAAGATGTTCCGAAAAAGAGAAAACAGAAGACTGACTCAAATTCGGGAAAACCAAATGAAGAAATGAGAAAACACTTTGAACAAAATATGTACTAAATAACCTTTAATATAATAATGTAATCTTTAATAAATTATTTTGGAAACTAAATTACAATTAATACGTGATATATTATCATGCCCTTATTCTCAATAATCAAGTTTAAATAAATACACAAACGATTATTAATCGTTATTTCATTTATAATTGTTTTATTTACCTTTTAAATTTAATACTGCTGACACACTTGATCACTCACGTTGAAAAGATAAATAACTACCAGTATATGTATTTCGTGCTAAACCAGCACTCACAAGCCTGACCATTAAGGTATGAAGATTGGCTGTCATAATATAAGCTAAGCATTGATTGTATATATATGTGTGGAGATGATAAACTGGATCAACTGACGAGTGCTGGTTTAGCATGAAATACGTATATATTGGTGATTATTTATCTTTTCAGTAGGTATGTGATCAAGTGTGTCAGCAGTATGAGATAGTGTGGATAATTGAAGGTTGTGTGAAAGTCTGAGTCCAAACCCCCTATATATTACATATTGGAGTGCAGATATGAAAAAGCCTGTACTGTAGAAAAAAAAAATTCAATTATATTTTTTTCAATCGGTCATTCTTTTCTATTTATGCATCATGATCTTATTTATATTTAATGATCCATTCTTTCATTTTAAATGCACAAATATGGTCACTAAAAAAAAAAAATCACGTCAATGACTCCCAGAATGCATTTCAGTTAACAAGATCTTTTCATTGAGGCCAACATTTCCATGGCTATCCAGATGCTGCGTTCTTTTTTTTTAATTGACATATCTTATGAAGTATCAATTTTTTTTTTAAAGCAAGTACTTATAACAACATTTCATTTAGGTAGGATAGTAATTATTTTACCTAGTTGTATATTACATATATACAATTATGACAGACAAAAATAAAGCATGGACCTTATTCCCAGGAGGCTGTAAAGTCACCAACCAAGGCAGTGGTTGGTGGCCGAAGGCGGAGGGTGCTAAGAATCCCCTGATTGCGGACCCAGGCTGCCATTTGATGACGACTTTTTATTTAGGTACTTACAACTGCAGATCACTTTCAAGTGAAGGAAGATTGCAAGAATTAGAAGAAGAACTGTCTTATATTAAATGGGACATTATTGGACTTTGTGAAGTTAGAAGAAAAGGAGAAGAAACAATTGATTTAAAAAGTGGACATATACTCTATTATAAAGGCACACATATTGGAAATACAAGTGGAGTAGGATTCATTATAAATAAAAAGTGGAAGAACAATATTGTGGAGATTGATGGTGTATCGGACAGAGTGGCAAGATTAGTTATACAACTTAATAGCAGATACCAAATGCAGATAATTCAGGTTTATGCCCCAACAAGTTCTCATAGTGATGAAGTAGTAGAAGATTTTTATATGGATGTACAAAAGGCTTTTGATCAGAGTAAACAACATTTTAAAATTGTTATGGGAGACTTTAATGCTAGAATTGGTAGACAAATGAAAGATGAAATTGCTGTAGGTAATTTTGGTTATGGTAATAGAAATGAGAGAGGACATAGACTTGTGGAGTTTGCAGAAAAAGAAAAACTTTATATTATGAATTCATTTTTTGAGAAAAATGTTAAAAGGAAATGGACATGGAAGCATCCAAATGAAGGTACAGCAGAATTGGATTATATTTTGTCTAACAGAAAATACATATTTCAAGATTGTAATGTTCTTAATAAATTTAACACAGGAAGTGATCATCGATTAGTAAGGTGTAAGATACGTGTTAATGTAAAACTAGAGAGACAAAAATTATTAAGAGAAACAATATTTACAGTTGATATTCCTAATCTTCAGAAACATTCTAATGAATTTAAATTAGAACTTACAAATAGGTTTCAAGTGTTAGGAGATTTTGAACATGATTCAGATTTGAATGAAATTAATATGAAAATAACTGATACACTTTTAAAAACTGCAACAAACATAGCTGGTAGAAAAAAGCAGCAATTGACTAATAAAATTTCTACTGAGACTAGAGAATTTATGAAGAAAAGAAGGAATATGAAGATATACAAAAATGATGTATTAAAAAGAATTGAATATCTCGAATTTTGTAAAATGGTACGGAAAAGAGTTGAAAATGATATAAGAAAGTATATCTGTGAAATAGCAAGGAAAGCTGTAGAAGAAAATAAAAGTCTCAAAAATGTTAAACAACATTTTGGTATTGGTAGGAAATTTATATCTGCAATAAGAAAAAAAGATGGAATTATTACTAAAAAGAGAGATGACATCATGAAATTGGTAGATTTTTATCAAGAATTATATAGTAATAAAGAACAAGTACCTCCTATATCTATTCCATCTTCCGAATTGCCCAGAATTTTAAATGAAGAAGTGAGACATGCAATTAAGTGTATGAAGAAAGGAAAGGCTCTAGGAAATGATGGAATTATAATTGATATATTAAAAGAAGCAGGTGAAGAAATAGAAACAATTTTAGCAAAGTTATATACCAAATGTCTAAAGGATAAAGATGTACTGGAAGATTGGAAGAATGCAGTAATAATATTAATATTTAAAAAAGGTGATAAAGAAGATATTAGAAATTACAGACCTATCAGCCTTTTGTCAGTTTTATATAAAATTTTTACCAAGATAATTACAACTCGTCTACAGAGAACTTTGGATTTCCACCAACCAAGAGAACAAACTGGATTACAATAGATCATATCCAGGTATTGAGAGAAGTGATAGAAAGGACAAACGAATATGTGTTGTCATTATGTTTTGGATTTGTAGATTATGAAAAGGCATTCGATTCTATACACATTTCTTCAGTGATTAAAGCATTGGATCATCAAGGTATAGATCCAGGATATTGTCATATTTTAAAGAATATTTATAAAAATGCAACAGCAACAATTAGATTACATAATGATACTGGAAAAATCAACATTGAGAAAGGTGTAAGACAAGGTGACTCCATATCTCCAAAACTCTTTACAGCAGTGCTGCAAGAAGTATTTTGTGGATTAAAATGGGAAACTAAAGGAGTGAAAGTAAATGGAGAGTATTTAAGTCATTTAGATTTTGCAGATGATGTAGTTGTTTTTGCAAATAATGCTTCAGAGCTGCAGGAAATGTTGCAGGAGTTAGCAGATGAAAGTAGAAAAGTAGGACTAAAGATAAATGTTAAAAAGACTAAAGTAATGTTTAATCGATTTGCTCAAAATATGAAAATAAAGATTGATTATGAAGAATTAGAAGAAGTTAACAGTTACAAATACCTTGGTCAGATTATTAATACAGATGGAAACATAATGGAGGAAATTAATCATAGAATTAAACTTGGTTGGAGTGCTTTTGGTAGAAATAACTTGATACTAAAAGGAAATATACCTATGTGTTTGAAAAGGATGGTTTTTAACAAATGTGTTTTACCAGTTCTTACTTATGGATCTGAGACTTGGACACTTAATAGAAGAGCAATACAGAGACTTCAGACCACTCAAAGGAGTATGGAGAGATGTATGTTGGGAGTAACAAGAAGAGATCGAAAACGCAATGTATGGGTAAGACAACAAACAGGTGTTACTGACGTTATTGAAAAAATTAAAAGATTGAAATGGAGTTGGGCTGGACATATTGCTAGAAGAGATGATAATAGATGGACAATTGAAATTTTAAACTGGATTCCAAGAGATTGTAAAAGACCCAGAAAGAGACCACATGTGAGATGGATGGATGAAATAAGAAAATGTGCAGGGGTGTTGTGGAGAAGAGAAGCTAAAGATCGGAGAAGATGGATTAAACTTGGAGAGACCTTCATCCTGCAGTGGATTGATAATGGTTGATGATGATGATGACAGATATAGTATCTTTAAATAGATATATGATAATCTCTTTTTTAAAAATGTTTTATCCTTATTTATAATTACTGGTTCATTCTTGCATATTTTATTTTTTGATGAATCTGTATAGCATTTTATAATCTTGAAATGATATTTTCTTTTGGCTGAAATATAATCCTACTTTATTTTATTTTTATTTGAATGCTTCCACGTCGGTTTTCTCTTAGAATTTTTCTTTAAAAAAAAAAAAAGGAAAATTTATAATACCTCCCCCGACAAATTCCATATGTTTATTTTTGCTCTAATTTCTAACTCTGTTTTTCCAATTTTCAAATTCTTGTATTAAAACAAAAAAAAAAAATTGCATGTTTTAAAATGTGGTTTACTGCTTTCAAACGTATTCTGTACATTTATGCAAAAATCCTTATTCTTTCATCAGAAATCTGAATTACGGATCAAAGGCCACAATGTTTTTTTCATTCTTTTATTTATAATAAATTTCACTTGTACTTTTAGTATTTTTGTCTTTATAGTTCATTTTCTAAAAGTTTGGGCTTTTTTTTTTCTATTAACAATGTTTCATTTAGTATGAGGCATTTATATATTTAATGTTTTTATTTTATTTTATTAGACAGAGATGTACAGATGTAAATGTCAATCTAGATCTGAAAATCATGAATTTTAGCCCTCTCTGTCTTTATTAGTCTGCTATTAGCTTGACTGATGAATTTCCAGCTTTTGGAAAATGAAAGCATTAATTTAAAGTTCTAATTTATGATTATTAAGTCACACTAATCACTGATCATCAAGTTTATACCACTCTTGATATCAAGATTCTTCTCCATAGGTAGTCACCATATACACTTTTCACAAAAATATTTTTTTCAAAAAAAAAAAATTCAGAAACAATCAAGTTTTGAAAAGAAGTTTGTGATATTTATGTAATCCCTAACTAAGTATGAAAACCAATGATTTTACTATTCTACCTCTAATGTGTTAGTGATCAACTCATCCACATATACATAGCAACAATGATTGCAATGGCTAAAATACAACGTTCTCTACATTATTTAATGCAGGGGTCCCCAACCTTTTTGCACTTAAGAGCATATTCTATAATACCGGCTAGGTGGCGGGCACCATTTATTTTTTCAATGTAAATTTATAGTTCAATATTGTTAATAATACACATAATGTACAAAAAAATATTTACTTCAAAAATAAAATTTTAACGTATAGTTAACGTTTATATTTTTATGCTGTAAAACTATAGTATGCCCTACAATTTGATTACAATAATTTATAAGAAATTTTAAAAATTAAATTTATTTGCATCAGATAAATAATTTTTTATCATGTTCGGATAGCGGCAGGCACACGTAAAATGGTCTGCGGGCGCCGTGATGCCCGTGGGCATAGGGGGGTGGGGGACCCCTGATTTAATGTGATGATAGAGTGGTAAACTCTGGAAAAATAGATGGGTTGTGGGCCACCTGAACCTTCTGGTGCTTAAATTTCTTATGAAGTTTTGATTAAAAAAAAACGTTGATTTTTATTTTTATTATAGCTAATTTCCTCTGCTTGATTTAATTAGTATCTCATTGAGGAATCAAAGGATTTTATTTTTGTTAATAATAAATACCTGTTTGCCATCTTGAAAATATTATTGCATAATATGTAATTACGATTTCAAGGAATTTAAAAAGATTATAGAATAATAAATGCTATGATTTAAAGTTAATTTTTGCAATATCATATATTTGGGTTTTTTTTTTTTTTGGGGGGGGGGTATTTTATGTGTTAAAATTGTATTTGGGAGAATGATAAACTATCTATGTACATATTATAAATTTAACTATATTGGCATTTAAAAAAAAATTCAGTGAGTAATTATTTTTATTCGTGGCACATAGTTTGAATTATTCTATTGTTTAAAAGTCACTGGTATGAAATAAGATAACATTTAGATTAGGAGTGGGGAACCTTTTTTCTGCCAAGGGTCAGTTGAATATTTATAATAACATTCGCTGGGTTATACAAAATTATCACCCTAAAATTAGTCTACTATATTTGATTAAACATTTAATTAATTTATCCCTAAACATTAGGGGTGGTCTTTTCAGCTGGCAGACCAATTTCAACTTGCCCTTTTTAAATGAATGCCATAATTTTTTTGTGAATTAAAAATTAAGTAACATCATTATTATTAATGACTTGTTTCACATTTATTTTCAGTCTTTCCAATTTTCCTTGCAACTATTTTTCATGACATTTTTATATTTTCAAAATTCTTTTTTATGTTCTATGACAGCGGTGGACAATTGTTTTGGCTCGGGGGCTGCAGAGGTTAGTGAATGGCCGCATCGAGGCCACTTTGTGGAAGCTAAGGTTAGCGGAGGGCCACACGTATTTTTCATGACACAATAAGCACACTACTTTATTCCCTGTATTACCAAAGAAATATTTGTTTGTCTATTCTTCATTAAAGACATGGGACCACTGATTTTACATTTTTTCGGAGGGTTTATGGTTTCACTAAAGTTGGAAATGTATATATTTGCTAATGCAAAGACAAAATTGAAATTAACCACATCAACTGGAAAAGCACTGCACATCATATCTACACTGCACATGTGTATTGATATGGCCATCCTAGTGGAAAATATGAGATGAATCTTCAGTCATGCGCAGGAAGGAAATCTCAGTTCAAAGTGGATTTTTCTGATTGTCTTGGTGGGCCACCTAAAAACGCTTTGCGGGCTGCATGTGGCCCTCGGTTCACTATTTGCCCACCCCTGTTCTATGAAATAGATTAATTCTATAGCAGCTAGAATGCAGTCATTTATAAACTCCCCTTCAGAAAATGGTTTTGATGTTTCTATTTTTTTTTAATGTAATTTGCCTTGCAGAATTTTCTAACTTGTTTGAACTTTTTATGAGATATGTCAGCCATTTGATATTTCAAGTTTTCTATTTTAATACTTCTTTCCAACACTTTTGTTATAATCAGAATATTCAATAAATAGTGTTCTTTATTAACTGAAATACTTTCCAGACATATCAGCCATATTGATTTACTCATTTTTTTTTTCTATTAAAAAAATATGCATTGATCCATTTCTATTGAAATATGCAATTTTTTGTGTCAATTTTTTTTTAAATCTTACTCAATGTAACCATAGTAATAAAAAATAAAATAAATGCAAAATAATAACAATAAAACAAAGTAAAATTTTAATTTTATTTTTGCAAATATATATTTAGTATATAAAAACTACAAAAGCAAACAAAAATGCTCACAGTATCATAGACCACACAGTATAGATAATTTGTTGGAATATTGTACCTCTTATAGAAATGAACTAGAACTATTACAAAGATAGGATGTAATTAAGAAAATAAATATTTTATTTTACTTAATTCTTAATTTAATATTTGAGCTACAAGTATTTTTAAATAGAAGTTTTATACAAGCCATTTCATATTTGTTTTTGAAATGACTGCATTGAAAGCTTTTGAGGACATGACGCCAAAGCCTGAGGTTTTCCACTCCGGATTTAGATGGTTATTGATACTAAATGGACTTCAAGCTTAAAGAATCAAATTTAAAGCAATGTCTGAATGAATCACGATGAAGAGAAATAGATCTATTTTTATTGTTTTGATTGGAACTCTGTGAAATCATTAATCAAGTTTTACGGAAATGATCATAAATTATGTCAAAATACTAAATTCATTATCAGTAAATCATTTGAAAGGAAAACTGACTTAAATAGTGACATTTATTAGCTTTTGTTTTTCATTTTATATTGGACCTTGGAACAGTTAGTTTATAGATGCTTTAAGGAAAGATATCAAGATCAGATATAGGTTTGGTAATAAAAATCATAATTTGAACTGATTAAAAGTACAAACAAGAATATTATTAGGCTTCTAGATTTATAATATGCTGATGATTGTTTTATTATTATAAATTCAAAATATGATTACAGAATATTTTTAATGTTTTGAATGCAATTCTAAAGAATATGATTTAGTAATTAATGTTCAAAAAAACTATATTTACTTTATCAGCAAGTAATGGAAAAAAATCTTGCACAATTTTAATTTAAATATCTTGCTAACTTTTGAGATTAAAAGGTGAATTTGGATGTTGAAGTATAACACATGATCTACTGCATTTAATAATGTTTTTTAAAAATAGGGTATTTCATTATGTCTAAATTAGTAGTATATAAGTCTGTTAGTTTGTCCAGTTTAATGTATGGAATTCTCCTACTTCCTCCTGCTCCATTGAACTTTTTTAAGATACTAGAAAAATTGCATTTAAGAATGCTCGAAAATATGATGATGAGATCATAAAATCAATTTTTGATTTGTTGATATGATGATATTGAATATATTATTGCAGAAATATATCATTATTAGATTGAGAATTCTAAGTGAAGGGATGGTAATAGGTTTTATAAAAAAAGTATTGTATGACTTATTTGAATATTGCTTTCAAAGTCTTGAAATTTTTTAGGAAGGAAAGTTTGTGGTAGATGTTAAAAATAGTATTACATTTCAAATATACTAAAGATCAGAATGTGATAGATTCACATTTTAATTTGTATAATTATTATAAAACTTACCTTCAACTTTTAAATTTGTATCTTTTTTTTTGTGGAATTAGAAAGGCTATACTCATTTATGATTGGCTGCTATCGATGATGACATTTTTACATACTTATGCTGATACATAATGTAACAAAAGTTTTTACATATATATGCTGATACATAATGTAACAAAAGAAATAGTTTCTTCTGACTATGAATTTATTTAATGTTATGTGTACCACAAAAATAATATATTAGTGATGTAGTGCACACAATATTTCTCGGATAACCTTTGATAATTTATTAAATGTGCATCAAAATAATGTTCCATTAATTAGCTGGACATAAAAAAAAATCTAAATGTTATGATATCAAATTACAATTGTTTTTTTAGTTTTATAATTTGATTAATTAGTAATTTTTTTCATATAGTACTTCATTAACATGATAACTTAAGTAATAAGATTTTGTTGATTTTTTGTTTTACGTTTATTCCTTGGTATTAATTTAGTTATTTTTAATTGCATTTGATATCTGCATTAAGAGCAGTATCCATTCTATCACTATACTCTAGAACCGTCCATTATAAACATGAATAAGCAATGGACCATAGATTGTAATGTCAACCAAATTTTAACTTGTTTCTGGGTATTAGTTTCTTCAATGAGAATGATTGGATTACACATATACTAATAGTAAGAATTGTACTTGATATTTGAAATCCGGTACTTCTCACTGATGAAAGTCATTACCTTATGCTCAAGAGTAAAGCTGCAGAATAGATAACTGTTCTATAACACAGTTCTATCATTATAAAAATTTGCGGAATATTATTTTCTTTGCTGTTGCATTGTTTTCATCTAAATTGTCATTTCCTGGTTGACTTTTAAGATTTATAATGTATAATTTGTTTTTTCATTTTTTACCAATGTGCAGATAGATTGACTGGTGCAGCTTATTACAATAAAACCTTGTTTCATTGTTTTCATTTCTGTTATTTTTCTGCTTTAATCTTTTTTGTCTCCAAACTAGTGCCATAGAAATAACATTACTTTTTCTGTCTCCATTGTTTCTCAAACTATGCCTTACATGGTTTAATGCAGTGGTAGCATGGTAGATTCTGAAGTTCAGAGCCCATGTTCTGTGGTTTATGTTCTGTCACTTTTATTGCCCAAAGTTTTTATGAGTTTCTGAAAAATAATCCATTTAATTATTTATTCACAAATTATGGACTGTATTTAAATTAAACACTTTTCTTTTATGGCGATAAAAAGATTGGAAAACAAATTCAAGAAGACTTAATCATTTAACTTTTTAAAAATGTATATTTATCAGTAATAATATAGATTAATATTTTCTTTTTGGTTAAGTACTATATTATCCTTGCATCATTTATGGTTATTCAAGTTAAGAATTTTAATAATACATACAATATCAAATCAATTTATATCCATTAATCAATATTATTATTATTGTTATATTTTATTTATATATATTTTGTAAACAAATTATCGTTTTGTTGATTTAAAATTTGGATTTTGTGATTTATTAAGTATTATCTTGTGATATTAATTTAAAAATTCTTTACGTAATTACATTTTGCAATAGATATACACATTAAATTATTCATTTAAATATAAACAAACATCTATATATCTTTATAATTTATGATATTATTTTAACAACTTTCTCATTTACATTTCATTAATTACATAAGTCAAGTTTAGTTAGCTCTCAATTTTTTTTGTGAGTTTTTATAATTTATATTTTTTGATTATTATTTTTCTCATGTTATTATATTTTGAAGCTAAATTATACCCAGCATTCAAATAGGATAAGTTATTTATTTAATTGATAGTAATTAAATCTTATTTATAATAATATAGATGTTGATGCCCTAATGTAGAAAACTATTTATTAAATTAATCATATTTATATGGTTACAAATTTAATTGTTTAATTAGTAATATGTAATAATTTTATTCATTCATATCATTATAGATATTAATTTTTGATGTGATGAGATGTTAAATAAATTAATCACAGTATTCATTAGTTTGTATTGGTATAAATTATAGCTAGCCTAAATTCATTCCATCTCTTGATAAATAAAATTACATTTCATTTATATCAATACAATATATATATAATTAAAATTACCCCAAATCCAAAATTCAACTAGACCAGCATAAAAATAATATTAACGGTCTGTTAATAGATTAAGCAGTATTGATGTTCTTATGTCTGTTTTGATTAAGAAAAGTTCTTTATCAAAAAATAAAATTAAGGTAATTAAAGATTTGCTTTTGTTATTGCAAGATTCTATGTATTTTATTTATAAACGTAATTTTTATAAGATTAAGGAAGGATGGATAATAGGTTATATTATTTCTCCTTTAATATGTTCAGTTGGTGAAATTTAGTACGCGATCTCTGCCATTTTGAATTTCAAAAATAGCCAAAAACATCGTCTGACACAAGTGATAAAAACTACGCGAAAACAGAAAAAATTTAGAACTTGGGTCACGTGACTTGGAAAAACCCGCCAAAACGCACAGTTAAAAAAAAAAAAAGCCAAAACACGAAAAATTAACATTTTCTCATTTTAAATTATAAATCAAATAATTTATATATATAGAGAGAGAGCAAGATTACTATATTTAAATCTTAATCAATAAATGTTAGTTATCATTGCCTAAAAAAGTACTTGGTAGCATTTTGATGTGGCTGATATGTGATATCTAAGGCACCCCCTCCCCCCTTATACAAATTAAAGTAATATATATGCGATATATATATTTCATACAAATAAAATTACGAGTGCGTAAAATAAACAAATAAAATACGGTAAATAAATAAATGGCTAGTATTTTTGAAGGAATACCTTCATTATCAAAGCTGTGGCTAAATGAATTGCGAAGTAAAACTGTTGCTATAAGAAATGCAAAGTGTATGCAAATTTAGCACACAGCTTTGATAATGAAGGTAAATAAACCCAATAGCCATTTATTTATTTATCATATTTCATTTATTTGTTTTCTTTACGCACTCATAATTTTATTTGTGTGAAATATATATCTAATATATATTACTCATTACAAACACAGACACAAAGCGATTATTAATTCAAATAAATATTTAAAAAAAAAAAATAAAATAAAATATTTACATTTATTTAAAATATGTTTTTGTTTTCCTTTGTTGGTAGTAAAACTCATTTCAATGTTAATAGATATACAGATTATAGTGACATAATCAAGAGTAGATCTGATATAGATGAAATGCAAATGAAGACTTTTATGAGTTTTATCTTCTTATATTTTAACGCGTATATATATATTTGTGTACAAGTAAGCCGTATATAACTAACTTTAATAGTGACCGGGGTAATATTTATATGTACATCCGCACATAGTAAGAGGCTTAATACGCCTTATTTGGTTCTCCCCATCATATCAAGAAAGTTACTTTTTAATTCTCAGAATTTGTATAGAATTTGTATACAAAATAATTATAGAGTGGTTTGCGTATTTTTCTAAACATTTTTAAAATTATTTGTTGAGGTATGATTTTATATATTGAAGCGGTGAATATCATCTGTACGCAGATATACTTGCTTCATTTTACTTAAAACCAAACTATCTCCCATGGTGTATAAAATGTAATATTAAAATCCGCACACATTTGTAATTGGTGCGTGTGTGTATATATAATATGGCATCTTTTTAAAGCTAAAATCTAAATTATTTAAGTTAAGCATTTTACAGTTAAAAGAAACATATATAAAAACTGAAAACCATTAAATAAGAATGTAAAAGTAGACAATGGGAGAGGGGAAGAAATATAAGTGCGGTGCATCTTTATCCACAAAGGCAATCTTGAAAATATCTACAGTCAAACACGTTTGAATGTTCAAAGGTGTCAAATGTAAAATAAAAACAAAGAGCAGGAAACCAAATGGTCAACTAGTAGGTGTGAGGAAGTAAAGAGTACTGTAATATAAATAATGGATTCGAAATCCATTAAGTCAAATTAGAAAATGTAACCCCTAGCAAAATTATAGCATGGGGCTTTCTTTGGGATTATTAACTTATATTTGTATTTATTTTTTGCATATAATCCTGACCTAATAAATCATGTATTGCATGTTATTCATTAACTCATATTTACTGGCTTAACTTTATTTCACTAATTTTAGAATCTATAAAAAGTTATAGAATGATTTCTTATAGTTTATTTTGAATGATGGATGTTCCGACCTGCTCTTAAATCTCGAGGGTTATCTAAGCAAAACCTCTTAGATTTTAAACTCAACAATAACAAGATTTAAAAGTTATTTTTTTAAAGTTTCTCTTACCTCCCCCCCCCCCGGCAATCATATCAAAGCATATTGTTTAGATTCTAAGAAATATGGGTGTATGTATTACATTTAACCAAGGATGGCTAGCATTTATTGATAAAGGTTTAAATATAGTAATCTTGTTATATACATAAATTATTTGATTTATAATTTAAAATGAGAAAATGTATTATTATTATTATTATGTACTTTTTTAGGCAGTCATAACTAGCATTTATTGATTAAAATTTAAATATAGTAATCTTACTCCCTTTCTATATATAAATTATTTGATTTATAATTTAAAATGAGAAAATGTTAATTTTTGCGTGTTTTGGCTTTTTTTTTTTTTAACTGTGCTTTTTTGGCGGGTTTTTCCAAGTCACGTGACCCAAGTTCTAAATTTTTTCTGTTTTTGCGTAGTTTTTTATCACTTAGATGTGTCAGACGATGTTTTTGGCTATTTTTGAAATTCAAAATGGCAGAGATCGCATACTAAATTTGCACCGTTCAGTTTATATTAATTATATGGAAGAGAAAATTATTATTAAAAAGAATTGTTTATATGTAAAGTTATTTGTTAGATATGCTGATGATTGTTTATTTGTAGTTGAGAATGATAAATTGAAGGAATTTGTAAATGAGTTTAATTGTTTTGATCCTTCTATAAAATTTGTGTTAGAAGGAGGGGGGTTAGATTTTGGTAAGTTAAAACTTTTAGATCTTTTGGTGATTCGAAATGTAGAAACTAATTGTTTACTATGCAGTCATTTAGTTAAAAGTAGAGAATTAAGATCTATAATTAAACCTGATAGCTGCTTTAAGGAATTATTGTCATAGGAATAATAAATTAAATAATTCTAGTAGGGTAGCTTTGTTTCAGAAATGTCAATTTTATAAAGATTACCTGAGGGTTGGTTATTCTGATAAATTTATTAAAAGTATTTTATTTAATAGTAATATTTGTAAGGATGTAAAGGATAAAGAAAAATATGATTTTATTTCTTTCCCATTTAAATTGTCTTCTTATAAAATTGTATGTAGAAATAGTAAATTGTTTGGAAATAAGAAAATTGCTTGGAAAAGGGGTGTTACATTGAATAATTTATTAAATAACACAAAATAAATTTTTGGTAGAAAGACTATTCCTGGTGTAGTATATTTTATCGCTTGTTTATTTTGTAAGAAGGTCTACATAGGTCAGAGTAGTTTGAATTTAAATGAAATGATAAAGGTTCATAAAAGTAGAGTTAAAAATAGATATCTTAGTTCTGCTTTGTATGTCCATGAAAAAGATACAGGCCACACTATTAATTTTGATGAAACTAAGGTTGTCTTCTTTGAGAGAAATGAAATCAAAAGAATTAAATAATCTTTATTATTGAAAATTTATTATTCTGAAGCAATTAACTTATTTAAGAGTTCTTTTAATATTAAGGGTGGATGGGAAGTGAATGGATTTGTGGATAATGGTTAATATTATATATATATATATATTGTATAGTTTTTGTAGTTCTTTACACTTGAGAAGTCTGCTTGTAGCAGTGAAACCTTTGGTTGTGTTTTAATATTATTTTTATGCTGGTCTAGTTGAATTTTGGATTTGGGGTAATTTTAATTATATATTGACTAGTTTAGCTTTATTCTTGTAATGTTTATATATATATAAAATCATCAAAAATGGAAAGAAGTGTAATCTGTTGTATGATTTATTTAAATATATACAATTATACTTAATTAGAGGATAATCATAAAGAAAAAAGTCTAAAATCTCTGACCACTTAAATGCTGATTGATCCGATATGCAGCATCTACTACATCAGAATTTCTAAACATGTGGAAAGAAATATTAAATCCAAATTCAGGTGTATTAGATTCACATCTAAGCATTTTACTGATGAAAACTCTAAACCAGAAACCAGTCTGGGGATATGGATAGCATGGCAGTTGATACAGATTTATCTAACATTTCCATGTAATATTTTTGAATATTCAAGTTTATGCTTAGTGGCAACACTATAATGAATAGATGTGTGTTTGGTTTTATCTGGTTGTAACTTTTTTTATGCTACAAAGTATAATTTTTTTTTTTTTTATTTCATAAATATTTTCATAACTGTATACACAATTGTTTATCGTGAAATTATTATTAAAATGTCAGCAAAGTAACTCACATTTTTATAATTAATTCTATTATACTTAAAAAGTTATAATTTGTAAAGAAACCTACATTAATTCTTACAGAATAAATTGCAGTAAGAACTATGGCTTTGTTCTGTACTTACACAAATGGATATGTATGTGAGAAAGTTCTCAACTAGAATGATTATTCCGACTTCTCCCTTTCCTGTTACTATGTTTTATTTTATTTATAGCTAAAATTATAATTTTTAGTTTTTGAATAACTAAAAAAAAGTGTTGAATGATTTATTAAAACTATATCCATATATGTTAGTGTGTGTAGTAATCCATATACCAACATCTTGAAGTCTTTGTATTGAAAGCAAATCCAGTAATTAAAACATTGGGATATTTCACTGAGCTACATTATTTTACATGATCACTAATGGATGAGTAGGCATTGGATAGGGATTTTATGCACAAGCCTTCTGGCATCCATTGATTACTCTGTTTAGCACAGGTGGCAATACTGTAAGAGGAGTTTTGCTCTGTTTATCAACAATTAATGTGCTAGTATAGGAAATGTGATCATGTGATGCTTAATGGTTTAACACCAATCCTGCCTAATAGGATAGTGGTGGCTATGGTTGTAAAAGAGCCAAAGACACCAAAATGTATGGGTGCTGAACTGAGTTCAGACCCATATGACTATATAAGCTATTGAGCTTAGATTGAAAATATTTTTTGTGTTTTCAATTTCATTCTCATAGTTTTGTAGTTAAGTAGAGATAAAAGGTGGTTGCTAGAGGGTTGCATTAGATCCTAAGATCTAGATGCAGTGCTCTCAGATCCAAACCTCCTCACTAATGAAGGCCACAAGTCAGAAACTAGTCTGGGGATATTGGATGAGTAGGCATTGGATAGGGATTTTATGCACAAGCCTTCTGGCATCCATTGATTACTCTGTTTAGCACAGGTGGCAATACTGTAAGGGGAGTTTTGCTCTGTTTATCAACAATTAATGTGCTAGTATAGGAAATGTGATCATGTGATGCTTAATGGTTTAACACCAATCCTGCCTAATAGGATAGTGGTGGCTATGGTTGTAAAAGAGCCAAAGACACCAAAATGTATGGGTGCTGAACTGAGTTCAGACCCATATGACTATATAAGCTATTGAGCTTAGATTGAAAATATTTTTTGTGTTTTCAATTTCATTCTCATAGTTTTGTAGTTAAGTAGAGATAAAAGGTGGTTGCTAGAGGGTTGCATTAGATCCTAAGATCTAGATGCAGTGCTCTCAGATCCAAAGCTCCTCACTGATGAAGGCCACAAGCCAGAAACTAGTCTGGGGATATTGGATGAATAGGCATTGGATAGGGATTTTATGCACAAGCCTTCTGGCATCCATTGATTACTCTGTTTAGCACAGGTGGCAATACTGTAAGGGGAGTTTTGCTCTGTTTATCAACAATTAATGTGCTAGTATAGGAAATGTGATCATGTGATGCTTAATGGTTTAACACTAATCCTACCTAATAGGATAGTGGTGGCTATAGTTGTTAAAGAGCCAAAGACACCAAAATGTATGGGTGCTGAACTGAGTTCAGACCCATATGACTATATAAGCTATTGAGCTTAGATTGAAAATATTTTTTGTGTTTTCAATTTCATTCTCATAGTTTTGTAGTTAAATAGAGATAAAAGGTGGTTGCTAGAGGGTTGCATTAGATCCTAAGATCTAGATGCAGTGCTCTCAGATCCAAAGCTCCTCACTGATGAAGGCCACAAGCCAGAAACTAGTCTGGGGATATTGGATGATTAGGCATTGGATAGGGATTTTATGCACAAGCCTTCTGGCATCCATTGATTACTCTGTTTAGCACAGGTGGCAATACTGTAAGGGGAGTTTTGCTCTGTTTATCTACATTATTTGTTATTGTAATTGTGACATAAACTTTAATGAGCTATGGATTATATTTTTACTGATCAGAAGATGTAATTTATATTAAGAATGTGATGGAATAAATGCAATTAAAATTAAAAAAAAAACATTTGGAGAAAATTGTCGAGGATGAGAATGTTTGAGAAGTTGATTAATCAGTAATAGAAAAAGACATAAAGAAATGAATGAGAATTATAAATTTTTATAAGATTAGGAAGTTAGAATTTAATATTGTCTTATATAAAACAAGAGATTTGGATAATCAGAAGGCTAAAGAGAGAACAGACTTGAAGCATGTAGATATGATGATATAGAAAAGAATAATAATAAAAAAAGATAAATCTGAAGTTTAAGGTTAGAAACATATAAGTGCTGAAAAAAAAATTAATGAAAAAGAATTATTTTGTGAAGAAATTAGGGATAACGACTGGTTTTGAAATATATATTTAAATGTAATGAGATTATTATAATTGGATAATATTATAGACTATGAGTATGAAAATAACTATAAATAATAGTAATATGACATGAAAATCATTGAAAGTTAGACAATTGATTTTAGTGCAATTTAAACTATTTTTTTGTAAAAGTATTTTACAAAGAATACAGTATGTGTTTTATATCCTGCATGTTGTTTAATATTGTTTTATATATGCAATTTTCTGTAACTTACAAATGCCATATTTACACATTACATTTTTTTCTAAGTATTGAAGTAATCTAGGCATGGTGTGCCTACACATTTGTATAAACTTTTCATAAATTATTTAATATAGATCTGTTGAATAAAATATGCATATATTTTGACCTGTTATTGATTAATTTACATTTTGAATTGAATAAAAAAAAAAAACAACATTACAAATATGTGTTCTTGTTAAATAGATTTGCATGAAAAGCAAAAATAAAAAAACTAAATTTATTATATAAATGCTATAACAATAATAAAAAAAGTGGAAAAACTACATTTATTATATAAGTATGTATGATTTAAATGCAATATTAAGCCATAGACATTTATCAAACTGATTTCCCCCCCACATATCAAAATGTGATTGAAGATCACATTTCATTTATTAAAATAGTTGATTTCCTCTTATTTAAAAAAAAGAAAGAAAATGTCACAAAAGAATAAAGTAAATGAAGCATTGTCAAAATTGTTAAAATAATTTTTAGATATAATTTTTAAAAAATCCAAAAATAAAATATTGAAATTACTGCTTTTCTTCCAATGCGTAAGCTTGCGGTTAAGACCTGTAGAGGTCCCTATCTTCAGATTTTCCACCGCACATGGTTTTGGTTTATTGCCTTAGTAAACATTGCTTTTGATATTGTAAATCAACAGTTTAGGTATTTAAAAAAATGTCTGGGGAGTGGGGAAGAAAATAACAGTTTATAATTTTACATCAGGGAGAAATAGATTCATGGAACATGATGAATTTGAGGAAGACCAGCAAAGTAGAAGGAACTGCAAAGTAAAACATTTATGCTAGTTGTGATCTGTAAATCAATAGTTCAAAATTATAGTGTTTATGTATTTTTATCGTATGTGTTTTCTTATGCATCTGAATGTTATGAAATTGCACTTATTAAAATCTAGTATACTAAAGTTATTTATTTGTCATTCACAAAACTTATCAAAAAAAAAACCATGAAGGTTATTATATATATATGTTGTTTTAATTAATACTGTTAAAATGTGTTTCAATAATATACTTTATTGTACGAATTAGATTACATGAATTTGTTGTTAACCAAAGTTACATTGTTGAAAATACATAGTTTAAAACTATATAGCTTTAGAGCAAACAGAAAGAATAATTAAAGAAAGGGATATGTTAAACAAACAACAACAAAATAGTTGTTCTTGTTACAGAAAAGTCATAATTTGTTTTTTAGGTTATGTTTTGTTTCAGGTTTTTAATAGTGACCATGTAGCAGCAAATATATCTGGGTGTGCAATTTTGCCATCTCTGGCCTTTAATTGTTCGAGCTTCTTTAAGAATGTGGCTAGGTGCTTTGTGGTATTGTCTCCAAGGCAGAAAGTACACCTGGTGCACTAGAAACTATATAAACAAAAAGTTGCTGCACGAGCTGCTGGTATTGTGCCTTTACTGAGTACCTCTAATAGGTTATCAAGTGTGATGTTATTTTGTCTATATGTGTTAATCATAATTTCTCGGGTATTTGTTAGGCCTATGCAGGTGTGAAATACGTGCTGTTGTGTTTCTTCTTCCCTGTGGCACAGGGAACAAACAGCATCAATTTTGTTGTAAAATCTGCGGTATTTAAGGAAATAGGAGGTAGGTAGAGCATGAAGATTTACCTTTAAAAGAAAGTCAAAAAATTTGGGTTCCATTGACCACTTTTTAAATCGCTGCATCAAAAGACTATTGTTTATATTTAGCATGGGTGAGTGAGGATATGAGGTTATGTCTGGGTATAGCATATTATAAATAGTCCAATAGGTGTATCTACCAACACCCAAAAAAAGACACCTGATCATAAATGCTTTGAAGTTGGTTTACGAGCAAAGACAAATATCCGTGTGAAGGTGGTGGTCAGTCTGTGGGTGTTATTTGAAGAATGCATTCAAGGGCTGGAAAACTTCTTATCAGTGCAGCTAGGAAATTAATACTTTTTTGTTCGTGAAAAATTTGTATGGAGTGAAGACCTAATCCATTTCTAGTTGTTGGAAGACTAAGTTGTTTTACAGAGATGGAGACTACTTTTCTGTGCCATAATAGCTAAATAGTTTATATGCAAAATTGGATTAATTGAATAATAATATTTTTACTTGATAAGTAGCAAAATCTTTTGGTACTTGTGAATTTTCAAATAAACCAAGATGGCAGCTCGTATTTTTGATAAATCTATAGTTTTGGGGCCCCCAAAAAAATGTTTACAAAAAAATACCTGCTAGGAAACATCATAATTAATAATTACATTTTATTTTTTACTAATGTTATTTTTTAAAAAAAAAATTATTGTGGAAAAATTAATAATATTTACAATTTATTTTCTTTTGGATTTACTTATTAACAGAATAATGAAAAATATATATATGTACATTATTTACACTTTATTCATAATTAGCAGCATGCAGTCATATCGTAGCCATTAATGCAAACTTTTTGGGAGGACAGAATCCCATATCTTTAAAAATAGTACACTGCATGACATTCTGTGATAAGCAGGCCCCAAATTTTTATCATTATGACAATTTACCAAAAAAAGTGCTAATAACAAGAATACACTGAATTGAACCCAAGTACAACAATGTTAAATGTCTCATCGTTTTCCACGTTATAAGTTAAAAAAATTGAAATAAAGCTTGATGAAATTTATCAGAATGTTTTTTTTTTTTTTTAAATTTAACAACTGATTTTTTAATTTTGTTTTAATTTAACAACTAACACATCTTAGGTAGATTATAGATCCTCAAAACTGCATTTATCAAAAATATGGGCGGCCATGTTGGTTTACTTGAAATCACAATTACCAATATTTTATACAATTTATTCAATTGTATGAAAATAATATTTTTTACTAATTTATTAATTTCACAGTAATTTAAAACATACCATTATTATAAATACTTCTGAATAATTTTGTTCAACGGCAGTGTTATTTCTAGCACAACTATTCTTCAATCTTTCTATGTAATTAACAACAATACTTTTTTTTATCTGAAAGATCTTTCACATTTTGTAGACTGTTGGTGACCATTTATTATTACATAAGATAAATTTTTTCAAAAATATGATTTTGTTTATTAAAAAAATTATTTATTAGTTTATTTATTTTTACTTGCATCAGCTAAAAAAAGAATCAGAATGCTGAAAGGAACGGTTAAGTTTTATCTTTTTAAAAGAACATACTTTTCTTAACATTCTGATGTCTGGAATAAATCAAACTTTTATTTTTATGATCATACAAAGTATTGCCCAATTCTAAAATTTTGTCAATACCTTTAGATTTTATAACAATATTTTTTTTTTTTTTAAAAAGATACCTCTGGAAATGGTAATGTAGAAAAAGAAGTAGTTGCATAAAGGAAACATAGAAATAGTTAATAAACACAAACACAATTTAAACAATTCTAAAAGAAATAAAATAAAAATAAAAATTAGATTAACCACTAGAACACTTTCTTGAAAAGTATGTCAAATGAATCATTTTAATCAGTCAATCAATAGTATTCTGCCCTGTAGACAGGTGTGTAGAGAAATCTCATAACCATTTCATCCATTTCTTTATTCACTGATGCTCATTGTCCAAATCTTTAATTCCACATATATCACTTTATCTCTTATTTCATCTTGTAAGGTCAATCTTTTCATTTCTTTTATTCCTTCTAAACATACTTCATTAATCCATTTCTTTTTTTTTTTAATGTATGTCCAATGTAGTTTCTCTTTCCATATAATTTCCTCATCCAGTCATCTTTTTTTATTTGTTCTCTCCTCAACTTTCTCATTTGTCATTTTATTTATCCAACTAACTTTCTCCATTCTTTTCCACATTCTTTTTAAAAAAACCCAATCCAGTTTTAATTCTTTTACTCATTATTAATGTTTTTCAACCATATAAAAATATATTCCACACATAGCAATTTTTTTTTAATTCTCTTTTTAAAGATCCACAAAATATTTTCTTTCTTTTAATAAACATCTCCTTCACCAATACTATCTTTTAACTTCATCTTCAGTTCTCAATCAATTAACTTCCCAAATATCTAAATCCGTTCACCTGTTGATCTATCTTATTATGAATATCATCTTGTATTCTTTTTGTATTTCTTCCTATCCCTAAAGATTTTATCTTCTCAACATTAATCTTCATTCCATATATTCTTCCTCCAATTTATTCAACATATTCTGGAGATATGTGATTGATTATATTTTTATATAAACATAGTTTGTTACCTTGCTGGTTATGAAAGTTTTGTTGAATTAAAACAGCAGAATGATTAATTATTTAATCTATTAATTATTGAAACATTCTTAATGACTTTTTAGCAAAAAACTTGAAATGTTTACAAATATAAATGTTATTTTTATCTACATAAACACATACAAACAGAGGTAGAATTAAATAAATAAGCGTTTATAATGTAAATAAATGTTATTAAATAATATCCATATAAAAATTTGATTATTTAAACTTATCCCAAATTGTGTAAAATGTTATAAAATTCATAAAATTTTTTTTGTTTTTTGTTTGTATGATTGGTAATCTATAGTATTTTTTTTTTTTTAATATTTAAAATTTTTTAGTGCAATTATTATCAATTGAATAAAAATGGCATAATAATAATCATAATATTTTAAAAAAAATGAAGATAATTTAATTCCACGGTGTTATAAAGATTTTATACGCATATACTATTGCTTTGAAATTAAGATAATTGCTTAATATGCTTATTTTTATTTAAACTAAATGTTACTCAGTATTTTAGTAATTAATTAACAGTTAAAATAATTTACCACCAAACAATTAATTAGTTCATTTAAAAGGAATAAATAATCAAGTTAAAATAAAATAAATGTCAAAACTTTAATATATTTATAATATATTACTTATGTAATATCCACTGAGGCTATAACCTCGATAATATGCGTGTAAAAATGCGATAGTAGGGACCT
This sequence comes from Epiperipatus broadwayi, assembly GCA_028023455.1. Lineage (NCBI taxonomy): Eukaryota > Metazoa > Onychophora > Udeonychophora > Euonychophora > Peripatidae > Epiperipatus > Epiperipatus broadwayi. The sequence continues at coordinate 25,587,608 of JAQFVV010000002.1, forward strand.
CTACAGGTGTTTTAACCACAAGCTTACGCTATGGAAGCTTGTGGTTAAAACACCTGTAGAGGTCCCTACTATCGCATTTTCACACGCATATTATCGAGGTAATGTGCGTTTAATAAATTTATAATTACAACTTTAAATATATTACTTATGTAAATGATCATTTTATTATTAATTAGCTTTGTTTATTTTGGTCTCCTATTTGCTATTCTTTTTTTTTTAATGACCACTTGATTTTTTTGAAATGAATGCTAACTTCATTTTTTAAAATTAAAGAATAGCAAACTATCCATCGATTCATAAACATGGACTGCCTCGGTGTACCCCCCCCCCCATCCGAAAACTTGCATATAAGCACGTTTAGTCATCTGAGAAATCGTCCAGTTTTTAGTTCAAATTTTAAAAAAATTAGGTGTAAATTATTATATTTTTTATAGAACTAAATCTCTTTGTTTATATATATAGTCAACATATCATCACCGTTGTTTTTATTATAACAGCAACAATATTTTGTCCAATATATTTATATAATGGCAGGTATTAAAATGAAAAAGCAATACTAATAAAAGCCGTATAATAATTTGAAAACTTCCAATATTTTTCATGAATAAAATAAGCTGAGAAAAAGCAATAATGTGATACATTGATTAGCTGCGAGTGTTTAAGAATTGGAAGTCAGAGGAATTATTGTACTATTAGACTAGGCGGAAGAAGCCCATATATTTAAGATATTAAACCACTAAACATCACATGATCTCATAGTGGTGGCTATGGTTGTTAAAGAGCCAAAGACACCAAAATGTATGGGTACTGAATTGAGTTCAGACCCATATGACTATATAAGCTATTGAGCTTGGATTGAAAATATTAATTGTGTTTTCAATTTCATTCTCATAGTTTTGTAATTAAATAGAGTTAAAAGGTGGGTGCTGGAGGGTTGCATTAGATCCTAAGATCTAGGTGCTCTCAGATCCAAGGCTCCTCACTGATGAAGGCCACAAGCCAGAAACTAGTCTGGGGATATTGGATGAGTAGGCACTAGATAGGGATTTTATGCACAAGCCTTCTGGCATCCATTGATTGCTCTTGTTAGCACAAGATGGCACTACTATATGGAGAGTGTTGTTTTGTTTTGAATTGTTTAATAACAATTATTGTGCTAGTATGAGATAGTGATCATGTGATGTTTAGTGGTTTAACACCAATCCTGCCTAATAGGATAGTGGTGGCTATGGTTGTTAAAGAGCCAAAGACACCAAAATGTATGGGTACTGAATTGAGTTCAGACCCATATGACTATATAAGCTATTGAGCTTGGATTGAAAATATTAATAGTGTTTTCAATTTCATTCTCATAGTTTTGTAGTTAAATAGAGTTAAAAGGTGGGTGCTGGAGGGTTGCATTAGATCCTAAGATCTAGGTGCAGTGCTCTCAGATCCAAGGCTCCTCACTGATGAAGGCCACAAACCAGAAACTAGTCTGGGGATATTGGATGAGTAGGCACTAGATAGGGATTTTATGCACAAGCCTTCTGGCATCCATTGATTGCTCTTGTTAGCACAAGATGGCACTACTATATGCAGAGTGTTGTTTTGTTTTGAATTGTTTAATATTTAAGATATACTAAATATGTGTGTATTTTATCTTGGATAAAATATAAAGGTCAAGCGTTGGTGGTGGAGAGGTCAGCACGACTACCTAACAAGCAGTTGCCCCTGGTTAGCGGGTTGGCTTCCCGGCCGATGCTATGACACATGAAATATATATATATAAAGGTAAACCATGGTCCTATTATCCATAGGATGTCATTCTTTCTGTATTTATTATGAAACCATATTATTTTCATTTAAGTTGGCACATTAGCTGTCATCTGAATAATCTTGATTAATTTAAGATCTAATATTTACTAGTTAGATAGCCATTTGCTGACCACCAAAAAGATAGCTAGTTGGGAGTCAAATGCCGATGATAGTTGAAGCTGCAGAAGCACTAATCATTACATCTTTAGATTTTTTTTTGATAAGTTAATAAGTAATGATTATTATAATTGTCTTGCATTTTTATAACCATAATGTATAAATATTATTATTATTTTGCTATTAAGGAAAAGATAAATATAGTAATTATTCTGAATTTTTTAGTTTCCATTAAAAAAAAAAAAATCATTTAAAAGTCTTAAATTCATCTTGACTGAAAAATAAGTAAGTTGTTTAAATATTTACTTGAAATTTTCTTGTGTTTATTTTACTTAAGGAAATGTTAGATAATACATATTTGTTTTTTATTTGAATTTTTTTTTTAAAAAAAAAAAAGAGGAGGAAAAACTAGAAGTAAACATATGAATATGAAAGTGCGTGTGTATAGAATATGTGTGTATGTAAATAGTTGAAATTAATTTCATTAAGCGTAAAGAATGAAATAACCCGATGAATAAATGCAGGGTGTATAAATCTGATGACATAAAAATTTATCAAAACATAAATTGAAATTTGGATTTATAAAGTTAACCATCCTTCTATATGCTCACATGGTATTGGTTTTTAATATTTAAAACAAGTTACGATTTAACTGCACACAAAAGATAACAAATATATACAGAATGAAAATTATTTTTTTTTATGGAGATTAATTATACCACACAGATTATCGACTGTCAAGTATTCACTTTGTGCATTTAGTTTGTGATCTTCAGAATCTGGAGATCAAATTATTGGCATTTTATGAATATTGTCCATTGAAGCTATTTCGAACATTCATTGAATTAGATTGAGAAAGAATGTTACATTTTTATATTTAATTGAAACTTGTAAATCTTAATTGTCTTGAGTCTATTATAGTATCTTTGTTGTTTGTATTTTTTTTTTATTTGTTTCATCATATGATTGCTTCTTGGATTTTTATTATTATTAAATTTGATTTTGAGCTGTGGTTGATTTGCATGTCTTATTTGTAGATGGTATGTAAAGTGTATTCTCCCCTCCCCGCGAGTATTCTATTTTTAAAAGATAGGATTGATCAGTGATAATAGAGTTTTGATTGGCTGAATGAAGAAAAATTCATTGCATTTTTTGTGAATTTAAGATAATCAATTTTTTGAGAAAGGTAAATCTTTTATTTCATCATTGCCATACTATGCAACAGATTGTTTTCATTGTCATTAATTTGATTCATTATTTTTTTTCCTCAAGTTTTTCACTAATATTACCATAAGTGAGGATGGGATTTTTTTTTTTTAGGAATAGAATGATTCTCTACTACCAGCTGATATCCTGATAAGTTTTTACCATAGCATATATTTGGCCAAGCTTAAAAAACATGCATAATTTTTGAAATTTTTTCTCATTACATTGTGCTGCTACTTATCCAAATCTATATTTGATGAGAAAACTCTCAATCATTAGGACAGAAAAGCTAGATTTTTTTTGATGGAGTTTTAACCCAAAAACAAAGCTACTTTTGTAATTTTTTCCACCTGTGGTTACTCTATTGTTCAAAGTAGTTGATAGTGAAGAACTTTGAATTGCAATACCCAAAAAACATAATCCTTTTTTTTTAACTTTTAACAATGACTGGTTATATCTTTTGTTCTATCATCTATAGTTTAGCGGACTTCATTACATGACTTTATCTTACATATTGCTGTTATAGCAATTTTTTTTTTTTCAACATTTCTATGCCATTTACTGTAAACTTCAGTAAATAATAATAGATGCCTATCCTGTGTTGTTCTATCCAATATTCCCAGACTAATTTCAAGCTTATGACTTTCATCAATGAGGAGCTTTGGATCTTGAATTAGTGCTTCTGGGCTTTTAGGATCTAATGCACTCTCCTTCCATCATATATTTTTTACTTTTCTGTTGCTCAAACTAAAAAAAAAATAATTTTCAATCTAAGCCAACTTGCCTGCATATATTCATATAGATGTGAAACCATTTTCAGTTTCTATATATTATGGTACCCTTAGTTTTTTTGATAACCATGAACACCTTTACCTTGTAGCCAGGGATTGGTAGAATTTAATAAAATTTTACTTGATTCCATCACATAACTTTAGCTTATACGTTGTTTTATAGCAGCATTTTTCACCATCTTTACGGCACTTATTGTAAGCTTTAATGAGTAATAATAGATGTCATATGATAGGTAATGGAAGGAGAGTGCATTAGATTCTAAATATCCAGATATTCTGGTCCAAGCTTCTTACTGATGAAAGCCGTAAGCTTAAAATTAATCAGAGTATTGGATAGGATATGGATTTAATAAGCACTATCATCTGGCATCTATTATTACTTACTAAAGCTTACAGTATGTGGCACTGATCCGGTGAAAAATTATGCTGCTGTAACAACAATATGTCAGATAAAGTCATGTAATAGAGTCAGATGATGTTATATTGGTTTATACCAATTTTTGGCCTCAAATCAGAGGTGCTCATGGCTTTCAAAAAACTAAGGACACCATAATATATAGAAACTGAACTGGTTTCAAATCTATATGATTATGTAAGCAAGTTGGCTTAGATTGAAAACATTTAGGTTTTTAGTTTGACAGCTTGATAATATAATGGAGATAAAAGATAGGAAATGGAAAGAGGGTATATTAGATTCTAAAGGTCCCAATGCAATGGCTCATGATCTAAAACTCCTCACTGATGAAAGCCATAAGCTTGAAACTAGTCTGGGAATATTGGATAAGACAGCTCAGGATCTGGAATATATTATTACTTACTAAATCTTACAGTGAATAGTATAGATATAGCTAAAAATTATGCTGCTATATCCATAGTTCAGTAGATAAAATTCCAAAAGCTTTACATTTTCTATATAGTTCAATACTTTTCCATGCATCTAAGTAATTTTTCAAAATGGTAATTTGTAGTGAGTAAAATTGAAAGGGGGGAGGGTAAATTCTAGCATTATATTTATTGCATAAATTGGCAGTTGAATTTTTTCTTATAATCTCAGGTTGGCTGGGATTTTGAGCATTTTTTTAAAAATTAAAACTGGGACTAAATTGTTTAATTTCTTAATTTCATAAATCAAACTAAGCTTGATATATTAAGATTTTGAACATTTTTTTAAAAACTACTACTGCTATGAAATTGTTGAATTGCTAATTAGTTTCAATATTCAAAATCATATTATTATCAGATGATTATCAGGCTGATTCTACAAAACATTATTTTTAAGGCCTAAGTTTATATTTTTGTGAACAGAGATCTCTTTAATATAAATTCCATTGGAAGTCTTATTTTTTGTTTAATTGTTCATTGACAATATGCCCCTTTTATTGTTGGAATTTGGTTTTTGTTCCAAACTTTTTTTTTCCATATGTCATAGCATCGCGAGAACCCGGGACAACTGCTTGTAAGGCAGCTGTGCTGACCACTCGACCACCTATGCTTGACTTTGTTCTGAGCTTTTTGGATAATATATATATTTTGCTAATGTCAATTAAAATTCAAACTCATTTGCATATGTGTACAATAAATCACAACAGTTTTCATTCACAAAGCTATGAGTATAGCAAACCTATTACATATTATAGTATAATTATAGCTTCACTATTTAATGCGAATAAAGGTAGCATATTTATAATTAATTGACTTTAGTATTATTTTGAAGTTCCAAATCAAGGGATATATTTTGTTTCTTGTTTCAATTTGATTTCAACAGCAGTTGGCAGGGATTTATTAGATAATATTATAAATAAATATTTCTTAATTACTGAATAACAGATATCCACTAAAAATTAATTGAAATAGTTAAGGCTTTACTTCATTAGCATATATATATATATTGATTAAAAATTAATTTAGCAAAGTTGCTACCAATCTTATCCTTTTATAAACTACATGGTTAACTTTTTTTTCTTTAATTTATTCAAGTAAATTTTTATTTTTTTGTTTCTTTAATAGAACTCTATTGAAATTGTAGATCTTAAATTATACATTATTGAATTCACATTTTATCATTTAACTTATAATGAAATAAATTTTATATTTACATAGAAGCATAGTATCCAATATATTATTAAAGAACTCCAATTATTTCTGATATATGATACCATATGGTATTGTTAAATGTAAATTTGTTCAATATTTATAAAGAAAGTGAATGTTAAAATAAATAAATATCTGACGTTTGATTATCCTACAGTTCTAAAATTAATTAACAAACCCCCCCCATTTAAAGTTAATAATGATTTTTCATTTTTGAATTTAATTTTCTGCATTTTTTATTATTAGTCATCTGATTATAATAATATTTTCTTTTCAAATTGCAATATACTTTAAGATATTTTTTTATGCTGGACCTCAACATCCAAGTCTGGTTTTTGACTAAAGAACTTCCAAGGTATTTAAATTGGTTCATATATTTAAGTTAGTAATCATCCAAGATATGTCGCTGAAATATCCCCCCCCCCCCAATTAAAACAAAGTATTTAAGTTGCATTAAAAACATTTTGTAGATCATTTTCTGAAATGGAAAGTATATTCCAGTATCAACACATTATTAATCTAAGACTTAGAAGATAATGTTCTTGTTTTGTTTGTAATTGAATTGAATTAAAAACTGTCAAATTTTTGATGTTGTATCTGATATCTGTCTCATGAATCCACTATAACGTTTTAAAAGTTACTTTCATGAAAATGGTAAATTGAAACTAGTCCATTTTGGTAAAATTCAAAATTATGGGAATTGTTTGAAAATTTTTACTTTAGGCTTTTTTAGAATATTTATTTAATTGACTCTTAACTGTGCAAAAATAAGTCCATTGACTACTATCTAGTCTTACATTACAGATGACAGCTGATTCTATTCATACCAGTGCTCTTCTATAAATTAACTGGAATCTCTCAATTACTCTGCTTTTAATGTCCAACTTATTTATAGCTTTTATAAACTTTTATTGTTGCATAGTATATTTTACTTTTAATTACTAGATTTTTTTTTCCAGTTAAAACAGATGAAGATTTGCTATTTTTATTATGAATGACTAATAAAAATTATTAATACAAAGGATTTATTTTATCTTCTTAATAAAGCTGCTTTTTTAATGCAATAATATAGTTTTTTGCTTCAGTTATTGCTCATTTCATTCATGAAGTCTTGTTTTTTCCAATTGTTTATTCTACTATACATTAATTTTATCTTAATTTCACCACCCCCCCCCCCCCCTAGATTTTTATTTTATGCCTTCCATTCTTTGTTAAATTTTCTGTACATTCTCATATTATCTGCAACATTTCTACATCATATATATATCTTCACTATTTTGTTAATCGTCTTTTTTGTTTCTGTTATGCTGGCTTTTTAAAAACCTTGTCTATATTTTTATTTTTCACTTTGTTTTTTTTTTTTAATATTTAGCATATTATACATATTTATTTTCTTAAATATAATGAATATGAAAAAAAAAAATTCCTATAATCTTTCAAGTCAAAGCTATCAGATTCATTTAAACATATTGTATTATAATTGATTATGCCAGCATAATAATTTCTATTAAAATTTTGTGTATTTCATTCATTCTCAGCTATTTCACTTTTTTTATTATTGGCATGCTGGTATAAACGAGTGATTTCTGAAATTATTGACCAATGAAAATTAATGATTTAAATTTTAAAATTTAATTATAAATAGTTTACTGTGACAATTTTGAGAAGTTAAGCAATAACTAGCCATAATGTTCGCATGTGAACATAAGCAGCATTAACTGTATTAAGAATCATTTGTTATATTCATCAAAAATCAAAGAACATAAAGAGTTGTAGTTTATTATTTTACTTTTTAATAAACCCATTTTACATATTTTTAATGATATTGGTAAAATTTGAAAATGATATGTTATCATTATTTCAGGTATCAGTTTTATAAACTCATGAACAATTTACGTTATTCAGTTTAAAGACTTTTAGAACTTTCATCTAAATATGGAGATTTAGCATTCTATTGTGCAATTCATTGGTTAAGCAAAAAGAAATGCTTCAATGTTTTTCTTAATTAAAATCCATAAGGAATTTCTTGTTATAAAAATTTTTATTATATAAAAGTTATACAAACTTTCTTTAAAATAATTTTGACGTTATATTTTGTATTACATTCGATGTTTCTTAATTTTTTTGTGTGAATGGTGCAACCCATTTTATGCAGACAAGTTTCATGTACCTATTGCTCAAAAAAAAAAAAGTCCATTCTTGTTTTAGAGTAAAAGATAATTTTAAGCATCATTAAATTCAGATGTACCAGATGTATACGGCCTAAATAGGCCATGGTTTATTTAATTTGTTGTTTTAACAAAAAAATTTTAACATTTAATTTAAATTAAACAAAAGATTTTAATATTACATAAATAAATGTGAGAATTGCACACCATCCTGAAAGATCATTGTTTTGACTTTAATCATATGCTAACCAAAACCAAATGTAAATATGGTACTATGATATCTTTTCCCCTCACTAAATATCACATTTCAAACATGAATTTATATACTATAATCACATTTTCTTTATGATTTTCTTTGTGATTTAAATACTATACCTTTGTAATTAAAAGCACATGCAGTGATTTATTCTCAAGTGTTTTTTATTAATTGTGGAATCACTTTCTTCACATAAATATAATTTTTTTATAAAAATTGGTTATGAATTTGACACATGACAGCCTTATGAATAAACATACATTCACCAGTCAGACAACCTAGGAAATAGGGATTTTATATATAAGATCAAACGTGCATGTGCGCTTTTTATATCATTCTTAAATCTATTTATTCACCTGAAATATATTTTTGTAACTTGAAATTTTTAATATGTAAATTCTCCATTTGTAAATAATATCTTTCTTCTGTTGCTTTACTACACAATTCCAATCCTCACTATCTTTATAGAATTTTTTGCCATTATCATATTTACTAGATAATAATCTTGAATAGTCATATTTCTTGAAACAACTTGATTACTGATGACCTATCATTTATTGATTTACTATTTTTAAATTCTTTTTTTACCCTTGATTCTATAACAATATATTACTTTTTTTTATTTTATAAGAATTACATCCCGCCTTTAAATTTAAAAAAAAAAAAAGCCAACTGATAACTTTTTTGGTAATTTAATTTAATTTAATCATGGGCCTTACATTCTCTATACTTATACTACTATAATATTATTTAAGTCTAATAGTCTTGAATTTGGAAGAGAATTTGATTGGAGGTAATAAATTCCGATAGATAATACCCCCCCCCCCATTTCTCAACCAAATCAATTTAGTTGGAATTGATGTTATTTATTATCGAGAGTCAGCTTGAAATCTAAATGATTTAATAATGTAAAACTAATATTTATCAAACTTAGAAATTATTGCTTTTTATATATGTTTCTTATATATATAAACACGTGATCTTCATTACTAATAATTTTTCTTTTTGGGTTTGTATCTCTTATCAAAAAATATATACAGTATATAAAATTAATTCCACTTTTATGGAATTAAAAAGTAAATTATTTGAAATAGATATATTAAAAAAATGATTTTCTGATATTCCTAATTGTAACAACATTCTTAATTAGTAAGGGGAATAATATTTTGTTGGATATTATGAGATTTAATTAGAGGGGATTTGAACCCAGACTTTCAAGCTTCCTTCAGTCATTCACTCCATCTTATACGACTGATATACATGATCGCATGCATACATGCGAAAAAAGATAAATGATCTACAATATCCATATTTCATGCTGAATCAGCACTCATCAGTTGGTCCGGATCATCATCTCTCTCTCACACACATACACATATATAATCAGTATTTGGTTTATATTAAGATAGCAAATCTTCAAACTTTAATGGACAGGTTTCAATTTTCTCGACTCTCCAGCACTTTTGCCATCCGTATCATTGAAAATCTGATGATGGTGTGTTCTAAGCACTGTCCATTAAATTTTGAAGATTTGCTATCATAATATAAACCAAACATTGATTATATATATGTGTGAGGGAGATGATGATCCGAACCAATTGATAAGCGCTGGTTCTGCATGAAATATATATATATTGCAAATCTTTTTTCTTTTTTGCATGTATGTGGTCATGAAGGGAGCTTAAAAGTCTGGGTTCAAATCCCCTCTAATTATATCTAGCTTAAAATATAAATACAGTACTGTACATGTATTTAATTATTACTTATTATTAGATTGTAATTATTGTTTATTAATAAAGAAATAGTGAGTCTTGTTTTTTAAAAAAAATCTCCCTTTTTTTTTAAATAAATATTTTTTTAAAGTGGGAAAAGGATGTGTGGGATGGATGAGGGAAATATAGATTATTTTTTTAAATGAAATCTTTTTTAAAAAATAATCAACTAGGTTATATTCTATTTTTTGTTTTTGCACGTGTTCTTGTGCCCCTCCCCCATCGTAGAATATGAACTTATTTACTTTATTTTATGCACAGTATTCAGATGCCCACACAAATATATTAAACTGAAAATACAATTTTAATAATTTGGAGTTAAAATAAAAATATATAATAACTATATGTGTGATAGTCTTTGCTGCCATCTATAACAGCAACCATGATCCCTACTCAAAAGGCAGATGAAGAAACTAATCAATAGGATACTATAATCTATATTTTATCACTGACCGTAATTTAACATTGCTATCTACAAATTTCAGTATATTTTAGTATATTAGTATGTAGTTATTTGAAAGGAAAAAAAAGAACGATTAAAGTATGTATTATTTCCAAGATTAACTGTTAAATTACAAATGGTTTTCCATTTCTTTAATTTATTACTGTTAAATTATTTCTTATTCTTTTATCGTGTTTTATTTTTTTATTATTATCGTATTTTATTTTATTCGCTTTCGTTCAGAGCACAAGGAAAGTTGTTGATTAGGGTTAATTATTATTTGCAGAATAGTGATATTTTCTTTATTCTGATTGGCCAAAAAGCTCCATGATGTAAAGTTGACTGAATCTATTTTCTGGAATTGCTATGTGTAAGAAGTTCCATTTTCATCATCCAGCAGTTAGGTTGGAAAGTTATGTTTTCTAGAAGTAATCAAAGTGAAACAAAAAGATGAAAATAAGAACTTGTTTTCAGTCTATGCTAATAAATTTATACTACTAAAAGAACAAGCTAAAATTCATTCCAGCATTAAACTAAGATTTAGAATTTACTTTTGATCCTCAAGTCAAGCTGCATTCACACCATAACTATAAAGAGGTATAATACAAAATGAAAAGTATTGGAAGTTGTTTTAAACGTTAATTTCATTAGTAGTAAAATCTAATTTAAACTCTGTAGAATTAGACATTCATTATACATGTAGAAATTGCATTTTTAATAAGAATTTCATAGCATCAAATACAATATGACTACTGCTATTCAATTAATAGTAAATGTAAACTTTTATAAAGTAAAAGTTATTTCATTAAATATTCCCAGTATTATCGGTTTATTCTCAAATTCATTAACATTATTGTGGGGGGGGGGGGATAAAACTTTACAAATAATTAAAAGGCAGTTTAAAATTATAGTTTAGCATATAAATAAACAAAAATGTTATGGTCTACAAAATTAGAATTAAGAAAATAAATTAATTTTCATTTTAACTGTTTGCAATATATTTTATCTTAGACAAATATATGAGCACACACACACACACACACACAACCGTTACTTTTTAATATATATTAAGTAAATAAACTAGTTAGAAACAAGAAACGGCAAAGAATGACAGTTTCTTCCTCCTACAATAATATTTCTTATTAGATGTTATCAAATTGAATAAAAATTTTAGTCTAATTCCCCTAGTGTATTTTACAAGAGTTTTTTTTCCTTTAGAACTTGGAAATAATATTTTGATATTGACATGTCGGTTGCCATCAATTTCATCTTATATTACTGCTTCTCGATAAAAAAAATTATGATAAAACTTTTAAAAAATATATGTAAACAAAAAAAAAAGAAAGTAAGACAAAATAGAAAATAGCACCGATAAGAAAAGTATACAGAAACTTTTCATGAAAGTTTGATAGAAGAGAAAAGGCAAATCACAAAATAGATTTTGAGATATTGCATTGATAAGCAATATATTAATAAATTTTACTTTTTAAAAATGAAAATACAATATAAGATGTGTTATTAAACAAGGCAAAACTCTCTCCCTATAGTAGTGCCACCCTGTGCCAGTCAGAGTAATCAATGGATGCCAGAAGGCTTGTGCATAAAATCCCATCTAGTGCCTACTCATCCAATATCCCCAGAGGTAGTTTCTGGCTTGTGGCCTTCGTCAGTGAGGAGCCTTGGATCTGAGAGCACTGCACTTCACTGACGAAGGCCACAAGCCAGAAACTAGTCTGGGGATATTGGATGAGTAGGCACTAGATGGGATTTTATGCACAAGCCTTCTGGCATTCATTGATTACTCTGATTGACACAGGGTGGCACTACTGTATGGAGAGAGTTTTGCCTCATTTAATAACAATTATGTGCTAGTTAAGAGATGGTGATCATATGATGTTTAGTGGTTTAATATAAGATGTGGTTGATAATTTTTTTCTCTCTGTTCATCATAGGATTTGTGTCATTTATTATTCTTATTAATCATTAATAGGCCAGCATTTGCTACAATTTGCTTATTAAATAGAATTTAGTTAGTTTTTAATATATATTTTTTTTGTAATGAGCATATATTAATAAATAAATGTTAGGTTTCTTAGTCAAGATTTATTAATAAAGTGATTTTCCATCTCTGCTTGATTATCATAGAACTGTCATATTGGAAATAATCTAATTCATAGAAAATATCAACAAATCATTTGATATGAGCTTGCGCAGGTGATTGGCATCACTCCAAGGTTACTGATATTGCCTGAAATATATATATTACAGTATGTTTATTTTTTTCACGTAATATGGCAGCCATAATGGATGTTTTAGTATAGTGATTGGAGCTATTTCCCCACATTTCTTTCTATTATATATAACATTTCTGTTGTGTTTTTTTTTCTCGTTTAATCTAACCTTTTTAAAATTATCAAATCAGTTTGAAAAGAGCAGAAATTAAATGATATATTTCACAAATATTCATTTTTAGAAATATGAGATTTTGTAAAATTGAAATTTTACGCTGTAATTTTATATATAGCAGTAAAATATTATATTGAAAATCACTAATGTTATATATATATATATCATTTTTTAACCATTTTAAACAGAAAATTACACACACGCAAATATATATATACACTCACACATTTTAAAACTGTTCTTTATAATTTGCTGTCTAGTAAAGTGTCATATATCGTAAATGCAGCAGTCTTCTCTACTAGGAAATATAAAATTACTTCAATTAAACATTGAGATCATAACAAAATAAAAAATAAAAAACCTCTACAAAATATTAGTATTAAGCAAAGTTGATGAAATTGTACTTCAGAAGATTCACATTTTGTTTACAATGTGCATTTTAAATATCGGGAATTTGTACTCAGATTTTCAAGCACCCTCCATCTATCCACACTATCTCATATAACTGATACAAAATCCCTAACTTTAGATTTGTTTTTTATCAAACACATTTTGGCTTTTAATAATTTAGGAAACAACCTCTATTGAAAATAGCTCAAATAATGTAAACAGTTACCATATGAATAAGTAATATTTATATATTGCAATGTTTATAAATCTCTCCTATTTTTGCCTCTTCCTATACTTGTAGGAGCTATGCAACAGGATAAAACAGGTTTGAAAATTTTAGATTAAACTATCAATTTTAATTCAAGAACAATTTGGATTTATGAACTTTTTTTTTGCATATGTCAAATGCGTTGATAGGGAAGCGAACCCGGGTCAGCTGCTTGGAAAGCAGCTATGTTAACCACTAGGCCACCAATGCTTGACTACAATTTGGATTTATGAACTTATTGGAAATATTTACTACGTTTAACTATTCTTATTGCAAAGCACTTTCAAAAATATACTAAAAACTGATATTACCTTTATTGATCTAATCTTATTTTACAATTCTATTTGAGAACATGGCTTTCTTTTAAAATCATCAAAGTTCTTAAATGCAAAGAAACTATTAACTTGTAGTAAATACAAAATTTTACGTAATGGTCTCCTATTCTGTTTAATTCTCTCATTTACTTTATTTAACATATTGATCAGGATATTCCAAGAGATAGAATGTAGAATATTTACATTTACTTATGACATTGCCTATTTTTCACAAAATAGATCTTTTCTAAAAATAAAAAAAATTCAATAGCGATATGAAAAGTTAAAGAGTGACGTATTGCTCTTAATCCTACAAACTTTCTATTTCATCAGCAGAGAAATGTTTTAAGACTGAATGTAACTTTTTGCAATAATAGGCTAAAGTATGAATCTATCTCATACTATTTAAGAGTAATCTTGGACCATAAGTTTATTTATCTTTTTTATTTATAAAAAAAAATAATCTAAAATTATACCTGGAAACAATATTCATGATAATTAGTTCTTGGTTGTGATTGAAATACGTTATGGATAGCTTCCTTACTTTTACCATATTTTACAGCTAGATGCTCTGCATCTGATTGGACAAAAAATATTTGAAGTAAAATTTTGGATATAGTATTAAATATTAGTCCAAGAAATATTCATAAATTGAAGTCCATTTTCTTGCAGAGGTTTTTCATTCTTTCACTCAACACACCACCAAGTATTAGAAGACAAATTGCTTCACTAGAAATCCATGAAAAATTATTAAAGAAGTCAAAATTTACCACTTATTCAAGACGTAGTTCTACTATTATCATCTTTTTAAAATGTTCACCAGGAAACTTTTTAAACAACTGAAGAATTATGGTATAAGAAACAGGATTCATGTGAGTACCCAGAGAAATTTCCTTTTGCAGAATTGACAATTAAGCTAGTTGGATTAGATCCTTTTTAATATTAGTGGAATATTTATTAACAGTTTAAGGATAGCTGCTTATCAGCTTCAGAAATGGAATTTTAAAAATCTTTAACATATAGTTATCATAGATTTAAATTATGAACTATGAATAATTGGCTGCTTACTTACATAAGAATTGTAGGACTTAGTAAAGCCACTAGAAAATCTGTTTTCTGATTATTATTTCTTTACATTAATTGATCATCTTTGTAAAGACTTAACTGCCTAAAAATAAATTTTTAGTCTACATAAAAATAAAACATTTTTTTTTTTAGCTAGTTAATCTCCCAAAAAAAATTCTAACTCTGTCTCTTATATAAACGTAGAATTTGGACACTCAATAAAAATTCTTAGGCATGATTCTATAAAGCTATTGATAGAGAATAGCATTGACATTTGCTCAGGAGGTCATGTGAATATGATAGTTAAACACTAAAGTAATAACGTGGCAATAAATATTTCATTATTAAAAGATTATGATGATTTGTTTCTGTCAGTTGGAAAGCAAATCTGGTAAACTTTACCTTTTGAATCCGATACTCTCACTACAGTACAAATATTTGCATCATGATGTAAAAGATTTTTCATATTTTTATTTTATACATTGTCACAAAGTTGTTGATTATACAATGGAGCTGACCAAAATTTTTTATAACGAATAGGATTGATGGAAAAGTCTATCAAAGATATCTTTTAGGTGTCTGGATTTTTTTATTTATTTTTCAATCTCTTTTTTTTTTTAGTTTTATCTACCTCACAATCTTTTTTTTTTCATCTATTTACCAAAAAGCTTTTATTTTTGCAGCTATATATCCATTGTTTCAACATACCCTGTCTTTTACTGAATATTACTATGGAAAATGAACAATAGTATGTCACATGACACGGTTTATAACTTTTTAAAGTTAGTGCGAGTGGAAACTCTTTAACTTGTTATTTTGCTTCGAATATATTGTTCGGTTTTGAATCCATATATGAAGGATACTAAGATAATAGCTCTGAGAAATTAGGATGTAGGTTTTAAGTTTCAACTATGGGTTAGCCCATGCTTTTTTTTTTTTTTTTGATAACTTCTCAAAGATAATAATTGCTGTTTCCAAGTATGCATTTATATTTCAGCAAATGAAATCAAGTCTGTGATGGTGATATAAGATTCTTGATAGCTTGTATAGTTTTTTTTTATTGACAATTTTATTAGTAAAAAAAAAATTATATTTTCTAGTTATGTTCCAGAATGATGATTGGACATTACCTGGTTCTTTGTAAACCACAAGATCATATTACAAGAAAACAAGCTATTTATTTTAACTCTACATTCATGCCAAATTGAATAGTAAACCATCACATTTAATATTAATGACAATATCGCCATTTGTGTCAAAATGTACAGACTAGAAGTACAACAAAGATTTTATAGAGGATATTTTTCATTTTTTTTATTGTTTGAAGTAATATTCCATTGTAGAAGACAACAAGTAGATATGAAATCTCATATCTTTTCACAGATTGGTTCATTGTATCAATAGTTTAATTTATAATTATTATACTTTCATAAGTAGGAATAATATAACAACTTTTGAACTCTATGATTATTTTTCTATTGTGACATCATTCTATCTTTTTTAAAATTGTCAATATTTTAATAATATGATAAAAATAATTAAATGGTTTGTTGATTACATGATCATCTAACATTTAAACATTAGAACTGACAAGTTGAGCTTTGATCCAGAAATGTTTAGCAGAATTATAATTAGTAATATCAATAATGGGTAGCATTTAAAATTTATCAAATGTGAGTTTATGCTATATTTCACCTTTGAAATTAAGTCTTATCGGACATTTGCATTGTATTATACTATAATATTTTGATTACCGTTAAATAAAAATTGATAATAACTTAAAATATCCTGCACGGTTTGGCACTGTTGATAGAACATACAGGAGGTCCCAGGATTGATTCTGGCACTCAAACTGTGGACTCCTAAGCAATAAAGCCATATGTCTTTTTCCTTTTTTGCCCTGAACTGTTTGGTGCTGCAACTTGGGATCGGGAGGTCCAAGAATCGATTCTGGCGCATGCACATCTGACACTTGAATTTCTTATGAATTTCCAAGGAATAAAGCCATTAGACTTTATAACTTAAAATTAAATAAAATTTAATTTTCATTATCAAGATATTTCTTAATTGTATGACAAAATTTTTGAAACTTTGTATATTCAGGAAAATTTCTATGATTAAATATATAAACATGGTTAAAGTTGCAATGGGAAATTTTGAAATGTATTTAAAAATATCATTGATGTAGATTCGACTTGTATACTAAAAAATAGAAAGTAATGTTTATTCTTGTTTATTAATTTGTATGTATATTTTATTCTGAATGTGTTATATTTTTAATGATTATCACTAGAAGGAGTTACCATAAAATAATTTGTCATGTGACAACTAGATAACATCTTGATATGGTTCATATAAAAAATGAAAAGTTTGTTGTAAATAAATTTTAGTTAATTTTAAATTCTTAATTATCAATTTTATTTAAAGTTGATCAATATCTTATATTTGATAATAAATACAATATTATAGATGAATGAATTAGTATATCTTTATTATAATTTTTCAAATTTCTATTTTTTTTTCTCAACTTAAATATCTCACTAATATATAGACATTATTAAAATCTTTTGAGTTATTGTTCTTTTCTATACTTTTAAAATTAGTATATATATTTCTTGATTTCAAAGCTTATCAAGTGTATATGCACAATATTGTATATATATCTTTGCTTTAACTACTTTGCTGCTAGTTAATTATACAATTTCCTATTGGCCTGATGAATTAAAGTTCTAAACTTTTGATTGGTCAATTACAGAATCAGCAGTAAAAATATATTCATCTTTTAATATATTTGTTTTAGTTTTGTTTGTAAAAAGCAAATTAATAATTTGTCAGAATATGAAAGTGAACAAAAGTTTTTTCAAAAATAAATTTCTATTTATAATTATAAAAATATTTTATAGTGGAGAACCTCAAAAGAACATTCGGAACCTATTAGAAAATGTTGAGTAAGTCAATGATTTTCTTTCTCAATTTATGTTCCTGTAAAAGTAAAGAATTTTTTTACTAAAATCTTACTATTTTTCTAAAATAATTATATTTCCAGCATATTTTATCAAATAATTTATAATATGTAAAAAAAAAAAACCACTCTAAAACATTAATCAAAACAAAGAAGTTGGAGTGGTGAAAATTATTGACAAGCGCTCTTTTTTTGTTGAAATGAGAACCAACCAATTAGCATTTAGAAAAGCCTGCCTTCTCCCATTGTTGTAGTTTCAAATTATGATATTATTGATTTTTTATTTGTAAAATAATTTAAGAGAGGGTAGCATCTTATGATGCTTTTTAAGCTTTAAAATAAGCATAAAAATACTGTGGTAATGTAAAAACTGACGGATTTAGAGCAGGTTAAAACCATCAATGAGTTTACTTGGGGAAGTCAGTAAAGCATTTAATATGCAAGCTGTATAGTTCAAGTTTAGAATTATTGCTAATGTTCTTAATCTTACTTACTTTGATGATTAATAGATTGATACCATATTTATTTACATTCGAGTCTTTTTTGTTTATTTATTTAAAGTTTAAAAATAAATAAATAAATTTATTTTTTCAAAATTTGCTTCCTCTCTCCTAAATTCTTTTATTTACCATTTTAATATGAGTATATATTTAATTAATTTAGATCTGTATTGAAGCTATATATATGCTTACATACATATGCTTCATGTCAATTTATATTTAAAACCTTTTAAACCCTATTATATCGAAATTTTAAATTTTATTTTATTAAAAATTGTTTAAAGGCTAATAAGAATTAAATTTTATTTTATTAAATTTACTAAAGACATATGTATGTGTGTGTAGAAAGAGTTAACTGAGATTCTAGAAAATTCTGAAAAACAGATAATTTAAATTCAGTTAATTAAAATTCTTGAACATTTTTGTTTTATAAAATTTATAAAGACAGATTAATTATAGAGCATAAGTTTATTTTTATTTGTTATTGAAACCTTATCTAATTAATGAAAAATAAGGTAATTGCTTTGTATTAAATATATACAAGAATGTTTTTTTTTTAAATATTTGGCCTTGCAGTAAAAAGATATTAATTGATGCTTAATTACTTCAAGAAATGCACCTAGACAAAAGGTATTTGGAATTTGGAAAATTTTTACTAATTAATAGACACATACAGGATTAAATTGTAATTAAACTGATCAAAATTGTTATCAGCAAAAATATATTTTTTTAATTAAAATTAATCTGCATGTCTTTTATATAAATACCTCAGAAAATGTAAAAACAAAGTTTCTTCATGAAAAATTCTTCAAGCTGTTCAGGTAAGGGAAATTCTTCAAAATTGTCAACAAAAGTTTTTAACAAGTCATTAATTATTTGGTTGCTATAAGCCATGCATAATGACCTGTGAATTGGAAGCTTGTGTCCACTTCTCTTTGCTATCTCTGGCAAGCGTAAGTTCGGATTCTCATTAAAGTTGGTGAAATGCCCATCTGAAGTTTGCTGACTCATCTACCTGTACCAATGTTCTCACCTTTATAAGTGAATTCAGCCTGCTGATCTGCCATCTCGTAATCCTAGAAATAAGAAGTCACCTAATCAATTATGCCACCTTCAGTTGGATGCTATTCCGAAGATTCAGCCTATCAAAGGAAAGATCATCTAGGACCATGTGAATTGTAACATGTTAGCTATTTGGTATATCTACATGCCACTTTTCATACCTTGCCATGTTTATTTTCAAATTCTTCATAAAGGTAATAATGGTAGAAACATTGAACTCTAGTCATGAGATCGCTGCATTGTTTACACCTGTAAAACAATTCATATATATTTGATGTTTCTCTTTTACCTGTATGATTTATTTTTTTGTGATATTTTTTTTTAATGTTATAGTATATGTGCTAAATTATTCAAGGATCAGTTGGTGTAGGGCTATTTTGTAAACACATTTTCATTTTTTAAAAATCATCTTTTCTTCGTTTCTTCCTTTAAAAAAAAAACTAATTAATTAAAAGCACAGAATTGTTTTAATCTCCTGTCCCTCATCTGGCTCAAAGATTTTTGTTTTTCCTAAAAATAATCAGTGGTGCATTTTTGCAATTTTAAAACTAGTTTTTTTTATTAAAAACAATTATAAAAAATCAGTTGAATAAATTTTTTTTTTTAAAGTGGCACATATATGTTATTTATTTTAATATGTTGGCTTCACAAATATTTCGTTATAATAATATATATCAATCACAAATCTCGTACTAACTGATAATGTATTTCTTAATATATGTATGTGTATGATTTTTTGATTAGATCTTTAATTAAGCAGTGGTTATTTGAATTTTTAAATTTTTTTTAGGTATTTGTATATGATAAATCATTAGGCCTTAATTTAACCAATTAAAGTAATATATGACCACATGATAAACTTATAATTTGGCTACTCATGTTTGTTTCTTTGTAATAACCATTAAAAATTTCAGGCTTTCGTTATGAATTAATTATTCAATTACTTATTGCTATTTTCTTTAATTAAATTGCATTGCTGGGTTATTTATATATTTTTATTAATACATATTTTGTTCCTCAAGCAGACATTCATTCCTGCTTCATGGAAATGAATTTGCCATGCATTCTTTAGTTATGGTCATGCTGAGGCGGACATATCTCATACATTTATATTTGGGAAATCTGTGCTATTGTTTGTAATATTCTCAATGCAGACAAATTTTCTGCTTGGCAGTAATCAATTTATTAATAGTTGTAAGAGCAGATGTTCATCCCTACTTCATATAACCTTCTGATCCAATTAAATTTCTGTGTATGGCCTCCTCAAGGAGGGCATACACCATCTCTGTTTCATTATCGGATATACTCTTCTGTTTTTGATAACTTAGCACTGTGTTCAGTATTTTCTTTGTGTTTTAAAGCCTGATCTGGCAAGCATGCAGCCAGCCATAATTCTAGTTCCATTGTGGCCATCTATTGTGATTTTAATATAGTTAAATAAATACTCCTAGCTCAACCCTGCTTGATTCTCTATTAATTAATAAGTAACCAACCTGGAGATTATTAAGATATATAAAGCCTGTAGTCCTTCTGTTGTATGTAAGTTTGTGATAAATAAGCTGCTTAGTTGCTAATTTTTAACCAATAAGAAATACAATATAATCTTAGATTTAAAATCTAGTCATATGACTTTTATTTCACTTTGTTTTTATTGTTATTAATAAATCTATATACATGTAACCTCTCACATTTGTGTCTTATTTACCACAATTAGTTTTTTTTTTTTAAGTTTTAAGGGTCTCTTGTATCTCCATAACCTCAGCAGAATATAACAAAAAGGGCATATATGCTAACATTAGATGCATTGGTCATGTGAAAACTGTCCTGGGGTGGGGGTATAGTAATGAGCTTCAGCTTTGTATTGTTTATGGTGATGTTTATATCGATGTTACACACAAACATGCAAATTAGTGATCGTTGCTTGGTTCATCAGGTTAATTTTTACTGACTATACATATCTGACCATTACAGTATTGATTTTTCAAACTTTTCATTGGACATTCATTTTTATATTGGTTATTGAAATATGTTTTTTATTATTTAACATTTATCATAGTTTTTTCCAATAAGTTGGATATGTAGCATGGCTGTACAATGTCTGATGTATGAATTGTTTTTAGTATCTGGAGTATATTCATAAAAGCCTACATCAAAAATAAGAAAGTTACAATATGTTTGCATTGTTTAATTTTTACAATAATCACAGAAAATATATTTGTTTTTAAAAAATGTTTTTTTTTTTTTTATATTCTGTAGATCTTGTACCATAGCTTTGACTGAGTACTATTTTGCGGTTAATATTTCATGACAACTTTTATTTAGACTTGTTAATTGTTCCAGCTGTTGCATAACTATTCTAGATTTCCTTTTTTTAAGTATAACATCTTCGTCACTATGTTTTTAACTGAATGTATGATAATACCAGCCTATTGAGAGATATTGATGTTTTCCCACCAATTAAGAATTCAACAATTCCCTATACTTGCCTATATTGAATGATTTTAACTTAATCATGCAGGCATAATATATTATAAAGAAAAATAAACATTAGTTTGCATTTCTTGTCTTTAATAGGAATTAAGAATCGTTTTTCAAATTCATAATTGTCATTGAACTTGATCAAACCTCTTTCTTCCTCTGCTTAAATTGGTTTTGTTGTTATCTTCTTTTTTTTTTAAAAAAAAAAACTAAACAAAACAATAAAGCCCAAAGCTAATAGGATAATCTATATGCAAATATAGAATTGCTTTTTACACAGAAAAAATGATAAGAACCACTAGTAAATAAGTATGGCCATTTTAACTCCAAACAAAAATAGAAAAGAAGTGAGAGAGAGAGAGAGTGAGCGAAAGTTTTTTTGTCAGTCATTGAACTTCTGCCTTCAGGTCTTTATATTTATTATAAAGTTTTACATTTAATCTATTACTCTTCCAAACAGAAAATATTACGTTTCCTTTTAATCAGATCACTAATTATAAACTCATTCTCAGAAAACCAGTCATGGTTCTTTTTTTTTTTTTTTGATGAACCCATGAAAAGAGTTAGTTGTATTCATAAAACACTTCCTAAGAGTATTTCATAATATGGTAATCCTGAAGATCCAAATTAGTAAGTTTAATGTTTAATAGCTGTTGAAATTTACTATCTATAGGGGATACTTCTAAAGAATAACATCAGTTTATTTGCAAATACGATTGGTTTAATGTCTATTTTTTAATGTAATTCATTTTAATCTTAGAGCATACTAATCTCTTATCTATCCAACAGTCTGCGTTTAGAAGTGCTCACATAATGTGAACTTCCGCATTGTTTTCTAACTATAATATAATCTATTATGTCATTGTTTTGAGTATATATGCATCCATGTTCCTTTATAATGGTTTTTCTGTTCAAGCTAAGTATTTGTGATAGTAAATTCATATGTTATGCAAAAATTTAATAAAACAAAACATTTGAATTTACAGCACAATATCATTGTTTCCAAAAACTTTTGACCAAAGTGTACTATTTGCACCAACATGTACATTGAAGTCTCTAAGAATAAAAATTTGATCTTTTATTGGCATTGCTGCAGTAATGCTATTCAATAAGAAATAGAACCTCTCCCTCTCTGAATTCTCTGAATCTAAAGTTGGAACATAGGCATTAATAAAATAAGTAATAATACATTGTGCAAGATGAATTTTAACAACCTTTTATTGATGCAGTAAGGAAATCCAACAATAGAAGATATTAAATTAGACTTTACAGCAAATCCAATACCATGCATTCTCCTTTCATTAACTGATCTATCTTTCCAAAAAAAAGCTTGTATTCATCCATCTGTTGTTCTATTAAATTTACTTCCTCTGGAAGATGAGTTTCACAAAAAGCAGCCATATCGATCTCCTTAATCACCAGTGCAGTTTTCCGATTTGGTCTTGAAGAATTTGTATCAAGTAAAGTTTGCATATTCCATGTACCTATATTTAGAAAAAAAAAAAGATTTATAATACTTAATTTTAATTGTACCATCACCTCCTGTTTTACAACGACTATTGATATTATTACTATTGTTATTATTTCTTCCACTATAATGACTAATCTGCAAGAAGTAACGAAAACAGACTATTTTTAGTTGCATTTTCTATGCCCTTTCACTTTTTTTAAGCAGGGAAATCCCTATGTCTAAACATACAATCTTTGCTAGCAGAATCATTAGTGATGGTACTGCATCAAGTAAAGATAACTATTAAGGATCGCCAGCCTACTAAGCCTGTCCTCATCATTGTTTTCTTAATTCTTGAGGGCTTGAAATAAAAAAAAGAAAAAGGGTATTGGAATCATCAAGAAGATTAAAATTCACGAAGATTATATTTAATGTTCTTGATAGTTTCTATGTATAAAGCGATGATTTACAGTTGCTTACAGATTATATTATTTCAACAATAGTTCTTATAGTTTGTTAAAGCTAACAATCTTACATTATTGCAAGTTTTTTTTGTGCAAATGAAATCATCAAAAATTTTGTTAAGCATCTTTGTGCATGCATATTTTTAATAGATTCTTTCTAATTTGGCTTTATGACTTGCTTTAACATTACCACTCAAGGCTAGATTTTTTTGATCATATGGGCATTTTTAAAATTTCCAGTATATTTTTAACAGTATTCTGCATTTTCATGGATCTTTGAAAATAAGAGTTCACATCTTTTTAAAAAATGTTTATCTTAGCTTTATTTTATTTTATTTTTGTCATTTTTTTCTTGTTTTCGGTTGATTATTACTAGTCATTTTTATATTGATATAGACACATATGCTATTGCAATTAGATTTTACTTCAAGTTTGCCCATGAATATTTGATGCTATTAAAAACAAATGTTTCATTATCTGGCATTAAAAATATGTAATTTATTTCAGTTAATCTGATTAATGAGGTTTGACCATAAAGATAGCATTTAAACACTGAAATCTATAATGACAAAAATAGTTTTGGATTCATAGAAATTCATTATATATCTTTTACTTTCCAAGTAACTTATTGTTTTCTCTGCTTTTTAATTTTTCTAATTTAGTTGCATTAACGGAAGATCGTTCTTTCTTTTCGGCTTTAATATGTTTATAAACTTTTTCATTTGTGTTTTATCCAAATTTATTGTTGAACAGCTACATAATGTTAACGTAGAATTGTGATTAATGTAGAATTGTGATTGCTCAAAATATAAATATTTTTCATTTAGTCACAGTTTGGTTTTGACATTCTTTCCTATTATATCTTTGTATCTGTTAAAGCCAAAGAAAATGTGTGCTTTTTTGAACAAAATTTTTCTGGTTCATTTTATTTATTTAATATCTAAAGTATCAGATTATAAGTAGTCAATTTCATCTTTGTTAGATATATATTTTTTTTTCTTCAAAATAATAATAAAAATTGAAAGATTTATTGTTCTGAAATTCATAAGAAATTGGAGCCCAAGAAATGATAGAGATGATTCACTATCCATGGACTTTGAGCTCTAGATTCTGCCATCCTGTCTTTAATTAACCACAATGATAATGTTATTTATACAATTCTCTGATTTTTTTTACATTTATCAACTTGTACACTTCAAAAGGCTTTTATAGAACACAGCGACAGTACTGTATAATTATCTTTAGATAATTTTCATTATCACGTAAGTATGTTCTGATTGTCATGATTAAATCAACGGCTGCAATGTTTTACTAATCCTTATAGATAAGAAAAATGTGAAAAAAAATATTGTTTCTTCTTAATAAAATTATGTTCCTGTATTATTTAATGCAATGATGTAATTGGAAGATTTAAATACTAAGGATTCTTGATTCTCATTTGAGAAAATTAAAATATATATATATATATTTCACTTTAATCAATAAAATTGAACTGTTATATTCAGCTTGTTTACTTTGGTAGCAAACATCATATGACTTCCCTAAACAGAACCATATACAATATTTATTTATTTTTGTTAAAACTCCTTCATGAGATATTATTTATGAGGCAAAACTTGTTTTTTGCTTCTAAGATTTTTGGAAATTGCTGAGTTTAGAATTTCAATCTATTGTCTGTATTCCCTTCTGAACAATTGATCTTTCCCCTTCTTATCTCAGAACTTTGATGTATAGGTATGCTATTTGTAAAATTGATCTGTAGTTTATAGAGGGCAAAAAAATCCAAATTATTATCATTTATAATAAACTCTCCTTAAACTAACATTTCTAGCTTTTTTTTTTACATTTTAAAGATGCTTGAGGTGGTACTAGGCTAAATGGTGCAAACACAATAGTATCAAACAGTAAAGGTTTACTTTAGTGGCCACATCATGTTCATCCTCTATTTTTTAAAATTAGAACTGAAACCCCCCCCCCACCTATTCATAATAAAAATTATTCGAAAATCTTACATATATGCTATAAAAAACTTACATTACTAGACCTATATTATTTTCGATTTGTAACTATATTAGAATTAGATTAAAATTTATTAAAATGTAAAAGTACTTTCGAAGGGCAAAGCCTTCATTTTCAAAAGAATGTTCAGCGTGAGAAATGCAAAATTATGCAAATCAAGTTTGCCATTTTTTGGAAATGGCATAGAACGTGTCTTTTTTATTCTTGGAATTAACATCCGACACAATAAAATAAGCCTCCTTAATCTTCCTCCTTAACTCATGTCGCTCTCTACACACCACCCGAGGATTATCTGGAATGCAGAGAGGTGGTGTGCAGAGAGCAACATGAGTTAAGGAGGAAGATTAAGGAGGCTTATTTTATTGTGTCAGTAATTCCATGAATAAAAGAGACGTTCTATATCATTTCCAAGAAATGGCAAACTTGATTTGCATAATTTTGCATTTCTCACGCTGAACATTCTGCACCACAATCTTTCACAGCTTTGAAAATGAAGGCTTCAAAAGTACAGTACTAGCAAAAATAAATAAATAATAATATAATATTTTATTTGAAAATTATTGGTGTGGTATAACTAATTGTATGAAATATTACCATAAAATGTTTGAGTATTACATATGTATATCAACACAGATTTGACAATTTTAATATTTAAAATGTAAAAGATAATAAAAAAAAAACATTTACCTTTTGAAGCATAATTATGTCCTATGCAGACTAGGAAGTTGGAGAAAAAAGCGGTAGTGCTGTGTTTACTCCGGAAGGCAAATTCTTGCAAGTACAATGAAAACAAAGCTCTGCTGGTACCATCTACACCCATCTAAGCCTGTAGAATACATCACCAGCGGACAATGAACACTGCACTGTTGGCATAGGGCGTAATTCTTGCAAGCCATTTGATGTTTAATTCTGGAGTTTGACGGGCATTCCACAACTGATACATATTCCAGTCTTCTGCCAGAATAGCAGCAATATCCAAAATTTGATCATCTGGAACTAAAAATGTAATGGGTCTACTTGCCATTTTTTGCAACTATAAAACTATACACGTGTGTGTGTAATTCGAACTTTTGAACCCAGAGGGTGTCTTTTTTTGTAACAAGTTTTATAAATGTAGATAGTTTAAATTATTTTAATTAATTTAATGTAATTAATCCAACATTCAATTTATCGAAACAAATGTTTTAAGTAATATTCATCTAAGAAAATGGTCAAAACTAAGTAATGTACAAAATGAAAGTAAATGTTTACTTTCCAAATCAAAAATAGTTTTAATTTTATAAAATAGAGGGCGAACATGATGTGGCCGCTAAAGTAAACCTTTACTGCATCAGACAACTTAATAATATTTATTTAGTTACTCAGGGCACTGATGTAAGTCAGATTAAAAGCTGTCCAAATTTTGGCATTCTCTACTATAATATTGTTCTAAATGTATTAGAGATAAATAATTTTTTTTTGTTCAGCGATCATAGTCTTTTCTTATTAAGAAAAAAAAAAAGGTATTTAACAGTTTATTAATAATTATTTATCTATTTTTAAAAGAGAAAAGTTTTTTTTAAAAAATATATATTAGATAACATTCCCAGTGCTTAACACTTTTAAACTCAAATAAATATCCAAATATATTTATATATTTATTTCACAGAGGACAAGAGTGAATTTCTTAACCATATGGAGTGATTTAATATTTGGATATTAAATAATGGATGTGAATAAACTGAAAAAAAAAAAACAAGATTGTTTTTATGAATAACTGGTGAGATACATAACTAAAAATATATAAAAAAGATTTATTTTTATAAATAATAAGAAAAATATTGCGATTTTAATATTTTTTTTTCTTTAAATTGTTTATTTTTTATTATTTATTTTTAATATAGGGTATATGAGCACAGACTTTCACACCACCCACCTCTCTCCACTCTGTCTAATAACACTGATACACCTAAACACATACATGCTGAAAAGATAAATAATCACCAATATACGTATTTCATGCTAAACCAGCAATCATCAGTTGGTCCAGACTATCATCTTTACACACATATGTAGTATAAGTGCTCAGATATATATTAAGATAGACTATCCTCATAGTTTAATGGACAGGCTTCAATCCACTCCACACTCCAACTCTTCAACCGTCCATCCAATTGAAAATCTGATGATGGAATGCTCAAAGGCATATGTATTAAATGGATTGTGTCCTGTACATGTGGGGTTCAGATTGACCTTAGGTCAACATGGGTGTGACAATAATCTCGGCCTCAGGGTGGCCTTTGAGCATTCTATCATCAGAATTTTCAATTGGATGGACGGTTGAAGAGTTGGAGTGTGGAGTGGATTGAAGCCTGTCCATTAAACTATGAGGATAGTCTATCTTAATATATATCTGAGCACTTATACTATATATGTGTGTAAAGATGATAGTCCGGACCAATTGATGATTGCTGGTTTAGCATGAAATACGTATATTGGTGATTATTTATCTTTTCAGCATGTATGTGTTTAGGTGTATCAGTGTTATTAGATAGAGTGGAGAGAGGTGGGTGGTGTGAAAGTCTGTGTTCATATACCCTACATTACATATATATAGCCACAGGTATATAACAAGTCTGTGTTTCAGTTATTTATTTTTCTGATCTTTCATGAATTTGAATTAAGGTCTGATGCTAAGATCTTAAATGCTTACTTAAAATGCACATAGTGTCTTTTCTAATTTTTTTTTTCTGAATACAAAGATTAAATAATCAAATAAACACAATACAGTATAAATATTTTATTTAATATTATAATAAGAATATTATCTTATTTTAAAAGTATGTTTAGTTGAAAACTCATAAAAGAAAAAGTAATATTATAATATTCTCATTATAAAAGAAAAACATCAAAAGTACATAAACAAAAACAAAAAAATATAATAAATTCTGTAATGCATAGGTAGTGACCAGTATATTTCCCTATCACTATGCTTCTTAGGAATTGAATATTTGATATATCATAAAATTTTGTCACTGCACGGCAAGTTTCACTTTTAGTGCCTTTCAGGTTCTGTGCCTACTGCAATGCATTCCATACAGGCCCTACCTATAATTCTCTGCATGATTTGTTGCAGTGGTAGATTGGCAGACTAAAATTCAAGGTTCATGGATCGCAACCTAGCTATATCATTTACAGTATTTGTCTTATAAACTTCTGAGCAACAAACCATTTGGTTATTTCCTTTAATGAGCTTTTTAGTAGTTTTTTAAAAAAAAAAAAAAAAAAATAGGATTTTGATATTCTGCACACACTGCTGATGTTTAAACTTATTTAATATATAAATGATATTCACTAAACTGCACAAATCCATGGTGTCGCCATATAAATTTTGAATTCTAATTGTGAACCACACTTAAAAAAAAGTTATTTACTCTTTTGGGATATATATGCAATATATATACACACAATATAATATTTACAATTTAAAATTTCATTGTCATATAAGCATTTTTAAGGCACATTGACAGATTTCAGCCTTTCACGTTATTATTATATAATCTGCTTGCACTTAATAAATTAATATATTTACATTTGTTACTATCAATTCATTGGATTTGAAAATACTTTGTAGTAAATTGAAGGATTTCACATTGTTTATTTATATATAATATTTAATGAATTAAATGTGAAAGTGTTTAAAGCTTCATTTTCTTAGGTCAAAATGCTTGAGGCTAGGTTATTTATATATAAATTTAAGTAGAGAAGAAGATGGAACCATCTTTTTCTCGTAAAATCTCTGCCTTGTGTTTTGACTTAAGAATTCTCTGTGCAGTCATTATTACATCTGATTGGCTGTCATATAAGCATTTTTAAGGTGCATCTGACAAAGGTTTCAGCCTTTCGCATTATTACTTTACATTATAATAAATACATTTAAAGTGATTGTTTTAAAAAAAAGATTTGTACAAAAAATACCAATTAAAAATGCACATACAATTTATTTGCACTTATATAGCTAAAATCGTTCATATTTTTTGTATTTTCAGAAGCCGCCAGTTGTGCCATTGTAAAATTTTTAGAAATTGAAAGCACAGAAGAAAGTAGTAATGGTTGGATGCTATTATCAACGATCAATTTATTAGCTGCTGGAGATTCTAGTCTCATTGAAGTAATGACTGCCGCTTCACTGCCTTCAACGCTTGTCAAATGTCTTTATCTTTTTTTTGATTTGCCTGATGTTGAGAATGGAGACGTTCAAGAATTGAATTCAGAATTTACTCCTAGAGAACGTCGAATATTATTACAAAAAATATTTGTTCAGGTAATTCTATTTAAAATTTTAGATTAAATTTTTTTTATCTGAAAAATGAAGTTTAGGAATGATTAAAATATGCAGTATTTATATGAATTTAGTAATCATCATCATCATCTTCTGACAGTTTATTTTGAGATACATGCATTTAAAATATTTCTTTTATCAATAGTAATTATTATTTTATTATATATCCAATCCATCACGAGATATTATAAATTTTACAAAAATATCATTAATTCCAGTTTGCATTTTTTTATCTATTCATTTCCCCTCCTTTTTTTTTTCTTTCTATTTTACTGATAATTTTTGTTTTATTTTAGAATTCCTAATCTATATTGTACAACCATAAATCAAATCAGTGAAGAAACTTGGATAAAAAGCTTTTCATTTTTAATTATATGAGCATAAATTTTAAAATTCTAATAATGTTAATGAGCACTTAAATAATTTTATGACACCGGATATATAATGTTAAGTAAGAATCAAGGACCAAAAAGTCTAAATATATTACTAAGCTAACTTACATGCTACATACTTAAGAATCATATTTGAACTTGTAAATACTGCTGACCTTTTGCTAAACCAATGCCAATCTATTTTGTTAGATAAAAAATAATATTTTACTTGACAAAATAAATTTGCATTGATATAACAAAAGATGGATATTATTTACAAGTTTATTTAAATGATTCTTTAGGAATGTAGCTTGTGAATCATCCTTTTAAAGTATTCAGACTTATTTGTTTCGTGAATAGATTTTTAATTTTTTTAATATAATATTGTCTACAAAATGCACTCCATATTATTTTAATTTCCTTTTTTTTTTCATTCTACTTACTTGGTCAAAATAAATATAGTATTCTCATTTTCATTTTTTTAAAACTATAATGCCCTTAGGCAATCATCATCAACATCATTAGTTATCTCTCAAAAAGCAGAGCCCATATATCAAACTATCTTGCCTCCAAAGTTTTTTATTCTTCAAACATTCATAGTTATTCCCTTCATTAAGTTTTTTTTTAAATATTTATTTTTGTATACAGATCTTTCCAGAACATTGGTCATCGTGTCTCCAAGAAGTTGCTAACCGAGATCATCTTCTTAATTTTTACAAAGAATTTTTTATTTTTATTTATTCTTTTCAACATTTGTATATTGTTAATTTTATGTTTAATAGTGAATCATTTAATTTTTTATTTTATACGATATGATAAAACAATAGCAGTTTCCTAATAAATTTTATTAGTCATTCGTATAATCAAATAATGAATAAAATTTCTGCAGTGTAATTTTCACTACACCAATATTATGCAAGTTTGAGACTGGGTTCTACCCACTTTTAACACTTTGTAGAGGGATATAATCACAAACATATGACCAAAGATATGTGAAAACGATCTATGATTCCTAAGATGCACATTTTGTGCTGAATTAGCACTCATCCCTCCACAAGGTGTTAAGAGCCAACAGAAACCAGTTTCTACCGTGCATGAGAGTTGTGTAGTGACAATTACACTACAGAAATATTATTCATTATTGGATAATCTCTAGTCTAATGAATGACTAATAAAATTTTTTAATATTCTTTTATTAAGTGATTCATGTCAAAATTGTGAGAGCAGCACGTTTGACGCATCAAATAAACTGTAATATTTTAAATACAAGTTATACTTTGTATAACTGGAGTTTAAATGTAATTTAGAGGATTTGAACATAGACTTTCTTCTCTATCTCATACAACTGATACACATGACCACTGATGCATGCTGGTTCAGCACGAAATACATATATTGGAGATCATTTATTTTTTTCATATGTGTGTGGTCGTGTGTATTGGTTGTATGAGATAGAGCAAATGGTTGAAGGGAGCTTGAAAATTCTGTGTTCAAATCCCCTATATTACAAATTATCTATATATATATATACCCTGAACAATGATAAAGATATGTGTAAAAGATTGTGGTTTGGGCCAACTGATGAGTGCTGTTTCAACACAAAATGCACGTCTTGGGTATCATAGATCTTTTGCACATGTCTTTGGTCATATGTTTATGTTTACATCTTTTCACAAGGTGTTAAAAGCAGATAGAAACCAGTCCCCCCTTTGTGTGAGAGTGGTGTAATGAAAATTACACTACAGAAATATTATTTATTATAAGAGCAGCTCCTATTCAGCTGCGATTTTTGTATGCTTGAGTAATCAATCAGTGTTTACCAGATTTTTTTTTTTTTTGCATTTAAATCTCTCATCTTCAAGGTGACTTTTGCTTTGTCTATGAAGCTTTGAGATTTAAAGTTGACAGCAAATGCAGTCAAGCATCTAAAAAACACCTTATACCATTTTACTATTCAAAATAAAAACCTGAAATTCAAACCAACAATAAGATTTAGAAGAGCAGTCAGTCTGTTTGAAGAATTGTATAGATCTTATTCTGGTATCTATATATTTTAATATCCTCAATTCTTTACTAATTGTATATATTTTAATTCCCTGACTAAGATTGTTAATAGTAAATGCAAATCACATAACACTTCCACTTACACAGTATAATAAAACAAAGTTTTCTGCTTTACTGCTATCTACTTAAAGTTTGAATAATCAGTGATTATTAATCACTTTATTGCATTTAAACTCCCATTAGGAAACTGATTTTGTTTTATCTTATTCAGTAAGCTGGGAAAATTGAAAAATTTGCTGTTATTATTAATATTCTTAGCCAAGATAATAAGGTACCTACAAGTACTAAAATATATAGATACTGAACTGGTGTTAGATGTACATGATTACTCAAGCAAGTTGATCTTATGTTTTATTTGAGTTTCAAACTTTTGGTTTGAATAGTAAAATGAAGTTAGAGATGATTTCTGGAGCCTTAAGTGTATCACTTCCAACTTCGAATTCCAAACTTTCATTGGTAAAGGGAAACGCTAAAAACGGATCGGAGAATGGAGATTTAAATGTAATAAAATTACTTAAGCTTATAGTAGATGACAGTAGAATTGGGAGCTGATCTTGTTTAATAATTGTATTTTTTCAAATTCATATCTCTAAAACCTCCAATCTTTTTACCTTCATTTTTTCTAATTCTTCACATTCGTTTTCCATATAAAGCTAAAATCCTAATACAACATTTAACACGCGTTTTTAAAAATAAATTAAGTTTTAATGGGCTACATAATAATTTTCTAATTTTAATGAAAGCCCATTTAGCCAGTGCAATTTTCGCTTTTAATTTTTTTCATTTTTACTTCCTTTATTAGTTAATCACTTCTCTTTAATTTCTTGTTTAATTTTTTTTTTTTCAATAGTTATTTTTATTGCTTTAATTTTGTTTTTATTCTCTCTTCAAACATTCAGCAAACTTTGTCACTCCTTAAGTATATTTTGATAACTCATCTTTACTGCTACATTATTAACAAATCTGATTATAGTGAACTTTAATGTAAATTAAAACAAAAAGTAGATAAGGTATTTATTTGTCTTACTTTTTTTTTTATGCACTTCTTTCATAAGAAATCTATTTAATCACACAAATATTTTCTAATTTATATAATTTTTAAAAATAGTCTTTTTTTTTTTTTTTTGAGTCTAATCATTTCATTTTAAATATATTCAACAAAGTGACCAAATTTATTTTATTAAATACCTGTTTGAGGTCTTTAAAGTAAATATTAATCTTTTTTCCTTTTTCTATATATCTCTTCCTGCGGTGGTTCTTATCATTCCAACCACATTTCTTCTTCAGCTAAATTTTTTAAATACAAGGAACTTTACTAATAGAAATATAAAGAATATAAATATCATTTTAGTTATATAGGAGATTAAGATAATTGTTTTAAAGCTCTCACATGTCATTGAATTTAGCCTTTTCTTTAGTGGAATCACAATCTTGAAAGGAAATCTACTAGTCACTTTCTTGATCATATACACCATGTCTACAGCATTTGGTTCTGAGGCCACCCATTGATATAATAAATCTATGGATAGTATCCAAATTTATACTTATAATAGTCAACACAAATATATAAAATTAGATGTTTTTTATCAGTCAGTACTATGTTCAACATATGTGTACATTTTTATATAGATTATAAACTTAAAAATTATAAATATATCTATGTATAATAATAATTTCCATCATATTAAAAGAAGCAGGTGAAGAAATAGAAACAATTTTTAGCAAAGTTATATACCAAATGTCTAAATGATAAAGATGTACCGGAAGATTGGAAGAATGCAGTAATAATATTAATATTTAAAAAAGGTGATAAAGAAGATATTAGAAATTACAGACCTATCAGCCTTTTATCAGTTTTATATAAAATTTTTACCAAGATAATTACAACTCGTCTACAGAGAACTTTGGATTTCCACCAACCAAGAGAACAAGCTGGATTTAAAAGTGGTTTTAGTACAATAGATCATATCCAGGTATTGAGAGAAGTCATAGAAAGGACAAACGAATATGAGTTGTCATTATGTTTTGGATTTGTAGATTATGAAAAGGCATTCGATTCTATACACATTTCTTCAGTGATTAAAGCATTGGATCATCAAGGTATAGATCCAGGATATTGTCATATTTTAAAGAATATTTATAAAAATGCAACAGCAACAATAGATTACATAATGATACTGGAAAAATCAACATTGAGAAAGGTGTAAGACAAGGTGACTCCATATCTCCAAAACTCTTTACAGCAGTGCTGCAAGAAGTATTTTGTGGATTAAAATGGGAAACTAAAGGAGTGAAAGTAAATGGAGAGTATTTAAGTCATTTAGATTTTGCAGATGATGTAGTTGTTTTTGCAAATAATGCTTCAGAGCTGCAGGAAATGTTGGAGGAGTTAGCAGATGAAAGTAGAAAAGTAGGACTAAAGATAAATGCTAAAAAGACTAAAGTAATGTTTAATCGATTTGCTCAAAATATGAAAATAAAGATTGATTATGAAGAATTAGAAGAAGTTAACAGTTTACCTTGGTCAGATTATTAATACAGATGGAAACATAATGGAGGAAATTAATCATAGAATTAAACTTGGTTGGAGTGCTTTTGGTAGAAATAACTTGATACTAAAAGGAAATATGCCTATGTGTTTGAAAAGGATGGTTTTTAACAAATGTGTTTTACCAGTTCTTTTGGACACTTAATAGAAGAGCAATACAGAGACTTCAGACCACTCAAAGGAGTATGGAGAGATGTATGTTGGGAGTAACAAGAAGAGATCGAAAACGCAATGTATGGGTAAGACAACAAACAGGTGTTACTGACCTTATTGAAAAAATTAAAAGATTGAAATGGAGTTGGGCTGGACATATTGCCAGAAGAGATGATAATAGATGGACAATTGAAATTTTAAACTGGATTCCAAGAGATTGTAAAAGACCCAGAAAGAGACCACATGTGAGATGGATGGATGAAATAAGAAAATGTGCAGGGGTGTTGTGGAGAAGAGAAGCTAAAGATCAGAGAAGATGGATTAAACTTGGAGAGACCTTCATCCTGCAGTGGATTGATAATGGTTGATGATGATGATGATGATGATGATGATGATAATAATTAATAAAATAAGATACAAATTGGGTAACTTGCTTTTAAGCTTGTATTAAAATGTTAACTAGAGGGAGCTTACCACTAGCTCCAATCAAGCCCCCTCTAGTGAACATATCTATGTATGTATATACGTGTATAAAATACCATAAACACATGTTTAAAACATTCTTTTAAAAAGGGTTGTGATGATGGTGTTTTAGTTGTATTTATATATTGAACTATTTCCATCATCTAATATGAGTATTGAATGTCTTTAGAAAAATTTAACTTTACTTAAATATTCTAAACCCATTCAACTATTAGTGATAGCACACAGGTTAGTCTATGCACATACTAACCTGTATGCTATCACTAATAATTGAATGTATTTGGAATATTTAAGTAAAGTTAAATTTTTCTAAAGACATTCAATATTCATATTAGATGAATTCCTTAAAAAGTTTGTTTTTTATAATTTTTGACTTTTCGTTGTGTAATAAAAGCATACAATATTTACATTTGATAAAAACTGATTCAGATTTTTTTTAAAAAAAAATACAAATTAACTTTAAAATTAAAATTTTTAAAAATTACTTATGCACATTATGACATCAGTAATTATTAATTTTTTGTTTTATTCTTTTTTTGCTAATATTGATGGTGAAAAGATGCAAATAATATAGGATCTAAGTTTTATTAAATTCACTGTCATTTCTAGCATATGCTTGTTTTAGCAAAGATAGTCACTGCAGACTCCAATGCTGATGTGATATTATGTAAAATGATTTTTATTTTAATGCAGTCAGAAGTTTCTATGTATATGTTGTATGGCCAGAGAATCTACTAATCAAATTAAACATTCCTTTTAAAATTGTTATATACCACAGTAAACTCTTATTCTATATATGTTTTGCATTGGTGGTCGAGAGGTCAGCGCGACTGCCTTGCACATGCAGGCAGTTGCCCGGGTTGCAGGTTCGCGTCCTGGCCGATGCTATGACACTTAAAAAAAACAACAACTCTTATTCTATATTATTGTATCATTCTTCCAGCTCTGTTTATTTCTTTTTTTTCTTCTATTCCATTATAATAAAAACTATTTTATCATAATATTTGAATGTTTAAATTTATTCAACTTTAATCATGATTATTTTATATTGTCAAATCAAGATTATAGTAGTCTCGCATTTGGTATTTCTTTGAAATAGGCTTTACACATTTCATTTAGAGGGTGTTAATTAACTATTAGCTCTTTTTTTTTTTTTTATATGTCAAAGCATTGACCGGAAAGCGAACCTGGGCCGACTGCTTGAAGGGCATTACACTAACTGCTAGGCCAACAATGCTTGACAACTATTAGCTCATTGTCTATTGATAAGTGATTTTAGTTCATAAAACATGTCTTGGGAAAGCTAATTTTCTGATTTGTTAAACTTTGTATTGATTTATATGTTTATTTCAGAATAGTAGTTTGCATATTTTGATTATAACATAATGGGTTAATTTATTAATTAATATTTAAAGTTTTAATATGTAGTTGATTTCAATTCTGCTTTACTATATTTTAATGTAAAAGTTAAATGTTTAAATTTGTTAATCTACATAGTGATTATTTCAGTCCTTTTAAGATCAAAGCAGTCTTGTTTTGATATTTATTTGAAAAGAGCTTTATATATCACATTGATGTGTATTAGATAGTAGCTCACTGTCAATGTATGAATCAAGTTGAAGTTATAAAATAGTTGGTTAAATTAAGTTGAATTAGTTAAAGTAATTTGATTTACAAATTTAATCCAGTTCAGCAGAATGCATATTTAAAATATATAATATATAGGGTATATGAGCACAGACTTTCACATGAGCCACTGCTCACCACTCTATCTTATATCACTGAAGCACTCAAACACATATATGTCGAAAAGATAAATAATCACCAATATACATATTTCATGCTAAACTAGCATTTATCAGTTGGTCCAGATTATCAACTCTACACATATTTGCAATAAGTGCTCAGATATATATTAAGATAGCCAATCTTTATACTTTAAAGGACAGGCTTTAATTGGATGGACAGTTGAAGAGTTGGAATGTGAAGTGAATTGAAGCCTGTCCATTAAAGTATGAAGATTGGCTATCTTAATATAAAGCTGAGCACTGGTTGCATATATGTGTGGAGATGGTAATCTGGACCAACTGATGATTGCTAATTTAGCATGAAATACGTATATTGGTAATTATTTATCTTTTTGACATATATGTGTTTGAGTGCTTCAGTGATATGAGATAGAATGGTGAGCAGTGGGTTGTGTGAAAGTCTGTGTTTATATACCCTATATATTACATATATTGATACAGGTATATAATAAGCCTGTATTTCAGTTATTTAAAATATATGTAATTTAAAATATACAACTCTCTGGAGACGTTTAAAATATTATTTGCAGAATGTCAAGAAATATATTATTCTTTCACATTCTCATACCTATAAAAATAGCTTTCTGGGTTTAAATTCATATAAGAACTTGGGTTTGAAGTAAAAGAGGACCTTCTTTTTACTTCAGCAAAAAATTCCAACAAATGAGCTATTATAAGTTAATGAGTGAACTTGTTTAACCTCAGGGATTGTCAATTAGTAGTAATTGATAGTTTCTTAGCAACATCAACAGCTAAAAAAGTTATCTCTGTTTATATGGGTATAATATTTTCATTTGTATTCTTTATTATAACAATCCATGGAAATATTTAATTCAATATTTATATTCAATTATATTTTGAATAATATAATTTTGTTATTTATGCTAAATATTATGTAAGATAATTAAATGTGATATATAATCAAATGTAATTACATAAATGTGTAAAGCATTCTTAAGCATCTATTACGTAAAATAAATTATTTATACCACGAGACTACTTTTTTTTTGTTTTATAATTATATATATTCTTATAATTTTAATATGCTTTTAAATAAGCTATGACTATTAAATATGTAGTGCTGACAATATACAGTCCGAATGTGTATATCATAATAATAATTCACAAATCAAACTCTTTAGAATCATTTTATTAAGCTTGAAAATAATTCTTACTTTCTCATTTCAATGCCAATTTATTGGTTTCATAAAAATGGTCTTCTTTTACCCCATCACTATGCTATTATATAGCAGATAAGTCAAATATTGATAATTGAAAGGTGAAATTTTGTATTAACTGAAAAATATTAATAAAACCAGCTTACAATTTCAAATAATAATCAAACTATAAATTTTAATAATTTTAATAAACATATAAATAAACGATGACTATCAAATATATAATACAGAGAATATATAATAATCTTACTCATGGAATGAATAAGTCCAATAAGTCAGATCCCATAAAATCATAAGAAATGTGGACTTAATCAGTAAAGTATTGAATAGCTTCACGCTCACAGATCTAACCGCTTCAGCTTCACCTATTTAAATAGAAAGTAGGTTGAAGTAAAGAAGGGTTCCCCTCTTTTCTTCCATAGTGTAAGCTTATGGTTAAAACACCTGTAGAGGTCCCTACTATCACATTTTACACGCATATTATCGAGGTTATAGCCTCGGTAAATATTACTTACGTAATCAATGTGTGTTTAATAAATTTATAATTACAACTTTAAATTACTTTAATAGATTTCTAACTATAAAATCTTTCTATTGACTCGTTGTAAATCGAAAGATTTCGCGAGTATTAATGTGTAATAAGAAATGTGGACTTAATCAGTGAAGTATTGAATAGCTTCACGCTCGCAGATCTAACCGCTTCAACTTCACCTATTTAAATAGAAAGTAGGTTGAAGTAAAGAAGGATTCCCCTCTTTTTTTCCATAGCGTTAGCTTGTGGTTAAAACACCTGTAGAGATCCCTACTATCGTATTTTACATGCATATTATCAAGGTTATAGCCTCAGTAAATATTACGTAATCAACGTGCGTTTAATAAATTTATAATTACAACTTTGATAAAGTTGTAACACTCACTTTCTCATATCAATGTATCAGATAACAAATGGTCCACTTTTATCTAACCACTATGCTGTTATATGGTAGATAAATGAAACATTGCCGAACGAATAGGCATGAAACTTTATATTAATATTGATCTTCATAAAGATTTAATCAAATCTATCTTACAACTTTATATGTTAATTCAAGATGTAAATTCTAATTATTTTAAAAAACACAAAAATAAACTAACGTTATTAAATAGTTCTGAGAATATACAATTTTATTTATAGAGTAACTAAATCTGAATATGAATAGCATAATAATAATTCACGAGTCCGATTCTATAGTATCTACTTAATAAACTTGTAAATATTGTTCACTTCTTCATAGCAATGTCAATTTATAAATTATATAAAAAGTCTACTTTACTCAACCACCTCACTGTTTACAGTTGATAAATCAAACTTTATGATGAGTAGATAAAAATGGTCCAGTTTATATAAATGATAAATTGGCATTGATATAAAAATATAAGCATTATTTATAACTTTATTAAAATGACTTTATAGGGTTAGACTTGCGAATGAGGATTTTGGTGTATACATTCAAAGTTAGTTGCTCTGTAGATAAAATTATATATTGCCAACATTACATATTTAATAGGCCTATTTATATGCTTAATCATATTATTATAATAATTAAAAAAGCAAGTCATATATAACGTGACATTACTTTTAATGAGCTTGTAGTTACAAAAATGCACATAGAGAGCGTACCAATAGCTCAAACAAGCTCGTAATTAACTTTGCATTTTGATTGTTATTTGAAGCTATAAATTTGCTTGATTATTATTTTATGAAGATCACTGCTAACATGAAGTTTCACTCCTTTAGAATGTCATTGTTTGATTTATCAACCATATGACGTGGTAGTTGTGTAATAGTAGACCATTTTTAATCTAACTGATAAATTGGCATTATTATGACAAAATGAGCAGAATTTACACATTTATTCAAATGTCTTGTGAATTATTATTTAAATACGCTTATTTAGCCTTAATTGTTCCATATTCAGAAATTTATGCTATTACCTTTGGTTATTTTCCCATAACATTCAGATATCTATTTTTGGGCGGATGTATTCTAGCAGTATAATCTGAGTAATAGCCTCACAATATTCATAAAATTTCACAATATTATGAAACAATATAGATATTATTTAGCCATATTGTGCATGTCATAATTGTTTGAATTCAAAAATAAGGAATTTTTATTTTATTAGAGAATTACGTGAATATTTTCAAAATAATTTTAATTTTGGGAAGTATTTTTGTAAGAATATCATTTCATAGCATTCAATTGGGTAAAGTTGAATTATTTATCCAATTCAACCCAGATGAAATGAAATATCATGGAATTTAAAATTACATTGAAAGCTTTATTGTTTTATGAAAAAGTTTTAGGTGGCAGACTTAATAAAATTTATGATATTAATCTAATTATGAGATATTAAACTATCTTCAGTAATGTTCAAGTGTTTATTTGTCATTTAATTGTAATTTTTTACTATGGTCTCATTTGAATTTGCTTTCAAATAGAAAACTTTTCTGAATGTGTGAATATGTTCTTAAGAATTGAGAAAAACTAAGTTATATGTTGAAAATTCAAAGCTTTGATGTAAATGTTGACAATTGTTATTTTATTTTATAATTCACATTTTATAATATTCTTTTAGAAATTGAATTCAGAAGTTTGTGGTAAACTCCTCTCCCTCCTTTGTACATTGATGTTAAAATCTATTTTTGTTTATTTTTTTTTATTTGTGTTATGTAGGTGTTGGTCCGATTATGCAGCCATGTTGCTCCTGCTGAAGAATTGGCGAGAAAAGATGATCTCACTTTACTATTTAGTGCCATCACCAGCTGGTGCCCCCCTCACAATGTTCCTTGGAGAAAAAGTGCTGCTGAAGTTCTTATGACACTATCCAGACACGGACTGAGTCCATCTGTCGTCACTTACATTCATAGTGAGTAGTTTTTATTTTGTTTTTCTTAATGCTTACTTGCAAACAAAAATTAAAAAAACTATGGAAGTCATAAGAAATTCAATTTGAGTAATAAAAAAAATGCATTACAATTAAATCTTTTGCAATACAGCAGAATGCAGACAGTAATTTTAAAATTAACCTACAATACATAGATCACCTGGATATTGATTTACATATTGTTACTCAGATATTAATAACATCAAAAATACTAAAAATCGACTTTTATTTTAGAATTTTTTGTGTGTTTTGGTATAATTTCCATTTTTTATTAAATTTTTTTTTTTGCATCTTTTTGTTTATTCTTACCTTATTGTCATTTTTTTTTGTGCATGTATGTACTATTCCTTTTTTTCTTTTCAGTATGTATATTTCCTTTCCTTTCATTCTCTGTTTTTACACAAGTGTTTTGCTTTGCAAGTACTTTCATATTTATCCCATCTTAGTTTATTTACATAATCACTCTTCCTTTTATTTTAAAAAATAAAGTTTATTTTTATATATATTTATATAGTGGAACCATCATATATATAGTATATTTTGTTCCATGCACTCTTTGTGTACTCATGTTTGTTTATATAACCATTGATTACAGTATAACATTATCATGGATTAATGAGATGTAAGATAAGTATTAAGAGTGATTAAAACTATTAAAATAGATAGTATTATCAGTTGATATTTTTAATCTTCAGAAACACTCTAGTAAATTTAAATTAGAACTTGCTAATCATTTTAAAATATTGACAGATTCCGAAATTAATTCAAACATAACTGAGATGAATAAGAGGATAACAGATATTTTATTAAGAATTTCAACAAAGACAGCTGTACAAAAATAGCAGTTTACTAGTGGAATCTTCAACTAGGACAACACAGTATATAAAAAAATGAGTATGAAAATATGTAATGATCCATTAAAAAAAATTCAATATCTAGTATTTTATAAAATGATTTGAAAAAGAATCAATAATGCTATAAGAAAATATAACTGTGAATTGGCAAGGAAACCTGTAGAATAGAATATGTCTCAAAAATGTAAAATAGCAACTTAGTTTTGAAAAGAAAATTATTTTAATAATAAGAAAGAAAAATGAAATTATTACTAAAGTGAGAAATGTCATCATGAAATATAATGGAAGAGTTTTATAAAGAATTATATAATAGTATTAAAGAACCAGAAAACAAAGTGTCCCCTACAATTATTATATCTTCTGAATTGCCAAGTGGTTTAAATGAAGAGGTGAGACATGTAATTAAATCTATGAAGAAGGGAAAAGTTCTAGGAAATGATGGAATTATGATTGATATTTTACAGTAAGTAGGTAAAAAAATATAAAAATTGTTGTTAAATCTATATACCACATGTCTAATTTATAAAACTGTATTCCATGAGTGGAAAAAATGTAGTATGAAAGGTGATAAAGATATTCTATCAGTGCTTTATCAGTCTCAGACAAAATCTTTATCAAGATAGCTTCAATCCATTGACAACAAACTTTGAATTTAAATCAACCAAAAGAACAAGCTGGATTTAAAAATAGTTTTAGCAGAGGGATTATATCTAAGTATTGAGAAGAATTATAAAAAGAATCAAGGAATATGAGTTGTCATTTTGTTTTGAATTTACATATTATGAGAAAGCATTTCCCTAATGATTAAAACTTTGGTTCATCAAGATATAGACCTAAGATATTGGCATATTTTTAAGAATATTTATCATATTACCAATATACAACAGCAATGATTAAATTACATGGTAACACGAAGATGACAGAATGATTCGCATATCTCCATAACTTTTTACACTAGCTTTACAAGAATATTTT
Source organism: Epiperipatus broadwayi (assembly GCA_028023455.1). Taxonomy (NCBI): domain Eukaryota; kingdom Metazoa; phylum Onychophora; class Udeonychophora; order Euonychophora; family Peripatidae; genus Epiperipatus; species Epiperipatus broadwayi. The sequence goes on from JAQFVV010000002.1 coordinate 25,631,308, forward strand.
CTGAATAAAAATCGAAAGCTAAGACAGTACAAATTTGTGGTAATTATTTAAGTATCTAGATTTTGCAAATAATGCTTCAGTGTTTCAGGAAATGTTGCAAGAATTACCAAATGAATACAGAAAAAGTGACAAAAGTTAAGTATTAAAATAATTTTTGATGTATCTTTTCAGAAAAATAAAATAAAAATGGATAATAATCAGTTAGACTTCAAATATTTTAGTCAGATTATTAGTACAGATGGGGAACATAATGCATGAAATGAGTTATATTAAACTTGGAAGGAGTGCTTTGTTACTAAAAGGAAATAAGTTTATACATTTGAAAAGGAAAGTTTTTAATAGATATGCTTTATCATTTCTTACTTATGGATCTGAGACTTGGACACTTCTTAGAGAAGCAATGCAGAAACTTTAGACCACTCAATGAAGTATGGAGAGATGCAGGTTAAGAGTAAGTAATATGAAGGGATTGAAAATGAATATACGGGCATTATTGACATTATTGAAAAAGTTAACTAATTGAAATGGAGCTGAGCTAAATATATTATTAGAAAAGATGATAATAGATGGAATGAAGTTTTAAACTGGATACCAAAGATTACAAAATACTTACACGGAGGTCACATGTTAGATGGATGGATAGTATAAGAAATTGTTAATGTAAAGAAGAGCTATTGATCAGGAAAACTGGATTATACTTGGAGAAACTTTATCCTGCAATAGATCGATAATAGTTGAAAATATAATGAGGAAAGTAAGAATCAAAATTTTTTCTACTGTAAGATGTAGTGTTAATGAATATTCAAACAATCCAAATCCATTAATCAGTATTTCATAAGGCAGCATTTTCAACTCACATTTTAACAGATAATCATTTATATACTAACTGATATTTTTTATTATCAATTATGAATCCTAGAATGCCATTAGCTAAAACCATAAGTATGGAATTAATGATTTTTATTTTTCTTATGCTACTTAATTGGATTGATCATTACAATTATAGAAGAAAAACTGCTGCTATTGATTTTATTTATTATTTAACTGGATTTGGTTATAGATGTACTTTTTTCTATTTAATGGAAATTTGCTGGGTAAACAGAAAGAATAGGGCTTTCAATGAAAAATTTGTTAAGCTGAAGATACTAATGTGAATAAGCCACACAATTTGAAAAAATTTTCAAAACATCTCAGTTATTTATTATTTATGAAATCTTTGATAATTACCAGAACCTTATCCACATAAGTATGAATTCCTTTTTTCTGAGGGCTGCAATAACTATGCTCATGATAAGATTTGCAATTTCTGTCAGATTTGAATCAGTATGAATAGCCACCAGAGTTGAGGAAAAGGAAAAGTCCTGCGTAATATTTTTTGTTGCTTAAAAGATTGGAAAAAGTCTGAGAAGTATTGTTTTTCTGCATCCATTATCTTGTTTCTTTAATTCCGAAATCCCATGGAAGTATATTCTATTTCTTTAATGAGAAACTTAAATAACAAAAAAGTAGGCATTATTTATAAATTTATTTAAATGATTTTTTGGGAATCTTGTTTGTCTTAGTAATGTATTCAGATTTGTTTGTTCCATGAATAAGTTCTTATATAAATACAATATATCCACTATTTTGAACACTTTTTAGAAAAACCCTTTATTGACCTATATTCATGCACAATCTTATGTCCCAACTACCCTGCAATCTTCTTCAGACACTGGTTCTGATGAAGACTGCAGGACAGTGTTCAAAGTAGTGGATAAATTGTATTTATATAAGATATTACAGTAAAATAAAGGAAGTGGTGAATTTGGTAATATTTCTGAATAAGTTCTTCTTAGCCTTACATATTTGATAAGCCATAAAATTATTTACTTGCTTTTAAAAATCATTAGTATTTCATCTAAATAAATTTTTGAAATTGTAAGCTGCTTGGTTAATATAAAAATTGAAATCACGCTAATAAAAATCGAAATCACTGCTAATAAAAAGCTTCAGCTTTTTCAAGTATCTGCTTGATTTATTACTAGATAATAAAGCAAAAATCGGATAAAACTGATCAATTTTTATTTGACAAAATAGATTGGTATTGATATAACAAAAAGTGGGAATTATTTACAAGTTTATTTTATTGATTCCTTGGAATCTTGTTTCGGAATTGTCTTAGTAATGTGTTTGAACTTGTATTTCCCTTGAATAGGTTTATGCTCTCTTTTTTTTTTTTTAATAGAGCCAATGTTTTTCAAGTGTTTATTTTTTTTCTGTATTTGTCATTGCAATCACAATGCCAATCCAACATTTTTCTATTTGGATAGTTTTTTTATTATTATTATTATTTAAAACAATATACATATAATTACATATTAAATATTATAAGTAGTTTTTCATTACAGAATAATATTTTAGTAAATAAAGTTTGATAAATTCTAATTATAAATAATACATTTAAAAATATATAATATAGTCTAAAAAAAATTTAAAAACATTTATGGTTTCATTTTAATAAAATTACTTTTAAATTTCTTTTGTTACTGGATTTAAATCCTTATTGCTAAAATTTGTCTACTCGTATTTACTTTATTTTTATTTTTTTCCGACAAAGCTTTAAATTAGTTTAAATCTCTCCAGATTTAATCAAGTATAAGTAATTTAAACTCCATACTTTAAATAGAAGCAAAAATTTAAAATGATTTAAATTTTATTTAAAAGATTTTTAAGTGAAATAAAAAAAAAGTTTATTTAAAGAAAACACTGTACTTCTAACTAACTTATCAGTATAATTAATAATAACTCTGATTTGTTAAAAATATGAATTATATATAGGTGGGCACAATATTTGTTTTGGCTAATAATAGGTGTGGAATGATTTGAATTATAAATGAGTTATATTTATAGCATAAATGAATAATCTTTAAATTATCTTTAATTTTTAATTGGATTCTATTGTATTGTTTTCCCATATTTATCATTCATTTCCACTGGACACTTAAGAAATTATACATTCAGACACTATAGTTGATGAAACCAAATATAAAAACAGAAAGTGCTGACTGAGATGAATTATGTTTTGCTAACATTTGAAGATTAGTATGTTCTAAAGCTTCTGCATTGGTTCTGATAAATTATTATGTCTTCCATGATAAGCTGAAATTGCACACCTGTTAATGTAAAATGAGCAATAAAAGCTCTTGTTGACATAAAGAAATGATATACATAACATAATTTTAGTACAGGCAAAACTCACTATATATATTGCCATACACAGCAAGCTAGAATAATCAATGGATGCCAGAAGGCTTGTGCATAAAATCCCCATCTAGTGCCTACTCATTCAATATCCCAGATTAGTTTCTGGCCATAGCTTATGGCCAGAAACTAGTCTGTCCGTCAGTGAGGGGCCTTGGATCTGAGAAACTAGTCTGGGAATATTGGATGAGTAGGCACTAGATGGGGATTTTATGCACAAAGCCTTCTGGCATCCATTGATTACTCTAGCTTGCTGTGTGTGGCAATATATATAGTGAGTTTTGCCTGTTTTAACAACAGTTATACACAAGCATAAGAGGTGGTGGTCATGTGATGCTTATAATTTTAGTACCAGTTTAGCTTCAATTGTGACAATGTTTTCAATTGTTTGGTCATTAGGTAATAAATCTATAGACTCCTAACAATCATGGACATTATTTGGTTGTTACCATATATTAAAATATTGCTTAATTTAACTATTTTAGAAATTCAGTAAGGAATTGACAATTACATATTTCATGAATTTATGTATACATAATGCAATATTTGAAAAAGCTCTTAGCAGTTTGAGATTGTCAAATTTCTTTAATATATATTGAAGGAAGATAGACCATAGTTGGGATAGTTTTGAACATTGCAATCATTTTCAAAATAAAAATTTAAAGTTATTTCATATTGCACTGTTCATCTGATTTCTAGTGAAAATATGATCATCTTTATCATAATGTATAGATGCATCCTTATTATGTTTCTACATGTTAATATTTCAATATCTTCTTGGACTATATTATATTGTTTTTGTATTGACATTTGAGCATATTGATAATGGAATATCATAAGGTTATTAGAGATTTTGCATGATTTATAGGAAATATGATTAATGCATTTAAGAAAACCAACCATTCTTGCCTGAAAATTTGATGCAAATCTAAGCATAAAATTAATAATAAAGATTTTAGAAAAAAATCATTAGTGATTAAATACAAGTCATAGGGAATGTTTGTTCTAATGTGTGTAAGATAATTTATTATATTATGAATGAAAAAACTAATAGATAGAATATTAATAAGATTTTAAGATATGTCCAGAAATTAGATGAGAATTCAGTGTGATGTTTCAGAAATAATGAAATGCTGTTTGAAAAAAAAAATTTAGATAGGTTAAAGAAGAATCCATGTTGTGAGAGAATATATTGTGAGAGAATATATATCGTTTAATTGTATTTAGAAAATATTACTTTTAGAAATTGAAATTAACTATAATAATATAAGGAGAGATTAGATTAATTGATAAAATTCTAATTAATTGATTGTGTTCACAATAATTTTCTCATTTTGATATAAAATAAATTGTTTAAACAAACATTTTTTACTTGATATATAATTTAATATGTTGACAACTGTTTCTAATGATTTGAAGCATATATATATAAATATGGATAGGCAACTTTCAGCGAGCCTCAGCTTTCAGACATTTTCAAAATATATATATAAAATGATTCTACATAAAACTTGTATTTAAACACATGGATAGTGTAAATATTGAATAAAAAGTTAAGTAAAATAAAATATTTATTATTTTCTCAATGATTTCTTTTCTTCTCTCTCATTTTTAAATAGTAATATTATTTTCTTCTTCTTCTTCCTCTTCTTATGTATTGATTTCTATTTTTACATATCATACCATTTACAATTTTTTTTAAACACTTCAACAATACTATTTTTTATCAAAACTTTATTCTGCAGGACAGTCGAAACTGTAAGAATAAAGTTTAATAAAAAATAGTATTGTTGAAGTGTTTAAGAAAGTTGTAAATGGTATATATTTTTTAAGTCATAATTCATTCTATCAGAGGGGCAATATTCCAACAAATCATGTGTATTATACAGGTAGTCTATTTAACTATGGATTTAATCTATGATGCTGAGGGCATTTTATTTACATTATAATGCTTTTTGCAGATGAACATTGTTCATGTGATTATGTGATGTTTATTGAACATTGTTTACTAATAAAAGTAGAACTCAAATTTTACCCCTTTTTTTTAATTATTATTTTGTATTTAATTTTTTTATTAGGATGGCTACATTGAATAAGATAAGAAAAATTGACAGAAATTCATGCATTTCAAAAGTAGTGGACCAATATATATATATATTTAGAAAAAAATAGTAAACCTATGTGCCTGATATGTCTAGAAAGTATTTCGGGTAATAAGGAACACAATATTAAGAGGTACTACTCAATAAAACATTCTGATTATGACAAAATTGTTAGGGAAGTAAGAAATATTAAAATATAGAAAACGAAAAGCAGGTTAATCAAACAGTAGACATATTTTACAAAAAATACAAACAAATCAGGAAATTCTATGAAAGCAAATTATATTATTTAAAAAAAAAAAATCCAAATCATTTTATGAATAGGTATTTGTAAAAGACGGCATCCTAACTGCTGTAGAATTAATATGCTCTGATCATAAAAAGAAATTTGAGAATATAAGTATATAATAAAGAACAATTACAAAGCTAATTGAAGAATTATCAGTAAATATGGAACAGTTGCTGATACAAAAAATTACCTATTTAGAAATAGTATTTCTAGTGTTTGATGAAAGTATAGATCTTCCAGGCATTGTTTAACCCTTCAATTTTTATTAGAGAAATTGATCAAAACTTTAATATCACTAGGGAAATGTTATATTTTATCCAACTTGAGACAATGATAATGAATAACAACATTTTTTATAAATTAAATGAGGTAATATTAAATTTCAACCTTGGGTACCATAATTTGTTGGGAATATTCACTGATGGAGCCAAGTAGATGATTGCAAAGAACAAGGACATTTTAGAGCATTTCAACAATGACAGAAATGAAAGTGAATTCAAAGAAAAATTTCTTGTCCATTGCGTAACTTACCAAAAAATTTATGTTCTAAAATTATTAACATGGTGAATGTAATGACTGTTGTGGTTAAGTGCTTAAATGAAATTAAATCAAATCAATGCTTGGTCATGAAAATTTTTTAAATTTCTAGATTTTGAAGCCAATTATGAGGATTTCACATATTATTGCAGAATCTGTTGCCTTTTGAAAAGAGCCATCTTAAAAAGATTTTTTGAATTAAAAGATGAGGTGAAGCTCTTATAGAAAATAAAGAAGATACCATTTCAGAACTGATTTACAAAGAATGGTTATATTTACTAAGGCTGTAACCTCAAGAATGTGCACATAAAATGCAATAGTAGGGACCTCTACAGGTCTTAACCACAAGCTTAGGTTTAGGAAGAAAAGAGGGGAATCCCTTCTTTATTCAACCTACTTTCTATATAAATAGGTGAAGCTGAAGCGGTTAGATCTGAGAGCGTGTAGCTATTCAATACTTCACTGATTCAGTCTACATTTCTTATTACACATTAATACTCGCCAAATCTTTCAATTTACAATGAGTCAATGGAAAGATCTTATAGTTAGAAATCTACTACAATAATTTAAGTTGTAATTATAAATTTATTTAAACACACATTGATTACATAAGTAATATTTACTAAGGCTGTAACCTCAAGAATGTGTGCATAAAAATGCGATAGTAGGGATCTCTACAGGTCTTAACCACAAGCTTACGTTTAGGAAGAAAAGAGGGGAACCCCTTCTTTACTTCAACCTACTTTCTATATAAATAGGTGAAGCTGTAAATCGAAAGAAAGATTTCACGAGTATTAATGTGTAATAAGAAATGTGGACTTAAATCAGTGAAGTATTGAAAAGTTTCACGCTCTCAGATCTAACCGCTTCAGCTTTACCTATTTATATAGAAAGTAGGTTGAAGTAAAGAAGGGGTTCCCTCTTTTCTTCCTAAATGTAAGATTGTGGTTAAGACCCATAGAGGTCCCTACTATCACATTTTTAAGCGCACATTCTTGAGGTTACAGCCTCAGTAAATATTACTTACGTAATCAATGTGCATTTAAATAAATTTATAAAGAATGGTTATGTGATTTGTATTTTCTCAGTGATATAAGTACTTATTTGAATGATCTAAATATAAAATTACAAAAAAAAAAACCAACTAGAAAACAATTTATATGTGCATGTTCATGTCTTTCAAGAAAAATTGAAACTTTTTCAAAACCAGTTAAATAATAATAATTTCATCAATTTTCAACATTTACCACTATTTTTAATAATACTTATCCCAAACAAAAATACATTCATATTTTAATAAAAGTGCACAATGAATCTCAAAAAAAGTTCTCCATATTTCAAAAGCAAAAATCTCTTTTGAAATAATTCCTTAAAAATACCAGATTGAGATTATTGTATTCCAAGAGAAAACAAATTTAAAAATGAAATTTATGGAATTATCTAATACTGAATTTTTAAAAACTTGGATTCTCAAGAATTTCCCAACATATTAATTACTCAGGACTGTATATAAGTGTGAACAATTTTTCTTAAAAATAACATTCATCAAACAAAGCAAAATTTGGAGTACACCTTGCATCTCTCTACTACTAAAATCAAACCGGAAGTATATTCTTTATCAAAAAATAAGTGATGGCAAATGTCACATTAAATTCTTTATCATATTAATATTTTTTTGTTTTTATTATGGATAATGATTAATGTTTTATGAATTTTTGTTTATGTTATAATATGTAATAGTAAACATAAATAAATAATACTAATGTTGCTTTATTTTTAATTCACAAAAACTTTATGGCTCTTGTTCAAAAAGAGGAAGTTGAAATTGGCCTATGTGTTGAAAAGGTTGACCACCCCTGTATGTTTATATTGATTAAAATAGAAATTCTTTTTGCAGGATGATTGTTTTCAAAGAAAATAGAATACTAATAATTATACAAACTCTTTGCATTAGTGCATAATTAAATTTTGTTTCAGTGATTGTAGCACATCAAAGACTATTCTTCTATAGAAATTAACAAATTTGCGAACTTTGGGTGCTGCATTAAAATCTTTTGCATCCAGTGCCACAAAATTTACGATCATTATTTATTACTAATCACAAGACCTAAAAATTTACTTACATCTGAAGGACTGCTTCTTTTTCTTTCAGTATATATTTTTGAGAACTTTGTTTTATCTGGAATAATCTTTTTTTTTTTTTTCAGCTTAAAATATATTATCTTCTTTTTCAGTAGAATAATCCTAATGGTGATAACCCATTGGTGGCAAAAACTTGATTCTATTTTTGACAAGAGCTGATACCAAGGAAACAGTGAAATAAATAAAAAAAACACATAGTACTCTCTACATCTTCAATTAACATACCTTTGACTTGATCTGTGATTTATATCCTGATATATTTTATTTATTACCTACACACTAATAATAATTTTTATTAAAATAAAATTCTCAAAAATTGAAATCTATAATAACAATAACTAAGTTAGTAATCTTAGCTCTCTATGTGTGTGTACAAATCATTCTGGAAGATGGTAATATCAGTGTTAAATGCTTTGGCGGAAATATTTCTGTTGAATGTTTTTCATACAGAAGTGATAAAAATCAATAATTTTAATATAAAAGAAAAAGAAGAAAATATATATATATACTTTTTTATTTAAGTTAAAAATTCTAATCTTATTATTTTTAATATGTGTTCAAATTACTATTCACTTGTTAAACACAACAATCATTTAATAAATATATATATAATATGAATTATACTTTCAGGTAAAGCCTGTGTAGGACTTTGTATAGATAATATGCAGAGGGTTCAAGAGCTTTCTCCCCTTGAGATTGTGGAGATGTTTGTTACGGTCTTCTGTTTTCTTAAAGATTCGAGTGAGGTCTCTCAGTCCTTGATGGATGATTTCCGCACTAGTCAGGGCTACATTTTTCTTTCTGAATTTCTACTCAGGTAATAGATTTTAAATCATTCTATAATGGAATTTTAAAAAAGTATTATTATTATCATCGTTTTTTAAATTTATAAATCATTAAATTTATATATTAATGATAAAATTCTAAATTAGAGAAAATTAAGATATCAAACAACAGAAAATCTAAAAGAAATATATTTATTTCATATTTTAGTGATCTAAATTTAATTTTAATAAATGGTTGAAAATAATTTCTAAAACTAGCATTAAAAATCAACAATTGTAGAGTGAATCTGATGATACATCAATTAAATTTTTTATACAAACATTAATATATTTTATTAAATATTATATTTATATTCTATATATGGGTACTATTGAACCATCTTAGTTTAACTTCAAACCTGAAATTATTCCTAAAAAAAAAAAAAAAAAATGTTTTGTTAGTTTATTTATTTTTATATTGTTTTGAAAAATCAAATGATTCATATTATTGATAATACAGCATAATATAAAATGATACGACATTCGTGATTTTTTAGTTTTAATTTTTTTAAAAGAAAGTGTATTAAATTATATATTGTAATAAACTTAATATTTTATTATTAGGTTTGGATAGATTAAAATACATAGTGATAGATTTATTATTAATCTTTTATTAATATTTATTAATTTTATTCCATTACTGATTTTCCAGTAATAGTTGATTAATTCATTTTTATACCATTGCAATATATATATATATACAATGGTATGATATTTATAAATCATCTGTGAGTTTATATTAATTTTAGATTTGTAAACAACTAAAAAGAGATATAAATCAGTTTTGACAGATAAACAAATATACCTTATACTTCTTCAAGATGTAATTTCCCATTTCTTATCTAAGTCAGTTACAATAACTGATTATAACTTGGGCATGTGTAGGAGCAATGAATGTTGTTTTTTATATAATTATTGAACATTTTAAATATGATCAGCATTTCATATAATTTTTCAATCCATCATCATTATTTTTTATTGATTTGTTTTCAAATTTAATACCTGAAAATAATAAATTTACGATCATATTACTTTAAGGAAAAAGAAAAATTTTTTTTTGAATTGTTGCAGTTTTTCCCCCAATAAATGTGATAGAATATTATAATCATAACTTCAATTTAGTTTTGTTATAACTAATAATTTCACAATTAATGCTCATCCACTTTTTCAAAAATATTTTTCATTGTTTTAATTTACTTATTTTATTCCTCTTGGTTTGTTTTTTGATTCCCTAAAAGTTTGGTGTTTTATTCAAAACATATATCGTCCAGCAAAAGTCTTTTTTAAGGTCTTTTCTCCATTGATTCTTTATTTTCTAATTTTATCATTTCTGAATAATCATTTAATTTGTTTTCTAAATATTTAAAACAAAAGAAACTACATATGTTTTGTTAGTCAGTTATCCCCATAGTTATTTTGTTTATACATAACATTTGTAACCGATATTTTTGCACTGCAGGATAAAGATCTCACCAAGAAAATCCAGTTTCTCTAATTCATAACTTTTCCACTTCACTCATTTTTATCTCATATCTATCTCACATGTAATTTCTTTCTAAGTTACAATCTTTTGGGATCCATTTTAAGACTTTATCTGTCTATTAGTTTTCATCCATTCTAGTGGCATGACTAATCCAACTTTGTTTCAGCCTCTTAAATTTTTCAGCAATGTATACCTACAATATTCCCAACCTACATCTCTTCATCTTGTACTGTGTAATCTGAAATCTTCATATTATTTTCTATTTTCATCCAAATCTTAAATCCACATCTAAGCACTGATAAGTATTATTTATTAAAAATCTTTCAAACTCATGGGCATAGTTTCTTTCAGTGGTAAGTTACTTTTATGAGAAGTACTTTTTTCAAGTTTAATTCTATGATTAATTTGTTGATTATGTGATTTTATTTGTATTATCAATCCAGGCAAGGTAATTACAATTGTTAACTTTTAAGTCGATTCCTGTCACTTTTTTTTTTTCTGCAAGATCATTCTACATTACTTTAGAGGTTTTTTTTTAGTACATCTCTTAAAGTTTCTATTTTTTTGGCATCATCTGATAGATTTTATAATATTTTGGGAAACTCGGAAATATTATTTGATAAAAACAACCATAGGAAAATCAACACGATTCAAGTAACTTACATTTTATTGCATTAGCTTCCTATTTTAATCTGTAAAATACTTGCTTAAAATTGCTGTAAAATATTTAGGAGATAGGTATTCATCATTGTTAATTCTCTTGACATCAGCATCATTCAAAAGAATCCAGAACAATAGAATTTTTTTTGTGCTATGATATTGGTTGATAATTTTAACAATTTACAAATTGGATTAGAAAATTCAAATTTTTTTATAAGCTTCTTCCAGCAAGCAAAAAATATTTTGTGATTTATTTATTTTTGGAGATTCATCTATTTTTTACTTTGACTTATAAATCTTTCATTGTTATTTCTAGTTGGATTTTTTTTTATTTTGCACAAAATATACTATCAACTTTTTTAAATATATTTTCATGAATATTTTCAGAGATTTCACTAAAACAACTTAAAAAATATCTAATGTTAAAATAGTAGAGAAAATAACACCACAACCAATCATTATATTAAAGAAAATAATACAGTCATGAATGTACATTATAATATCATGTGTGTGTGGCGTATCTGGTATATCAAGCAGTAATTGCACTATACATTATTATAACTAATCAGAAATGCACATCTTTAGCACATTTAAATTGGTAAGATAATAGAAAATCATATCCACTTCTGAATGGTTACATTTTTTATAAATTGCAGTTATTGTTTGTTATGTATATTTATTCTAAGAATTGAGATATTTTCCTGTTCATATGGGTTTATAAGTGGAAAAGAAGTTGTCTTTTATTTAGATAGTATATGTTTGATGTGATAACGGTGACTGAAATTGTTACATTAGTTTGTGTGTGAGTTGTTTTGCATTTTAAAATCGAATAATAGGCTCCCATAATACATAAACAAGGGTTTGTGCCAGTAGTTCTATCATGTTGATCAAATGTTCAAACCTTTGTCCCATTATGGTAGGAAGGGAATGTTCTGATTTTTTTTTTTACCTGTACGTTAGCTTTTAATATTTTATAATTATATTATATTAATTTTAATAAACTCATAAATAAATCATGCTTATTAAATATCCAATGTTTAGAATATATAAATTTATTTGTGAACCAAGTAAATCCCAACAAATTACTATAATTCACAATTCACATTTTTAAAGAATCATTTTAACAAACTTGTAAATAATGCTCATTCTCTCTCATTAATGACAATTCATTGGGCAAATAAAAAAATGATCATTTTTATTTGATTCCCCAAGTTCTTGAATTAAGCGTCAATATTATAAAAAAAGCATGAAATTTTTATTTTAGCAGTGAATCAATTACAGTTTTAAATAACAAAGCAGATCAAATTCTAATATTATTAATAAGTCTATTAATTAATCACTGTTATGAAATATGTAATGTTTAGAATATATAAACTTACCCATGGACCAAGTAAGTCAGAATACATTATTATAATTCATAAGTCACATTCCTAAAGAAGCATTTTAATAAGCTTGTAAATAACACCCATTCTCTCACATTTATGTCTATTCATTAATTATTTGAAACTGTAAGCTTGGTTTGATTAATAATTACAATATTGATGGTAATATGAAAGTTCCATAACTTGGTCTTGTTTATGCTCATTTAATTTACCATTTAAGAATTTGGAGATAGAAAAAAGTCCTTATTTTTTATCTTACCAATGAATTACATTAATGTAAGAAAGCAGGCATTGTTTATAAGTTTGTTAAAATGATTCTTTAGGAAATTGATTTGTGAATTATAATATGATATTCAGATTTATTCATTTTGTGAATCACTTTACCTACATACAGAAATAAGATGATTTTATTATCCAGAATAATATTTTAATTTTATTAATTATAAAGATGTGGATAGGTGACTTGATTCATTCTTTATCAAGAAATACAATAGATATTTATGAAAAGAAATTAAGGATTTAAAATTTTAAATGGGAACAGTTGAAAATCTATAAGAAAACTAAATAGAATAAGAGTATCTTTGCTAATTTTTTTTTAATCTATAAAGAGTATCTGAAAGAGGCCAAAATTCTCAAAACTACTTATTGATTGTTCTCAACATTTTTCAAAATTGTAGCACATTTTTGATTATAAATTTTGTTTGATTATTTTAATCAAACATGTTTACAAGATAGCATCATTTTAATTTCATAATCAAGATTTAAAAATAGTAATAAAATAAATGTTTACAAACTATTTATACCTAGATTGCTTATAACGCTTCTTTCATATACACTTCAATGCAAACAAATTTTCTTAAAAACTTCTTTATTTTCCTTACAGTTTCGACTGTCCAGCAGTCTTCATCAGAGCTCTAATCTTCTTCTCTGCTTTAATTAAGTGTATATGAAAGAAGTGTTATAAGCAATATATATATATGATTATATGAAGATATGCAAAGAAAGTGAAAGAGAAGAATAAGAAACTATTTATACCCCAAACTATACTTTAATAAGACATAACATGTAATAAACAAAAATGAGCTCAATCATAAATTGAATATTTTAATCAAAAGTATGTTCACAAATGTAAACCAAGTAATAATATTCATTAATTGGAATCATTTTAGAAATGAATTTAATAGACTTTTGAAAAAGAATTTCAATATACATTAGTTTTACATTAATTCCAGCCAAACCAAATATGATAAAGCTATTTTTTAAAAAAAATTGATTTCACATTTTATTTAATTAAATATTTGTGTAGTTCGTGAATGATATAATGCTGTGTTCTGCTGCTTTTTATTTTATGTTATTTTTCAGCAATGCTATTTTTGTTATTATAATTAATAATTATATTAATATTAATATTTATTATTGCTTTTTTTTTTTTGTAAGTAGATTAAGAAGGAAATATGAATTTTATTCATTTATTTAAGCTTTTTTTAATTACTTTTCCCATCTCATTTTTTTCTTTTTTCTTTTTTGTGAATACTCAGGCTAGAACAAGATCATTCCAAAGAAGCAAGAGATGCCTTGCGCAATCTTGTATTACTTGTATCATCACTGACCATGTGTGGTTACATAGAGTTGAAACCCAGCCAGGCTAGCACAGGATCTTTATTTCAGATTCCTGGATTTTCTTTACCCCAGCCATCAGGAAGAGGTTGTGTACTATTTAAAATTATTGAATTAACTTTTTTTTTTTTACTTTTGCGAAATACTTTTAAATATTCTTGCATTAAAATTTTAATTAATATATGTATTTTATGTGTAGCTCAGAAAAATGATTAGATAGTGTAAAGAAGTATTAAACAAATTCAATTTTATATCAATTAAACTGTCTAATTATATTGTAAGAATTTTTCACATTAATATAAATACTTATTGCATTTATATTTGAAATTGTTGCTCTATGCAAAAAATATTCTACATTAACATACAAAATAATTACAAAATCAATTTGTAAAGTTGTAATTATTTATTACGCGCACAGGAAGTATATGTAAATACTTTTAAGACAAGCCATAATCTGTATCAAATGTGTCTTGAAATTTATAATAGTCAAGCAATATCTTTATTTTGCCGATAGAGGGACCTCTCAAACCATGACACAAGATAGTGACTTTTATAAAGATAAGAGCAACCGCCTTATCTTTAATCTAAATTTCCACTTATATAGGCCAATCTGAAGTATCTTGATTAGGGAGCGTGAAGATAAGACGGCCGCTCTTATCTTTCGACACAAGATGGTGACTTTTATAAAGATAAAAGTGTCCATCTTATCTTCACGCTCCCTAATCAAGATACTTCAGATTGGCCTATATAAGTGGAAATTTAGGTTAAAGATAAAAGGGTCGCTCTTATCTTTATAAAAGTCACTATCTTGTGTCATGGTTTGAGAGGTCCCTCTATCGGCAAAATAAAGATATTGCTTGACTATTATAAAATCAATTTATATAAATTTGTAGTGTTTTTGCTTCATTATTTCTATAAAAATTATTAGCATTATAATTACTTGAAATAGTCTTTAAATTTATCTGATTATGTTATTATGAACGAAATATCAGTGTAGCATCACATGGATTTATCATATGACTCCATCTTACTCAATGATGTTTCAGCAGCATATTCATTGATGAAAGTCATTATCTTGAAATTTGTTTGGGGATATTGAGTAGAACACCATTGGATAATGATTCACTAAATCCTATCATATACATCTGTCAATTACTAAAGCTTACAGCATGTGGCATAGCTGTGGTAAAAAAAAGTATGTTGCTGAAATATCAATATTCTAAAAGTAAGTACAGATTGAAGATATTTCATTTAACAATATAGAATATGGTTTAATTCATAAATTTGATAAATAAAACCTACTGTAGAAATGATTATTATGTCACATTTTAAAATGTTTCTATTAATGTAATAGATTTTCTCATGTCAAACATTTTCATAATAGGCTTTTTAATAATGTGTATTTTAATTGAAAACTCCACTATAAAATATGCAATTTATATCAGCTTTGTATTTCTGTGTCCATATGATAACACTTTGAATTTATTATCTCGTTTTGGAATTAAAAAATGAATTCATTGAAAATAATTAAAAAATATAAAGGTTTAATTTATTTATGGTACCGGTCACTTCTATCTTCTTTTGATCACCAAGGGCACCACTAGGTCACTAACTACCTAGGAAATTTAATTTACCCAGGGAGAGAAAGAGATCTTTAACATTGTTCAGACAATTGAGAAAAGAACACAAAGACAAACATTAGCCAAAATATTTATAAATAATTTTAAAATATATTAAGTCTAAAATATTTGTCAAACATAGTAAGAAGTTTGACCTAAATTCCTCCACCTGATTTATCAGAGAGTGTATGAGAGTATTGTAACATTAAACATCCAGGCAGATGAGTTTGTTTTCTCACCTAAGAATTAAAAGGGATTTATAATGTCTTCCTGCTAGCGATTTATATAAACAAATCCCAGTGTTTCTTTATTTAGAGATTTCAAAAGAGAATGAGCTTGCACGGAAGTTGATGAACAGCACAGGCAAGTTTTTTTTAGCCCAATAAAGAAACATCGGGACATAAGGATATCAAATGCCTGCAAATCCTCCAGGAAAAGGCCACGCTCAAGACCACAGTTGACTCCGATAATAGAACAAGAAAAGATTACGATTTTATATAATCTTAAATAGAAGAAAGCAAAATCTCCGATTTAGGCAAAACAGAACAATACACTCAATAAATCGCTAACCAAAAGATTTATGGTCCACAGAAAATGTAAACCAGGATTATCTAAATTAATTATGATGAAAAAATAAAGGACAGGTAAGTTAAAAAGAAAATTACTAATATCTGCCCAAACATTTATCAAGGGTTAGTAATACAAACAGAGAAAAACACTAAGCATATAAAATATAAATTCGCAATACACTCCCGGATAAATAAATTTAAAATATGAAATCTTAAAATTAAGACTTCAATACATGTACTAATAAGACAAATGCATAATAAAGTAATTAGTGATATTTAAATGAATATGCAAAATGTATTATAGAGACAGGTTTCTTTTTAGATTAAGCTGAGACCTTAACATAGAGATTTAAACAAGAGATTTAAGTCCTGGTTTCAATATACGAAAGTTCATTTACCTTTCAGGCTTTGAATTGTCTGTAGTTATTTCAGCGGGGTGCGCAAGATTCTTTCTTACTCGAGTACATCACGATATTTGGTCTCCAGTAATCTAGCTGTTATGTCCGAGGCAATTTTTAGGATCAGTGTTTAAGCTAGACAATTAGGTCATGTTCTTGAAGGCACAATTATCGACCTCTGGGGTTCATCTTTGGGTTGATTTAACACTGCGTAATTGTTAAGATTTATCATGGCATGTAATTTTGGCATGGCGAATGTATGATCACTACTAACATGGCAAGTAGTAAATATTATTAACGGTCTGCAGAAATCTAACTTCAGCGATCCACATTGAGCATCTATCAAATATAAATATTAGAATCACTCCGAATAAGGATCACAACAAGAATCCAAATAAGAATAAGAAGTAGAATAATAAATCAGTCAAAAACCCGGGGCTATTTATGTGAATTGTTATCTCCCACCTAATCTTTAATTAAAAGTTTTGACTAGGATAAATCTCTATCTCATGCTTAATCTTAATTTAAAAAAAAAAAAAAAATCCAAACAGGGTTTTTATCTACTTTCAAACATTAATTAAATTTAAGTAAATGAGAAAATAAGTATCAGCTTTTAAAATAAATTACAATCAACAAAATAAAGAGAAACTTGATCACAATCAAAACTTATTTTTAAATTAGAATTCTTTTTCAAGTAGATTAAAACTTTGCTTGCTTTTATTTACTGTAATGAAAAAAAAACAAGCATCAAAAGAAAATTATTCTAAACTAAAATCTATTGAAAAAGTAATATCACAGAAATTTAAAATATAAATGAGTATGTGCGTTATTGCAAGTTCTTTTAATACATAAAAAAAATAATAACCTAGAAAACTTTTAAATACAGTTTTCTTTTAAAAACTTTATAAATATAAATATAAGTTTTAATTTCGTGATGGTTGCCTTTGAAACGGATAAATCATCCAGTTCAATATATATATTTTATAATTTACTGATGTAAATCTGTATCTGATTATTAATAGTAATACCAAAAAATGAGTAACCTGCAGTTCATATATTTAAATTTAGTAAGTCTAAACATTATGTGAATAATTAATAACTGTAGTCTTAGATTATTAGTACAGCTTAATCACTCCTGTGGCAATGATTCTAATGTTCAAAATTTTCAATTTGGCAATCATAATATAAGAGTTATCTCTTGAGTGGTGGTTAATTTATCTCTAATTGCTGTTCATCAGTGAACATATTGTAGTTCTTCTGGATGCTAACTTAATACCAATATATATCTCTATTCTTTTCAAATTTTCATAATAAATTCTTCAAAATTTGTTGTATTTTTATTGACAACATACTGTTTAATGACATTACATACTTTTTAGTGAAGTGACCACATTTTGAATCGGCATCCTTACCTTCAACACCTTTTACATTCATTTTACATTCATCTTCATATTTCTATAAGCTATCTTAATATTATCATTCATTATTTCTTGGTTGCCTTGAAGTTAGAATTTAGTTACCACTTGGTACCGACTCTTTTCATATTTTACACAAATATGGTAGTTTATTAATAAAAATGATTAAAAATTTTTGATATTGTATAAAACTGGTAAGTTTTTCACCTCATGAAATATATCACATAGAAACTCTATAGATTAACATGGTCTTTGAGAACACAGCCATTATGATATGCATGTTTTATATCATAAAAATTAAAAAGGTAATACACTGATTTAATTTTATTCAAAATTCCTATAATTGATTCACATCTGTTTCAAGGATGTGTTTAGTTGTGATAGTCTTGATGAAAAGAATTTTGTTCAAGTTTCACTACTACCTGAAATGTTAACTAATAAATATAGTCAGTAATTTGTATAATATTAACAGTGCATTAATAATTTTTTTTGAGACAAAAATTTAACCAAGACCTGACATTTAAGGCAAAAATGGATGATAGTGATAAGAATATATATATATGATATAAAAATAAAATGTTCGTTAATTAAAATAAAATTGTAATTACAATAAAAATAATAATAATAACGTTAACAAACTATTATAAACAATCCTTAAATTCGCAGAAGTACTTTCGGTTAATTTCTTGAACCTGCCTCAACTACCATTGAGGCAGGTTCAAGAAATTAACCGAAAGTACTTCTGTGAATTTAAGGATTGTTTATAATAGTTTGTTACCGCTATTATTATTACTATTTTTATTGTAATATATATATATGATTCAATCATCATAAACAATTTTTATTCTGGTTATCAGTAAATGAAACTTTATTAGTATTTGTCTTCTTAAATCCCTTCCTATCCAAACTTTTGTCAATCCTAGCTTATTCCTGAATGTAATCCATTTCCAACTCTAAATGGTCAATATTATAAGTATTAAATACATTCATATATGTTTTGTATTTGTAGAAGATTAAAATAATTTATGACAAATTAGTTTTAATTTGTGATTTAGGTCAGTGATATCAAACATGCTATCCTTGATTCTCATACAGCCTGAAAAATTCTAAAATGTTGTTCATAGACAGAAACTTGAAATTTATTTTATTAAAATGATAGAATATAGTTTCAACATATAAAGAAATATTTTTAAAACATTACTATACAGAAAAAGAATCAGAATTAAAACCAATTCTTTTTTTATGTTGCACTTCAAGTATACAATAGTCAATAATATGTTTAAAAATACATATTTACAAGCAACAAAGATTACAAATTATAAAATTATCATAGGAAAGCCTTTTTCAGCAAATTATGTTTTTTACCCTTTTCAGTATATCTCCAGAATACCACGATTTAAAGTACATACAGCGACATCTATATCAATACTTGAGAGAAGACAGATAAACAAATGGATATCTGACATGATCTATTACATGATTTTTTTTCAAACCTACTACAAAATTACTTTGTTATATATATAATAAATTATTTTTCTCTTCACTAGTAAAATTGTAATTATAAGTATGCGACTTTTTTTCCGCATTAAATAGTGAAGCTATAATTTTACTCTAATTTATAATAGCTTTGCTAATCGCTTTCGAGATTTCATGTTTGAATCTCATACTCGTAGCTTTGTAACTAACGATTGTTGTGATTATGCAAATGCATTTGAATTTTTAATTAGTCCATTGTTTAGAGAGAGCAAAACATGCCTCTCTTCTATTAATGGCATTGATGTCATTTGCTATATAGAAAGCTTCTTTAACTTTTCTTTTGGCGTCATTTTTTTCTGTACAAATTATTTGGGCAGAACTAGGTTCAAATACATGGCCTGTAGCTGCTTGGTGGTCCCAGAATACTGAAGATCCTTCATTTTTATTTTTGACCCTATTGTAGACATACCTATGTTGATAATTTTTTGTGTTCAGGTTAGCCTGAGTCTCACCATAATATGATGCATGGCAGCCTAATTGAGGGCATGCCATTTTATAGACCACATGAGGGGCTTGATCTTTATCTGTTTTATCTTTAGCATTATTTATCAGCTGGTTAGTATTAGGAGGTATTCTGAAGCTAAATTTAAAATTGTTAGCCAATGTTTTTGCAATATTTGGTGTTACATTAGGTACAAAAGGAATTGTTAGGTATTTCATATTGTCTTTAGGCAATTTATTTCTTAGTTTTCTATAAAATATTTTTATTTTCTGATTGACTGTATTAGGTTTGA
The DNA here is from genome assembly GCA_028023455.1 of Epiperipatus broadwayi. Taxonomy (NCBI): domain Eukaryota; kingdom Metazoa; phylum Onychophora; class Udeonychophora; order Euonychophora; family Peripatidae; genus Epiperipatus; species Epiperipatus broadwayi. The sequence continues at coordinate 25,651,855 of JAQFVV010000002.1, forward strand.
AGCCTATGTTAGTCATTTCCTTTGTATATTTGTCTATATTATTTTTTCTATCCGCTATATATTTACATAATTGGTGATTTCTAAAAAGGAACGCATTCATACCTGCCCATTTATATGTGTTGGGGTGTTAGATTTTGGACTTGTGTAACCTTGTATATATTAATTAATTAACTATCCATTCTTTATCCATTAACTACTTCAACTTAATGGATGTTTTGTATATATTTATACAGTTGTTTTTATTATACATGATATAGTTTGTTTCATATATTTTACATCTATTAACATTTTTAATATAATCTAGAACACTTATATTATCAATACAATTTATTTTATGTCTGTACTGCAAATAATGAACATATAACGCAGATCTATCATCTTTCCTAGCAATAGCATAATTGTGTTCTTTAGCTCTTTCTTCCAATTGCTTTGCTGTCTGGCCATAGATATATTGAAAAGGGCAAAAAACATAATTTGCCAGAAAAGGCTTTTTTATGATAATTTTATAATTTGTAATCTTTGTTGCTTGTATATATGTATTTTTAAACATATTATTGATTATTTTAAAACATTGTATATTATGTAAGTATACTGTAAAAAATACTCTTTTACACTTACTGATATATTCTTGATGTTAACAAACTAACCATATGATTTATTATACATACAGTGAAATATATATTTTGCATGTTATGCTACTAAAACTATACTTGACTGCTCAGTTAAATATTATTGTTTTTAGTCAGCCTGGACAGCATTTTAATAGATTAATGTTTTTAATTTTGATTAACAAGACTTAGATATTTGAGAAATTCAGAAAAGATATTCCTAAGTAAAAGTTATATAAAAGCGCATATACTATATTATAATCCATATATATATAATTTTTATTTTATGGGAAATAAAAAATTAAATTGCCACATTCTAAAAGTATTGGTATACTAAAGAAATCTGCATATAATAAATATATAGAAAAAATGAGGGAAGATAAGTCTGATTTGTCAACAGGTAAAGATGGTGCCATAAAAATCAGAAATTCTACTTATGATTCAAATGGTGAAATAAAGAATCTATTTTAGTGAAATTAAGCTTGATGCCAAATTTCAAAATAATATACAAAAATTAAGGGAAGTAGTTTGAATCTGTGTCACTACGAATATATTCAACTTTAGAAACAATAGAAGTTATTATTTAGAAAAATAACAAGAAAATTTTATGGCATTTCAAAAAAAGTCCTTTTACATATACAATAATTCTGCAATATTTAATGAAACAAATCTTATCATAGAAAAAATTCAGATAATCAGTAGTAATAGCACACATATTTAAAGTATGTTATGATCTAAAGCAATGGTGTTAGACTCGTACGTGAACACAGGCCACCAAATTCAGTTTAACCCGTAAAGGCTACAATGTGATTTTATAACACAAACACTACAATTAGTAATTGATACTGCTTCTAAGAAAATAATTATTTTATGATAGAATTATGGTTCCAAAATTGATTTTTTTTTTTTAAATAAGCATTTTTTACAATAAGTATTATAATTAGCGAGAGTAGCAACTTTTCTTATGCAATTATAAATTCATCGTTAGGGCACTTAGAAGCTATTGTAAGAAAAGCTTATCATAAATGCATTTTGAATCAATCTTAGTGCATTTGAGGACAACTTATGGCCTCATATTCATAGCAATGAGATTTACATGTGTGTGTGTACATACTCCTCTGACAATAAATAGACTCATATACAATTCAAAAGATAAACTCCCTACTGAACAAACTCCTCACATTGTATAGAAGATAGCATGCCTCCAATCTGGATGCAAAGCTATTTACTACCATGTATCACATGTCAGCTTAGCCACAAGGCTTTTTTCAACACAAATATCTCTATAAAAGAGCTATAAACAACTCATGAATGAGTCTATTTTCCTTAATCACCAAAACATAATATTGCTTGCATCAAGAGATATAATGTCATGTGCAAGATCAAAAGTATGGCATATAGCCAACAATCCCCACTCCATAAATAAGAAGAAATCTTGCCCCTCCAAAAAAATGGGCCATATAATTTGAATACATTTGAATAAACTTTTCGCATATAAATATACACTCACCCACCAATATTGCTATGAATATGAGACTATAAGTAATCCTCAAAAGTACTAAATTTTTTCATAATGCATTTATGATAAGCTTTTCTTATAATAGTGTCTAAGCATTGGAAAGTTGACTAAGTATTATATTTGTACCATAGATGCAAAAAGTGGAGCTTCTAACTGGGATCAATGCTTTTTTTAGACAAATTATGATCATTTATTGTAATGAAATAAATGAGATTTATTTATTATAAGCAGTATTTACAATAAGTATTATCTTTTATTCCAATGTGTAAGCTTGTGGTTAAGACCTGTAGAGGTCCCTACCTTCACATTTTCAACCGCACATGCTTTAGGTTTATTGCCTTAGTAAATATTACTTACGTAATCAATGTGCGTTAAATACATTTATAATTATAACCATAGATTGTAAATAATGAAGAAATAAAATTGCTTTTGTTTATATCACTTCTAATTGGGAAGTGTTGATTACTTTTTTAAATAAAATTACAATTATTATCATAATGAAATAAATTTGATTTTATTTATTACATATATTATTTACACTAAGTAATATAATATTTATATAAAATATATTGAAACAGTTGTGTCTCATGTCATACAACAACATAATAGTGTGTGTGCATGTATATATATAAAATTGAAAGGAAAAGTAGAAATAAACACAGACAAAAAAATTTGTAGATATTTTCTATATTTCACTGGAATAACAATTAAGAATTAAATAATTTTGGAATTAAATTTTTTTTATTATAAATTAAATATTTAAAAAGGTTTATTTAATATTTTATTAATTCTGATTTTGAAATTAAAATGTTTTTATGTTACAATAGATATACTGGTAATTATAAAATTACACTATTTATTTTGATTAAATTAATTTCTTTAATTAAAGCTTGTATAACATATTTTGATACTACAAAGTTGTTTTTGAAAGGATTAATGTAAACTGAAAAGAGTCGTTAACTTTTTTCAATCAAGATAAAGAAAACTTCCTTTTAGTCACTGTGATTTTTTAAAATCCTGACTATAAAAAAAGTTGGAAAAGAAGATTAAAGATAGTTTTTTAGTTTTACAGATTATGACAGATATGATGACTATGAAATTATAACTGAAGGCAAGACAGTGCAAGCTCAGCTGCTGCTATTAGTTCACAATGGTAGAGTTTGAGTTCACATGGAAGAAATACTCAGATTTTTATGTGGTTTATATATGTGTATTAGACAGAATTAAGACTGAAGGGAGCTCTGCAGACCAATAGTTATCAGATTGTCCCTTTCCTGAAGATGACTAAACCAGATGAACTGTTTAGAAGAGACCCGCTTACCCAGAGAGTCTATCATTTTGCTGAAGAATTAATTTATATGTATACTATTTTATCTATATGCAGAGAAGCACAAATAAAGGTACTGCATCATATATATATATAAAGTGCAGCTGGTCAGTTATTTTAAATAATTTCTTTAATGAAAATAACAGTTGTAATTTTTAAATTACAATTTTTTTAAAGGAAATAACTTTGTTCAACAAAAAGTAAGATGTGCTTCCAATATATTTTATTAAAAAAGGAAAACTCCAAAAATCGTTCTAGATTGGAAAACAAAAGAACTTGCTGGAATATTTTTTAAAATGTTTATAATTAAAAAGAGATAAGAATTTTCCAAACTAAATCTCATAATTTTTTTTTACCATTAGAAATAATGAATGATTTAATAACTTTGATTCATACTATTTTTTTTTATATATGTACACATACATATGTGAATTTTATGTATATTTTCAACATGGAATTAATTGTGAAAAATATATTTTTAATAAGTTTATTATTTTGACAAATTCATATATATATGATATAAACATTTCCATGTGTACACACACACACATATATATATATGTGAAAACAGTCATTATTTATGAATTATTAAAATGTGATAGCTTATTATTATTATTATATGACAATTCCCATATGTTACAGCATGTCTGTGGGCTTATATAGATGCATTTCAGGTTGACACATGTTAAAAACAATCATTTATTATTAGTTTATGTCAATTCAGATATGTTAATTTTATATTATACAGGCTCATCTAGGTGTTTTATGTAAATCTATTGGCACATATAAGTAAATTACAATATATTAGTGGATTTGTTTTGGTATTAATCAAAATCAGAAGGCTTAATTTATATGTATAGCCATATTCTGCTGATCATAATTTTATTTTCATTTAATTGTTATTAATAAATTTATATTTCATTGTTTAAATTATCCAAGTGACTTTATTTAATCCTAAAATATTATAAATTATTATATGTTGTATTATAACTCTTGATCACAGTAATAATTGTAGAGTTTTTGTTCTCCGAGCTGGATTCATGCATAATGGTCTGTTATATAAAAGGGTTTTATATTTAGTGTTTGTAGACATCGAGTTGATTATGAGTTCACAAAGGGGATATTCTTTAAAGTTCATGCATTGCATTTCATTTTAATTATTTATTTAGAAATTAAGTTTATAGTTGGCCACTACATTAATGATACTAAGTGGCCAGAGCAGTGATGATGATCAGCATGTTTTATTATCCCAGCATTATTTTTTTAATTGTTACATTCTTATGGATTAGCGCTTGAGATTGTGCATCCAAATTTATTATTTATATAATCTGCCTTAAGTTTGGCATGGGCTAAATAATTAGCTTGATCTATAATGTACCATTTTTAAATCCAGTCACAAGATTGACTGATGATATATATATTTATTGTAGATTTTATTTTTGATCATTCATGATGATGAATGATTATTACTTGTCTGTAATGCTGGGTGAACTTATAGTTCTGTCCTGATCTATGCTCTCTCATGCTTATTCCTTTCATTATATCATGCTCTTGATATTCATTTGTATTTAATTTTATATTTAAATTTTGTCATTGACCTGGGGTTGATGATGAGTACCATCGCCCCGAGTTCATACTGTTATAATATGTATATAACTATATATTGCAAATAATGTAGAAATAAAATTGCTTTTATTTATATTGTTCCTAACTGGGATGTATTGATTGCTTTCTTTTAATAAAATTATTGGTTATTATAATGAAATAAATTTGATTTTTTTATTGTAAGCATTAAGACAATGGGGAAAATAAAATCTCAAAATGCAAAAAATGGAAATGATGCAGCACCCTGAGCTTTTGGTTATATTGTTTTATTGAACATGTACATGTCCAATATATTAGCTGTCTTGCCTCTATTTGTCCTTATGTCACTTGCAGTTTGCATATGTTTGGCTACTAATTTTAATTTGCAGATCATATCTAATGCTTCATATCTACAGATTTATTTGTTGCTGTGTTATTTTGTTTTGAAGGGGAATTATTTATGGCAAATTTTTCAGATTGTCTACATTTTATTTCTTATCAAAATGTTTTGATTGTTTAAAATCAACAAAATATCACATGACAGCTTACTCAGTGTAGTTTCAGCAGAATATTTTTTTCTTTCACCATAGTTATGCCACTTACTGATGAAAGCCATTATAACTTGAAACTAGTCAGGGATATTGGATAGGGCAGCACTAGATAGGGATTTATTAAGAACTATCATCTGCTGCATTTACCAATTACTAAAGCTTTTTAATAAGTGGCATAGTTGTGTTGAAAGAGAAAAAGTATTATGATTGTTCTTATACAAAACATATTATTCTTTTGGAATTTTGCTTTTATAATACATGTAATAGTATTATTATTAACATAATATTTTGTGGATTTTTAAAATTTTATATTTTCAAACTTTTTTTTTCCAATCCCTCAGGAGTTAGTGTGCGAAATATCCAAGCATTCCAAGTTTTACAGTCAGTCTTTTTAAAGGTAATTATATATATTTGAAATATTAAATGTAGTTAAGATAAAAAAAAGTTTATAAAAACTTATGTGTCCCCCCCCCCCAATAAGATGAAATAAGCTGTTTTTCCCATGTTCTAGGCTTCCTCAACTCATTTATGTAACACCATCCTTGATGCAATTAGTAGTGTGTATCATTCGGATAATGTCAATTACTTCATATTGGAACCTCAACATACTCTCTCACAGTTTGCCGAAAAAATTTATACAAAGCCTCCAGAGTTGCAGGTAGATTCTTAAATGTTTGTGAATATTTGTCTAAACGTTTTTGGTGATTGCAGTTCATTTATAGTCTAATGTTAGACTATGTTGAATTGTTTATTGTTTTAGAAAATTTAAACTTTATTTATACTTCTTCATGTACTTTAACTGTAAGGAATCTGACTTGCGTGTTATTACCAACAGTTAAATGTGTTTGGAAAAATATAAATAAAGTTTGGGATTTTTATAAAAACGTTTAACAATTTAATTATCTATATAGTACTTTGATGATGCTGAATAATTACTTAAGTTTTGATCTCATATGTAAATATTTAACATTTTATAATTTTATTTGGTTTTAATAATTTCATCAGCATTCAGTTTTATAGATAGGAAAAACTAATTAAAATGCGTAACTATAAGATTTGACAAGCAGAAAATCAATATCACATGATCACCTTTTTTTTTTTTTGCTTAAGAATTCCAAACTCTCCGTCCAGTGTGCCACCAAGTGCAAGCCGTTATAATTAATGGGAGCAGGAAGGTTCATGCAAAAAATCCCTATCTAGGACCTACTCATCCAACATCCCCAGATTAGTTTCTAGCTTGGGGATTTGATCAGTGTAGGAGCCTTGGATTTGAGAACACTGTACCTAGATCAAAGTACAGCGCTTTCAAATCCAAGGCTCTTCACTAATGAAAACCACAAGCTAGAAACTAATCTGTGGATGTTGGATGAGTAGGCACTAGATAAGGTTTTTATGCATAAACCTTCCTGCTTCCATTGATTACAAAGACTTCCACTTAGTGGGACTACTCTATCTATGGAGAGTTTGGTATTTTTATTAACAGAAAATCAATAAAGGCTTAATTGGTTTTCTGATTACTGGATATTATAAGGCTCAATAATTAGATCTTTAATAAAAATTTAAAAGATGGCTATTTTAAAATATTGATAATGTCTTAAGAAATAATAATTATGGAGCATTTTAAAATTAAAAGAAAGTGAATAATCTTGAATATAATATAAAAATTGTTATGAGTTTTTACCATAGCAAATCAATAGGGTGTGAATCAAAAAATGAAAAACACAATATAATCTTGAATGCATTAGCCGATTAAAGATTATTCAACACCAGTGAAGTTAAAAATTTAGTATTTGGCATTAATTAGATTAAAATGAAATATTGCAAGGTGTTTTTTTAATATATTACACGTTCTTTTAATATAAAACCGGCATGATATGATGAGGTTGAATTGTTACCTAGAAGAATAATGTAACTGTTTTATTTTAAACACTGGAGAAATTAAAGATTCTTGATTCCTTCAAAATTACTCCAATCTTCAATATGTTTATATTAAAATATATAGATCCAAAACTTATTACTAGACTTTCTAAATCTGACTTGATGTGTTTTAAACAATGAGGGTGGGGATAATTTATGTTACATAATAGATTTCTTATTGATTATTTTTTTATGATGTTTTTTAAAGAACCATGTAGTAAAGAAATTGAGGCAAAATGAATTATTATTTACAAAGATGTAAAATTGGTGAAGTGAATAGTTGATTGTATTATATCCTATTAGCAAAAAATTTTCATTGCTAGAATTTCTAGATCAAAATTCCATTGGAAATTGCAAAGAAAACATTACAACATAAACCAGAAAATTCCATCATGAAATTTACTTCACTGTTTAATAATCTGATGATTTTTGAATAATAGTGTTGGTAAAGAATTGTGCAATTCATTCTTTTAATAACAAAATCATCTAGACTCTGTTGTTTTGCATGGATATAAAATATATATAATATATCTTTAAACATAACATGATCACTGTTTCTTATGCTAGCACATTACTGTATGGAAAGTTTTGCCTATTTTAATATATATATTTGATTGATTGAGCCACGATTATTTGGATTTTATAAATAAACTATTAGTGGATAACTCCCACAAAAACATTTATCAAAGAACTTTAAATAAAACAAAATCAACAAAAGAGAGCTCGAATATATTATCTTAAGAAACTAATTTAGATGAAGATGGCATAAATACTTATCAGCTACATAAACATAGTAATTGTATAAGTATTAGTTTTATAATTACAACATATTGAATATTTTCTCTTCACTCCTTTAATTCTTTATGCATTGATTGTATATGTATATATATAAAACCATGTAATACTCTTGCTATAGTCACTTTTTTTATCATGCATTAATTATTATTTTATTTCTTGCCACTATTTCTAACAGTTTCAACTGGGCAACAGACTTTAAAAGCTCTGATGAAAACTATAGACCATTTGAAACTGTTGGGAAATATCGTTTTTTTATAGCATGTGATGTTTGATGGTTAAGAAAATATTGTCAAAAAATAAAATAAAAAATTAATGTATTGTAAAAAAAAAGTGACTATAGAAAGTGTATTAAATGATATTATATAGGCACATTGGAATATATATATTTAGAAGCCTTGTATGTTATTATTAGATATCTGCTAGTGCTTAATAAATTTATATATTTACATTTGTTACTATCATTTCATTACATTTCAAAATTGCTTCGTTGTAAATCGAAAGATTTCACATTGTTTATTTATATATAATATTTGGTGAATTAAATGTGAAGATGTTTTAAACTTTGCGCTCTTATTTCGGAATGCTTGAGTCTAACTTATTTATATATAAATTTAAGTATAGAAGAAGGTGGGTCCCATCTTTTTCTTGTGTTTTGGCTTGTGTTCTTGAATTGAGAGTTCATTGTGCAGTCATTATTACATCTGATTGACTGTCATATAATCATTTTGAAGGCTCTTCTGTCTAAAGTTTTAGCTTTGTATGTTATTATAAAAATTAAAGAGATTATGCTAATTAATTTAAAGAAAAAATAGTATAGGCATTGCTCCAAAGGATTAAATATTTCAGTTTGATGATAATTGCGTATATCTATATATAGAACAGAAATAGTTTCCATTGTAAAAAGCATTACAGTTATTAGCAAGATCTTTAACTAGAAGAATTGAAGTAATTGTCACTCAGAGAATCAGTAAAAGATTAAACATTTTTTTTTTTTTCACTATAGCTGGACGAATCGATAGACATAAGATATATCATAATTAGCAATTTGCAGGAAGTTAGTCTTTGATGTTTTTTTTTTATGAAAAATAAAATTTCTTAAAGTTCTGCCATTTAAAGGGGCCACCAGAGAGGAGGATATATGTTCTTTTTTAAAAAAATTATGTAACAGATAAAAAATTACTAATGCAAAAGTTAATTTCAATTATTACAGACAGCACACCAGCAATGAGTGCTATGAAGAATAGATTTTTTGCCTTGTGTAGACATGATTCATTATTTCCAACACACACACACACTCACACAAAGTAACAATTATGTTATGTATTAATATAAATACTAAAACAACTAAAAAAATTGAGAAACAAATTGGAAGAAAACAAAAGCTTGTTTTATGCAATATAAGATTTTGAATCTAAATATTAATTTAGTTTGTCATTTGATAAAATAAGATAATTCTTGAAATTTGTTTATAATGCTTACAAAACTGAACTAATACCTTCAAATATTATAATTTATAAAGCAGATTTTTATGTTTTGGTAATGAAAAGAGTAATTGTAAGAATTCAGAGCAATGCCTTTAAATAACAATAAGATTTTTGATAAACTATCAATTGCTCTTAATAATCAGAGTAACTTTATTAAAGTACATATCGATGTAGGAAATTCTTATAAATAGTAACACATATATTTAGTTTAAAAATTCATATCAAACAAGTTTTTTTTCCTCCATATATCAAAGCATTGGCCGGGAAGAGAGCCCACGACAACTGTCTGCAAGCAACTGCTTGCTTGCAAGGCAGCTGCGCTGACCTCTCGGCTACCAATGCTTGACTACTTTTTTAAGTTAAAAACATTAGATTTAATTAAGTTATTTTATAGACAAAATACATCTAAGAATTATTTTATTATTCAGTGTAACAAATTATTAAAAATTCCATAATTGAAATATATATATAAAAGATGTATGGCTTTATTGCTCGGGAGTTCATAAGAAGTTTGAGCGTTAGAATCAATCTTGGGACGTTATGATCTCAAGTCGGACACTGCACTGGACATTGAAATATAATTGTCTACATGCAATTATAAAAGTTTTTTGAAGAGAAAATATAAAAAATATTAAATATAACCTCAATGTATTTTCTATGCAAAACACTCTTTTCAAAGACAAATATATTTGCCTTTAAAAAGAGTACTCGGCACCAAAAAACTATTTATAATTTATATATTTAAGAAGCATTATGATTATATATAGAGTATACAGATAATGCTTTTAATTTTTGTTTTGTATTTTTTTTTTTAGCAAAAATTCTTTGAGATTTTGGAATTTATTGTCTTCAATCTACTCTTTGTACCCTGCAAAGAATTGATTAGTTTGAGCATTTTACTCAAGACACAAAGGTAAGTTATTCTTTTTTTTTTTTTTTTTGGCCAAATCCTAAGTAAAATTAAACTCTTAAATTATCTTTTAAGGATGCCATTAAATTGTGTTATCTTTTGTATTTTTTTTTTATAAAAAAATTAAAATTATTATATTAATTTTTTAATAATCATATAATATAAAATAAGGCAAAAATATATTGTTTCCGATAAAAGGAAAAAGCTAGCTATAAAAAATAACTTATTGAAAAATATTCCCCACCCCCTTTTAAAGTATATTTACTTTATTTATTAATTTTTCATATATTTTGTGAAATTTAGAATTTCCTATTTTAAAACATATAATAAGAAAATTTTTGAAAATGAATTTAGAAGAAAATTTAAATCTAAGGTCCCTTAATGAGTTTCTTACAAAACTTGAATTTCACGTTTCATAATAGCAAATTTTTTATACAGTAGTGCCACCCTGTGCAAGCATGGGAAGCATTAATCATGTGATGCTTTAGTGGTTTATGTTCCATAGTAATAACTGAAATTTTTATTTTTCATGAGATGGAATAAATCTCTAAATTAGTATTTCTTTTAAAACCTTCAATCTTTTTTCTTTTGTTAGCAAACTGAGCATATTTCTGCTTAATTAGGAATGACACTCTAAACAAAACATTTAATTAGTTGTTTTTTTTTACTTTTAGTTTTAATGGACTACAAAATAATCATTTATATTATTAAAAATCTGGTCTTTGCATTTTTTACTCTTATTTTTTTTACTATTACTTTCATCATCAATTATCTGATGTCACAAATATTTAAACATGATAAACTGTTTTATAACTTTTTTTTTTCATTGTCATTATCAGCATAAGTAAGAGATAAAAAAAACTAGAGATGACTTTTGTGATGAGTATTCAAACCAATCTGTGAAACACAAATATATCCTCATAAACATAGTGGTCTATTATTTTATTTATTTGATATTTTGTGGAACTGTCTTTACCTTTTTTACAGAAAACTTTTTTCTTCGAAAATCTTCAACACTATCAATGGGAATAATCAACATTGCATTTTTTAGAATGTTTTTGAGATAATCCTTATAATGTAAATGGAGTTTATCTTTCTCGTAAAAGCCTTGCTTAAGTTTACCATAAAACAACAATCTTTTAGAAAATTTTGTATAGTTTATTTACTTTATATGTCCCATACAATGAAGATATGATTTCACAATAGTGGACTCTAATCACCTCCAACAACTTAGAGAATATATTGATTGTTTTATCTTGCCATTATATACAAAACTTTTCTAATATCTTTATAAAGTATCGCTTGTCTGTTCAAGACTTGCTTCCGTACAATAAATTAGAAAATAAATAACAGTTCTATATATACAATTAATTTAATTGCAATAATCATCTCTCGATATATATATATGAAAAACAAAACAAGTTTTATATACGTAAAAACCTGCTATCGCTTGTATTAATGATCAATAGATGGAGCTTTACCAAGATCTCCAAACAAGCATATTTGTTTACATAAATGTCAGAGTCAATATTCACTGTCTCTTTCATTTTGCTCCACTCTCAGATCAGTTTGAAATCAGCTGATCTGAGGGTGGAGCAAAATGAAAGAGACAGTGAATATTGACTCTGACGTTTATGTAAACAAATACGCTTGTTTGGAGGTCTTGGTAAAGCTCCATCTATTGATATATATATATGTGTGTGTGTGTATTTTAATAAATAAATAAATAGTTTTGATTTTACTGTATAATATATTCTTATAATCAATCAGAAATAAATAATAATTTTTAAATAAAAACTATTTATCAGAAGTACTTGTGTTATACATGAACAAATAAATAGTTTTAATGAATTATAATAATAGGTTGTTAAGCAGGAAATTTTTCTTCTCACTTTCATTAGTTTTACAATTATTCATTATAAATTTTATTGTGTTAAATTTATTCAAATATTGTATATTTTAACAATTTCATATGAAGAAAGATTAAAAGAGAATAGTTTGGTTAAATTAGACATCCATATAATATTTTTTAATTCAGGAATAATTTTTATGAATGCTGATATGTAATTATAAAAATTATGACAACAAATTTAAAAAAATAGAAAATGCTACATACAGCTACCACGAATGCTGCAGTCATGCTAAAGGTGGCCAAAACAAACAGAAACAAAATTAACAGTTTTTATAATTAAAGTTTTGACTTTATTACCACAAATTAACTATTAAAATTAAACTAACAATGCTTAATATACATTACAATTTATATCATTACACAGTTCAGTATTAAAATTACTACTTAAGAATGCGCAGTCATAAAGACGTAAATTAAAATATAATAAAGCCGGTGTGACCTGTATAGTCCCTAAGTCCACTTTTGCACATTCAGGGGTGGAATTCACTGGATCACTTGACTGTTCTCCTTAGACTCAGCTATTTGGTGTCTTCATATAAAAACGGCCAGCTCCAATGATGCGAGTGTATAGATTTAGACCTCAATTTCTGTTATCTGTGAGCTTTTATATTTTCCTGGTGATAGTGGAATGTTCTAGAGCATAATTAATTATTATTGTTCTTTATCTTTTTAAATATAATCATTTTCTAATCCAGAACTGCTTATTAACATTTTAATCTTCAACATTCATAACTTTGTAATACTTCATTTCTTTTAACTTTAGCACACATTTTATTTCTAATTACATTATCTCATTATATTCTAAATATTTATATATATATAACACTAAATATCTATATATAGCACAAAACAATTTAGATTCTAATCACAATGTTACACTTTCTGAAAATATAGATTTTCAATTATATGAAATTATAAAAAAAATATACATAAAAATGCAACTATCACTGTGTAAATTATATATAGTGCCACCAAGTGCAAATCTTTTTAATCAATGGTCGCAAGAAGGTTTAGGCATAAATTTCCTAGCTAGTGCCTACTCATCCAACATCTCCAGTCTAGTTTTTAGCTTGGGGTTTTCAAAAGTGAGGAGCCTTGGATTTGAGAGCTCTGCACCTATATCTTAAGATCTAATGCAACCCTCAAGCAGCCACCTTTTAAACTATTTGGGTAACTATAAAGTTAGGAGTCGGAGATGAAAACACCATAATGTTTCTAACCCAATCTCATTCACTTGTATAGGCATATAGATCTGAATTTATCTGCATGACTATACAAGCGAATGAGATTGTGTTGGAAGCATTATGGTGTTTTCATCTTGGGCTCCTATCTTTATAGTTAACCAATAGGTAAAAGGTGACTGCTGGAGGGTTGCATTAAATCAGAAGATCTAGGTCAATGCTTTCAAATCCAAGGCTCCTCACTGATGAAAGCTATAAGCTAGAAACTGGACTGGAGATGTTGGATGAGTAGATACTAGACAGGGATTTTGTGCACAAACCTTTCAGCATCCATTGATAGTGCCCTTGATTGGCACTACTGTATGGAGAGTTTAGTACTCTTATTAACAGCATGCATAAGCATATGAAATGGTGATCGTGTGATGTTTTGATTTTATATCTATCCTTTCCATAAGATAATGGTGTCTGTGGTTTTTGAGAAGCCAGTTGCTGAATTGAGTTTATACTTATATGACTGACTATACAAGCGAATGAGCTTGGGTTGGGAACCTTATTGTGTTTTCATCTTGGGCTTATAGCTTTGTAGTTAACCAAATAGGTAAAAGGTGGCTGCTGGAGGGTTGTATAGATCTTAAAGATCTAGATGTGTGCTCCTCGCTGATGAAAGCCACAAGGTAGAAACTAATCTGAGGATGTTAGATGAGTAGGTGCTCAGATAGAGATTTTGTGCATAAACCTTTCTGCATCCATTGATTATGAAGGCTTGCCATGGTGGCACTATTGTATGCGAAAGTTAATGTAGAGATGTAATTGCAATGGAAAATAGAAATAGTTATGTGAGAGTATGTTTGCCTAATGCTAGAATTAGGGATGTTACAGATAAGATAAATAAACAGGGGAGTAGAGATGTATTGGTTATGGTGAGGACAAATAATTTGTCAGAACCATTGAAGAAAGTTTTGGATAAGTAGTTTGAATAAGATTGAAGGAAGAGTAGGAATAATTAAATTACTATCAAGATTCGACAATAGGTATATGTTATATAGGGCATGTTCTATAAATGAGAGATTGGTACAATTATGCGATAGAAATAATGTTATGTTTATGGATGTGTGGGATGTTTTTATTAGTAAGAGGGAGTTGTATAGGAAAGATGGATTGCATTTAGCAAAACAAGGAAGTGAAGCATTAGAGGGCATGATTTATGAAAAATATTATATTTCAGGAAACTTATAAAGGGGGGGGGGTAGGCTTTTAAATTATAGTATTAACTAAAAAAAAAGTTAAGGATGGAAGGGATGTATGATGTAAATAAAGATTAGCTTATCTAGATATAAATGTAGATGTGGAGAGGGAATGGGTCAATAAAACTAATGATAAACAAACTAACTACAAATGTAATAGAAAAGAAAGAGTTAAAAGAATTTATAAAAGGGCAGAAAGAAAGGGAAAATATGTAAAAATTGAATATTTAAATATGCTAGATGCTAGGAGAGCAGAAAAGTGGTTGGAATTGGCCAAAGCAGTAAAAAATGAGGGTTTAAGCAGTAGTGGAAACTTATGTAAGAGAAGAAAGAAAAAACCTACACTGGAAAATTTGTTATGATGGGGTGTAAATAGAAATGAAAAAATGGATTGTCGTATAGAAGTAATGTCAAAAAAATATTTAAATATTGTAAAGTTTGTGGTTTGAGATAAAGTTTGGAAGACAAGAATGTTTGTGGCTATTGTGTATATGGTCACTGCAGATAGTCACACTATAATGGAGTGGAGCAATAGCATATATGAATGCCTATTTAAGGATCTGTAGAGGTTCAAAAAAAAGGGGGAAGAAAATTATGGTTATAGAGGATAGGAATGGGCATATTGAAGAAATTGATGACATAGATAACAGGCAGCTTCTGAAATTTTTTTTGTCAGAGAGTGAATTTGAACATTGGAAATTTATCTTATATTTATGAGTGGCAATACACATGGTTTAGAACTAATATATTTTACCCAATAGATTAGGTATTAGTAGATAAAGATGGAATGAATAGAGTACAGAAAATTAAAGTTTTTGATAATGAAGAGAGAGTATATAATAATGACCATAATTTCTTTATAATAAAAAATGGTTAATAATGTGATGGAAAATAATAGTAAAAGTAAAAAGGGTAGTGAAAGATATGGACGGAGAATGAATGATAAGAGTATAGAATAAAAATAGAAGTTATGGAAGAGTTTGTTGGGAATGAATATAAGGATTGGTGCGGTGAAATAGAAAAAGTGGCAAATAGGGATTTTAGATGAGAGTATTCAGAAGAAGAATAGTAGTAGAAAAGTGGGAATTAGTAAAAGTATAAAAGAGAGGAAAAAAGCATACAGAGAATGTAAATGTGCTATTAAGAACAAAGAAAGTGAAAAAGGTGTTAATATTAAATGGGTAAACTATTTAAATAAAAAGAAGTTGGCTAATATAGATAATTATAGCTAATGAAATTAAATAGGAACAGCTGTTCCTATAGTCTGCATATATGTATTTAGTTTAGAATTAAATAGTCATGATAATTAGAAATATATATATATACGTCTGTCAGTAATTGCCTTCTGGTCATATATGGAGAAGTATAATAAAATTAGACGCACTTAATGGAGATGGGCTATTTTTGAAAAGTGTTTGAGATATAAATAGAAAGCATGAGTTTGAGATGTAAATAGAAAGCACTGAGTAAATATATTAGAAAGTTGAAATACTTGAGTATTAAAAAGAATAAGTTAAAAGATAGAATCCTTCTTGGAAAAATAAGAAAGCTAGAGTGGACATAAGTTTTAAGACTAAATGCTGCATAAGAGTCGAGTACATAATATATATATATAAAAGAGGAAAGAAAGAAGCTGTTAAATACTTTTTGATTTTCAGACAAAAGTTACGGAATGGAAAATATGATTCTATTAAGTATATAGATCCTTCTCTTGAATAGATTATTTTTTATTTATTTATTAATTATTGGATTAACTATTTCTAATATATGTAATTATAAATAAATGATTTTTATTAATAAAGATTGTGATTGCTTATTAAAGAATTGTTTTCAATTATTTCACTAGTTCTGTTGAATGTAGTATCATTTGTATGAAGAGTCTTCTCAAGATATTAAAATTTCATCCTATCTTCAAAGATGTGTATCGAGAAGTTGGTTTATTGGAAGTTATGGTTACTTGCTTACACAGATATGCCATTCTCTTGAAAGACCCTCTCTTGGAAGCAGAAGGTGAAAAAGGTAATGAAAAAACTATTTTTATATTTGTGTGTGTGTGTAATATGCAATCATCATAAAAGTATTTAATATATGTACACCTTATATATCCCCAGTTTGTTCCAGTGAAAATTTTCTCGCTAAACTGCCTGCAATGCCATCTCTGGATCACTGCATATGTATGTAATGAAATTAATTTAACAACTCGCCACAAAAAGTTTAGATAATAGTGAGTTTGAATCATGAATCGTAACATGAATTGTAGCACAGTTTGTTTTATACCATATCTGATGTTGGAACAAAAGGCTACATTTCAATTGAGCTATTGAAATGTTTGAAGTGATTCAAATTGCATATGACAGTGAAGTCATGAATCAAATGTTCTCAAATGGTTTGCAATATTTTGTGGTGGCAGAGTGAGCATTCAAGTCAGTCCATAAAGGTACAAAGCACATTGTCACATATTATGTTGTAACACATGGTCCAGAGTTATGTAATACATGCAATGATTTTGAGACAGTGCTATAATGAGCCTAGTCAAAGAACCAGTCACCCTATTTACTGGGGTGTACATGTTTGTGTGTGTGTAGTATACAATCATTATAAAAATATATAGTACATGTACACTTGTTTACATTTACGTATGCTACATATATTCAAAGTATAAGTAATACTCATAATAGGATATTTATTTTTTTAAATGAATCCACTTAAAAATAAATGGCTTACACATGTGCATATTTTTTAAATTTTTGAGTTATTGATGTTCCTCAAATCTATAAAAATAATAGAGGGATAAAATCATTTGTAATGAATTTCTGAGCAAATAATATTTTATCATGTAGTGATTAACAGAAGTCAGTAATTTTAATTCTTTAATAGATAATAGGTATGATAAAACTGTTAAGCATCTTCTTAGTTTAGATTTGTTTGTTTTTTAAAAAAACAACTTTCAGTTAATTTTTTTTATGGTAAAAAGGGATTTCATTTGTGATGTTGTTTCACAAGAATTAATTATAATGAAGCTAATTTAATTCAAAATATATAAAACAATGACAAAAGTAAAACTTCATTTTGTCTCATTAAAAGTTGACATTATCGCCACCTACTGAATGATTAATAGACTAAGAGAATAAGTTCAGTAATGACTTAATTTATTAATGATGATATAATTCTAAGTAATTTTCATATTTCTTTCTGATTGCTATTAGTTATAATAACTCCTTTAGAAGATGTGACCATATTTTATGACTGCAATTCCATTGTTTTTTGGATTTCTTCAAAATATGATTACCCGGAACAGAGTTTCCTTTGGATAGTTTTTGATGACATTTAAATTAGAAAATGAAACAAATGATAAAATAATCAGAAAAAACAAATAGCAACAACAACAAAAAGTATCTTTTTAAATTGATAGAAGATCAGTACCTATATCATTGATATAAAGATTAATTCCATATGAGGAAGAAGAAAAAATTACTTGCACATTTGATTTAATAGAAGCAAATGTGACTTGAAAATATTGGTTAACATCCAAGAAAAATAATCTACAATAAATAAAATAATTTTTGGGTTTGTTGCTGTGAAGATTGTAGTGTTTAATCAGTAAAGTGGCAAACATATTGTGCAAGAAAACAATCCAAAAAAAACCTTTAGGTTTTGAGACAGCTAACCATCATGCTATGTCATTCATGATAATTTATAACTACTATCTGCAAAAAAAATAATAAAAAAATCACCGATAGAAATTAAAAATATGGCCTATACTTGAAGAATAACAAAGAGATAAAGCAGATAATTCTGATCAGCAGAAGAGCCTAGGAATTGAAAATATAGCATTTTACTTAAAGTGTTAATTTAAAAATGAAATTAATAAATGCTCTCTATCATAGCAGTGAAGATTATAATGATGATGATATATTAAATATACCAACTAAGATTAAATCAAAATTTACAATAAATCTATTTACATGGACCTAGCTTAACTTCTCAATCAAATTATGATCAGACATTGTCATTGCTAAACATGAGGAACATAACAGAAATACAAAGATCATAGTATGGCAACAGCAATTTGAGGTCATCATTTTTACAATACTAAAATCTATGAAAAGTTCCAGAATTAATAAATGTTTTAAATGATATGACCATCACAGGTTTCAAATGTCATTAAGATTTTCAGAACCTTTAGGATATTACTGAAGACATGCATTGGATATAGTTCCAATTGACATCTAATATGAACCTACTGATAGAAATGTCAATGACGAAGATAACTCCAATAGGATTCATCTTTTGATAGTTCTTATTTAGAGATATTATAATAACTCCTTTCTTTAAAGAGACTTTAATATTTCTAAATTATTGATCTTTATTTGAAGTAATATCATATCAATTCTGGTTCTATCCAAAATCAAATATTATGTAAAAAAATAGGATAATATTGGTATATGTTTTAAGTCAGTTTATAAAAAAAAATAATATTTTTGTTATGCAAATATTATTTAGAGGATTGATGTATATAATTAATAAGTGCTTAAATTATTGTGTTTGTTTGATAATGCATGTCTCTCATTTCAATTCTGTTTATATAAAATTGGTATTTTTTCAAGAGTTTGTAAACAATTTTAACAAAAAAATTAATGAAAAATTTAAATTTTTAATTTTACTGCCGTTTAACAGTATTAAATTATACATAATTTTCTTCATTTTTAATTAGGAAACTAAAAAAAAATATTTTTAAAGAAAGGCTTTTATTCACATAAATGCACTAAAAATTAAAAAAAAAAAATTCCCTTAGTATCTTTATTAAATTAGACAAATGTAATAAAAGCATATAGCTCTTGTATTCAGAAATAGTCTTAAGATTATTTCTAAACATCAATTTTGATCACATAACTTCAAAACCACTGTGAAAACTGAAGAAAATGTTTTTGTTTTTTACTTTTTAGTACTTTTTTTTTTTAAAAAAAACTTTTTAATGCACTTACGTGAATAAAAGCATTTCTCTAAAAAAAATTTTCACTATATTTTTATTCAAAATAAAAGTATAGTCGTGATAGTTTTTCTAAGATTATTAATTCCAATCACAAACATCATAAACTTTACTATTGCAATGGCTCACAGTATTGTAATAATAGTTTGTAATTCTTAACAATGTATAAAAAAAAGCAAAATTTTTATGATATGATAAAACTATTAGACTGATAACATATTGTAAATATGTAAATTCAAAAAGTCTTGGTTATTAATATGTTTTTTTCAAACTTGATTTAGTTTATATAATTAAAAATAATAGTCAAACCAAAAATTAAAAAAAAACAACTCATGTTATTACTTGTGAATCAGAAACAGCATTATGAATATTTATATAGCATTTTTTTTTCATGTGTCATAGCATCGGCCAGGAAGCGAACCCACTAACCCGGGACAACTGCTTATAAGGCAGCTGTCCTGACCTCTCGACCACCAACGCTTGACTTATATATCATTTTTTGTTCACAATATTTCAGCCATTCTTAATTAAATATGTTTTTAATAATGCTTACCTCAAATTTATAAAATTATTGAAATTGAAAAACTTCCGTCCACAACGTTCCGTTAATAGATTTTTATATAAATGATGGTGTAAAAGAAACTTATTGCACAAGAATTTTCTATCACATTGTATGAGGGTGAAATGTAAGAAAACACTAAACAAAAATATGTTTACGGCAAGCCTTTTGATTTATGGGAAATATCTGAAAACCAGGCACTTTTCACAAACCTGGGAGTTTAATTGTAAGTATAGGGGATTTGAACTCAGATTCTCAAGCACCCTTCAACTATCCACATTATCTCATACAACTAATAACCTGACCACACACCTGCGGAAAAGATAAATAATCACCAATATACGTATGTAAAATTTCAATAATTTTATGAATTTTAGGGTGCTTGAGAATCTGAGTTCAAATCCCCTATATTTATGGGAAATCTATTTTTTAAAAGATTTAAATGTGATCTAACCTGACATTTTGGCTTTAATTTCTCCACAAGGGCATGAAGTGAGTGAACTTAGCTGAATAAAAATGTAAAAATGATCTTTTACACATATGATGTTGCAATGAAAGAATAAACAGTATCACAGAATGATAGTATTTTATTTTATAAAAGGTTCTTTTAGGAAGATAATTTTTGATAATTTGTAAACTGTGTTTAAAAATGGTGTAAATTTATTTTATTGTTTACTATATATATTTTGGAAACATGTATGGAAATCTTTTCATTGATTTATTATAGCATTATAATTAGAAGTAGAGTGATATATTAATAATAATTATTTTGATTTTTATATTTTAGAAATAGAAATTGCTGAAATTCAACAAAATCTGGGATTTTTAGTAATGGATGCCTTGACGTTGCTGCTTAATTCAAATTCAAGTAATGCAAGTAAGTTGATTGGTAGAATATATTGAAATATTTTATTATTAAAAGCGATTTTAGTCATCAAAGGTTTGTATGTTTTTAATTAGTGCCTTTTATGTAATTTAATACAAAATTACAAAACGTAAATTTTAAATGAAGAAATTCAATTAAAATTACAAATAATACAAAAAAGTGCAGAAAAAAACTATATATGGGTTCATATTAGACAGAATAACTAACTTCCAGATGAATTCAGCTAAAAGTCAAATAATCACACTATATTTTCTAGCACTTCTAGAAAAAAAAAGTTAAGCCGAACTTAGAATAGGAAAATATGATAAAATCTTTGTTAGATCTCTTTGTAATTGAAAAGCCCCTGATAAAAATTTAGAAAATATATCGGACAGTCTATTTTTAGATAGTATTAAATTAAAATAGAACACATTTTTAATAACAATTTTATTTAAATTATATTAATGAAAATCTTTTTATAATTTATATGTTTGTTAACATGTTTTATGTTTATAAATATTTTGATATTTAATTATCATAATTTAAGAAATTATTGCGCATGAATTTTTTTTTTTTACAAAAATTGTTTATTTAAAAGGATTATATTGTTTTTGTTTGAAATTATAGTCGAAACTAGGTGAAATGCCTTTTTTTTTAAAAAAAAAAAAAAAAAATTGTATTAACTGAAAATTAATATTATATATTATACAATTTATAATTCTATTTTAAATGATGGATCCAGCTGTGAACCTTTCTTGAAGTAAATGCATTAATAATTTTTTTTATTACTACTAAAGAAAGTGTCATGATATTTTCTGATTACTTTCAACATCTGCAACAAGTTTAAGCGTTATTTAAATCCATATAAAAGAAGTTAAAATATGAAGGTGCAAATCCAATGTTTCTTGCTAATGAAGGCTAACAGCTAAAAACTACTGTCTATTAATTACTCAAACTAGTAATAGATGGTATTAAACCACTAAACGTCACATATCATGATTTCACTAAACATCACATGATCACCATCTCTTATGCTAGCACATAACTGTTATTAAATAGGCAAAACTCTCCATTCTGGCATCCCTTGATTATTCTGGTTGGCACAGAGTGATTACTGTATGGAGAATTTTGCCTGTTTAATATCATGATCTTCTTTGCTTGTACAAGCTGTTTAAACAGTCAAACTCTCCATACACTAGTGCCACCCTTTACAAGCCATAGTAATCAATGGATGCAAGAAGATTTGTGCATAAAATCCCTATCTCATGCACAAAACTTCTTGCATTCATAGATGCACTGGGTGATACTACTGCATGGAGAGTTTGTCAATGTTTTAATAAATGATATTAGAATAAATATAGTGGGACTGTTATATCCATGATATTTGGTTCTAAGGCTTTTAGTGAATATTATGTATATGTGGATAGTAATAAATAATATAAAGTCATTAATTTGAACACCACTAATTCAAAAACTTCTGTTTTCCAACAAAATTATAAAGTATTGTTATAATTATTGATTTATTGTTCTGATACAAATATTAAGACTATGTTGTATTTTAAGATGTGACATTGTTGTAAATAAAATAAATGTATACAGTTTACAAAAAAACAAAGTATAGATAGTATAATTAATGTTTATTTTGATTTTCAGCAGAATTTGATTTATAGGATGGAAAAAGGTTTATTCTTGAACATCAAAAAATTCACATATTCAAAAAAAAAAAACAACTTCAGAGCTTGAGATTTCAGATTGTAGTTCACATGTTTATAATAAAAAGAATATATGCATATACCTATAATATTTTTGAATGGTTGGAGTGCAATTTGAAAATTATAATTGATTATTTATTAATCTGCTTTCAAAATAGGTTAAATTTACCTGTTTAATGAGGTTTATTTAAACTTCTTTGTATTAATAATTTTACTTTTGGAAGTTAAATTGCAATTTTAGTGTCTATATAAACATATTAGACCATAGATAATGGTGAATTGATTAAAAGAGGTTGCTTTGAGATTGTTGATTGTTAATGATATTGGTATTGTTTAAGTGTCCATTGCTTTTATATATTTATCTTGAATACCTATCTGATTTTTAACATTATTAGCTTGATTATCTAAGTAATACATGATTGGAGTGCAATTTGAAAGTTATTATTGACTAATTATTAATCTGCTATCAGAACAAGTTATATTCATCTGTTTAATGAGGTTTGTTTAAACTTCTTTGTATTAATAATTTTACTCTAAGTTGCTATCTTTAATATCTATATAAACATAGTCCATAGATAAAGTGGATATCCATCTATATTGATTAAAGAAGATTGCCTTGACAACAAAATGAGATTGTTAATGATATTGGTGTTGACTACTTTCATGTATTTTATTTATATATATTTTAAAATAAGAACAAAAATAAAATATCACTTCATATTGTTGCTTAGCAACACACTTTTCCTACTCTCTCTATTCCACTTACAGTAAGCTTTAATAAGTAATAATAGATGCCAGATAATAGTACTTAATAAATCTCTATCCTGTGCTACACTATCTAGTATAACCAGACTAGTTTCAAGCTTGAGGATACTGGATAGGACAACACAGGATAGGGACTTAATAAGAACTATCATCTACATCTATTATTACTTACTAAAGCTTATAGTAAGTGAGATAGAAGTGGTGAAACAGTTTGCTGCTAAGAATAAAAATAATTAATAAAAAATATATTGTACAATATTGCATATTTTTTAATACTTATATTTATATATACAACATTAAGCACTAAGAAAAATAACAATATTTATAATAAAATTCTCTCATGATCATGGTTTCATCTTTTCGTAAATAGACTTTCTCAAATGAAAAGCAATTAAACACACACACACATATATAGCAGGACTCAATCCCATAATTCATATTAAAAACCAACCCTCTTTAATATCAAAGGAAGTTTTTGTAAGATTGATGACCTCAGATTTCAGAAGACTTATCGTCAGAGTTTAACTCTTTTTTAACTCCGATATTAAATCTTTTGTAATCTGAGGTTATCAGTCTTATGGAAACTTTCTTTGATATTAAAAGTAATTGGTTTTTAATATGAATGATGTGATTGAGCTCTGTTTTATATGGTGTGTATCATGTTTAATTGAATTTTACTTGAGGTCTATTTGATGATACATGAAACCATGGTCATAAGAGAAATTTTATTATATATTTTGTTATTTTGCTAGAATTTAATATTATATGATTTTTTATTTTATTTTATGTGTATGCTTTATTTACTAATGATATAAATATTTAAAAAAATATGTATTGCAATAATATGAACTCATCTAGTAAAGAATTCAATCTCAATCATAAAATACTCAGTCAAGTTTCAAATAATTATATACTTTTTTTTGTTTAAAAAAAAAGAGAAATAATTAGTAATTTAAATTCAAACCAAACGTTACCCTATTGGTGATCATTACACATGGTTATACAATTAATAGGTATTTGAGTCAAATACATTGCTTTCAAAATGAATAAAATGTTCGTACTGATAAAAATTCCGCAAATTAATAAATACACTATTGTTTTATGTAAAATCGTATAATATTTAATTACATATCATTATTTTATTTAAGATCTTATTGAAATAGTTAAGGCTTTACTTCATTAGCGTTTGAAATCAATTAATATATATATATGTGCACTCTGCGCACAGATAATGAAGCTATTAAATGTAAGTAAAATTATCAAAAGTTACCGCCAAGCGCTTTCGGGACAGTTTATAGTCCCATATTTCCCGAAAACGCTTGGCGGTAACTTTTGATAATTTTACTTATGTTTAATAGCTTCATTATCTGTGCGCAGAGCACATATATATATTAAGATCTTAGTGGATTGTTTGGGTTTACCTTTTTAATTACTTAATCTAGAAATATGTTATATTTAAAACATTTATTTTTGGATAGAGTTAAAAAAAAAACAAGTCTATATTTAAAGAATTAAATATGAAATTCAAAAACTTACTGATAAATAAAAAAATGTTGGCTCTTTTTTTTTTTTTAATAGAATCTGAATAGAAATTTTGAAAAGTTTATTGTGTGATAATTAAATAAAAAAGAAAATAATATATATTGTTACATTTAATGAATGTTTTATAAATAGGGGATTATTTGATAATGTGTTTATGAATGGTTTCTAAGAAAACAGAAAAACCACTTTAAATTAACATTAAAGAAAACAAAATTTTCACAAGTAAGAATAAGAGTTTGGGAATCAAACATGGTTTTGTTAGGCATCAGAAAAGCTACACATAAGTAAATAATTATTTGATTCTGTTACTTCCATTCACCTTCATTCATTATTCATATATTTATTCAGTATAATCGTAATGCAGTTGAAAGTCTAAATTAGAAAAGAAGAAAAATGGATATAAGGTTGACAGGTCACTATAGTTTTGTTATAACTATTCATGTAAAGATGTTATATAGCTAGAAGGTATTTTTTATTATTAATTTTGTTCTAGCCATGATAGAAAACTTTTATGAAAGATGACTTTCAACAATGCTGAATACATGCAGAGCTGTGTACTATCCATGCTTTTTAATGTAATTTCTCAATAGTAAATATTTCCATGCCAAAACCTCACAGATCGTAAATGCCTGAAAAAGAAGACGATGGTATAAGAATTGGTCTTTTTGTCTGTGCTGATGTACTGATAATTTATTCTTGTTATTCAAAAGTTGCCCTAGTTTGCTGAAGTGAAACAATATATCATTCAAAAAATTCAGAGACCTAAAATTAGTAATTAATTTTAAATATGTCTGAAAAGAAATCAAAGAGATGTGTTAAAAAATATTTAAAAACTTCTATATCAATCGCAAATTTATAATTTTTAGAAAGATATTTACGTAGTAAACTTACTAATTATTATCTTTATTAAAAAAAAAAAAATTCTAAATTCATTTTATTTTTATATATTGATTTTATTTATTGGAACTTGTATTTAATTTTTTTTTTTTTTTTGTAATTCAAAGCTGTGGTTGTGGATTGCAGACTCTTTTGAATTACAATAAAATGAATATATATATAAATCGTGGAGACATATTGAAAAGGGTAAAAAACATAATTTGCCGAAAAAGGCTTTTCTATGATAATTTTATAATTTGTAATTTTTGTTGCTTGTATATATGTATTTTTAAACATATTTGACTATTGTATATTTGAAGTGCAACATAAAAAAAGAATTGGTTTTAATTCTGATTCTTTTCTGTATAGTATATATCTGATGGTAATATTAATATATCAAAAATTGTGTGTGAGCAAGATATGGCAGGTTAAATCAGATAAAAAGATTCAATTGTGAATTAGATGGGGTTTTTAGCCTCTTTAGTTAAAAAGCACAAGCAAATCTTTTCCCGACACATCAGTTCAGTATTAGGTTTTTATTATATTTGTATTTGCATGTATTTATAGATAATTTTTAATTAATGAAACCCATTTTAATAAATTATTTGTCTTTGTTTCTTAAAACTAAATTTAGTATTTGTGACTCATGGCATGTTTAAAAATTTTATTTATGTTCCTGAGGATGCTGGTGCTCTATATTAGAAATATATCCGTATGTTAATAGAGAAAAAACTACAGTATTACGACACAGTGGTATTACTTTATCATACATAATCTTTTGCAATGGAAATGGCACTCTAGAAGCTTATGTATCCTGATCATAAATGAAACTACTAATGATGTGATTCAATTTGATTCCGTATAGTTATAAATTGATGATGATCAGGAAAGTTAATCCATGTTTCTTTTAGAGTTCTTCAATGTAAACTTTCCAAATTGTGATTACATGATTTGATTATCATTCTAATCATTAATTGAGAACCAAATTCTGGGTCTCTATGTTACATAAAATATCTTCATTTTTTTCACCCATATATTTGTTTATACCATACCTTGTTCCATTAAGATATAAACAAAAATGATTAAGTACTGAAGTGCTGTACAGTAGAAATTTTTTTTTATCTATAATTAATAAAAAACTTAATTACATTTTTGGGAAAAAATAGCTAATTAAAAAAAAAAATTAACCAGGTTAATTTAACATTAATATTATTATTTTTAAAAATTAGTATATAATACATTACTAAAAAATAAATAAACTTATTAACATTTTTATTTTTTTGCTATAATAAATTATTACTACTAATTATAACTATTTATTTATTTCCAGATAGAAAGAAATTGTTTACAATGAAATGATATGATGCAATGTTCTATAGCTTTTCTTTTATCGGAATCAGAAATCTCTCAGCCACTATGCCCAGAGAAACCTATTAACCACCTTCCCTTCCCTTTTCATTCCCCACTCTTAAGTTTTTCTCATATTCTTCTCTATCCTGCTCCATCCCATTTCCACAATATCATCTTTTGTCCATACTATGGCCTTTATATCTAGATCTCCCTTATTTTTCCAAACCCAGCATAAAACAGAACCCTCTTTTTGAATAATCACTCTGTTTATATTTATTCTTCCACAACTTCATTATTTGTATGATGTTTTACAATTGATTGTTGCACTTCCTGTGGTTGAATTAGAAAATTACAGTTTTGTTTTATTTAATTATAAATTTCTAATTTTTTATGTATTTATTTATTTTTTTGATAGTGGCTAGGTGAATTATAGATTCGTTCTCAATAAAAAAAAAATTTTCCACAAAGCAGTTTGTGATAGCATACATTAAATTAATACTTTTCTTTGCATTAAAGCTTCAATTATAATCGTTTTTATAAATTTATTCATGATTTCCTGATAATTTTTGTTTCAATTTAAGCAAATACTTTCCTGAATGCCTTTGCTGATAATATCTTTGAAATTTCAGAATAGAAGTGTTTTATTTTTTTAAATGTTTAAAATGTACATCTTATTGTGGGTGGAACTAATTTTAGAGAAGCATCAGTAAACGTTTTAACAGTTGCAGTTTTAAAGCTAACAAAATGCTTTTTTTTTTTGGATTTTAGACACAGTAACATCCTTTTTTTTTCAGACATGATAAATATTATATAAATGTTTAATAATTCTTAGCAGTAAAAAAGCAATTTAAAATAATAAAATATGCAGAATGAAATGAATCCAAATATTACCAAGCACAATAGAGAAAGATTTATAAATGAATCATCTCTAACCAAACCATTATTGCTTGTAATAATTAAAAAAAAAAAAACTATTTATAATTAGATTTTAATTAAGAATAAAAAATTATAATAAAGCAAGAGAAGACGAATCCAATTATTTCAAGATTAGCAGAACTTACGAATTTGATTAGAACAAATGTTCCACTTATGCTTTAAAAATATTACTACTGTATTATTAATCTAAAATTTAAATTAATTGCAATTATTATTATTATTTATTTAATATTTAAATAAATACAAGTCATTTTATTTTAAAGGAGAATGTATCAAAAGTCAATAAATATTGATTATATGACACGATGAAAAGTATTATTATATATAAAGGTGAGGTTTGACAGTTGACGTAAAGAATGGAAAGGGATTGATAACTACAGAAAAAATTATTGGCAACAATTTGCGGGGAGGTCAAGGAGAGAGTGCTTATGCAATAAAAAATTAAAAAAGTAATGAATATTGAACACACTACAGTAAATGATATTAGAACAAGATATACAAAGGTTCTTTCAGGAAAGATTATCAAAACAAATATTAAATGGGATACCACCATGAAAGAAAAAAGAGGTTGTCCAAAAAGGTGTTGGAAAGAGGGAATAGATAGAGAAATTAAAGACAGAAATTAAAGGAAGATTTATGGGTAGTCAGACTTGTAGAGCAATTGGGAATCAAAAGATGTCATAGAATGTTATAGATCAATGAAAAGAAGATTTGAATATTATGAATTTTATTATTCTTTTGTGAATTTTTTTTCTTCAAAATACGGAATTCTTCACTATTTAGTCAAAGTTAAAGTATGAAAATTAACTCCTGGCTTTCAATGACATTAGAGGGAAAAAATTAGAATTTTAATTTTTAAAAATGATAAGTTAGATAATAGTTTGTATAGTCATCCAAATAATAGAAACAATTAAGAAAGTATGCAAACATTTAAAGTGGGTTTTCAGAAATAAAGAGAAGATTTATATAATGAATATGAATAAATTGTGAACAGTTTTGTTGATTGTGGGAAGAGAGAAAAGATTAGTAATTTATTTAGAAAATTACATTGGAAGAATATAGAATCAGAATTAAAAATACTATTGAGGCAAAGATTTTCTATGTTTTTTATAATGTTATTTGCAAGAGAGGTAGCTATAATGAAGCTAAATACATATAATTATTTAGGAATTATTTTGAATAATTATAAATACTATTTGATTGGTTGGAATTACATAATTCATGTTGCTTAAAATATTATTTGTATAAAATACATTTTGATTTTTATATTACAAAGTATATATTTTTTACTGTTTTGTTTTTCATCATAGTGTAACATTATTTGTATAAAGGATTGTATAAATTATAAATGTCTTTTACGATTACAAATATCTGTCTAAGAATGGATTAATAATGAACATATTTAAATTTAGATTTTATCAAATATAAACAAATTTTGTATCTACTTATTTATTTTAACAGGTATTTTTCGAGAGTGTGGTGGTGCTAGATGTGCCCATAACATGGTACCCTATCTTACGTGTAGAAATCAAGCATTGGGTATTGTGCAGCAGCTTGTTTTGTCCAATGGAGGTGATGATGATATGGGGACACTGCTAGGGATGATGCATACTGCACCAGCTATGGCTCTAGATCTCAAATCACATATATTAAAGGTATACACACATACTGAAATATATACATTCTTTAGGCAGAAGACAATTTTTGACTAATATTCCATTTTACTAATCTATGAAAAAATAAATAATTTTATATTTTTTTTGGTTAGAATTATTGGTTAATTTGCAATATCTAATCTTTTTTTTTTTTTTAATTCCATTATAATTAGTTTTTTGTGGTTTTATTTTTGCTTTTGGAAAATTAATCTAAATGTAAAAGGAAAATTAATGATCGGTCTAGCTCTCTTAATGCCTTATTTTAAAAATTGCTTTTATTTAAAACAAAATAAAAGATCTTTTGCTATGTATAGAATATGTTGTATGTAAATTATTTGGGGGGGGGGTAATTAAATATTGTTTTGCTTTGTTCATTTCTTTATAATTTTTGATAAATGTTATGAATTATTTTATTTTCTAGTTGTTTAAATTATTCTTATTAAGCTAATTTTATGGGATCACCATCATCAACCCACTATAGGATGAAAGTTTCTCCAAATTTAATCCAGTTACTCTAATTCATAGCTTCTCTTCTCAACACACTACAACAAATTTTCTTGCTTCATCCATTCATCTACATGCGATCTCTTTCTAGGTCTTTTACACTCTCTTTGAAATTCTGTTTAAGAATTCAATTATTCATCTATTATCAGACTTTCTAGAAATATATCCAGTCTAGCTCTTTTCAGTCTTTTAATTCTTTCAATAATACCTGTTTATTCTCTCACCTGAGTACTTTGCTTTCAGTTCCAGCTTATTATTCCCATTATACATCTCTCGCTAGTTCATTGAATGGTCTTAAGTATCTGTATTATTCTTCTGTAAAGTATCCAAGTCTTAGATCTATACTAAGAATTGGTAAAATACTCTATTCAAAGCCTTCCATTTCAGTGACATAAGCATATTTCCTTTTAAATTATTTCTACCCAAAAGCATTCCATCCAAATTTAATTCTATGATTAATTTCACCCATTATGTATCCATTTGTATATATAATCTGATCAATGTATTTGTAATCGTTAATTTTTTCTAATTCATGATTATATCAGTCTTTATTTTCTTTGTCTGAGAAAATTCATTGAACATTACTTTAAAGCTTAAGCTTGTGGGTAAGACCTGTAGAGGTCCCTGCCTTCGCATTTTCATGCGCATATTCTTAAGGTTTACAGCCTTAGTAAATATTATTTATTCTTTTTAGTATTTATTTTTAGTCTTAGTTTCTTATTTTCATCTGATAATTCCTGCAATGTTTCTTGAAGCTCTGAAATATTATTTGCAATAACAACCCTATCATCTAAAAAATATGGATAACTTATGTAATCTCCAAATATTTTTATTATTTTAGTTTTCCATTTTAATCCATAATACTATACAAAATTTTGGTGATGTGGAATTGTCCTGCTGTTATATCTTAATCACTGTTAATCCTCTTAGTGTTACTAGGTAATCTAATCATTCCTGTTGCATTTGGTAAATATTCTTCAGAATATGATAATATCTTAGATTTCTATCTTGATTGTCCAAATCTTTAATCATTTATTATTGTGGAAATGCTTTTGAGTTGAATGCCTTTTCATAATCTATAAATCCAAAGCATAATGGCAAATCTTATTCATCGATCCTTTCTATAACTTCTCTTGGGATTTGGATGTGATCCACAGTACTAAAATTATTTTTAAACTCAAAGTTTGCTGTTGATGAGTTGTAAATATCTTGGCAAAAATTTTGTACAGAACTGATAGATTACTGATAGGTGTTTAATTTTTAATATCTTCTTTATCAATTTTCTTAAAATACCATTAATATTACTGCATTATTCCAATCATCTGGTACATTTTTATTGGTACATTTGTTATATTTCTTGATCTGCTATTTTTTAAGATATCAATAATAATTCCATCATTTTCTAGTTTTTCTCTTCATCGTAGATTTAAATACATGTCTCACTTCTTCATTTTTCATAGCTGGGCAATTCAAAAGATGTAGTAATTGTATTGGTTACTTTGTTTTTTTATTCTTTATTATTATATTGTTCTTTGTACTTTTCAACATCTTTCATGATGTCATCTATCATTTTAATAATAGTTCTATCTTTTTTTATATAAGTTGTTGAAATAATTTTTCTTTTAATACCAAAATGTTGTTTTATTCTTTTCTATAGCTTTTCTTACCAATTACAGTTATATATTTTTATATCATTATCAATTATGTTTTTTTTTTTATCATTTTAAAGAATTCTGGACATTTAATTTTTTTAATGGATCATTTTTAAATATTTTTCTATTCCTTCTTTTTTTTTTTATACAGTGTTTTATCCTTATTGAAAATTTACTGGTCAATTGCTGCATGTTTATCCCAGCTATCTTAATTCTTAGTAAAGAGCAATGTCTGTGCATATATTATTTAGATATAGATTATAAATAAAATGGATTTCATAATTATGTAAATATGTACAGATTGTTCCTGAATTAATTATCTTAATTTTAATATACTCTAGAAAAAGTCTACATATGCTAATATCAATAATTTACAAGTATAATAAATAATCTATTAGGTAAATTAGCCATTTATACGCAAAAGATCAGTCTTAAATAAAAAAGATATAAAACTAGGATTGGCAGAGAGATGGCCAATTAGTGCATGAAAAGTGCGTGTGCTAAGTAAGAACAAAGAAACTTGGAGAGAATAAGATCCATTTAGTTTTAATAACAGATTGTTGGCTAAAGTGAAATATTAAATTGCCAGAAATGTAATTGATCTGGAAAACATATATAGATATATAACAGTAACAAACAGATTTGTGTAAAAGTCTTTGTAATTAGAACACTTAATGTTACTTATAATATTATTCGATGTGTGTGAGAAGTGAAACACATTTATTTCTTATTTATTCATATTTATTATTATTAAATAAATTGTTTTGTTGCTAAACTTGTGTTAATTTATTTAAAATTATTGATGCTTTCCTGACTGATATCAAATTAGTACCCTTGGGACATAGCATAATTTTTTTTTTATTGAACCAGTTAAGTTTGAACTATTTTTGAAATCTGTAAGTATGTTATATTTTAAAATGATTAGCAATTTCTAATTTAAATTCTTTACAGTGTTTCTGAAAGTTAGAATTATCAACTGTTAATACTGTTTTTTTCTTTCAGTTTTCTCTCTAGTTTTGCATTACCCATACCTTATCAATTAATGATCACTTCTTGTGTGAATCTAATAAAACATTAGAATGTTGAAGTATATATATATATTTTTCTGTTAATCATAATTTAATCTAATATGCTGTACCTTCATTTCAATATTTTTCTGTCCATTTCCATTTAGCATTTGATCATCATATTCATTTCCTCCCTGCAAATTCTTCAAGTCTGTGTTCTCTCTTATTTCTGTCACCTTAATCAAATTTATTTCCCACATTTTTATTTGAATTATTTTTCAACTTTAGGATTAGTCTCCTGTGAGAATTTTAGAATGTCATTTGATATGATGAAATACATTTTTATAAAAATTCTCTACTTTTTAATCACAATGGCAAGGGGCATAAACCTGAATATCTTTATTTTGCATCTTCCATTAAGTTGAATAACTAATCTTTTCATTCTGACATGTACCATCAATTTTCTCTATATTGTGTTTTGAATATTTGTATCTTTATAGTAAAGTACTTTACTTTTCAAGTCATTTCTTCTAACTTATCAAAGTCCAATAATATCCCAGTTAATATTAGATAATTCTTTTTTCAATTCATATAATTTTTCTTTTAAAAGTAACTGCAATTATAGGTAGCTAAATAAAAGGTTGTCATTGAAAATAGCTCAGCCTCCGTCCACCATCATCCCCATGGCTGGCCACTTTATACTCTTCTGGGAATAAGGGCAAAACATTAGTTAGTTTTGTCTGTCATGATTAAAATTATCTAGTAAAAAACAAAGAAAACTCAACTGTTGTTTTACTTAAGAGTTATCAGGTGAATGAAAAGAAAGTCCATGATGTTTCTTGATCTTAAACTCAGAGGTGAAAAATCAATAAACTCTCCACATTGGCTATTGTATGTGTGGTGGGAAGTCTATCCATTTTCATTTAACATATGGATAAACAAATAATAATAACAGCTATAATGACAACAATGTATGGAGTGGGCATTAAAAATTTGCCCTGCTCAGTTACTTTAAGACCTTAAAGATGAATTGAAACATTTCTTACAAACTCCTTTCTGCATTTTTTCTGAAGGTTTGTGATGATGGTGTTCTAGCTGTATTTTTATATTGGACTATTTCCATCATCTAATATGTGTGTTGAATGTCTTTAGAAAAGTTTAATTTTAGTTAAATATTCTAAATGCATTCAACTGTTAGTAATATCACAGCAAACAGGTTAGTATATGCACCAACTGTTAATAATATCACAGCAAACAAATGTTAATAATATCACAGCAAACAGGTTAGCATATGCACTAACTGTTAGTAATATCACAGCAAACAGGTTAGTATATGCACAACGTTTCGAGAGGTATTTTTCTCCCTCTTCTTCAGGTGTTGCTGGCCTGACCAGTGACAGTACTAGCATGGGATTCGAACCTGAGTCCTTAGATTTTTGATTATTAAAATTTAAGGTAACGCTCTAACCAACTGAGCCATCCTGCAGTTGGTTAGAGCATTACTTTAAATTTCAATAATCAAAAATCTAAGGACCCAGGTTCGAATCCCATGCTAGTACTGTCACTGGTCAGGCCAGCAACACCTGAAGAAGAAGGGAGAAAAATACCTCTCAAAATGTTGTGTATATACTAACCTGTTTGCTGTGATATTATTAACATTTGTTTGCTGTGATATTACTAACAGTTGGTGCATATACTAACCTGTTTGCTGTGATATTACTAACAGTTGAATGCATTTAGAATATTTAACTAAAATTAAATCCTTTCTGCAGTCTATGAAATTACACTTGCTTTGTTTTCCAGCTTACAGGTTGGCCTTTGAGCATTTCATCATCAGATTTTCAATTGGATGGACGGTTGGAGTGTGGAGTAGATTGAAGCCTGTCCATTAAAGTATGAAGATTGTCTATCTTAATATATATCTGAGCACTTATAGTATATATGTGTGGAGATGATAATCTGGACCAACTGATGATTGCTGGTTTAGCATGAAATATGTATATTGGTGATTATTTATCTTTTCAACATATATGTGTTTAAGTTTATCAGTGTTATTAGATAGAAGGGAGAGTGGTGGGTCGTGTGAAAGTCTGTGCTCATATACCCTATATATTACATATATATAGACACAGGTATATAATAAGCCTGTGTTTCAGTTATTACATTGTAGAGATGTCTGCCCATCCTTCCATATGTATTAAATGGATTTTGTCCTGTACATCTGGGGTTCAGTTTGACCTTAGGTCAACATAGGTGTGACAAGAATCTCGGCCTCAGGGTGGCCTTTGAGCATTTCATCATCAGATTTTCAATTTGATGGATGGTCGAAGAGTTGGAGTATGGAGTAGATTGAAGCCTGTCCATTAAAGTATGAAGATTGTCTATCTTAATATATATCTGAGCACTTATAGTATATATGTGTGGAGATGATAATCTGGACCAACTGATGATTGCTGGTTTAGCTTGCAATATGTATATTGGTGATTATTTATCTTTTCAACATATATGTGTTTAAGTGTATCAGTGTTATTAGATAGAGTGGAGAGTGGTGGGTCATGTGAAAGTCTGTGCTCATATAACATATATATTACATATATATAGATACATGTATATAATAAGCCTGTGTTTCAGTTATTATATTAGTTGACAAAAAAGTAAAATTGAAAAACTGGCATGTTTAGTCTTTAATTTATATATGAAAATAAAAACATAATGAATTTATTAAGTATCGGGGGGGGGGGGGCAAGGCCAATTAATTTATTTTCTTATAATATTTTCAGAAAATATGTTCCTTTCAATGGATTTAGCCTCATTAATCTAAAAACTTTAGCCAATATGTCAATACAAAGTCTTTTAAAAGAATTTGTGAGGATTTACAAACCAATATTAACATAGTGCAACCTAGAAATAATTCATGCTTTCAAATCTTCTTCATTATTCAAATGCTTCTTGCATAAACAAAAATACTACATTAGTAGATAATGACTTATCTGGTTCAAATTGTAATAAATTAATTGCCTCCACCTGACCTATATGTATTGGAATCCATTCTTGGAAAGCATTACACATATGAGCATATGAACAGTAATAACAAAAATTTAACCTGGAGATGATAAACATTTCTAACTGATGATTGGCTTGTCTAATAGTAATTCTGCATATGAAAAAATGTTTATTCTCCAAAACTAAAAGTCAGCTCAGTTCTTATCGTTTGTAAAGTAACTCTTTTAAATTTGCTTATGATAAATTTTTTCAAATATTAATTAAATTATTTATTCATGAATCACTGATATCAAGTATGATACAGATATAATCATAAAAATGTAAAATTTTCATATATATTT
Source organism: Epiperipatus broadwayi (assembly GCA_028023455.1). Taxonomy (NCBI): domain Eukaryota; kingdom Metazoa; phylum Onychophora; class Udeonychophora; order Euonychophora; family Peripatidae; genus Epiperipatus; species Epiperipatus broadwayi. The sequence goes on from JAQFVV010000002.1 coordinate 25,688,647, forward strand.
GAGACTTTAAAATTTAGTTGTTATACTAAAATAGATAATAAACCACAGATTTTTTTTAGATTTTTGAATATGAAATTATATTAGATTTATATCCAGATTATTTTCAATGTCTTTTAAATTTTCTCATTTTTGACATTATGTATAGATATATAGCTAGTTAGAAAAACAGATTAATCTTCAATATTTTAATATTTATGTGCATTATTTAAAATAATTAACATTATTGTAATACATAATAACATTTTTCAAATTATGAAAGCAATATTTATAATGGATTTTTAAAATATCAGATTAATAAAGATTATATATTCTTTTTGATTAAAGTATCAGTTTCATCTAGGTTTAATAAATGTTATTTTACAACTATATATCTTATTAAATAATCACCATCTTCTTACACCTTTAAGCAAATAATGTTTATTATATAATAACAGTTTCTCAACTGTTCCTTGCAGTCTTCTTCAGATCTACAAAAATTCAAATATTATACCAATACAACCAAAACTTATATATACATCAATTCAAATATTATAACAATACAATTAAAATTTTATATATACACCAATAAACTATCATTCAATTTTATACATATAAAATTCTAATTGTATTGTTATAATATTTGAATTGATGTATATATAAGTTTTGGTTGTATTGGTATAATATTTGAATTTTTGTAGATCTGAAGAAGACTGCAAGGAACAGTTGAAACTGTTATTATATAATAAACATTATTTGCTTAAAGGTGTAAGAAGATTGTGATTATTTAATAAGATATATAGTTGTATATGAATAAGCAAAATTACTGAAGAAGAAGGAAGAAGTATATATAGAATTATATAAAATAATATTTTAGTAATTTTAATTCATCTAGAATAGATGATTTTTCATTTAAGTAAATATTTTTTAAAGTTGGAATGATAAATTATATTGTAGTTAAAATAAAGTTTTAATAACTTTTTTTTTTGATAGTCACTTTTGTATGTGCTTCGTGAAAGTCATCGTACAAGAACAGTCTTCCGGAAAGTTGGTGGCTTTGTGTATGTAATGTCAGTTTTAGTCTCAATGGAAGGATGTTTGGCTGATCCCCCTAAGTCTCCATGGGAAAATGGTAAGAAAATATTTTTACGAGTACAAATTGTTATGCGTAAGTGTATTGAGAAACATTTGTTTGAATTTATAAATACGTGAATACGTAAATGCATTGAATATATATACTGCATATCTTTGTGCAATGAGTTAGAGCATTGTATTATTCTTTATTAATCTTTTTGTCAAATAAGTTTTATATATATAAGTTAAGTCAAATAATTTTTTACTTTTGGGAAATGCACGAGTGTGTGTGCGGCGCAACTGTTCCCAAAAGCTATTAATACAAAATAGATAACTAAAAATAATAAACTAGCTGAGCTATGATTATGAAGGCAAGACTCTTTGAAAGCGCTCAGCTAGTTTATTATTTTTTAGTTATCTATTTTGTATTAATAGCTTTTGGGAACAGTTGCGCCGCACACGCACTCATGCTTGAATATATAAGTTAAATAAAAATATCCATTATAGATTAATTATTGGAATAAAAATAGAAGAATAAAGCATTGACAGTATTCTGAGTTATAAATTTTGGCAATAATAAGCCCATGGCATATCAAAATAGACTACAATTGATTTTATATAAAGCAGATTTTATTTGCTTTATTTAAAAATCTGAAAGATGAAATCTATTCACTTATTAAACAGAATGTGTAATTTTGTATTTTAGCTAAGTGAAAATATAATGAATTCCATTTTTTATATAAATCTTGCAAATATGGTATGCTTTTTGTCTATTAAAACTATCATATAATGTCTGTGTATTTCATTTCTTTTTATTTTCAAATACATCTGTTTTACATAAAATAAAGTTATAGCCTATTGTAATTTGCATTTAGTTAATGTTTTAGGGTTTGGCCACCAGATTAAAATGATATTCTTGAAACCAAACCCATTTTAAATTCTGAAATTTGACTCATCTAGTATTTTATTTCACATACATCTTGATGAATAATTCTTCAATGTTTAATGAAGTTTCACCTCTTTAATATAATTATTCATGTAATCGATTATATATGTATGTATCACTCACATACATATTACCACTTATTGCATATATATGTAAAGATGATAATCTGAACCAACTGATGATTGCCGGTTTAGTATGAAATACATATATTGGTGATTATTTATCTTTTCGACATATATGTGTTCAAGTGTATCAGTGTTATGAGATAGAGTGGAGAGTGGTGGGTCGTGTGAATGTCTGTGCTTATATTCCCTATATATTACCACTTTATAACATTTCGTCAAATCCTATTTATCAAAGTGGTTATGGCAACAAAATTAACATAGGATGTAAAATAAAAATATAATATGCCAGTCTTAAGAATGAAATTTTTTTTTGCTATTTTATCAGTGATATGAGATAGTGTGGAGAGTGGTGGGTCATGTGAAAGTCTGTGCTCATATACCCTATATATTACATATATAAACACAGGTATATAATAAGCTTGTGTACTTCAGTTATTTTATATGTATGTATAAAAGTAAATACAAATTGATAATAGTATTTAAAATATTAAGAAAATTAATTACTTATATATTATTTTCAATAGATATCTCTTCATGTTGCATTAATATATAAATTAATGTTGCATCAAAATCGGTAAAGTTGTCATATTGCCAGATATCATATCCAATTCAGTCATAAATAAAAATTTATATTAAAAATTCAATTACACTATATTATTTTTGTATTCTAATTAAGATCAAATTTTAAAATGTAAAATTGTTTTTTTTTTTTAAATCTAATTACTATATTAACTTGCTGTACTTAAAGTTTTAATTCAGATTATTAGTGATTTGTATATTTAGTGTTTTATACTTTTCATGTTTCCATCATCATCACTAATTGTCTGCTAGGAACCAGGTCTCATATAGCAAATCAACCTACTTTTCCCCCCGATTTTTTATATCTTACTTTACTCCTTAAATACTAAAAGCTGCTCTTCTTAAGATTTTCTGTCACCTTTTATATATATATATCTTCCACAATCCATATCAACAAGTCATTCATAAGCTATGTCCAGTCCGATTTCTTTTTATAATTTTTTCAAATAATTTGTTTTTGTTTTTCTTTTAAATGCTGTATCATTGCTGGTCTTATTTTTTTAACTTGTGACTGTAATTCTTCTCTAAATTCACTCTTTTTTTTTTTGGTTTTAATTGTCTTCTTCTGTATTTATGCTTCTATTTTAAATACAATTTCAGTAGACCACAAAAGAATTTTTTAATTTTTTTACAAACCACTTTTTATCATTATTATTGAAATTATTATTATTATTGTTACTTCCAATATCAATTATCCATCTTTTTAAGTATTTAAAGCATTAATTTGTTCTATAACTTCAATTTATTCTACTTTTAATGTTTTCATTTCATCACCTGTTTTTGTTAGTTTAGCTTATTTGCATTTTTTTTTTTTGTTTCATATGTGTTCTATTAGTCCTGAACAAGCTATATTAATAATGTGTTATGTGGAATTGATAGAACTTGTAGAAGTTTGAAATTAAAATAAATGGAAAAGAAACTATAACAATGAAAATCAATGGTGAGATGGAAACATATTTCACTAAAATGTCGCAAATTCTTTCCATCCAATAACCAATCAGATCTTAAGCACTGGGACAGAGAATTTAACAAGAAAAGAGTGGTTCCCACTCTCTTCTTTACTTGTCTTTCTATATATCCAAGCCAGTCCAAAGTATTTATATCTGAGAGTGTGAATCTTAAATATCATCACACTTAATTGACTGAATTCAAATTATAAACATACAGCATGAAATCTTTCGATTTATTACGCAGTAGTTTTTCAATGTTATAACTTTGCAGCAATATATATAAATAATATTTTTATAAAGCGCAGAGAGTGGGAACCACTCTTTTCTTGTTAAATTCTCTGTCCCAGTGCTTAAGATCTGATTGTTTACTAATAGTCACAAGCGTTTGAGAAGTTTGCACTCTCTCAATTTAATTTTCAATACCCTCAGCGCTTTATAAAAATATTATTTCCATCCAATATTAATTTTATCTTTACCAGAACAATTATCATTTAATAAATTCATCTAATAAATGCTACACACAATAGAAGATGTGCAACAAATTGGCTTTTTATCTATACCTTAAGAAGATTTTTAAAACTTAGAACTATTTTTTGATTTATACACATAGTTTCTAATAAATGTTTCATCTTCTAAAATCTGTACCTTTCATTTTCAAAATATTCAACAAAACAAGTCAAATCACTATTAAATGCTTCTCAACATCACAAATATTAAACTGCCTTTCTCTTTTTTTTATTTGTTAAAAGTTGTTCTCAACATTCTAATGGCATCATGTGCTTCGCGAAATTTAGACTCTTTTCAGATATAAACACATATAGTCTATTGCAAATTGTTCTATTCAAGGCTGTTAGCAAGTGCGTAATATTAAGTAATAATAAACATGTGTTTCAGAAAATGACCAAGAGGATAAAAATAGGTTTTAATTAGATTGTGTTTTGATACATAATAACAGTATTAATAGTGCATTTGCACATCCTGAAATTATAAAATGTGTCTCTCTTTTTTAAAATATTCGATGACTGTTTTTTGTAAACCTCAATTAGTATACATCCAACAGAAATTATAAATAGGAACAAGGTGGAGGTATTTATAAAGCCCTTTTGTAGCTTAGAAACTCGTGTCATTTTATCAGCAGACTGACCAGTATCTTTTTTTCAATAAAATTATACATTATATATAATTCCCATGCACAAACACATTCATAATGTCTCTCTCTTTTTTAAAATACTCAATAATTGTTTTTGTAAACCTCAATTAGTATACATTTAGTTTAATATAATAAATAATTGAAATACAGGCACTCTTCACATACCTGGAGCCTAATTGTAAATATAACGGATTTAAACTGAGTACTGATTATATAGATGTGTGGGAGATGATAATCTGGACCAACCGATGAGTGTTGTTTTAGCATGAAATACATTTATTAGTAATTATTTATCTTTTCTACATGTATGTGGTCATGTGTATCTGTGGTATGAGATAGTATGGATAGTTGAAGAGTGTTCGAGTTCAAATCGTTTATATTTATAATTAGGCTCCAGATATGTGAAGAGTGCCTGTAATTCAAATATTTACACAATAAGCCTGCATCCTGCCCATCCATCTTCTATGTATTTAAATGGATAAGGTCTTATACATGAGGGGTCAGAATGACTTGAGGTCAACATGGGTATGGCAATAATATTAGCATTAGCATGGGATCTGGGCTTTCAATCATCAAATTTTCAATGGTATGGATGGCTGAAGAGTTGGAGGTTGGAGTGGATTGAAACCTGTCCATTAAAATATGAGGATTTGCTATCTTAATATAAACTGAGCATTGATTATATATATCGGTAGGAGATGATAGTCTGGACCAACTGATGAGTGCTGGTGTAGCATGAATTACGTATATTGATGATTATTTATCTTTTCTACATGTATGTGGTCATGTGTATCAGTGGTATGAGATTAATATGGATAGTTGAAGGGTTTTTGAAAGTTTGAGTTCAAATCCCTTAGATTTAATATAATAAATTTTAAAAACACTAATTCAATAATTATAGAATAAAAATATAAATAAAAGATTTGGATTTTTTTTTTTTTTCTAAATATGTAGCGAAGTTGGAACATTTTAATTCTAATGATACACCGTATGTCTTTTAATTTTATTGTATTGGTCTTTTTACATTTTTTTTTTTACACTAATTTTTATGGAGTTTGAGGCAATCACTGTACATTTAAAGATTCATTTTTTAATCTATTTCTCAGCATTTATAAGAATAAAATAATATGTACAAAACTTTTTCATATTAAAATCTAGAATAAATCTAATATATATTTTAAATACAAATTTCTCAGAAAATAAATTAAATAAAACTATGAAAAAAAGTGTGTGTGTGTGTGTGCGGGGTCTTTTATATATGTCAAATTTTTTTTTTTGCAAATGTAAAATATAGCGATATTTAAATTCTTAATTTTTATCTATCCTTCTTGTGGGCTAGTATTCAAAATGCTGATTGTCGGTATATATAGAAAGTCAAAATTTTGAAATTTCAATTGCTCCATAGGATATCTTTTATAAAAACAAAATTCCCAATACTGACATAATTTTATATGTTAATATTTTGTAAAAAAAAATTATGTATTTGATATACAATTTTAATGCACAAATCAGCGCATAACAGCAGAGCTTCTTCAAATTAAATCACAATTTATTATAAACTTAATATAAATTATAATAAATAATGCCCGAGCGCTTTCAAGAGAACTTAGCTCTCATAATCATGGGTAACAAAGAGTAAGCGTAATGTAACGAGCATAGACGTTCGTTACATTGTTTTTTTTTTAAATTTACTAAACATGAAAGTAAATTAAAAAGTTCGCATTTAAAAATTTTCTTTAAGAATTAAAAATTGAAATTAAATATCATCTTAAACTCTTATATATTCATTAAATCGCACAGATAATGAAAAATTATTAAAATAAAACTTTATTAAAGAAAAAGTATTTTAAAACTAAATTTTAAAAAGATTTGGAGATGAAATTATATCTTTAAATTTATCTTTGAATATATTTTTGATTTGGAAAACAGGTTAATTAATCAGAAATGGAAATGATTGTTAATTAGTTAAATGTAAACCAGCCTTCGGCATTTAAATGTAAAAACACCGGTCAGATAGGAAAACAATAGAAACTGTTAGCAAATAAGAAGAAATCCCTATGGAATCGGACCGCAGCGAAAGGACCATCGCATCGGTGACGTAATGTAAATTCAATCCTTCACATTAATATAAAAGGAAAATTTGGAAATTATTAATCAGTGATTGGAAAATGATTATTACGATGTGACAGATAGATGTTAGTGCGGAGGTGCGGGAGAAGAGATTGAAGGACGCACGTTCAATCCCTTCAGTTTTGCTAGTAAAGAAAGAGAAATGAACTATCATTTTTCTACATGGAGGACCAGTTAAAACAAAAATCTCCGGATGGATAAATAAATCGGCCTTCAGAATATTAACCTCTTTAGGACGGCGTGGGAATTTACGTTCATGGCAAGCAACGGATAAAGTTGGACGTTTTAAAAATCGTAAGAACAATATTAATTTGAAAACACTAAGAACTTTAAATTTTAAACTTTTCTATATTTAAATGATTGCAATATGATCCTATCTGACCAAACTAAATTCTTTATTAATAGTGTTATTTGATGTATTTTTTTTCTTATTTATGTAAAATCATTTCCATTTATTTATTTTTGTATTCTTTAAGTTTTTATCATGATTTTTTTTTGTTTTTCGTTAAATTAATTATATAAATGTTAAACTTAAGTCGGGCGTGAATGGCTGTATAGATTTGTAAAGTTATATTAGGGGAGGGTAATCTTAGGTTATTTGTTTCGTGGTTAGATTGGGTCAATGGATTGGATATATTGGTGTGATTAGTAGATGTAATATTGATTCGCTACGGGCAGAATCGCTTCATACGCCGCACACTTCCATTTGCCTATGGAAGGAATTATAAGTCGGATACCGCAGTTCCTTTCTATGGAGTTTTTTGTTTTATTGCTCTTCTTTGCAGATAGATGTAATATTCCTATCTCATAAGAGGCAATTTCTTCTCTTAACCTTTTGTGCTGCCGTATTTTATTACATTGAATACATCGATATATCAGATGAATTGATGCCAGTTTGACTACGAATTTTAGCCTAAGATTAAATAGGGATAGAATGTTTATTTTCAAAAGCAAATTTATGTGGTCTATTCCTACTCGATCCTAAATAAAAATGCAGTAAATTTAAGTTGTTTATAGACGCTTGCATGGATTGGTTATCGGTTAAGTATGTTTTGGGTTTTCATATTTGATCAAAATATATAGACATTCGATAAATAATGATACCTTACGGTGAGTATCTAAAATGTATTTATTCGGATGTCTTTTAAGTTATTGGTGACAATGCAAGTATCTTACGGTGAATACTATGGGTTACGTATAAATTTCCCTCCGCAATTGTCAGTAATCAATAATTTTGTATTTTGATCGTTTATGTTTACTTTGAAATGTTTTTGACCGTGAAATCTATGTAACCGGTCTATATTCAACGTGATAAACAAGCTTTCATAAATTTATCTGTGCGAACTTAATTAAAATGTGTAAAATTAGAATGTAATGGTAATTAAAGGTAAATTAAAGTCAAAAATCAAAGTTAAAAAAATAATGTTAAATGTTAAAATGTAAAACTAATAATAAAATAATTTTAAATCTTATATATATGTGCATAAATAAATGTTTGTATGCTAATTACTGGCAGTGGCTTATTTTATTTATTTTTTTAATGTTGAAATCTAATTAGATAAGATATGATGTTATTAAATCTCTGCTACTCCCTGAGCTAGTGACATGGGCTAACGACCGGAACCAAAATATTTAAAAAAAAAAAAAATTTTTTTTTTTTTGACTTACGTATCTGCCTACTTATAAATTTTTCTAGGTTCAAATGCCTAGATGGCGCCCCGTAGTGCAGTTGACGTTAAGTCACCCGTTGGGCACCAGTTGTAACGATCCGGAGAAGGTGACTTAACGTCAACTGCACTATGGGGCGCCATCTAGGCATTTGAACCTAGAAAAATTTATAAGTAGGCAGATACGTAAGTCAAAAAAAAAAAATTTTTTTTTTTTTTTTAAATATTTTGGTTCCGGTCGTTAGCCCATGTCACTAGCTCAGGGAGTAGCAGAGATTTAATAACATCATATCTTATCTAATTAGATTTCAACATTAAAAAATAAATAAAATAAGCCACTGCCAGTAATTAGCATACAAACATTTATTTATGCACATATATATAAGATTTAAAATTATTTTATTATTAGTTTTACATTTTAACATTTAACATTATTTTTTTAACTTTGATTTTTGACTTTAATTTACCTTTAATTACCATTACATTCTAATTTTACATTTTAATTAAGTTCGCACAGATAAATTTATGAAAGCTTGTTTATCACGTTGAATATAGACCGGTTACATAGATTTCACGGTCAAAAACATTTCAAAGTAAACATAAACGATCAAAATACAAAATTATTGATTACTGACAATTGCGGAGGGAAATTTATACGTAACCCATAGTATTCACCGTAAGATACTTGCATTGTCACCAATAACTTAAAAGACATCCGAATAAATACATTTTAGATACTCACCGTAAGGTATCATTATTTATCGAATGTCTATATATTTTGATCAAATATGAAAACCCAAAACATACTTAACCGATAACCAATCCATGCAAGCGTCTATAAACAACTTAAATTTACTGCATTTTTATTTAGGATCGAGTATGAATAGACCACATAAATTTGCTTTTGAAAATAAACATTCTATCCCTATTTAATCTTAGGCTAAAATTCGTAGTCAAACTGGCATCAATTCATCTGATATATCGATGTATTCAATGTAATAAAATACGGCAGCACAAAAGGTTAAGAGAAGAAATTGCCTCTTATGAGATAGGAATATTACATCTATCTGCAAAGAAGAGCAATAAAACAAAAAACTCCATAGAAAGGAACTGCGGTATCCGACTTATAATTCCTTCCATAGGCAAACGGAAGTGTGCGGCGTTAGAAGCGATTCTGCCCGTAGCGAATCAATATTACATCTACTAATCACACCAATATATCCAATCCATTGACCCAATCTAACCACGAAACAAATAACCTAAGATTACCCTCCCCTAATATAACTTTACAAATCTATACAGCCATTCACGCCCGACTTAAGTTTAACATTTATATAATTAATTTAACGAAAAACAAAAAAAAAAAATCATGATAAAAACTTAAAGAATACAAAAATAAATAAATGGAAATGATTATACATAAATAAGAAAAAAAATACATCAAATAACACTATTAATAAAGAATTTAGTTTGGTCAGATAGGATCATATTGCAATCATTTAAATATAGAAAAGTTTAAAATTTAAAGTTCTTAGTGTTTTCAAATTAATATTGTTCTTACGATTTTTAAAACGTCCAACTTTATCCGTTGCTTGCCATGAACGTAAATTCCCACGCCGTCCTAAAGAGGTTGATATTCATGAAGGCCGATTTATTTATTCATCCAGAGGTTTTTGTTTTAACTGGTCCTCCATGTAGAAAAACGATAGTTCATTTCTCTTTCTTTACTAGCAAAACTGAAGGGATTGAACGTGCGTCCTTCAATCTCTTCTCCCGCACCTCCGCACTAACATCTATCTGTCACATCGTAATAATCATTTTCCAATCACTGATTAATAATTTCCAAATTTTCCTTTTATATTAATGTGAAGGATTGAATTTACATTACGTCACCGATGCGATGGTCCTTTCGCTGCGGTCCGATTCCATAGGGATTTCTTCTTATTTGCTAACAGTTTCTATTGTTTTCCTATCTGACCGGTGTTTTTACATTTAAATGCCGAAGGCTGGTTTACATTTAACTAATTAACAATCATTTCCATTTCTGATTAATTAACCTGTTTTCCAAATCAAAAATATATTTAAAGATAAATTTAAAGATATAATTTCATCTCCAAATCTTTTTAAAATTTAGTTTTAAAATACTTTTTCTTTAATAAAGTTTTATTTTAATAATTTTTCATTATCTGTGCGATTTAATGAATATATAAGAGTTTAAGATGATATTTAATTTCAATTTTTAATTCTTAAAGAAAATTTTTAAATGCGAACTTTTTAATTTACTTTCATGTTTAGTAAATTTAAAAAAAAAACAATGTAACGAACGTCTATGCTCGTTACAGTAACAAGGTTGCTATGTGTAAATATATGCAGATATATGTAAATTAATTGAACTATATGCGTAAATCTAATTAACCCATTTCTTAGAAATTTTATAACACGTATCTTTCCTATTCATAGCCTTATCATCCATGGCAATAAAACATGCCTCCTTCACCTTTCTCTTAACATCATTTCTTTCCCTACAAACTATTCTTGGATTTTCCGGTTCACATGAATGACCAGTTAATTTCTGATGCATTGCGAATATTGAGGTGTAAGCTGGGTCTGCTTGGGCCTTTCTGTAAGAATATCTGTGCTGGGACAATCTTGTTGAGAGAGTTGCTTTCGTTTCTCCATAGTATGATGCCATGCAGTTATTTTCTGGGCATGAGATATTATAGACAGCCTGAGAAATGTTGTTGGGTGTTACAATATCTTTTGCATTGTTGATGATTCTATTGGTATTAGGGGGTGTGTGAAAACATAGTTGAAATTCTCTATTAAACACTGAGTAAAGTTTTCTATGGGTGTTTGCAAAGTATGGCAACAATATTCTATTTTTCTGCTGCTTAATTGCATTGTTATTTAATTTACTGTAAAATTGTCTAATTTTCCCATCAATACTATTTTGTTTGAAACCGATATTTAATAAATCGTTTCTATATAAAATCAAATTTGCCCTTTTGTCTGCTTCAAATCTGCAAAGGTGCTCATTCCTATGTAAGAAAGACATCAATCCTGCGAATTTATGAAGATTGTACCAGCACAGATATTCTTACAGAAAGGCCCAAGCAGACATAGCTTACACCTCAATATTCGCAATGCATCAGAAATTAACTGGTCATTCATGTGAACCAGAAAATCCAAGAATAGTTTGTAGGGAAAGAAATGATGTTAAGAGAAAGGTGAAGGAGGCATGTTTTATTGCCATGGATGATAAGGCTATGAATAGGAAAGATACGTGTTATAAAATTTCTAAGAAATGGGTTAATTAGATTTACGCATATAGTTCAATTAATTTACATATATCTGCATATATTTACACATAGCAATCTTGTTACGCTTACTCTTTGTTACCCATGATTATGAGAGCTAAATTCTCTTGAAAGCGCTCAGGCATTATTTATTATGTATTATAATTTATATTAAGTTTATAATAAATTGTGATTTAATTTGAAGAAGCTCTGCTGTTATGCGCTGATTTGTGCATTAAAATTGTATATATATAGTAAGCAGCTGAGTGTGAAATAATTTCTTTTTATGTATTTGATAGTTTTTTAAAAATCTATTATTACTAAGTATTAAATTATAATAGGTTTCATTTATTCATAATTAATATATGTTAATTGCAGATGGTTAAAAATTAGATTCTGTCTCTTTTGTGATAGAATATCTAAATTCGTACAATATAATTATCAATGTGAACATCAGTCATATAATAAATTCAAGCCCGGAGATAAGCACAGACAGTAATGGTTGGTTTATTAAAGACTATGCTTTAAGCATAAGTAAATTCACTTATGCTTTTAAACTATTGCTGGTGGTGATTGGATGAAGATTTTATACATTTACAAATAGCGCATGACTGGAAGTTGATTTCTTTCTTCATGATTAGTTTTTTTTTAAGTACATAAAAAGTTTATTATATTAAATTACTTTTTTAAAAAAAAAAATATTCGCAAAAATTTTAATAAGAGGTATTTCTGTTAATTTGAAATTGTTTACTTGCTATTTGTAAATAAAACCATCATAGAATTGCATTTTGTGTCAATGTTGTGATATAGAAGAAAAAAATAAAATCTTCCTTTTTATTCTAATAAGATTTTAATTTTTTAAAACCCATTATGCAAAGAAATAAATTGTCTATCTGTTTATATCTGAAAATTTTTTTAATAACTATTTCTGAAATACAAATTTATATAAAAGAAAATATATTACTTTACTTTACATTAATAGTATTAAAATAATTGACCAAGTAGTATATAAAATTTATGGACTAAGGAAAGTTCTTTTATTTATATTTTTCTGAATAAAAAATACTACCAACAAAGTATAAAATGATGTGTGATGAATGAAGATTTAAAAAAAAAAAATTATTGTTTAAATAATATTTATGTATTACTAGACAAAATAGTTTAATTTATAATCATTGTAAAAGGAATTTTTATTGATATTATATTTATAGGTAGTGTAGAAATAGTCATGGTGATATAATTAATTCATTCAATTTTTAAAATAAATTATCAAAACTGAAAAAGAATATTATCACTCCATAGAGTAGAGTCACCCAGTGCAAGCCATAGTAAGTAATGAATGCTAGAAGATTTGTGCATCAAAATTCCATATCTAGTGCCTATTTATCTAATATTCCCAGTCTAATTTCTAGCTTATGGCTTTTATTAGAGAGGAGCCTTGGATCTGAGAGCCCTGCACCTAGATCTTTGGATTTAATACAACTCTCCTGCAGCCATTTTTGACCTATTTAGTTAATTATAAAGATGTGTGTCCAAAATGAAAACACACTAATGTTTTCAATCAAAGCTCATTCGCTTGTATCAGTGTCTGTACATTTTTGTATCTTTGGTTTTTTAATAATCATAGTGACCAAGTGCTTGGATTATAAACATTTGTTTATTTTCATTTTGGAATCATATCTTTATAGTTAACTAAATAAGTAAAAGGTGACTGCTGGAGGATTGCATTGGATCTTAAGATCTAGGCCCAGTACTCTCATATCCAAGGCTCCTCACTGATAAAGATCACAAGCTAGAAACTAGACTGAGGATATTAGATGAGTAGGCACTAGATATGGATTTTATTTTGATGCAGAAATCTTCTAGCATCTATTGATTACTAAAACTTGCACTGGGTGGCACTACTGTAGGAAGGTAATATTGTTTCTCTGGGTGTAATTGTTGAAAGATTCCTGACTCCGTTTAAGGAGAAGCCACAGTACATTACATCACTTCACATGTTTTAATAGCTTGTGTAAGTGGTATGTTTTATACTAATATTTAAATTTAAACCTAATAATTATAGAAGTAAACAACATATGTAATAGATGGTTTACAGGTAAAGTTAAGGCAAATGAGAGTAAAATTAATTAGCGTATTATTGAAAGTTAAACAAATTTAATGTGAATAATAAGAAATATTTGCTTAAAACAAATAATAGAAATTAGTTGTCTAAAACAAATATAAGAAAAATTCTGTTTGATAAATGATAAGATAGATTTACTAATAAGAATTATTTGCTTAAGACAGTTGAAACTGAAAAAGACTAATTAAAAATACTAGAGGGAAAAAAGACTGATTGATATCTAAGGAAATAAACTAGTGATCAAGAATCAAAACCAGAATGTCCAAGGGAAATCAGTGAGAGAGATAAATAGCATGTACAGAAAGTGCAGGGGAGTTTTTTTTAAGCTTTGCAGAATTGCTTGCATATTCATTACGAATTTTTTTAACTGTGAACTGTTAGTACTGAGTATTTGGAGCCTACTGAAATTAGAATAGGACTGAAAGAAACTGATGAGAAGCTGTCCAGGAAGTAATGGGCAGTTCCTGCACCGAGGAAAGCACTCCCAGAGACCATGCCTCTGATGATACCAACAGCTGCCTAGGGACTCGCATAGATCTTAGTTTGTGATTTTACACCTAACAGGCTCTATAGAAGGAAACACAGAATGAACTATGAGTATATGTAAAATTATTAAATTTGTACATAGCCAGATTTGAAATATAGACTGTGGAGTCAGAGTTTGACTCAATAGTAGTGTATATTGAAACAGTAAGGTCTGCTCTGCAGATCTTCGTTTCACCTTCTCTCACCTACTTCCTACCCTCATACCTTAGTTTGAACCCCAATCTATCGTAGTGTGTCTGCAATACACTTATATACCGAAAATCCCGCCTAATTTTAAACCACGAGCACAATGCTCGTATTATATATATATCTTATTCCCAAATAAAATAAAATATTATGAATTGTGTATTTGTTCACATAATTTACATTTATTAAAAAGTAAGTTATATAAGTCGTAATTGCGCACACACTATGATATCCATTTTAAAACATATCAAAATTATAAATTGTTAGTTATTTTGTTTGGATCTATTTACAAATATATTACCGTCGTAATATATTTTGATTTAAAATAAAATTCATTTAGTAAATATTCGTTTAGTAGATAGATTCAAATATTACAATTTAAAATAAAATAATTTTCGTTTTATTTAATAAAAATCATCCCAAATATTTCTGTTACAATAAATGAGGGACAATAGTTTAATTATATAAGTTTATCTAAAAACAGCAGCTGTCCACTTAAGTTTTCTTTAATTAGTAGCAGTAATTTTAATTAAATCTAGTTTGTAATTCGAATGTCGACGGGGAAGTTAACAAAAGAAATTAATTAATGTTGAATTCCTTTAGACATTCGGATAGATTTAATTACAGCAGATAAGTCCAATAATTTTGTACACCCCAGGACAAATCTATTGTTAAATTTTACTATAAAAAGGATGTTTTCTTTTGTTCACCATTCTAAGCTTTCTAAGCTCTTAAAGGTTTCTAAGCTTTTAAAGAATTCTGAGTTGTCTAAAGGTTTCTGAGTTGTTCTAAAATTCTAATAATTTGCTAACCTTGACATGTCTGAGTAGAGGCGTTTAAGATGGCTATGTCCCCTTGGAATAGCCAGCCGCTGCTCCATACCATCAAAAATTTATCACACGGATCCCGGAACTGCTGCTGCCGCTGCCAAAATATGAACATTCCAGATTTTGCTGCTGAATTATAAAACCTGCCGAACATCTACCTGCAAATGCTTCTCCAGAGGTAACCTAAATTAACCCAAGAGCTCTTGTGATCACTAACTAACATGCTATAGCTATTTAACATTGTTTTCTTATATTTCACAACTTCATTATGTATTTCTTTCATGTATTTAAATATACTCAACATTTTGCTCTATCCTTGGGTTAATATTTTCTATTTATAAAGCTTTCTTTTATTTTATTATGATAATGTGTCAGAATCGTCTTTGACCGAGTGAATTATTCCCTCTATTGAAAATAAGACGCCGCTATTAAGGCATATTTTAAATTTATAATTTTCCAATTTTATTGTCTTGCAAATCACTCGTTCGAGGGCGATTCTTTTCTTTAATGTAACATAATCACATAGTTTAAAATCTACATGTTATTGATTTTAATCTAATATAAGAGTATGTGCGAAGTCAATGATTAAATGTGTCCCCAAATGCATGATTGCGTATATAAATCTATACTTACTTTTCAAACCCGCAAGCATGCATTTTCTTATTTTAATTACCGTGTTCTACTTTAATTATAAAGTTCATCATTGATGTCGAGAATGTGCGGACCCTTTTAAATGAATTTCAGGGAATTTGATTGGGCATTTCTCTTAATACAAGTAAAACCCATTTAGTATGTTTTTATATACACTAGTCTCGTATTGCTGGTACATGAATTGGTTGTTGAGACCGCTTTGTTTTTATTTTCCAAGGATTCTTTACACGGCAAAGTCCGTTCTTTCGCTCATTGCAAGTTTCCAGGCAGAGGGTGTTCACAAATGACACCCCTGGGAATTAAACGCAATCGTCACACAGTCGCTAAGTTTCGGCTGTTTCGTCAAAATACTTTCCTACGGGTTAGCGGCGAGATGCCCTCCGTAATTATTCCGGATTTTCAATATTGTTTCATTTTATATTTATTTTACAAAGCATCCGTGACTTAAACGAGTCACACCCTCCAACTTTATAAATTCACTGTCAGCAATACTGACCTCCCAATACAAATCTATTATTATTCTCAAATAAATGCTTTGATCACATTCCCACGTTTGCTTAGTAAGCTTTAGTCCATTACTATTCTCGAAATCAATAAATATTTTAGAACATTTCATTTCAAATATTTTTCTTAAACTTGTCTATTTACTCAAAGCACCTCGCACATATTCCTATCTCGTCAAGCACATTATCGTAATGCTATTAGCCCGAGGAATAGAATATATCACTCTGTTTTAAAATCTTTTGTCATTGCTGAAATATAAATGCCAACAATTATTTAATACGCGTCCCTGTCTCATATAAGCAGACAGTGGCGTTATATATATATTTATCTAAATAAATTGTGTGAAATTATTTTAAAACTAAATTTTATCTCTTATTTTATTTGATTCCTATCACTGTCTCGGTCTATATATATATATTTTCTGCATTTCTTTTGTAAATCCATAGACGTTAATTAGCCACCCAAACTTATCTTAGTATAGAGTCTTTTGTTTCTCCCTGACCACCAGGCACCGGTAAAAGGTTATACTAGTTGTAGCATCAGATGCGTTATCACGCAGGTGGCGCTGTGAAATTTGGACTTTAGATTCGAACTTAGTATATCTAGAAGGCAACCCCTCCTAGAATGTTAAGTTTAGTGTCTGGGGTTTGAATTATGCAGTGTGTTAGCGAGATAGACGATTCTGACTGTTACAATATATATAAATAGAATTTTATTTATTTGTGTGCTGAGTGATCAATATTGCTGTTAATAATATTTTGTTGTGAAGTTTCAATGTTAAAATTCATTTTAGTTATCATTGATAATCCCTTATTGTAAATTTTGTAGTTATTAAATTTTGTTTGTTATTAATTTCGTGTGTTACTCATTTTGTTGGTATCCATACAATATATTGTAACGGTCGGGACGATGATGTTGGAAGAGAGGGTTGCATCTAACTATGGACAGACTTAAGGTCTTCGGCTAGTATGCTGGAGATGATGCGATGAAGCACACAACCTATGATTGCACCCATCTCCAATAGACCAGTTCAACACTCATTTATTAAATTTAGATGCAATTTGGGTCAGGTCATCCACCTCCCACCCCTCTTTCGGTTCTGCTATGTCGCAGTATTCGAACTCAGGTAGAATTCACCTTTGACTTTCTATTAACAGGGATAGGCTTATACAGACTTATAATCAAACTACTTCATCAAAGTTACTATTAGTGAATTGTATTTATCTCAGATCTCTCTAATATAATTATAAAAGTGTTATGTGTGTGTGCATATATATAAGGCACTGGCTTTATTGATGAATGCAATGATCGATTTAATAAACCAAAATGACTATATCAATTCAACAGATTTTATAACATTTATTTTGTATGGAAAAAAAATGATAACATTAAAGATTTAAATAGATCTGTAAGTTTAAACTGTATTTACAAATATAGATGATAATAAAAAAAATATGTACATGTAGTTTAAGTGCCAATAATGAGTATCTATCCTGTCAATAATTTAATAATCTACAATTACCAAACCTGTGCCCCAAAGATAGATATCCATATTGATGATATCATTATATACAAAATGATAATAAAAAAAAAAGAAAATTCAATAAGATTGTTTTAACAAACTCGAATGTAACTGGCTAAATTATATTTACATTTGATACATATATATTGGTTGCAATCCAATTCCAGTTGTTGCAGGTAGATTGGTATGAAGACTCTCTCCTTTACTAAGTCATATGTAACTTCTGCTATAATAGAAAAGTAGATTCACTCAGAGGATTAATTGTTCATACTGAAAATTATCTAAGTTAACAATTATTAGTTAAACAAACAAACAACATATAACTTTGTTCTGTCAAAGTGTGTAATTAGTATTCTATAAGTAAAATTTTTACCTCCAGTCCTAAATAATGAAAGTCAGGTACTTTGGAAGGAGAATAAACCTAAATTTTATTTTTAAAAAAATATTCAACTAAACAACCTTCTCTCCCCGCTTTCCTTGCACTTGCTTAAAGTGGACTGTTCTAAAACGTTGAATAGGGGAATTTTACGTTCTTGTATGATAAGAATGAAATAATAATAAATGAAAAAAGATAACAAGACATACATAGATGTTTAAGAATAAAAATCACAACATGTAGCAAACATAATTTCATTAAATCAATTAAATTAGATTTGGTGAGTCAATAGAGTCAGTCCTTCATGGGTTACAGTTCATGCATTTTAAACAATTTCCTCCATGCAGATATAGATCGCTTGTCACTGCGCCTGAATAGTGTATTCCAAACAACTCTGCATCGGCCATCTTATTTTTCTCCGATCCATGTACAAACATTTCATGCTGGGTGAAAAATAGTTTATTAGGTATTTTGAAGTAGTCAATATGGATGTTTAGACTTTCATGGTTAGTAGATCAATGATCCCATTGACAACAATCAATTCCTTTAGCCAGACAATATTGTATTAATTCAATGTATACAACTTCTGAATTAATTACAGTTTGCAGTTAGAAAAAAAGTTTACACATAATAAAATAGAATTATTTTATCATTTGCTATCCTGGCTATACATATACTTCTGGATTCTCCTTTGATTAGATGTTTTGTTTTAATTTTTTTTTTTTAGAAATTTAAAATGATTTTCTGTGAATTTATCATATTGCTCAGATTAAATGGCTCATTCTACTTATATTAAAGGTTCTTATAATTTCTTCCAATTTCGTACTAAAATTATATTTATAAAATTAATATATTCAAACGAAAGTCTCCATTTTATATGGTGTTCAAATCCTCTTGTTTGAATGAAGTTAGCTTTCTATAGTAAACATATAATTTTGAAGAAGAAAGGGTTAGAATCACATTTGATTTTATAGTCAATGTCGTTTCCATTTCTTTGTACATAAAATCTTTCATTTCCTTTTTGCTTGCTGTATGTGCCTATTGTTGTGCAGATAATATCAGAATAATTAATTCAAGAAATTATGTAACACATTATTATTTCATTCTTATACTAGGTTGCTTGGATCTTGATCGTTACCCTGACTAACCTATTCTAGTCTGAGTCATTGTTTTATTCAGATTTATGATGTATAATAAATTTAGCACAAATTAATTATTGTTATATATATATTTGTAGTAATTCTTTTAATGTTTAATCTTACTCATTTTAACAATTGGGATTTTCTTCACTTCATATATATATATATATGCAAGATCTGGTTATACGTGACTTATTATTAAATTACCTATTAAAGTATTGACATATTATGCCTATATATGTGCACATATCTTGATTCAAATTTGATAAGCAGTAAACTAGAACATATATTTCATATGCTGGCAAAACTCATTAGTCTAGTGAGACATAAATCTTGACTGGATATAACCTAACATTATAGGTAGTTAAAAGTTGGTGTGGGTATGGTTAAAGTTACCTTCACAATATATATGCAAATACTCAACAGTAAGCATAAGAAATGATAATTATATGATGTTTTAGTGTTTTAACTGGAAAAGATGTGTTTGAAATAATCATATATAATGCCTATCTTTAAAATTTGAAGTAATTTTTAATAAATTCTGTTTAACATTACTACATAAATTAGAAACACATCATTTCTCGTGGTTGCAGTCTTCTTCTGCTGTAAGATATTTTTTTATTAATTATAACAGAAAAACATTATCTTCAAATTGAAAGATGTATTTTTAGCTACATTTTTTTATTATCTTTCCATAAAAATAATATATTTTAGTATTAAATAAATTATTACATATATAAAATTATATTTCTATTAGCAAATTTGTTTCTACAACTTAGCATCCTTCAATTCAATTTTTTGGGAAATTGTTTCTTAATATTCTCATTGTTGGTGCAGTGATTTTCAGAACTTTGGGACACATGTATTTATTATTATTAAATTTTACTAAATATCTTTTACATTCAGTAACTTATAAGTTCTGATAAACATATTGAAAATGAAATTCATAATTCTCTTCAAATTTTTCATTAGGAATGGTATTAGTATTCATTAGCTGCTAATTAATTGAAGATAAGATTTTGTTTTTATTTTTTTCATGTCTTTATTTGTTTATGATCTGTGGCAAATTCAAATAATATTTAGTCACAGTATCATTTTTACAATTGGATACAGTTACTTAACTTAAACTTTTAGAATATTATATAGTCCTTCTAAATTCTTTTCTTCCTCCTCTGTTCTTACTGTCTTCATATATAATATTGAATTTCAAAAATCTTACACGTTTCACTTTTCAGCAAAAAAACTTTTATGATTGATTACAGTTTCAACTGTGCCATGCAGTCTTCATCAGATCTTATTGAAATAATAGAATAAGATCTGATGAAGACTGCATGGTACAGTTGCTGAAAAGTGAAACATGTTAAGATTTTTGAAATTCAATATTAAACCTTTAGAATGATTAAATTTCATATATTATTGTTTTTTAAGGAAATTAAATAGTATATTATCAATCTAGAAACTAAACAATTTACTTTTTCTTAAAATATGTTTTAACATTCTAAGTGTGACTCCATTAGTTAATATAGGTCTATGTAATTAAATTTTTTTAAATATGTTTTATCAGTAACATTTTTATTGAATGCATTGCAATCTAAAAGTAAATTATAACAATTATTTTTTTAATCATTTTAGTTTAAAAATTTATTTAATTTTTTTTTTTTTTAATTATATTTTGAAAAAAGTTATTTATTAATATGTTTCATCATATGTAATGATGAATCTTATTAACAAAAATTCCACTGCACTGCTTGGTGCAGTTGTTAAAGGGTTCAACATGGGATCAGGAAGTTCCAGGATTGATTTTGGAACTCACAGGTCTGAAGCTCCTTATGAACTTCGCTTGAACTTCCGAACAATAAAATAGATCTTTTTTTTAACATGCAAAATATGAACTATGTATATCTTGTTAATTTAATTTTATTAATCTTTTAATCTGTTTTTAATTTATTTATTTAATCTTTTTAATTTTCTGTTGGCTTTCAGTCAACAACTTTTAAGTTTTAAAAGTTGGAAAAAAATTTTTTTTTTTTATTAATTGTCTTAATTAGTTTATATTTGGCAATCTGATTAAATTTATTTATAATAGTTTACTTAATTAAATAATTCTTCATCTTGATTAAAAATTGTTTTTTTTTTCATTATTATTATTTTTCCAATTATATAGCTGACCGAAAGCAAATTCTAAGTCTTTTGAAAACTGTATTTAACACTTTGACAGTTGCCATGAGATTTGAACCTGCTAATGCCAAATTTTTTGCTTCAGAGGTAAGCTCATGATTTTTCTATTATTTTTGAAATAGTATTAGTAAAAGAATTTAAAAATATAGTGTGGTTATTTTTTAGATTCGATATACAAGTTTGACTGAAACAATCCGGCTTTTAGGCTGCTTCTCACAACAGGCAGATGTAACTCCTATGGATTTTGAGTTTTCTATGCCAGAGGAACATATATTCCAAAGTATCTTCTCAGGAACCAAAGAAAGTAGGTAAGACTCTTTTGTTTTCAGCCTTTATCATTAAGACATGAATTGTTCTCTGGCATTATCTGACGTATAAGGTAATATTTATGTATGTATTATCATTGTTTTCAAAACATTATTGATCCACAACAGAATGAAGATCTTTCCAAGTTTGATTCATTTTCTTTGATCCACAGCCTTTTCCATATCACATCAGAAAATTTCATTATTTCATCCACCTCACATGTGGTTTCTTTCTCGGTCTTTTATAATTTATTGGAATTCAACCTAACATTCAATTATCCAGCTATTATCACTTCTAGCAATATGTCTGGCCCAGCTATGTATATATTTAAATATTCTGCATTTAACCATTGCTTATGATGTATAATTAATGTACACCTGGGTCTCTTTTTACGCGGACTTATTTAACACAATTTTGAAGTTATGCAATTCAGGTTTCACCGGAAGTTGAATTCCGATAATACGCTATTACTTTAAATAATAAATTTCGCGCACTTAACGTTATATTGAAAGTACTGTAATAGCACATTACTATTGGAATTCGACTTTCATGTTAGTAATTTCAATATTTTCAGTGCTTTATAATAGTAAGATTTTATGCAATAATGAAATTAAAATCATGATTTCCACATTTTATGTATACATACATTAAATTTTACAAGATTATAATGTAAATTTGTTCAAACATTGTGCGTGTTAATTTTGCATTTTAAATCACATTCTGTTTTTGCTTTTTAAAAAAGAACGTACAGTAATCGATTATTAATCATTTAGTGTCCGCAAGTTTATTTTTAAAAGGTGAGTAATAACAGTGGGCACAATTAAAATTGAAAATTAAAGACAAAAATAAGAATTTAATTTTTAGTTGTTAGATTAATTACTAATTACGTTGTCACCAGAAAACCATTAATTAACATGACATGAGAGTGACGTTGGCGCTAGTTGTATTTCATCTTGTGAAGAGTCTGATTTTTTTATCAGTTTGCAAACGAACCTGTTTACCGGCAAATAGCGATAATAATTAAAACGTGTATAAAAAAATATAAATTACTGTAAATTATGCATAAAAATATATTGTTTTGAATAAAATTAAATATTATAGTTAAAAAAAGTTTGTCTTGTATCAATTTTTTTCAAATTTGAAATTTTTTATTAGTCATATTTTATTTCCTTATTATTTTTTTTTTTTTTTTGCGCGAATTTTAAAGTAAATTTTACGTTGGTGCTTTGCTTTTACGCGAGTTTTGAAAAGTCACAGTCCGTATCCCCCCTTTTTCAAGGTAAGTTACGTCTATTTTTGCACGATTTCGTTTGCGCGTGTTTTCTGAGGAACCTATCGATCGCATAAAACGAGACCTAGGTGTATTCATATTTCTATTAAGTTTTCTAATAATATTCTGAAGTTATCATAGTCATCTCAAATATTTTTTGCATTAATACACTGCAAAGTGATTGATGTGGTTTGAGTGAATCATAATCATGATTTAATACACCTCTGCATAAGGAGTTATTTTGTGTCTGTTTTATTTTGTCTATATTGAAATCTGTAAATTTTGTATTTATTAAATAAATAGTCCAATTATTACATCAGTTATTTTCATTTCATTTCCTGGCTTAATTCACATCCATATAAACTAATATTTGCAATTGTCTTTTTTTTTTACCTGATTATATTAATTGTTTACACTTTATATTTTTTTTTATTTGCTTATACTCACTCATAATTATCCAATTTTCTTCTTTTAACATACTTTATTAATTGACTAAATATATAAGTTGCTGTTTTATTTAAAACAAATAATAATTTTTTATAGAAGCACTTTCAATTACTATAATGTATTGGAGTTAATTTTATAAGTAAAAGCAATTACAAAAGATTTTATTATAGTAATGGAAAGTACTTCTGCAATTATGTTTTATTTATGTTTAAATTAAAAGTTATCATGATTTATATATATTGACTTTTAATATATTATATATAAATTACAAAAGTTCTGTAGAAGTAGTTAGGGTATCTATTTCCATGTCTATGACTTCTAGTCTAAACCCAGATAAGTTTAAGAGAATTAGTCTGTAGTCATTCATTAGTTGTTTTATAAAATGATATTTGTTTTTATTTAGAAGACAAAAAAGGAAGGAAAACATGAAGATCCTTATCAATCAGCAGTTCTTCACTTTCTCTATGGAAAAATACTAGAGAGAGATCTTTGCCAGGGCTATTTATTTTACTTATTAAACATATTAATACCTTGAAAAACTATTATAATTAGTTGTTAAGACTAAAGAAATTTGTTCCAAAAGCCATCTTTTTCAAGCTGCATTTAGATCATCTTGTTATTTTTAATTGTTGTATAAGGAGATTATAAAAAGATTGCAATTATGGTATCTCTTAAAATTATTATCTTTATTATATATATAAAATTTAAAATATAACATGATTTTTTTTTCATGTAATACTATAGATAAGTAACTAAGCAAACAAACAATTAACACTAGCAATGCAGGCTGAAATCATGTCATTTGGTAATAGTATTTATTTGACCCATATTAACCCAAAAGTGGAATTGTTTTTACCTTAACACTGGCTCATAAAAGAGTTTTAAGTCAATTATAAATACTTTATATATATTATAATTTTACATCATATATTTATGAGAGAAGTGTAGGCCATAAGATCGTGTTAGAACAGGCTTGAGAAGAAAGCTCTTATAATAAAATATGTTGAATCTGAAACTATTAATTTGTTTAAAACTTTTTCTAATATTAAAGGTAATTGAGGTGTTTTTAGTCATTTTTTACACTTAAGAAGTTTGTCTTGGCAGGAAAACACAGATCATGAATTTCTAATTTGTTATTTACTAGTTAATAATACACTGATGCATTGCGGTGAAACTTTTTTATGTAATAATTTGTAGGCTTTTTATATATATTCTAATTTGCAGACTTAGCACTTTCAGAGCCAACTAGTATTTTAAGAGGGAATAGGTGTGTTTGGTTCATACATATATATTAAATTTGGAAGCTTTTAAAAATTACTCATCGTGATATTTGGTAAGTAGTTCATGCTATTATTTATCTATTGTGAAAGCAAGAATTTACATTATAAGACTTCTAATAATGATCTATAAATACATATAAGGCTTTACCCTTAATACTATGCACCTTGGGTGCTTAATTTTACCACGAGAGGGACCTCTACAAATCTTAACACAAGAAATAACACTATAAATATTTTGCTCTATTAAAATAAGTTTAAAATCTGCTTAAAATATCTATATGCTGTTTCTTATTTGCATATACATATATTTTCATATATTTGTATAATCTACAAGTGAATCAACTTCATATTACAATAATTCAATATCAAAAGAAATTAGTTAACTATAATGATTTTGACCTATTTCCTTAGTATTGAGATAGATTTATCATATAATTAATAACTGTTTACAAATTACCTCCATTGATTGATATAGATTATATGTTTAATTTATTTTAAAATGAAAATTCAATAGCATACATTTTTCAATCTGTTGTATTCTATTTTTTGTAAAACAACATAAGGAATTTTTTATGGATACCTGTATGCTGATTTAACAGTTTTCTTAAATGAATGTCTTGGTTTCTTTCCAAATCTATTAATAGAATTTCAATATTTTATTTTTCTGAATATATCTACAATCTTACCCCCTTTTTCTTTTGCAAATTCTTAGTTTTTAAACATTTTCATTTTGGAAATACAGCAGCCGTTAAACATTTTTTTTCCTTGAAAAATGATTGTTATTTTAAGCATTTATTTTTCTGAAAGCTCAAGCAATTTAAATATATATATTTTTTGAAAATGTACATTTGTTAACCATTTTCTTGATTTTTATTTTCAAAGAGAGTTTTAATCGTAGGCAAATGTATTGTCTTTCATAACATTACCATGTTATTTGATTATAATCAATCTGTATTTGAGAAATCCCTTAAACTAAGAATTCCAAAGTTCTCCTGTTGGTAATTTTTAGCATATTTCTTGCAATTTCATTTATTTTCAGATGTGGCAGCAGATATATTTCCCTAATTCCATTTTTATTTAATGGGATGAATAGTCCTAGACAAATTATTATGCATAATCATGTTTCTTTTTTTTTTTTTTTGATAATTTGTATTTAAGTCTTATATTAAGAATATAAAATTGTAACCAAGTGTGATTTACCTCAAAAAAAAAAAAAAAAAAAGGAAATGGTAGTTTAAGAAATTTTAAGATGGTGAGAATCCATTAGCATCAGCTTTTATATAGTACACCTGGGTCTCGTTTTACATGATAGATAGGTTCCTCAGAAAACACGCGCAAATGAAATCGCGCAAAAGTAGACGTAACTTACCTTGACAAAGGGGGGATACAGACTGAGATTTTTCAAAACTCGTGTAAAAGCAAAGCACCAACGTAAAATTACTTTAAAATTCGTGCAAAAAAAAAAAAGGAAATAAAATATGACTAATAAAAAATTTCAAATTTGTAAAAAATTGATACAAGACAAACTTTTTTTAACTATAATATTTAATTTTATTCAAAACAATATATTTTTATGCATAATTTACAGTAATTTACATTTTTTTATACATGTTTTAATTATTATCGCGATTTGCCGATAAACAGTTCATTTGCAAACTCGTAAAAAAATCAGATTCTTCACATGAGAAAATACAACTAGCGCCAACGTCACTCTCATGTTGTTAATGGTTTTCTAGTGTCAACGTAATTAGTAATTAATCTAACAACTTAAAATTAAATTCTTATTTTGTCTTTAATTTTCAATTTTAATTGTGCTCACTGCTATTACTAATTAAAAATAAACTTGCGGACACTAAATGATTAATAATTGATTACGTTCTTTTTTAAAAAGTAAAAACAGAATGTGATTTAAAATGCAAAATTAACACGCACAAATGTTTGAACAAATTTATATTATAATCTTGTAAAATTTAATTTGTGTATACATAAAATATGGAAATCATGATTTTAATTTCATTATTGCATAAAATCTTACTATTATAAAGCACTGAAAATATTGAAATTACTAAGATGAAAGTCGAATTCCAATAATGTGCTATGACTTTCAATATACGCGAAACTTATTATTTAAAGTAATAACGCCTTATCGGAGTTCGACTTCCGGTGAAACATGGAAGTTCGACTTCCAGTGAAACATGGAATCGTGTAACTTCAAAATCGTGTTAAATAATTCCGCGTAAAAAGAGACCCAGGTGTATTTTGTTTTTATTCATTTGTTTGCAAAATATTCTGTAAAAATTTGATCAAAAATTCAAGCTTATTTACAGTTTGATATTGCTTCTTTCTTTCATGATTTATAAGAATTGTTAAATTATTATTTATTATTATTTTCTTTGCAATTATTATTTATATTAAAAGAAGGTAACAACTATACATATCTTGAATTAGATTATAAATACAAATGGAAATATAATGGATGAAATTGATCATAGAATTAAACTTGGATGAAGAGTGCTGCTGGAAGAAATAACTTCATATTAAAAAGAAATATGCATAAATGTTAGAAAAGGAAGCTTTCTAATAGATGTGGTTGAGACTTGGATCCTCAATAGAAGGCTTCAGGCCATCAATGAAGTAAGAAGAAATGTAAGTTGGAAATAAGAAGAAGAGATTGAGAGTGAAATATATGAGTAAATAAATTCTTGAAGTATTAAACTGGATCCTAAAAGATTTCAAAGATCTAGAAAGAGATCACATGTTAGATGGATAATTGAATTAAGGGAGTTTGTCATTGTTATGTAGAGAAAAGAGAGGCTGTGGGGGGGGGTGTCTTAAACTTGCTAAAACCTTCATATTGCAATGGATTGATAATGATTGAAAATAATAATGATGGGAAAATATAATTCATTTCAAAAGTTTATAATACTCAAAAAGATCGATAGTGAAAGAACATTGAATGTATTCTTGAATTTTCTGAAAAACTATTGATGTGATTACCAAGAATCAACATTGATGTTTAAAAATACAAAAATAAAAATGACAATTATAATATTTATTACTAGATATTATGAAGAAATTACTGTTTTTAAAATTCCAATTAAATATCAATTATAAAAGGATTTAGTATTAAACATTTTTTAAAATAAATATTAATCATTTCAACTGAATTTGTAATTTTTACATGATTCTTATTTTAATAACTAACTAAAACCTGCAAAGTATTTGCAATCAGATAGATATTAATTGTCATTCTGTGTTTCATTTTTCTCTCATTTGACTAAATACTTGGATGACTCTATATATTCAGACATTTCTCAACAAACAATTTTTCATAATCAGCAAACTTTTCTAATTTATTCATGTTAACATATTTGTTTGTTCTGAGAATAGGTTTATATTCTTAATATTATATATTTGATAAGACATAAAATTAATTATGTGCTCATTAAAATCACTAGAATTTTATGTAAATAAATACTGAGACTAAAAACTGGCTTGATTGATATAAAAACAAAAATGACTGGGAATAAAAACTTTCAACATTTTTGAATAATATTGCTTGATTACTATGTAACAAACTGAAGGTTTTTTCTTATTAATATATTCTTTCAGATTTGTATGTTCCATGAATAGGTTTATATTCTTAGCGTTACATATTGGATAAGTCACAAAATTTTATACATAACCATTAAGATTACTAGGATTATCTCAGAATTTATATCAGTCAGCATTTTATCTAGAGGATATTTTATACTGACCTATATTTAATTACCTCATTTACTTTCATATGGAGCCATCTTTTCAATATTTTTTACCCATAACATATATATATATACTTTCTTTAACAATAAGTAATATATATCTAAATAAATCTAGGACGGATTGAAAATAGTGTTATCTAATATTTATGTACATATACATTTAATAACAAAATATTTTTTACAAAAATTTAATTCCTATATTTTAAAAATTATGGATAGTTTTTTTTTCCACTGAAATAATGAATTATATTAAAAAAAAATTTTTTTGGAAACTTTTATATGCATATATTTTTTAAATTAATAACAGATGAAAAAATAATTGAGTTTTATATTACTTAGAAAGTTTTAATAGTTAAATTTAACTTTTCCTTACTTCAAAATAAAAATATTAATTTTTTAGTAAAAGCATATTTTTCAAAAAGGTCAATAATCCCAATATTGGATTAATTAATTACATTTAATTGATTTCCATCAAAATAGGTAACTAACTTTAAAATAATATGGGGGGAGGGGGGCAGAGATAGCACATGATGAAATTTTACAAAAAGTTAATGTAATAAAATAAAACAAGTTTACGTTTACATATGTTTTAATGTTAAAGATATAACAGTTAAATGTCTTTAAAAAAAATAATGAAACTTTCAAAGAAACTTCATGTCATATTATTATTTATATTTCTATTCAGAATTATAAACATAAGTTAATTATTTCTTGGATTTTTTGAAAATTTATTTGTATTTTGAATGTTTCAGATTTGAAAACTAATTTAATTTATACCATATGTATTATTTTAACTAGTAAATATTACTTGAAATATTTAAATAATTTTGCTAAAATTATTTTGATTTTAAAGTCTAAGAACTTCAAAAGTGGTTAGCATATATTAACTTATAAACAAAATTAAACTTCTCTAACAAGCGTGTTAGCACAGAATTATTAGTATTAATAGGAATATGTAAAAAATAAAAAAGTAATTGAATGAATTTAAAGATCTAACAAAATTTTTACTAACGTGAACTTCTCAGAAAAATGTTGTTAAATCCATTACTTATTAAGGTACTTAACAAACTAAATTTATATATATTTTAATTAATTTTATACAACAATCATATAGTATTTTTCAAACATAATTTTAATATTGTGTGCATGATACGAAATTCTTGCAAAATCGAGAATGTTATATTTTGCAATTTTCTTCAGTTAACTTTAATATTTAAAAAAAATTATATAATTTATAACTTATTAAAATAGATAATGTTTTGAAAATGTGTAAATTTATATATTTTATATAAAATTTTTATTCATTGTATAATATGTTTTTCGCTTTCTTAATGTTAAATATTAGAAATCTTGAGAAATTTTTTTCAGTGTAGATAAAGACATCTATTAGCAGATTTTAAAGACTAGCTCAAAGAATAAATATATTATCACAATAGATACATATTTGTATATACTTTTTTTTTTTTTTTTTATATTCAGACTGCCAGCTGACATTCCAAAGACTCTTATTTCTGCTTGTTTAATGTTACGATTTTTATACGATATGGCTTTAGATGCCTTTGACAGGTAGTTTATATATATTAAATTTAATTACTAATTGATACTATGCTTTAGTATTCCTTACAATATAATTTGACATGTTTCATATTTTTTTATAGACCGGGTGTGGGTGGGAACCATGGATCTCCTATCTTAAAACGTTTAAGTTCAGATCTTCAGAAGTACAAATCACCATCTTCACCAGACTCCTCACCCAGGGGGAAGCGTGCCAGTATAGGTAGCATGCCTTCTCTCACTCTTAATCTTCCAGCTGCTGATCCAGTCATTGTGCACCCTGGCGCTGTCATAGCCATCATTTATCTTATGCCAGCTATATGTAATGGAAGTAATAAAAAGGTAAAATATATTAATTTAAATTGTCTTCTTTAAGCAGTAATAGATATGAAAGAATATTGTCACTATATATATATATATTTGTATTATGTATATATTGAAACACAATGCTGGAATTAAGTCCATAATTTTCAGTACACCAATATATAAATAAATAATAGTTATAGCTAGCTTGTGGCATGAGACCATCTTGAGCATTTACAGTAAATGCTACTGTAGATGGCATTCATGCTGGAAACTAGCATACATGTTATTTATTTATATGTTAGAATATCAAAAAAATTGTAAGGTTGATTCCAGTATTGGTTTTATTACATATTATTGTGTTTGATATTATATATACTGTTTTTGGTCATTCATTTTAATAGCTTGCATTGACCCTCCAAGCCTATTGTTCAGAAATTGCCAAATCTCTTGTACGCAGTGAACGAAATCAACAAGTAATGTGCGAAGCCGGTCTTGCTCATGAATTGCTTACTCACTGTAGTGTAGCTTTAGAAGATGAAAATCACCCTCTTCATCCTACTCTCCAATATATTTTTGAAAGATTAGCTGCTCAATCATTAGAACCAAAAGATTTGAGGTAAACTAATTTTTATTTGAATTTGCATTGTTTAATAGTTTACGTAATTAATATTTATTTATTTTTTGCAAAATTTTTGTGTTTGTAATAAGATAAGTAAATAAAATTGTTATATTCTTTAAAACAGATGTAGTACAATATATTTAAGTACCGTTTTTGTATTTTTGGTTTCAGAATTGTAAAATGGTAATAGTTTATTTTGAAAATAATTCCTCTTTCATCGTACTTCTTTTTTCACTATTTTTTTTTTTTCATTATTTAACTTTTGTATTATTATTGTTATTATTATATTAGTGATCTATATATAATCATGTGGGAAGAAATCAAACATATCATACATGTGCTATTGATAATTTACTTGTACTCATTTGTTAATCACTTATGCTTTTAAAATATTCATTGATAGGTGAGTACAATTAAATTACCAATAGCACATGATGCATATTATTGTTGTTTGTTGATAACCGTTTTTTTTTTTTTTTGTATATATATCTTAAAATTAAATTAGTCTTTAATAAAATTATAAATGCA
Source organism: Epiperipatus broadwayi (assembly GCA_028023455.1). Lineage (NCBI taxonomy): Eukaryota > Metazoa > Onychophora > Udeonychophora > Euonychophora > Peripatidae > Epiperipatus > Epiperipatus broadwayi. The sequence continues at coordinate 25,720,665 of JAQFVV010000002.1, forward strand.
AAGGATTATATAAATAAAGAACTTTGAAATATAATTAATAATCATCAGTCTACATATTTACACATTTTAATTTTTTTCATGTGTCATAGCATCAGCCAGGAAGCGAACCCGCTAACCCGGGACAACTGCTTGTAAAGCAACGGTCGCTGACCTCTCGGCCACCAATGCTTGACACATTTTTATTTTTTATTGAAAAGTTTTACTATCGTACATTTTTTTTATATGTCAAAGGGTTGACCAGGAAGCGAACCCGGGCCAGCTGCTTGGAAGGCAGCTATGCTAACCGTTAGGCCACCAACGCTTGACCACTATCATATCTACAATAAAATAGAATAAAAATATATGCTCAACATATATGTATATATATATAGTGCAAAATATACTATCATACATTTATCTGGTATATTTTGCACTATATTGTAACTGTCATATTTGTATATTCATGCAACAAAATCCAGAGTTTTGGCAAATTATACCAAGGCTGATCTAGATGAGGGATTGAGATCTCGAATCTGATTGCACCTCAGCTCCTCCACCAATGCTCCGTGACTTACTACCCTATGAATGACATATATGAGACTAAACGCAAAGTTTCTTAATTCGCATGCTGGCAGTAGCAAAGGGTAGGGCAAGAGTCTCGGGGAATATTATCTAAATTATCTAGTAAACACGCACACACACACCTATGGCTGTGTAGATAATGCATATATCAATAACTAATACTATATTAAAGTGGATTTGGATAAAATTTGGTAATGAATGATGAATAACACAAAAGACATTTATGAGTTTTAAAATATTTTATTATAATTATATAATAGAATATAAAAGTGCATTGGGATTTACACACACAGATGTTTTATAGTGATGAGAGAATTTCAATACAAGTTAGAAAACAGAATCTCATCTATTATGTACTTTAAAGAATTTATTACAATTTCATTCTTTATTACAAGTTTCTTCTTTATTATAAGTTTTACTCTTGATTACAAGTTTATTCTACTGTCTTTAATCATGCCTTAATTTTACTATGCCCTACCTATTAGGCTTGCCACGGTTAAGTCGGTGCACGAATGATTATTTATCATTATAACATTTAATAAAAATCAGTTAAAAATACTTAACGGGCTGCAATAGGCTCTCTATGCAGATTATATACGTGTAAATCAGATTACTAGTTCAGATCAATGCTGAAATATTACATTATGGAAGGATGAACTGGAACTTTGTATTATGACTTCAGATACTGCGGCATATATATTACTAGAGAAGTGTGCGCCTCAAATATGTAGTTAATCAGGGGATTCAGTACCAAGTACTTGGTTCCCATATACCGTATGACTTGCCGCGAATAAATTGAACATTTAGTTCAGTGATCGGAGCAGCTTATAAACAATCTGGACCCTTATGTTCTACTTCTAAAGAACAGCTGTCCGAACTAAGGAGATGAAGGGGTGGCCATTAAAACCAGAAACCCATTCATATAAAACATACAGCAAGGCATATATGCACATATATGCTTCCTAAAGACATGTTCGCCATGCTAAACATAATAATTATTAATAACTAAAAGTATGCAAAATTCTATAGTTTCATTCAACGAAACCTATCATATGCCAGTTCGTTAATTAGCATTCTTAAAACATGCTAAAAGGGAAAACTTAAAAGTAATCTGAGTTCTTAATAAATGTACACAGTTAATAATATAGCTAAAAGGAGGATTGAAGCATATATAGGACTTAAGCAATACGTATAATATGTTTTACAACTCATTCTTGCATTTATTAATTAATTACTTTATGACTTGCAAACCTATTTATAATAACAATAACAATAGTAAGCAGCTTAACGAATATATTTAGGTTTTCAGAATGGAGATTTTAGTGGGTGTGTTAAAAGAGCAAAATTACTTAGTTCAGAGAGAGCCTCTAATCATCTCTTCCCCTGAAACTTTATTCTTAAAATCAATCTCCATTCTGAACTGGGCATAGCATAAATTATAAAATAAATAAATATAAAACAAGTAAGAAGGCATGACCACAGATTAGAAAGATAGAATAATAACTGAATAAGTTATTATTAGCAAGCATTTAGATTTTTAGAAAGAAATAGGCAAGTTTACAGGTATTAATTTTAGGATAATTTTAAATCATATTTTACAGATTCAATCAGTTTAATTATTATTCAAAACCTTTCTTTTAGTCTTAAAAGTTAAATTATAATTTACAGATTGAATTTAACTTTTAGTTTATGAAAACAATATTACAATTTAAAAGTTCGAGCACGATTAATATTAGTTAGCTTAAGAGTTGTAGAAATTAATTTACAAAGTTCTTAGTTATTTTAAAGAGCTCTGCAGGAAAATTATTATTACTGCATCCTCTTTGTTGAGACTTCTCGGCAGCTGATCACTATCATTGTCGGCTGGGCTGATCTGTTAATGATGCTTTCTGCTTAGCAGGCTGTGGAGCTTGAACTCCGGCTTGAACATTGACCATTCTCCCCAGAAGGGAGTGGGAGTGGTTGGTTTTACCCAAAAGTTTTCATGGTAGAAAAATTAATGATTGAGCCCCTTCTTAGCAAAACTTGAAGTTATTTATAACAGAAAAATTGGTAATTCGAGCAACCTGTTTACTACTTTTTAGAAAGTTTTTTTAGTAATTAAAAATGCATAAAATGAAAACTTAGGTCATTTTCTTGGCAAAACAATAATGGTCAAACAGGTCACTCCTAGTTCTTAGTTTTTATTTAAAAAGACATTAAATTTTGACTACAAGTTTGTTTAATTGCTTGCAGATGGTTTTCCAAGAATTACAAATTTTTATAGCAACAGCTAACTTTTTTTTTAAAAGCGTTTAAGTTCGGAAACATTTTAATATATATGTGTGTGAGACTACCCTGGAATAGAAATTTATATACGAAAGCCTTTTAATAAAGAGTTTTTAACTAAGACCAATAATTTAAATTTATTAATTTAAAAGAGTTGTAATGCTTTCAAATCTATTGCATTACGGCTTCTTTCGCCTATATATGTAGGTAATTACACATATATAATAATGTTCATGCACTTAATTTAAAATTATAGCATTTTATTAAATTTTAAATTTATAACAGTGCATACACTATACGCATACAAATAATAATATGGCTGTTGGATGTGCGCACCTATACAATACACGCACATACACATAAATATACGCTATTACAATTAAAATAAATTATTAGATGCTTTTATACATAGACTGGGATGAGTTTGAACTGGGGAAAGATACTACTATGGAACATAGTAGGTGAAAACGTGATGATGACTAAATAATACCGTTTCAATATATATATGTTGAGCATATATTTTTATTCTATTTTATTGTAGATATATTTTCACACAAAATAAAGAAATCAGTAGAAAGTTTTAAAATGTGTTTTGATAAAACAGAAATATTACTTTAAGACTTAGCATTGACATTCATGAATAACAAAGTCTGTTTATTTGAAAAGTATACTGCCACTATTTTTTTTTTTTTTGCCAATATTTGATATAGTTTTAAATTTTAAGATTTTACTTTTTATAAATGAAGCAACCTCTACAGCTTTCATTTATATTTTATTCTCCATGTTTCAAGTTTCTTTTTGTTAAACTATTTTTTATGTATGATCCAAATTATTCTATTTATATAACATACTTTTCTGGCAGTTGTTATTATTGCATTTTCTTTTTTTCATATTTTTTTGTTTGGTTTATTAATTATCGAATTTAGAGAAATTATTTAATAATTATACTTTATTTACTGTTAAGTTTAAAATTAATATTAATTTTTTTATTTTTATTATCATTTTAAACTTTATAATGTAACACACTTGAGTGCAATAAAAATAATTGTTAATGTCAGTAATATTTTGGATTTTTTTTCAGGGAGTTTTTGCGATTAGGCAACCCACTTAGTTGTGTTCTTATAGATGACAGAGCGGCCATATCTATTAGCCAGATATGCAAGAATGGTAATACTAAAGATATCACCAATTTAGGATTATGTCTATCTCCTTCCTTACCTGGTTCTGGGGACAAAACTCCTACTAGCAACATGAAACTACATATGACAGAGGGAGGGCCAGTACCTCTAACACGTGTAAAAACATTAGTCTCAATGACTACTCCAAGAGACTTTAGGCTTCATGGAACATCTATTATGCCACCATTTGTAGAGTTTGACATGAATGCTGAAGGATTTGGTTGCTTATATTTACCCAGCATTGCCCCTCAGAGTGCCAGCACTCCCTCAGTTGTAGGAGTAGGAATGGTTGGTGGAGGAACTGATACATCAGTTATTGGTGGAATTGGAACAGGTTAAAATTGAAGATTAATTTTATTATTATTCACAATTTCATTTTCTTTAACATTTTATTTGAAATAAATGTATTTTTTCAGGTGACCGCATTTTCCCACCACAATCTGGACTTTCTTATAGTACTTGGATATGTGTAGATAAATTTAGTAGTCCTTTACAAGATCCGCATCCTGTGCGATTGCTGACTCTGGTCAGGAACATGCATGGACGTGAAGAGCATCTTGTCTGTTTGAGTGTGATGCTACTGGCCAGAGATCGAGCACTTGTCATCTCCACACAAGAAACAGTGCTACCTACTACAGGTTGGTATACTACTTATTACTGGCTATTTGAAAGTATAGTAGTACTTTGATCTGATCTCTTCATTACAAATGTTGAAATAAAGTTGTTGGTTTTTTTACACAAGATTAATGGAAAGTCATTAAAATATATAATGTATTTTTGAATAATAATTTTTTTAAGTAAAAGTAATGGTTAATTTACAATTCAGGGGTTTATAGGGGGAGGGATGATTATTAAATGACCTCTAGTCACTTGGGCTTCTTTATAATTAAATAAATGAAGTTTCACCTGATTATAAACTTTTCAATATACTATACAGAAATTTATGATTGTTTTCTTCTACGCAGTTTGATATGATATGATTATAAACAACTTTCACCAATACTATCCTGCATTGTTGCTACAATATATCAATAATTAGACTTTATGAAGAAAATAAACCAAATAAATAGAATAAAATATGGGCAAAGTAGAAGAAAGGCAATAAAAGTAAGAAAAAAAAAAAGCACATCTTCCTTATGAAGTTATGTTAAAGGAGAGAATGTAAAAATCAGTATAAAGTTTATTTAAGTACAGGAATTAAAATATGAAAAAGATAATTACCTGTAGCATCTTAATTTTGCCAAATCCATATAACTCTATAAAGTTTTTTTATGTGCATCTATATTTTATAAAGTCTTAAAGTGGAAGTTTGACATTGGTGTCTGAAGTGTGAAATTCTGGATTGAGAAAATATATTAAGCCTTAAAAATGACTATCGGATATTAATTGGTAGAAAATGTACATATGACAATAGTAAATTAAAAACAATAATGTCACTACAAAAAAATAAAAAGAATAGAACAGATAGTAATATAAAAAGGCTCAGGAGATTTGCCTTTGTCAGGAGCCCTTTGTTTATAATGATATTTTTATATTTGTTTCATCCATTGTTTTGTGAAATATTTATATATATATATATATATTGTAACCTAGTGTTATAAACACTTGGTCTATTTAGCATCATTTCCACAGGAAAACAATGCTATCCTTTTCTAGAAAATAGAAAAATAAAATAATAATAATATTAAGTGATTAATAAAATAGGCTATTACTCACTTTAACGTATTTTAAGCAAATAACTAAAAAATTTAGTAATTTGATGTCATTTTGAAAAGGAGCATAAATAATTTAATTAAAAATATTAACCATAAGAGCAATTTGATATAGTATAAAAGCATATCATAAACAGTAATCGATTTAGATGGACAGAGGGGGGAGAAATGAGTATCTTATCATAACACAATAGCTTCTGGTAATTTTTAAATTATTTAGATAATAATGTATACAGAAATATATATCACTAATAAACATTGTCAATTAAATGTATTTATTATTTTTCATTATTTGACAAATTATTCTGTAATCCATTTAAATTATACAGAGATATATAGCTGTAATAATAGGTTTTTTTTTTTCCTTTCTTTTGTTTATGTATAATTAAATGATTTTTTCTCTGTAAGAGGTCGCTAAATAAAACAAGACCGCCAAAAACTGGAGAAAAGTTTAGTCTGCTATTAGTTTTTCAAGAAGGAGTCAGTACTGAAATTCGGTAACAAATTTTTTATATTTTTTATAGCAGAAATAAATATCAGTCCAATAAATGTTTGATAATATCATGTTTGGCTAATCTTAATTGATAGGATATTCTGTTTTTCTATGACCATCTCCCTATTTTAAAGCTTTTATACTCAAAATTATACTATCGTATGTTAAAGTTCAAAATGACCGTATTGACTACAGCAATCACGGAAAATATCATTATGTTGAAAATAAGTAATATAAATAATTTCCAGCAAATAAACAATTATGTGTTAACTTTACCTTATTTAATAATTTTTTCATGGTATAAAAGAAAATTTATAATTTAAAAGACATATTATAAAAGCCAAGGAAAGTTAACTATAAAATTTCGCGCTCTTTCTAACAGACATTGTCTGCATTTAAAAATAATGTAAGCTCCCCACGTTAAAATATGTTTTATTCAATGAAATTTATCTAGAAATAATATTAATAATAAAGGATATTTACTATGCACCTGTATAATTTTTAAAAGAAAATATAAATTTTCTCAAGGCAAATATTGAAAAATTTGTATGCGTGCATATTACGGAAAATTCATTATTAAAGAAGACTTATAATTCCTGGAGTAGGAATAAAAACTACCAACATAAGTGACTTAATTATAACCCTAAAATAATATGTTATATTATACCTCAACTGGAATCATTAAAACTTTTTATCTATACGTAAGTCAGCTGCAGTCCTTATAATAATAATAGTTCGTAAAAATCGCGCATTAGTTTTATTCTTAAGCCAGCTAGCTACATAAAAATGATACGTATCGCTAATATTAAAAAGAAAATAATTCTACATGTGTTCGTCAAGCGTCAAAATATTCGTCATGTTAAGTTATGTATTGTCTTTCTTGGATCCCAAAATTATATAAGTTAATTCAAAGAAGAATTAATACCCAACGCTGATATGATTTCTTTGATTGATTATTAAATGCCCCAGAATGGAGGCAACTTTTATAGAAATGATATAATAAAATGTGTTTCCTGTTTTAAAGATTTTGCTTCGTGAACTACGAAAGGATCAAATTCTTCATCTAAATAAATTGCCCAACGGAAAAACATTTTTCTAGAGAGATAATAAACACTTGTTAAGTAATTTTTTTTTTTATTTGAAAAATTATGTATTTTTTTTATCAACAGGTAAAAGATGTATATTCAAGTAGTATTTAAATGACCTTGTAATCATAAAGGTATGTTTTCCTTTAATTATTCTAGGTTAAATTTATATTTGACATGGAAAATATTTTTTTTTATAAAATGTGTTGACTTATGATATGCAATTATGGGTATAAATTTATATGTTGAGTGCGTAAAGTAGAAAAGTTCAGATACTTAATAGATAAAATATCTAGTTAAAATTATCAGAAGTAATTAAAAAGAAGTGCTATACAGAATCTTATTTATTTAAAGTTTAAAACAAATTTATACTATGTTAATTGCGGAATTTATTCCCAATTATTTTTTTTATTAACGCATTCACTTAATTTAGTTCAAAATACTATATTACCAATTACTTGTTGAAGGTTTTTTTGGCAAAGGTGAAAATTATTATGTTTATTTTTGTGTTATCCATTGATTTCGGACGTTGATTTAAGTATACCCCGGAAAAATTTGTGTAATTAGTGTATTTGCTTGTCTTGCCCCGAATAGCATCAGTATATGATTAATATTCACATTAGTAACAATTGTATGTATCTATTTTGAGGGATGGAAAATAATCTCCCCAAAAACTTTATTTTCCATGAGGGAATAAATAAATCTAGAATTCGGGTATGGTTATAACCCAAGCGATCGCTTCCCAGAGCCAGGACGATCAGCAATTATACCGTATTTAGTTTATTTCGTTCGTTAAAATCCCATGAGAGGATCATCATTGGTGTGTTCCTATTATGCCCAAGAAAGAGGCAAGGACCCACCAAACTATTTTAATATAGTCGTTAACTCTACGTATCTACGGTATTATTCCCTTTTCCTCATGAGAAAATAGAGATAATTCCACCACGGAAGGTGTAGAATATTGTGTTTTATTTAAAAAGTTATGGCAAGATAACGGGTATACTGGAGGTAAATTCCTTATGATCCATTTAGTAAAAATAGAGTGCTAGTATATATGATCAATGTCTGGACTGTGCGACGGAATAGTGCTGGTAATCCACACATAAGTCAATGGAGAGAATAAGTTTAAAATTGCGTGATTTATAAATTTTTATTTGCCAAAGGAGGGTTCAAATACTAAGTTTAATTCAGGTTAATTATTAAGTGGCACTTACAATATGACTTATACGGAGGAAAACAGTGTGTATAACAACTTCAGTTGTTATTAAGGTAAACATTAAAATAATAAGTATAACTTCTGATAAATAACCCATAAATTATAATAAGTTATCTAAATAAAAAAAAAGACTATTGTTCAATTAAAGATATGATTATAAAAATCGTTTGTATGCATTGCCTAGAATCAAATTATTTTATTTTAAAACAAATTGTTAGTCAATAAAGTTAAGCAGCCGTTCATATAAGATACACTAAACTGATAAGTTAATGTATCGATAATAATATTTATTTTGTTATATTTAATCTGAATAAATGTATAACGAAGATGAAGAAGTAGTTCGAATCCAAGTCTAAAAGCATAGACAAATTACTATTAGTTATTATTTTGTTTTATCCAGATGGGATCAACTAAATTGTATATTTTGTTTATTCTGTTAATCCCAAGGGATTGTTTTGTGAAATTGTAGAATAAATTGGAAGATTGTTAGAATTTAATAATAAATATAGTCTTATTAAAAGCTGTTTTGAGTCATTTTTCTTGTGTGCTAAATAAAAGTGTATCTGCATAATACTTGCAATACTTTCTTGAGTCCAAAATTATTTATGAAATCTCAAATTCAATACACTAGATAGACAATTTTATTGCAGATCAGAATATTTCATTTTATTTTTAATTTAATAAGAATTATTTATGGAATTGAAACTTCAGACCAAAACATTTTATTTTATGTGTGTGTAAAATCACTTTATTCCCAAACTAGTATATTTTGATTTCACATTGTTCCATACACATGTAAGTGAAGTGTCTAAGTATTAAATCTTAGTTAAATTATTGTGTTGTCATGGGTGATGGAAGGACACAAAAGCACCCTTGTCTTTTCATCATTCCGACTGAGATTCTGGATTATAAATTGGCAGTATTATTCAAAATTATGCATTGTTATTGAATAGGGTCATCATCTCGTTAAATATTATAATAGTTGATATGTGGATGAAGACACCTGGAATTTAAATAAGTTAAATGTTTTCTATAGCCAACCAGAATGTCAGTTCTATTGGACAACACAATACTGCCGAGCATTTTGTTAAATATAACAGAGAACCCTGAGATTAGTGTCAGTATTATAAGTGCTCTTAAAGAAAGAATTGATTCAGTATGATTAATATTACAAGTGTGGCATGGCTAAAGAGATGGAAACTTTTAATTGTATAATAATAAAATATTGAGATCATATTGGCAAATTGCTGAATGTTGTATTTTAGTCAGTAATATTAACAATGAAATAAAATCATCATCATCATTGTCGAACAGTGCAAGTACTTATAGCTCAGAGAATGTGTTTTAGATAGAGAGAGAATGTTAGTTTATTCTAAATTGTTTTATTAAATCTATTTTATTAATGATAATTATTTTTTTTTAATTCTATCTCTGTCTGAACTACATATCTCTGTAGCTGAATTATATAACTAACCTAACGAAGAGCTATAAAATATCATATTAATAAACATTATCTTGGATAAGTAATATAGAGGGTTTGCAACCCGCGGCATCAGAAGGAAGCGTCCGAATTCGTTTTAATGGAAGCCGCTCACTGATTTTACTAGATTATAGAAATAAATAGCCCATACGTTCTTATTGTGATAAGATGTCGTCCTCATAAATTTAGTTAGGTTAGAATATATATATGAGTATAAAGGACACCAGATGGCAGTGTAATAATAAATGCTGGAAAACTACATGCTCAGAGTCTGGCAACACGTTCTTTTAAGCAAAGGTTTTACTAAAATAAAAAGTTAAATGTTGTTTAACATTCCAAGGTTTTAATTTTAAATTGCTAAACACCTTTTGTCCATTCTAAACATAATCTTTTCAATAGTTTATAAAATAAAGTCCTAAACTTATTTGTTTTGTTCCCCCTTTTTGAATGCTTAATCTATAAATAAATTGTGCCACATTATAACTATATTAGAAAGTCATTGTCAAACATTACTAAAGAATAAAATGATTCATAATGCCAGCAATTCATACTTATGTAATATGTATATGTGTATTATATTTGTAATATTAAAGATGAATATTAAACCACATCTAATACACAGGGTATGCCAATGAAAAAGATACTGATTCTTTTTCCATGCTGCATACAGTGCCGTTTCTGAACTAATGCACATGTAACATAGTAACATATATTCATGACAAAAATTTTAAGATGCTAACTTGATTGGATCACGAATCGCAATTTGAAATGTGATAATATGTTTCATACTTTCATGAATCATTTTCAATGCTCTTCCCACCATCATGGAATCTAGTAAACCACTTGAAAATGTTTTATCATTTATGGATTCACTGTCAACACAATTTGTATCATTTCAAAGTTTCAGTAGCAGTTTTGCCAAATTTAAATAAAATTTAGTGTTAGAGCATTATTCTATCATGAGTTAAGGTTTGAAACATGCTAGCACATTTTGTGTTATAAGCCATGATTCAAACACACTAATACTTTAGAATTTTGTTGTGAATAGATAATTATGTTTTTTTCATAACATATACATCAATTTCGAAATGATGCTGCAAACAACTTTGAGAGTGGACACACTGTTTATGTATTATATACATGTATATTACATGTGTATGTGTATATATTGTAATGGATGTTTAAAAAACACCATTACAAAGTTGAAGTGTTACAGGGCTAAAAAAAAATTTATAAATGTCGATTTTTTTTTTTTATAAAACTTGATTAAAAGTTTTGCATTTTTTTTTTTTATGTTTGTACAAATATATAAATATGTACGTGGGAATTATATTTTAATACCACAGTTATATTTGGTTTTTAATTTTAATTTTTAAAAAAAAAAAAAACTAAGATCACTTTTTTTTTTAATTTATGTAAAAGTAAATTGTATAAATAAATTGCTTTTCAGATTTGGGATTTAGATTGATAAGAATAATTAAAAAGAAAGAAAACAAAAAGAAAAGAATTTTTCATTAGTTGATTCCTAGATCTGTAAAGGGCAATTTATTTTCGTTAATTAGATAACTATTGTTAGCTAGATAGAGAATTTTATAAATTTTAATTAAAAAGAAAAAGTTTTGTAATTGGTTCAGATATGAGATTTGATTCAGCTATAAAAGGCTTAATCAGGCCATTGTATTATCTTTTCACCAACTCTGAGATACTTCCACCAACTCTGAGAGATACTTGTACAAACTATTCCTGCCAAAAATACTTGGAGAGAACGATTCCTGCATATTCTGCAAGCTGATCTGGTAATTATTTTACCTAGAATGAACATCAAACCTACCATAGGGATATTTTCTTCTACCATGATGTGCTAAGCTTTTTGCCGGGACAGATTTGTGCTTCCTGTGTCTCCATTAACTGCCTATAATGCCATAAGAACCGGCTACAAAGAAACCACTAACCGACTCGCCCAAGCCTTCCGTCAGGGAATCCAGATTAACGGACCATATTCAAGAAGTCTAGTGCACTAGTGTTTAAGTAAATTATTAAGGTACCTTATGTTCTACAATTTAAATAATTTTGTCTCAAATTTGATTTCCTTTTTTTTTAAATGTAAATGTGTTTCAAGTTTTATCTTCTGTGCTTTTGATATATATTTTTTTAAGAGCGCTAGTTTCAAACTTATACTGTATGTCCCATTTTAGTCTTAGTAAGTAAGGTAGTAGTTTATTTTAACCTCACATTTCTTTTTTTGTTACAGAGTGCAGTCTGGATATTTTCAGACTAATTTAATTGGGCTTTTGGCTTGTGACCCATTTTGTTATTAGCTCTACTTATGTCGCGACCTTAATTATTAGTAATAGACTATTACAAATTATAATAGTCTTTAGTTTTATTTCTTCAAGCTTCCAATTTGTTTATTAGGGGCACGTACGATCGTTTTAACCCTTTCTATAGGTAGATCATGAGCTCCTAGCCTGTCTCACTCTGAGGGAGGTCAATTGATTGAAAGTAATATTTTTCAACGCCCTGTTTTGTTGCTTAAAGTTAATGTTTCGGAAGCTATCCTTGCATTTCTCCTGTTTTGACATAAGCTCTCAAATACGGAGATTTATTCTTTTCCTAACCACGGGTCATAAGCAGGAAGCTAACCCCCTTTTCTTACATGAGATCACTGAATACTTACTAATACTTCTGCTACTGTCAGTATTTTGCACTCTTTTCGCTATAGTTATACAATGCATAAAAATCTTTTCTAAGCAGTGTTAAAAACATATATATAATTTTGACGAATGTACAAGGAGTACATTTTAAGTGTGTTTTAAAGATTATTATGTAGAATGTTTATTTAATCATACCCATAATAAAATTATTTATTCTTTTGCTATCTTTCCAACTTTCTGAACAAAACATAAGATCTCAGTTGCTTGATTGAGCTAGTCCGGCGCATTTGGTTCGCATATCCTGTCCACCCTTAAAATAAATGTCTAGTTCCGATTTTCGGACTAGTGGCGCCCTTGTGGTCAGTATATACGAGACCTAAAGCTTTCGTCCGGTACATAGTATATATAAAAGACATATTTTGCAGTTTCATCCGTGTTAAAAAATTTAAATAATGATATATCGATGTTTCGACTTGATCACACAAGTCATCCACTGGATGATAAAAGGTAGAAAGATGGTTGTAGAGGCGCTACAATCACTGATTTGAAAAAACCGTTAAAGTTCCACCAATAGCAAAAATGTTAAATTAAGAATGTTTTTTAAAAAAATCTTTCCAAATAGGAGGAAGTTTGCATGTATCATCTCGCTTATTGATACAATCTGGCCTTTTAAGTATCTCAATGGCTTCACTAATTTTGCACTGGTAGAGTTTATCACATCTGGATATGATCCTGGTACTAGAAAAATCAATTTTATGATCTGAATCTATAGTATGGAGTGAGAGTGCTGATGATAATGGGTGTTGTTTAACTGCATTAGCATGCTCATCTCTCCTAACACTGATGTGACGGTTACTCATATCTATATAAGAAGCTTTACAATTTTCACATGAGATTTAATAAACACCATGAGATTCAAGAGGGATTGAATCCTTAGGCTTGGTTATTATATTGCTATTCTTTCTATATTATAGCATTTTAATATATGTCCAATACTGTCTGTAGTTCCTTTTACATATGAAACACAAATCCTAATAGCTGATTTATCATCTTTTTGTTTCCTATTTTGTTCATTTTGGGCTTGAAATACGGCTTTTTTTTTTATAAATTTATAATTATAACTATTTGCTAACAAAACACTATTAATATGATTTATTTCTTTTTTCAGATGTGACTTATCTGAAAGATTAATTGCTCTATTTGAAAGAGTTTTGACTACAGAAACTATCTGAGTTGGATGATGATGAGAATGGAAATTTAAATATCTGTCTGTGTGTATATTCTTTCTGTAAATCGAAAAAGATAAACTATTTGGTGTTCTCGTGACTAGAACATCAAGAAAATGGAGTTTTTCATTAGACTCTGTCTTCATTGTAAATTTAATATGAGGATGCATATTAATTAAATGTAAGAAAAAATCATCTAATTTATTTTTTCCATGTTGCCATATGACAAAAGTGTCATCTATGTATCTGAGCTAAATGAGAGGTTTTAAAGATGATGATTCTAAAACACGAGTTTCTATATCCTCCATGAATAAATTAGTTATTACTCCTGAGATAGGTGAGCCCATAGGAGTACCAAAAACTTGTCTGTAATGCTGTCCTTTGTATACAAAATATGTGTTCAAGAGACAATGTTTAATCAAAGCAATAATATGGTCTGGTAAATTGCAACATTGTGTAATTATATTTAAAGCTTCATCAATTGGAATGTTTGTAAACAAAGACATGACATCAAAACTGACCAGAATATCATTAGCATTAATTTTTAAATTTTTTTAAAACAGAAATAAAATGAAAAGAGTTTTTTTATATTATTAGGATTTGTGTTCCATATGCAAAAGGAACTACGAACAGTATTGGATGTCTATTAAAACTCTATAATATAGATACAGCATTTTCTACTCATCAAAAGATCAGCAATATAATAACCAAGCCTAAGGATTCAATCCTCTTGAATCTCATGGTGTTTATTAAATCTCATGTGAAAATTGTAAAACTTTTTACATAGGTATGAGTAATTGTCACATAAGGGTTAGGAGAGATGAGCATGCTAATGCAGTTAAACAACACTCATCATCATCAGCACTCTTACTCCATACTATAGATTCAGGTCATAAAATTGATTTTTCTAGTACCAGGATCATATCCAGATGTGATAATCTCTACCAGTGCAAAATTAGAAAAGCCATTGAGATACTTAAAAGGCCAGATTGTATCAATAAGCGAGATGATACATGCAAACTTCATCCTATTTGGAAAGATTTTTTTTAAAAACATTTCTTAATTTAACATTTTTGCTATTGATGGAACTTTAACGTTTTTTTCAAATCAGTGATTGTAGCACCTCTACAACTGTCTTTCTACCTTTTATCACCGAGTGGATGACTTGTGTGATCAAGTTGAAACGTCGGTATATCAATATTTAAATTTTTTAACACGGATGAACCCGCAAAATATGTCTTATATATGCAACCCATGAAAATCTTCGTATCAACATATTGTAACGATATATAAATATGCCGTTACATTAATTCAAAATAAAAACTTTAATTTCGCAAATAAAAATAAATTTATTAAAAACTAAAAGCTAAACGTGTATACATATATATTTGCACAGATGCAAAACTTTAAAAATATTTTTTTTTTAATAAATAAAAGTATTTGAATGTACTTTGTTATAAAAAAGTACAAGATTTAAAGATTTATATATTTTGTAAATGGAAATGATTGTTTATGAATTATCGAAAACCAAACTAACCCGTAGGGCTCTTATATACTGTAATTAAAAAGTCAGAGGATAAGATAGATAAGAGAATAAAAAGAATTAGCTTGTCCAATATAGAAGCAGCAAATAAAGGCCCGGACCATAATGAAAAAATGGAACAGTGGCGTTTTTGTTCGTGGAATCCATAGGAGGATTATAAAAAGAGAAATATAGTTTTTCCTGACAGTTCCAATTTGATTTTGTGAGAAGAACGATAAGACGCACTTGTCGTTCTCTCTCACTTATTTTAAAAATGAAATGACTGTGATACCAGATGGAATCAGCTAAGGCTACCTACAGAATATCAGACCGGTCTTCCTCCAAGTCTTCGTGGGAATTGCCAACAGGAATCTGGAGCTCTTCTACTGTAAGCAATTGAACTGAACAATTTTAAAATCTGAAGTAATTAAGAACTTTAAAGATTTGATCAGTTAATCTAAATTTTAAAAAAGGAACTTTTCTCTGACTTATGTTTCAAATTAATTATAAATGTTTAATTTTTACATATTTGTTTGCTAAAAATCATTTCCATTTTTTTTTTAATTATTATTTTTATTTGTATTAATATTTATCGTTTAAATTATTAAATGCATTAAATTTCAATTGGGCATAGATGCTTGCATGGATTCGTTCACGTTTAATTACGTTTTTGTTTTCATATATGATTAAAATATATAGACATTCGGTAAATAATGATATCTTACGGTGAATATCTAAAATGTATTTATTCGGATGTCTTTTTAGTTATTGGTGTTAATGCGGCATCTTATGATGAATGCCATTGGGTTTCTTGTGAATTCCCTCATGCAATTACATCAATGACTTTATATTTTGATCATTTATGTTTATTTTGAAATGTTTTTGAGCGTGTAATCTGTGTAGTCGATCTATGCTCAACATTAAAAAACAAACTTCTATAAATCCATCTGTGCGAATTTAAATAAATGTTAAATTTAAGTCGGGCATGAATGGCTATATAGATTTGTAAAGTTATATTAAGGGAGGGTAATCTTAGGTTATTCGTTTCGTAGTTGAATTAGGTCAATGGATTGGATATATTGGTGTAATTAGTAGATGTAGTATGAGGTTCGCTACGGGCAGAATCGCTGTATACGCCGCACAAAACCCTTTTGCCTATGGATGGGATTGTAAGTCGGCAAAAAGGACCGTGGTCCCTTCCTATGGAGTTTTTATTTTATTGTTCTTCTTGCCATACAGATGTAACATTCCTGTATTGGACAAGAGTCAATGTCTTCTCTAACTATACTGTTCAGATGTCCATTCCTGACAGTATAGTATATTGTGCTGTTGTATTTTCATGCTACATTGAATACATCAATGTATCAGATGGATTGACGCCAGTTTGACTGCGAACTTTTGACCTAAGGTTAAATAAGGTATAGAATATTTTCTTTTCAAATGCAAATCTATGTAGTTTATTCATACGCGACAATCTTAAAATAAATATAAATTTCATCTGTGTAGATGATTTAAAAGTTTAAAATAATAATTTAAATTAAGAGTTATATTAAAATCTAAAATAATGTTATTCCTCAAAATTTAAAATGATTCAAAATTTATATGTGCGTAAATAAATGTTTGTGTGTTAATTACTGGCAGTGGCTTATTTTATTCTTTTTTTATATATTCTTAGATAAGAATTTATTATAAAATATAAATCTCTGCTGTTCCACTGAGCTAGTGACAATGGGCTAACGACCGGAATCAACCAATAAAAAAAAATTTTTTTTTTTAACTGACGTATCTGCCTACTATATAAATTTTCTAGGTTCAAATGCCTAGTGGCGCCCTGTAGTGTAGATTACGTTAGGTCCTCATCTCCAGATCATTATAATATATATATATTTTGAATAGTACTTTTTAATGTAGATTGATTATGACTGTCCATCACAATTGAAACTTTTCCACAATTTAGTAATAAAATAAGTATTCAAAAAAATGGGGAGCAGACATTGGAATTTTATTTTAATAATTATTCTATGGATTTATGTCCTTGGTGTTAAATGTTTCCTAGAAAGATTTAAAAAAAATTATAAACCCAATTAAAACTGTTTTATAAGAACTGAAACTCAGTGACTTATGGGAAAAATAGTATTACAAAATATTGAGGAGTATGTTAAACTATTTACAACCTGTAAGATTAGCAGGTTTATAGATCTTAAATTGAATAACCTCACACTATTTAACTGTGGTAATTAAACCTATGACAAAAATTGTAGCTTATTAAATAAATCTAGGACTACAAATGGATATACCGTAGCAACATTAAAATTTAATAATCTCATACAATTTGATTATGGTAATCAACCTTGTCACAATAGTTGTAGGTTATTAGAATGTTATATACTAAGATGTCACAAGTTTCTACTTTAACCTAGGACTATATAATAATACATTTGCAATACCTTTAATGGCATTTATCATATTTTTTTTTTAGTTATGTAATCTTTATGTAGGAAAGAATTTCTAAAATGCATTCATGGTAGTCTGCTAGCATTGTTATCTGAGGTCATAATTTATCATTTAATCTTAAAATAGTTTTGACTATGCTAAAGTTTATATATTGTATAAGCATATATATAAGCTGTGTATTATTATACTATACAGTAAATAAACAATATATTTTATAATTTTAGAATGAACGCTTTATATTTCTTCACTTTTTATATAATATTCATAGTTGTTGTTGATTAGATATATAAATTAGGTTAATGAATATAACTTCCTGACTTTTTTCTATCAAAATCTATCCTTTTTTTTTTTTATCTTTTTTTAAAAAATTAAATCTTTCACGCTCTTTTTATAATAATGGTATATTATCAGCATTACATATTTAATAGTCGTTGTTATTAAAGTTATTGGAATTTATTTATATATATAACCAAAAATATGGTGTAGAGTGTGTGCAGTGCATATACTAACTGATTAAAAGCAATAATCTTTTAAATGGACGAGTCACTTGGTAGAAAAAAGTGCCCATAATAATTCATCCAGCAAATATCTAAATTAAATGATCTACAAAATTGGATATATTCTTCTAGCTAATGAAGATTAAAAAAGGTGTGCATGTACCACTTTTTCATTCTTTTAGGGGGTGGCACATAAATAATATGTAAATCACACACATGCACACATGTATGCATTCTTCACTTCTTCCTCTTCACATATATATATACACACACCTTCTGTTAACATTAGTGTATTTAACTAACCCATGATTGTAAATATGGGATAATTTAATAAAGAATGAAATTCAATAATGACTTACTAATATGATTAATAATGAAATGTGCATTTTTATTGAACAATACAAAAAAAAAAGTTATTATCATCTTAATGCAAGTGAAGTTTTTTTATAAATAAATCAGTTAAACAAGCAAAAATAAATAAAAGTACATCTTTAACTTTGCAACTACATTTTGATAAGCCGAGCCATTAGTTGTGTGTTTGTAATTATATAATAGAAATGATTGTACTCATTCTGAATGTGTGGAGGAATATATATTATAAAGCTAACAATAGTGACAAACAATATTAAAATGTTCCACTCATTTTACGTGCTTATGCCTGCCCTCAATTATTCATGACATAGTGTGTAGAATATCATGGAGATATGGACATGGCATTTGTACCCATCACAGAAAATAAACATTAATCTTGCAAGGGTTTTTAAATACCTTCTTCTTACTAGACTGTAAAATCCCTATCATTGTATCTAGCATCATAAAGAATAATAAACTATTTAACTGACTAATAATGAGAACATAACTCTATAACTCTGCAGGATTTTTTTATTATTTCTTTTTTAATACTTTTCTGAATAATTGCTTTTCTTGTCCAGACAAATAATTAAATATCTGTAGCATACCAGTGTGTCATTTGTCAATAAGGAAAGATCCTATGACATCAGATTGCTGAGCATATTCATGTAAAAATCTAATATTATTTTTGGTTTAACAAATATAAATAAATGCAGTCATATGGACACATCGTACTTTTAACTCTGCATTTCTTTTTATTAGCACTTAAGATTTATCACTAATTTAAAGGAAGTACCGTGCAATAAAATATTTCGCATAACATTTTTTAACATTGTCATCTTTTTTTTATTTACTACAATTTTGAACTAGATATAACAAAAGTGCAGTATATCAAGCTAATCTTCAAATAACTACATCCACTAATACATATATATTTGACTTTCATTTCATCATAAAATATAATTGTCATATCTGCTACATCCGAATTAGAGCCGACTCGAGGCAAGCTAAATACATAGCTGGAAGAGTCTTACCAGAGTTCACGAGGCAGGCTAATCATTTAGCTAGAAGTGAGTTCCGTACTCATCTTGTCTATCTCAGCATTCAATAGTATTAACTGTATTTATTCATTTGTTTAACTAACGTGTGTATATTTTAAGCACTAATAAATTGTACATATTAATTGCTGAGTAGTTATTCTTTTTGTGTCTATTGGTTTGGAAACGAACCTATAAGCCTAACCAAACACAACAACAATAATAATATCTTCACATTGGAACAAAATTTATTTGATTTGTTTTTCATTTTAAAAATAAATTTTGTTTAATTATTATTAAGTTGTTGTTTTTTTGCAACTATAGTAACATTATATATAATATAGTTTTAAAATTTCGACTATAACAAGGGTTTTTTTCTGTTCTATTATCTTATAAATTATAATAAATTCTTATACAAATAATAATTTAGATAGCATCATTTTAAAATTTAAATTTTTCTTTTTTTTTCCATAAATGTAAAAGATTATCTTGTTGATTTAAATGAATACTGTAAAGTTCTAATCAAATTAAACTTCTTTTGGCAAAACTGATTTTTTCTTTTAAACTTTTGACAATTTAGATTTCAGAATTCATAAGTGCGAAAAATTAAATAGATTGCTAACATAGCTAAGAGAGAAACTGTCCCATCATTAAGAAAAAGAAAAAAAAATTGGAGGACTCAGGAGGATTTGAACCAACCCTTATATATAAATATATCAAATTTCTACTATATGTTGCCTTTGACAGAACAGCTCAGTTGGTAGAGCGTTTGCCTTAAATTCAATATTCAAGAATCTAAAGGTGTGAGTTCAACTTCTAAGCGAATATTGTCACTGTGCATATAGGCCAGCAACATCTGAAGAAGAGTGGAGAATCGAAACATTGTGTAATTACGAACCTGTATTGTCTATTTGTGTGTTATTACTAACAAGTTGATGTATTTGGAAAGTTTAAATAAAGTTTAAAATTTTTGATACATTCAGCATTCACTCATAAATGATGGAAATAGTCCAACATATCACATCTTATAATATACCATCATTATAAACCTTCAGACATATAATGTCACATTATTGTTTTTCTACTTAACTTGTTTCCTGATTCCCCCCCCCCCCTTGTGTTCTAGAAATCCTTAAAACATCATCTCAGAGATAAAGAATTGCAATTGGGGTTTTTTTTGGGGGGAACTGATCCTATAGTAATTAACTAGTCAAAGTGTTCGTTTTTTCAGTTACAAAATTTTATTTATTTATTTGTCCAGATTTCCACCAGTGCCAACTCTTCAAAATCCCACATACAGAGTTTGTTTTTATCACATCTAAATCTTAATTTCCATCTCAATTGTCTTTCATCTTGCAGATATTCCTATATTAAATATTTTTTTTCTGATAAAGATAAAACAATACAATCCCAAATAAAATCTTAGTTATTAAATATTTTAATAATATACAATTGTTTTACTTCATTCTGACAAAACAGATAGAATATTTATTATAGTAAAAATTAATGAAGTTTTAATTGTTATTTATAAAAGAATAAATTTGTCATTGATTTATAACACCAAATTATAAAAAATACATTTTATGGTTTGTTTAAAACCATAATTATTATATTTATAATGTCTTTGAGATGTAGATATGCATGATGAAATATATTTGTTTTAAATCTATTTATGCATACATACAGAGATTTCTCATTCATCAAGCCAATCCCAGTTGGTGAAACAATTAAATAGGTTAAGCAATGGGCTGAAAATTTCTTTTGGGTGGAAAGTATTTAGTATAGATAGTACAAAGAGGTTAGAAAATTTGATTTTCACAAATGTGAATTAAATTAAGTTCTGTTTGTATTTTTTTTTTTTATTCTAATTTTTTTTCTTCATATATCTACAAAACAGATCTTCCTCTATTGTTATAATATATATTTTAAGTTGTCTGAAATAATTTTTGAATTTCTTTTGCTGGATTAAGTATTTATAAATGCAAGTTATTTGCAGTGATATTTAAAATACAATTTACTAATATAACATTCTTTTTTGATCTTTGTAAAATCTTTTTTATAAAACAAATTACAGGAACACTTTATATTTAAAATACTTATTATTTTTTTAAAAAGTAAAATACAGCATGCCCTTACAATTTATTTTTGGAAATTATTTTATTTTCCTCCTCGCCACTAGTTTTATGATTTGTTTTTTTTTTTTCTGAATTCTTTAGGAAGGAGAAATTATTTTTGAAATATTTCAATATATTTATATGTTACACATGTATATTATTTTGTATAGGATTTTTAATGTGTTTATCACTTTTAGGTGGTGGTGATGTGGAGCCAGAGCCTGTACAGAATGAGAGCACAGTACGCTTTTGGTGTCCAGAACTCATTCAAGAGGGGCAGTGGCATCACATTGTACTAGTCTTGAATCGTGCTGTTCTCAAAAACAGTTCTGTTTCCCTTTATGTTGACGGACAACATATAGGGACGCAGAAGGTAAGTAAAAGAATTGTGTCCATTATATGTGCTATGTGTTTATTTAAGTTTACTTCTTCTTAGTGGTTGCCTGCTCTTTCACAAAAGTATCAGAAGAGAAGTCACTTCATAGAAAGTGTATAAAAAACTGTTAAGCAGAACAAATATCCTTTTCCAGATTCAACAATAAAGGCATCTGAATTTGAATTTTTTTAGATGCAACTGGAATCTCGTACAGATTCAGGATAACCCATGATCATTGCATTCATTTGCTTCGTAAATGGAATTTATCAGCACTGATTATGTAAATGTGTGCTAACACAAACTATTAACCACACAGTTAATGACTATTGGTTCTATCTCTTAAGTGGTAGAGTTGAAGGATTTAACAAAGCCGCTGATGATTCTATCTATTCCTTTATGACATTTTGTTAATAGTTAAACTTTCAAAAATCCATATATTAAACAAAACTAAATTTTATAAGTATTACAGGGAATGGAATCCAGAAAGGAAGTTAGATATATACCCTTACCAGAATAAAAACTACTGTACAAAAGAATCCGGCTAACTGAGATATAATATTATTAAACTTCAATTGGATTACATAAACAACGACTATTAAAATAATACTGTTCTGACTAGCCCAAGATACATTGCTAACATACAATATCTAATAAAACAATATTTTCAATAATTAAATACTGTATACGAAAACTTATTAGAATAAAATATCATTACACTTAAATTCACATGATCACCATTTCTTATGCTTGCTTATAACTGTTATTAAATCATGCAAAACTCTCTATACGTATTGCCACTCAGTGCAAGCCAGAAGGCTTGTACATAAAATCCCCATCAACTGCCTACTCATCCAATATCACCAGGCTAGTTTCTGGCTTGTGGCCTCCATCAGTGAGGAGATACTTATCCAATATCTCCAGACTAGTTTCTGGCTTGTGGCCTTCATCAGTGAGGAGCTTTGGATCTAGATTGGGATTTTATGCACAAGCCTTCTGGCATCCAATGATTACTCTGGCTTGCACTAACTGGCAATACATATAGAGAGTTTTGCCTGTTTTAATAACAATAGTTAGGGTTTCAACTATAATACTCAATCTATTCATTTCAATAATAAATGTAACTTATAAAAAACTTGCTCAATACTATAAATAAAATATGGTTCTATCAAAATAACAAATATATATGAAACTCTTAACATGAGATGTTTAGTAAGGTACACTGGCTTAAATATTGAAAATACATCCCAAAAGCTATACTCCCAATTGCATAAGAATATTACCCCACTAAATTCACATAACAAAAATACTACGTAATACCCTCATGTCTTTAGACACACACATCTAATCATTCTAAAATATGATTTATAAATTTACTACAAAAATAACAATAAGTTACTTGATATTCCCTTAATAAAAATACTAAGTGGACATTTAACATTAACTAATAATTTTTTACTCATCATCTTTCAATAGAAAATTTTCAATTCTCCAAAATAATAATAATAATAATCTCAGGTTCATTTTTAACAAACTAATAACAAAATAAATTAATTACTTAATACCCTGTAGTTAAATATGATAAGGGATTTTATATGATATCTAACTACTCTTACAAAATACTAACAACAAATAACTTAATGACTATCAACATTAAATCTATTTAATGATTAAAGTTTAGCAATAAAACATAAATAATATAATAAATTTTAATTAAAACATTGTACAATCTTTCTTTGTTTAATGTAGCAAAAAAAATATATAATTTATTTGAATATTGTAGCAATATTAAGTATATCTGTCATTGGTGTTGTATCAGTTTAAAAATAATTACCAATGATCATATCTTCTATGATAATAATAATATACTTTGTTAATCAATCAAATATAATAGAAATAATATCTAAGTAATCTTTAAGGATCATGTGACAAATAAGTAATATTTCAAATTATTGATTTCTGTGGATCATGCACGTAGAATGAAAAATCATCTAACAACACGCAGATAAATCACAACTTCACTAAGATAAGATTCAAAAAACAGTTAACAAATTTATTTTTAAATTAAACAATATTGTACTATTGCAATATAATAACAACATAATATATAAAAAAAAATATTTACAAAAGTAAAATAAGAATTAACATTATTTAACATAAAAAATATATAGTTACAGTAAACCTTATCAATAAATACAAGAAATAAAATAGCCTTCACTCCGGCCATTTCAAAATAAAAGAAAACCTACAAGAGTAATGATAATATGTACTCTTCATTCAGTAAAATAATATTCTGTTATTTGCATTGGGAACAGTTACAATAAATTTTCCAGTTTCTAAGAAACTTAATATTATACTTATACTACTATAAAATATATTTCTTATGACATAAACGCATCAATATAAGTTTATATTTTAAAATATACTTCTTAATAAAGTCTAAGAAATAAAATATTAAAAGAAAAATTATTAAAGACTTTTTTGCAGTTTAGAAATTATCCTGATATTTGAATATCAGAAAATTTTAATAACAAAATAGGAATATTTCTCTCCGTAAAAAAAAAAAAATAATTATTATACAAAAATATTAAGAGATAATTTTAGAAATTTTTGTAAGTGAAATGGGTTTAAAATTATTTATAATAAAATTTAAAAGAACTATCCATAAATTATATTGCGTGACATTTGTATTACTTTTTGTTTTATTCTCTTACATTCATTATATCATTTAAAATCATTTTCACTATTCACACTTTCATTCCGATTTGAATATGCATCTTTTTGAGCTGAGTGATCTCTACTATTTGTATGAGCATCAATTATTCATCAAATGTCTCAACATCATCTGCGAAAAAAATTTCTATATACTACATTTTGCCCTCTTACAAAATTATCTACTTCAAACGGTTTTGTCATTACTTTACCAACTTATAAACTATCTTTTATGATGATACCTGTGATGATAGATAGTGATTAAAGTGTAGGATATGGAATAATAACAAGAATGACTCAAAGAGTAAGATAATATGAATACAGTGCAAATCATAAGAGTAGGTCCGTATTCATGGGGCACCTAAGATTCAAGTCATGGCTCTAGTATAGCACTTATTTATGTTGACGAAATGCAACTGTCCATGGAAAAAAATATGCAGCCCTATGTTATCTGTATATTTTAATAATTTTAAAATATGGAAATATAATTCACATATAACAGTTGTTAACATATCCCTAATACCTAGGATTTCATATGAATATTATTACTTTTCCGATCATCATTCTATATCTTCCTTACTGAATAACTTATTCAACATCATAAAAATATACAAACAGCATTCTAAAATAACTTTCAAAACACAATATTAAAGAAACAACAAATATTTAAATTCATTTCAAGATGTTTTTTAAAAGTTTTCATGCGCAAATGATCTTGATAAACATATGTCAGTACTTTACATTTTATTTATTTGTTATGATATAATTCAAAGATTAATATTATGTCTTTTTTTATATTTCAACAGATAACATTAATAAAAATAACATCTTAATAATTTAACGATGTTATATAATGTCCACATATTCAAGCATTCACATTAAAATAAATATTTAAAATATCCTTGGATGTTTTCAAACATTCGTCTGCATTTATCAATTCTTTCATAAAATACACATGATAATTTTATCAATGGTTCATTATGCTGTTTAATATTAAATTCAAGCAATGTAAAATATTAATCTTAAAATACTAATTAGGATATATCTTTTCTTAAATAAAAGAAAAACAAAATTATTAAGCAAAATGTAACCTCTCATTATATTAATAAGACCATTCACAGCGATCCTCTTCTTAAACCATACATTCAAAAAAAAAAAAACCAATTACAATTGAAATTTGCCTTGTTCAGAAAATTACTTTCTGAATACTCATTTGTTTTTGAAAAAAAAACAATATAATAATAAACGTAATCTACTTTAAAATTATATAATAACAACAAGTTAGTTTTAAAATAAAAAATTGTAATATTTTAAAATACTGATGTTAAACTTTATTAAATTATGAAAAGATTTTTTTTCCTCTTCCTGCTCGTAAGCTTAATGATTGTCAAGATTGTGTACAAATCATATTTTTATCTTGGCACCATATGAAGAAATGTACAAATAATAATAAATTCAGTAAAAATCCAAGAAAAATATTAATTATCCCAAAGAAATAATTGTTCATTCCAGTTTTGTTTTTCTCTGGGCATTTATTCAGGCATATAATATCTTCTTAAAATAATTCAAGATTCATTTATGAAAATATTTCTTATGTACGTTTCGACCATTGTGTACAGCAGATATATTGCGGTGAATATGATATAAATAATATTTTCATTTCCATCTGTCAAAATCATTAGTAGCAGATATTATACAATATAAATTATTTACTTATCACATAGAGTTCATGAATTAAACTAAATATTTCTTTCTTTAAAAGTTTACGATTATTTTACACTTTTAAACATATATTTTTTTCACTAAATATTTTTCTTTTCCAGGTAAAAACAGCTATATTATTCCAACATTTATTAACTGATAATATTTTTAATCTGTTTTAAAAATATATATATTAGAGTTCATTATTTCCAGATAAATTATGTTAAAATATAATCCCTTTAAAAGTATAAAAGACATCCAAAAGTCGTCTTCTTCAATTTGTCTTTAAATAGATCGTTCTTAAAACTAAGCCCATTTTGATTTCTTTAAAGACAAATCAAATGTGATTTATTATTATCAATTATAATAAACAGACATTCATCATACAATAAAACATTTTAAGTTCAGTTTTAAAACATAGATGCAGAGTTTTAATTTCCTTTTCTTCCTTTCAAATTTGATATTACAATAAAGATTTTTAATGAATATCCGATTCGTCTTACTTAACTTTAATAAATTAGCTGCATTGCAATATGATAAAGTCATTTCACATAAATGGTCACTCATTCCAAACATACTATTTATAAAAATTACAAAGTTCTTACATAAATCCTCTCCGGTTTTATTGCAGTATTTTTCTTGATATTTGGTATTCATTTCCTCAATATTTAAGTATCTACTATTGCGTTCCATAGAATTATTGAGGTTCTAAACTATTTCAAGTAAACAAACTGATAGGGAACTTTGGTGTTTAATGATTCATTATTTAAGTAATTATTCCAGTTATATTTTCAAAAAACACTTTTAAGTAAAATAATAATAATTTAAAAGAAAATACTATTGTCACAATGAAAAAAAATATAGTTATAAATTTCAAACTAAATTCACTTTAAAATTTATATTTAAGTGAATGTGTGTATTTGTATTTGAAAAATATATAACAAATTGGTAAAGTATTGTTTTATTTCTTTAAAATATGTCGGTTTTATATCAATTCATTTAAATCATTCTATTTTTTCAGGAGAGAATTTTAATATACACAAATTTATTAATATTTTTTGCTTTGCCTTTTAGCTACACTATGTATCTCAAAATCCTGGTGGAGCTGCTGCTAATTTAGCCGTGGCATCATCAGTTTACAGCTACATTGGTACCCAGCCCCAGTTACGTCGTCATTCAAAACTTGTTTGGAAACAAGGGCCATGCCATTTATTTGAAGAAGTACTCCTGGGTCCTACTGTAAATGTAATTTATCAGTTAGGTCCTAATTATCTTGGTAGTTACCAAGCACCTGTTATACATGGTAAGATATTTTAAAAAAAATGAAACTTCTTATATTTCTAGCCATTAGTTTGTCAAAACATTTTGTAAGTTTTACTTATGTATGTTTTATATATATATATATGAATAAATTTAAATTAGATTTTAATGTAAACATTTTCATTTTTTTTCATTACTTGTTTATAATAACTTATTTGTGTGGGGGTGTTTGTCTGGGTATATATTATTTATTAATAATATAAACATTAATTCACATTTTTTATAAACGAATCTGTAGTTTCTTAACTTTTAAATAACTAATTAACAAAATTAATGAAGAAAACTGACTATTAAATTTTTTTATTTCAAATATCAGTACATTTTAACAGAGAATTAAAAAATCTTAATTGGATTTATGTTTTGAATGACATTCTGTTATTGTTATAGCTAATTATATACTGTCATTCAGAGTGAATTGTTTTATTTAGTTTATCTTTTCCTTATCAGTTTTGTTATAATAAAATAGTTCTCTCCTTTTTCTGTTAACATTAGATATCACTCAACATTCAATAAATCACCTTTTTTTCTTGTAATGTTGAAATATTATTAATTAATCTAATGTGTCTAACTTCTGCACTCGTTATGTAAGATTTTTGTACTAGAGTCTTCGAAAATTGTTGAACAATTGAAACATTAGATTAATTACAAAAAATAAGTATCACATGATCACCATTTCTTACGCTTGCTCCTAACTGTTTTTAAAATAGGCAAAACTCTCCATACAGTAGTGCCATCTAAGATCTAGGTGCAATGCTCTCAGATCCAAGGCTCCTCACTGATGAAGGCCACAAGCCAGAAACTGGTCTGGGGATATTGGATGAGTAGGCACTAGATAGGGATTTTATGCACAAGCATTCTGTCATCCATTGATTACTCTGGCTTGCACTCGTGGCACTACTGTATGGAGAATTTTGCCTGTTTTAAAAAATAAGTATACAAGTAATTGATTTACATATGTATACTAAAGAACAAAATGCACCTATTGCACTCTAGGATGCTTAATAAATATTTTAATATTGGCAATAAGTACAATACCATAAAAGACAAGGCCTGCTGGTCATTTGTTTATTCTATAAATAACTTGATCATCAGTTGTACTAGAACCTAAAACATTTGCTTTACTTAGTACTTATTATAGCAGTAAATATAGCACCTGAATTTATCTCAGTGCAGTACATTTTAATTTTGAAGTGTAAAAATTGTTATTTTATACAATTGCAGTTCATGTTTAAACAAGTAATGTACATTGTAATCATACGAAATGTCAATTTTATGTTGCTATTGTTATATTATTATGTGGAATTGGTATTTAGAATTTAGGCCAACTGATCACTAAAACATTGGCAATCTTAATCCATTAAAGTCGTTTTTAATGTTTTCTCTGATTCTCTAATATATATAAGTGGCTGATGCATCAGTTGCAGAAAAGGCAAACGATAAATATTTATAACAAAGAACTTGACTAAGCTTTTCGTGAAATAAATTGTTTTAACAAAATATATACAAGAATAGAATGCAAGTCCATCAAAAGATAAAAAAAAAAAATGTAAGACAGGAAATTACTAGGTATAGATTACAAAAAGTGTAACAAAGGTCATCCTGCAAATAGAAATATTTAGACACAATGATTAATTATTAACTAACTTGCAGATACACTAATTTCCTATACCTTGTTATTAATATCGGAGAATGAACTCATAGGCTGAACTGAAAGAATACATTTAAAACAAATTATCTACAACCCTGATGGTTTTGCCTGAAGGCTTTTACATGTCAGGAGTGAATTTCTTATCAGAAATGCATTTTTGATGCCAATGGACGATTCCCTTACTCAGCAGTCAAGTAGTGAATTATATATATATATAAAAAAAAAATTTTAAACTAGAAAAGCATTTTATATTTATGTATCCTTCTCTACTTACATTAGCATTTTATGTTTGCAGTTTTACAAAATTATTATCTGTTATATATGTATATATTATATAAAAATATATGACAATACATATGCATACTTTTGCTTGTATAATACATATATTCATACACACACACACACACACACACATATATAGATAGATAGATAGATAGATAGATAGATAGATAGATAGATAGATAGATGGATGGATGGATGGATGGACGGACGGACGGAGGAGGAGGAGGAGGGGAGAGGGGAGGAGGAGGGGAGGAGAGGAGAGAGGAGGACGGAGGACAGAAGAAGAAGACAGACAGACATTAACTTTATAAGTTTTGAAGCTATTGAAAATGTTCAAATACTTAAATTTTGCACTATAGAGAGCACTACGTGTACTTTTATTGTTTATACTTGTAATTACTTTTATGGTGCATTTAAATTATTTAGACTGTTGATTGTTATTGATATTGGGGTTGTCTAAGTGTTGACTGATTTTAATGATTAAGTACAAACCCATTTAGCATTGAGCATTATTACACTTATTATTCTAGCAGTATTTTGGGTGCATCTTGAAAGTTATAATTCAGTTTGTAATGTTATAATTGATTACTTATTGATCTGCATTCAGAACAGGTTATATTTATCTATTTAAGAAGGTTTATTTGAACTCTTTATGTCAGTAATTTCAATTAATTTCAATCTCTGTAGTCAAGTTGGAATCTTTAGTGTCTTTATAAATATACAGGACCATAAATGAAGGTGGAATTCTTCCTTTATTGTTAAAAGGAGGTTGCCTTGACAACAGATTGAGATTGTTGATTGTTATTGATATTGTTTAATATTGTAAATATATTAGTATACTTTAAAATGATTGATATCAGTTTTCAGCAGTTCTCATTATTTTCTTTAAAGGCTATAGCTTTCTGCTCTTTATTTATATGTTTTGACAATTTTATGGATTGTTAATTGTATAAAAATAATATCTGTGCTTGTATTTATTTTATAATTAATTATTTTTTTAATATATTCATTGTGGACCCTAATCATGAATCAATTATCTTATAATTGTTACAGTCAATATTATTTTTATGGTTATTATATGAGTTGTTTATAGAATAAAATAAATATAAGATTCCAGAAAATCTTCCTTAATAAATTGTTAACATGAAATCATAATAGCTAAACTTATTCAACTCAAAATGAGAAAATAAAAATTTAACAAAGTTTAAATTAAAAAAAGTCACCTCTCATTTATTTATTTTTTTGGCGGTAGTGGGTTTTTTTTAATTATTTTTCTTTTTAAACATTAATTTTCTTTTTTTCTCTTAATTAATACACTAGCTAAGAAATGTTTCTTTTAAATATTGATCACCTAAACAAAACTTCAGTTTTAAAGCATTAAGAGAAAAATATTGAATTTCAATACTTACATGAAGAGAGGTTTTTAAGCCGATTATTTTGTTTAAATTAACAAAGACAGAAGAGAAAGAGAAAATTAAACATTTGCTCTCCCCAGGTTATTTTTCAATTTTTACATCTATAAGTTGAAGACAACTTTATAAAAAAAAAACATATTACTGAAAATCCTGAAAAATAGCTGGGAGAGGAAAAATAAACTGCTGGTGCTTAATTGTTATTAATTTTTTTTTTTTTTAAAGTTAATGAGTGGAATGGAGGGCAGTAAATGTTAACTTTGAACTTGTTAATTCACAACTGCCTGCCTAGTTTAGTGCAGTGGTTAAGTGTCCGATTCTGGAGTGTACAGTCCTTATATTGATTCCAGCTCTGGCATCTCTGGTGCTCAAACATCTTAATAACTCCTAAGCAATAAAGCCATTTGATTATATATATATATTTTTAATTCATAACTTATTTTTATTTACTTTTTCTATATAAAAGTTGAGTTTTTATATTTATTTTCTCTTTATCTTTATATTTTTAAATGTGTATATATATAAGCAGCGTAGAACAATCGTAATATTCATGCATTACATAATTACATCTTATAAAATCACCACAGTTAATGCTTAAAATAAACCTATAGTGCAGAGGTTCCCAACCTCGGGAACCCATACCTCCCAGGGGGTATGGCAAATAGCAAGTACATAAGTATATTATGCTATTAATATATTCCAAAAATACATATGTTATGAACATTCTGAACTATTCCGTGTTGGTACTGGTACTGTCTGTTAGTTATACCAACAACATTTCAGATCTTTTTTCGGACGCAGACGCAGTGAGGTTGCTAGTCTTTTTTCTTACTGCACAGTCTGATAACCCAAAATGCCTAGTTAAGATTAATGATAGCTAGTGAAATTGCTAGGTAGTGGAGAAAATCAAGAAAAATCCAGCAAGAGTTAGTTTACAGTTGAATGAATCAACTGATGTTTTTAACTGTATATTGCTTCTTGTTTTTACAAGATATACATCAAAATGAAATAAAAGAGGAATTTCTTTTTTGTAAATCCTTGAAAAAACCATGGCAGCAGACATTATAAATTTGGAGGATTTTTTTGATTCTAATGATCTTTCACAGGAATTAATACAATACATTTGTATTGACAGTTCTTGCATTATGTTGGGGGGAAAAATCAGGTTTCACTGCTTTTATGAAAACTTTATAATGAATAAGCAACATCAGATAGTTTACTAAAAGCCAAGGAGGTATCGGAACCAAAAACGTTGGGAAACCCCTCCAATAGAGTATCAGCAATCTGTTATCAGTTTATTTAATAAATTGTTTTTCTCTTCACTGGTAAAAATTGTAATTATAAATATGCGACTTTTTTCACATGCGTTAGTGAAGCTATAATTATATTATAATGTGTAATAGATCTGCTTAGCGCTTTCGAGATTTAATGTTTATCTCATACTCATAGCTTTGTGAATGAAGACTGTTGTGATTTATTGTACACATATGCAAATGAGTTTGAATTTTTAATTAGTTAGTCCATTGTTTGGAGAGAGCAAAGCATGCCTCTCTTCTATTAATGGCACTGAGATCATTTGCTGTGTAATAAGCTTTTTTAACTTTTCTTTTGGCATCACTCTTCTCTATAACTTCAAATATTGCAAAAAAATTGTCTAACAATTTCAAATTTAGCTTCAGAACACCTCCCAGTACTAACCGACTAATAAATAATTCCAAAGATAAAATAGAAAAAGATCAAGCCCCTCATGTGGTCTATAAAGTGGCATGCCCTCAATTAGGCTGTCAGGCATCTTACTATGGTGAGACTCGGAATAACCTTAATACAAGAATTTACCAACACAGATAACAGGGTTAAAAATAAAAATGAAGGAACATCAGTATTCTGGGACCACCAAGCAGCTACAGGCCATGTATTCGAACCCAGTTCTGCCCAAATAATTTGTACAGAGAAGAGTGATGCCAAAAGAAAAGTTAAAGAAGCTTATTACATAGCAAATGATCTCAGTGCCATTAATAGAAGAGAGGCATGCTTTGCTCTCTCCAAACAATGGACTAACTAATTAAAAATTCAAACTCATTTGCATATGTGTACAATAAATCACAACAGTCTTCATTCACAAAGCTATGAGTATGAGATAAACATTAAATCTCGAAAGCGCTAAGCAGTCCTATTACACATTATAATATAATTATAACTTCACTAACCCATGCAAAAAAAGTCGCATATTTATAATTATCAGTTTATTGTATATAAAAGTAAATATCTCAATATTATTGTGCCATGGTATTGAGTAAATATAATTTACATTGCATGTATCTTAATTGATCTTTTATGTTCATTAATGGGGTTTTTATTTTATATTTCCTGGAATCTTTTATATGTGAAGAACAAGAAGCCCTTACATATATATGTATTTAAGGAAAAGTTAAAGAATTAATATCTGTTGTATTCTTTATTTTTTTATGAGTTTTAAATTATTTAATTGACAGATTGTATACATACACACAAACATGTATATATATATGTTTTTAAAATGAAAATAATTTACCCCTATAGGTATTGAACCTTGTGGACCATTGGTGGGAGAAGATAAAGTTGTGTTTGGTTTGAATGTCCAGGCAGTTTCTCAGCTCACTATCTCGAAAATTAGAAAAGTATATAGCAAAGTAGACAGTAAAGCTATTGCCAAACAGGTAAAGTATTTAATTTATCAAATAACAAAGCCATCATTATGATCATACTGATAAATTTTAAAAATTCAAGGTTTTTATTATTTACTAATAATATTAAATATTTTAATTATTGCGTTATATGTGATTATAATCTTTATTTTATTAGCTCGGCTTATCATCTCATGAAAATGCGACTCCTATTCGCATTCTGCATAATTCTGCTGGACATTTAAGTGGACCGGCTCGAAGCCTTGGTGGAATACTTATAGGATACTTAGGTATAGTTTTTAGTTTAATATGTAATTCTGACTTTGTTCATGTTTAACTGTTATTGTATATTTATTTGTTCTAATTTATATAGGTGTGCGGACATTTTGTCCAAAGCCTGTAGCCAGAACACTAGAAAATGTAGGAGGAACAGCAGCATTGCTAGGCTTGATTGCTATGGCGACTGATGTTGAAGGTTTATATGCTGCAGTGAAAGCACTTGTATGTGTTGTTAAAAGTAACCAATCTGCTGCTCAAGAAATGGACAGAATTTGTGGATATCAGGTATTGTTATGTCTTTTTTGTTATGTGTTTTTAATATGTTGAATAATAGTAGCAGAAATATTTTTAACAAAAAAAAACTTCTCTTAAGTAATTGATAATTATTAATATGATATAAAAGTACTTATAAGTTTTCAGGGAGGAAACAGTATAGGAATAGTGAAAGTGAAATTTGATTTTCAAAGATAAACATATTGTAAATAATCAATGATTATTGAAAACATGATGATGTGTCACTTTCAGCTCTAAAAACCACAGTGTATAATATCACCATCATATAATTATATAAGCTGCAAAAAAAAAAAATGAAAATAGTGTTTCGAAAAATGAATTACAAAGAAAACAAAATTTGTTTTTTTTTTTAAATAAAAAGTTTATAAATAAAAAAAATATACATTGGTTCATAATCTAGATAAATAAAACAGGCAAAACTCACTATACGTATTGCCACACACAGCAAGCTAGAGTAATCAGTGGATGCCAGAAGACTTGTGCATAAAATCCCTATCTAGTGCCTACTCATCCAATATCCCCAGACTAGTTTCTGGCTTGTGGCCTTTGTCAGTGAGGAGCCTTGGATCTGAGAGCACTGCACCTAGATCTTAGGATCTAATGCAACCCTGTTTTATAACAGTTATACACAAGCATAAGAAGTGGTGGTCATGTGATGTTTATTGGCTTAAAACATAGATAAATGTAAGATAATGCATGACGCAAACAATAATAAGTTAATGTTAGTGTGAAAAATCCAAATCTTATATATTTGGTCAAAATATTATTATCAATATATAGTTCCAAATTAGTATTAATACAGTAAAACTTTTTTGCATTAGTATTAGTTGCAACTTGGTTAATGATTTAAATGTACGAAAAATCATTAGATCATTTGTTGATTTGATTCTACCACTATTTAATCATAACATATTTATTAGATCATAGTTTAGTTTATAATTCAAGTCTAGAAAGGATCATCAAAGAGACATTTTGATGATACATATTTATTCATATTTGGCTATTATTAATTTGGAAGGGAATTGATTTTGGTTAAATTTGAGCTCACTTTCAGTATCTTAGTGCAATTGTGAAATAATTTTGGTTCTTTTTTGGGATGAATCATTTAGTAATGTATTTGTATCACCATTGGAAAAGTTTATTCAAAAAATTTACAGTATCTATTTTTTTTTTTTTTATTCAGCCTTTTGTAATCCCTGATTGAAGTACATTGATTTTATATTTTTTATTTTTGGCAATATTTCAATCAAAATTTTCTCATGTATAGTTTTTCATGTTTTAATCTATATTCTATATTCTAAATTTTTTTATGGTTGTTACATATAATTATGAGATTTTTAAACTCATAAGTGATTTAATTTATCATACCTACTGTTTTACCTATACCATTTACAGAGACAAAGCTATCAGACCTGAAGTGTTAAAAGCAGCCATGATCTTTTTTTTTGTTGAGATGTAAAGTACATGAAAGTTTAATGAGGATCAGAATGTATAGGAATTAATCACTAGTTTATATATTATTTACTTTAAAATAGAATTCAAAATTATTAGCCATAATAGTCCTATTACCATTCTTAATGGTGAAATATTTAATATTAAGATCAAAGTCTTATGCAGAACATTTTCCAACTTAAGCACACATTTGCTACGGCTTAATTTTGAAAGTAGAAATATTGCGATTCACTACACTTCATAGCTTTGCACTATGTAGTAAATTTTTATTTATTTAAGGTTTGAATTCTTTTTTCTATTGATACAGACAAATATAAATATAGCTAGAAGTTCTTTTTACAGTAGTAATAAAATGGCTTTAATAATATTAGATATCTTTTTTCATGTATCAAACTATTCCAAATGTGAACATTTTCATATTAGATTATTTCAGAAAAATTGAAAGCTTTTCTCCAATAACTTTGCTTTTACAAAAACTATTGGATGTTGGACTATTTCTATCATTTAACATTAAATATTGAATGTCTTTAAAAAAATTTGAAACTTTATTTAAATTTTTCAATTACAGTCAATTGTTAGTCATAGCACACATGTTACATATGCACAACTTTTCAAGTATTTTCCTCTTTTCTTCAGGTGGTTCCGTCCTGACCAATGACAGTACTAGCATGGGAATCAAGCCTGGATCTTCTGATTCTTGAATATTGAATTTTAAGATAATGTTCTAATATTCCCAAGCTAGTACTGTTACCGGTCAGGCCAGCAATATCTGAAGAAAAGAGGAGAATAATACCACAAGCCAGAAACTAGTCTGGGGATATTGGATGAATAGGCACTAGATAGGGATTTTATGCACATGCCTTCTGGCATCCATTGATTGCTCTTGTTAGCACAAGATGGCACTACTATATGGAAAGTTTTGCTTTGTTTTGAATTGTTTAATAACAATTATGTGCTAGTATAAGATAGTGATCATGCGATGTTTAGTGGTTTAACACCAATCCTCCCTAATAGGATAGTGGTGGCTATGGTTGTTAAAGAGCCAAAGACACCAAAATGTATGGGTGCTGAATTGAATTCAGACCCATATGATTATATAAGCTATTGAGCTTGGATAAAATATTATGTTTTCAATTTCATTCTCATAGTTTTGTAGTTAAATAGAGTTAAAAGGTGGGTGCTGGAGGGTTGCATTAGATCCTAAGATCTAGGTGCAGTGCTCTCAGATCCAAGGCTCCTCGTTGATGAAGGCCACAAGCCAGAAACTAGTCTGGGGATATTGGTTGAGTAAGCACTAGATAGGGATTTTATGCACATACCTTCTGGCATAGGGATTTTATGCACATACCTTCTGGCATCCATTGATTGCTCTTGTTAGCACAAGATGGCACTACTATATGGAGAGTTTTGCTTTGTTTTGAATTGTTTAATATTCTATATAATATACTAACCTATATGCTATTACAAACAGTTGAATGTAATTGGAAAATTTAAATAAAGTTTAAAAATGTTTTTAAAGACATTCAGTATTTGACGTTAGATGATGGAAATAGCCCTACATATAAATACTTGTAAATAGAATGTATTTAAATTTATTTCTCTAAATTTTTTTGACAGATGGGTGCTACTATCCAGCAATATGACTTGATTATTATTGATATTAGTTTAATATTGCTTGCCATCTTAATATGATTTATTCAGCATCTCAATATTTATTATATATAGAGCTCGCAAAATAAGCTCTTAACAAGTTTTATTTATAGCTATCTTGTAAACTTTCTTGAGCTATTCTCACATCATTATGATAAAAAAAGATATATAAAGGAATAAAATTTTAATTATTAATAGTATTAATTTTGAAATGTTTGTTTTAGAGTATGTTTGCAGGACTTTATATTGCACAAAAGTTAAAATAATTAGGAATTTTATAAATTCTAATTTTTCCAATATTAATCCAAACTTTATCTGAGATTTTTGTCTTAATTTTAAATATATTAAAAACTAAGCAACAGTATTACCCAAATTGTTTGTGATGGTTAATCTAATAAATCATATAATAGTAAGAACTAAAGTTAATGTTTTCTATTTGATTAACAATAAAAATCTTCATGTGAAAAAAAAAAAAAGTTCATCAATAAAATTTTGAGTGTTAATATTACTAAGTTAAGAAACATATGAAATAGTTTTTTTATTAATGGTAAAAATGATTTGGCAAGCTTATGAGTTAAACAATCAACAGTTTATGAGACTTTAATGTGGTATACACAATGCATCCCACTGAAGAAATACTTAGTTTTCTCTCCAAACTGCCTACAGTGCCAGCTCTAATGTTGATGCATGTGTTACATAGCAACGTAATATAACTATTTATCGCAAAATGTTTTGGGTGCTAGCTTACCTGGATCATGAGTTCCAGTTTCGTCTTAAATTTTGTTCCTGCCATCATGAAATCTTGCAAATCACTTGAAAATGTTATTATCATCGCTTCACTGCATTACATAATTTGAATTACTTTAAATGTTTCAGTAGCAGTTTCGCCCAATTTACAAAATATTTAATGTTAGTACATTGTTTCATCAGGGGTTAAGGCATGAAAACAATATCATATTTCATATTGCAATGTTTGTGATGAATAGCTAAATTATGTTATTATTATGTCATTATGTAACATATTGCTGTGTCCAGGCATTGCCAACCATAAGCAGTCATACGTAAAGGCTTTTTAACCACCATAGAAAGTTCAGAATGGGCTACATATATCATTATAGTAGCAAAACCATATATGCCACTTCATGATCTGGTGTGGCTAATGTGCAGTTATTGCCATGGTTTTGGGGTGAGTGGCCATGAAACGTATTTCTTCGGCAAAAGATTCACCATTGTTTGACATGCTTCACATTTTTTAATTTATTTTTCTAGGTCACTATTAATTCCTGGCCACCTGATGAAGCCACAAGCTTGAGCCTTTGCTCTTACTATTTTGGGGTGATTGTGATGAAAAATGTTCAATACTTTATTATAGCCTCTGTTTGGACTCATTATCTTGATATTTACAAGGATGCAGTCTTTATTAACTGATAAATTCTCACAAACTTTGCATAAGTTTTGTAGCAGTACAAAGAACATCTTGTAGACCATCCTTTTGTAATCCATTATAGTAGAAATTTGATATCCTGGATCAGCTTTGGTCCATTCTTCTATTTTCTTGTTGTTATGATTTCACACTTTATTATATCTATGTAGTTTATACATATTTTAGTTATGGTAGTCTCAACCTTATTTGGGCATCTGGATAGCACATCTATATGTTAGATGGTGCTGCTCTTACTATACCATTTTCTTTTGGGTTGTCCTGCAATTTCAGGTTTGCCTCCCTCTTCTGTCACTTTTCTTAGCTGAGTGATTTGCATCTTATGAGGCTTTCTGATACTGGTCTTGCTCTGTTATGCAGCTCTACATCCACAGATGAAGTTTTTCATTTTTCAGATCCATTTTCGAAAAGATTGGGGTAGATATTTTTTATTTCATCATCGAAGCGGATTTTTTTAATCAAACAGACTTTGATTCCTAATAGTTGAATCATTCTTTATCTATGATGAAGTTTCTTTTTTCCATTATCAATACAGAATGGTAAAGATGCACAGTATTTTTTTATTTTGATAGTCACTTGGACTACTCCCAGTATCTTGATTGGATTGCCGTTCACATCCCAAGTTTTAAGATTAGTTTTTACTAGAGGTGGTAGAGATTTCCAATTCCATATTAATTTTCTTCAGACCTCATCTTCTGTGTGATACTCCAGCATCACTATTTGTTTGGTTCATATTTTTAGTGGCTGCGTTTTTAATGAAGCTACATATGCGATTATCTGTATCTTTCATGAAGCTTTGATCACATTTCTTGTGTACAGTGGTATGTTCTTTTGGTAAAAAGTGCCTTAGTGTTGCAGGTTCATCATTTCTGGATTTTGCATTTATATTCGCAAGCCATGTGGCCTATCATTTTATAGCAGAAACAGGTTTTCTTTTTGCTGGGTCTTTTTCCTTATTTGAATTAATGGTTTATAAATTGACACTTGAGGGATATCAGATCCTGAAAACTAAATTTCCTAGCTTGTTCAACAAATCCTCATCTAATAGCTCACTATAAGATAAATCATTGTTTGCTAGTACTTGCTGTCTCAATTGGTCATCACCCAATCCACACAATAACTGCTCAAGGAAGGCTTCTTTGAAAAAACTGTCATAAAAATATGGTTTAGCCATATCATGCAAAGCTATGTCATACATAGTTCATAAGTTTTTAAAAAAGAATTATAATTTGTTTGGGAATAAGAAAATAGCATTGAAAACGGTGTTACTTATAATAATTTATTGAATATACTAAGAAAAAGGGAATAGAAATATCATTTCTGTTATAGTATATTATTCCATTTAAATTTAGTGATTGTGATATTTTGACTTTAAATTTTGGTTAGATTTTGTGTTTTGATATTTTATATTGATCTACTTTTATTTTTCATACACACACATATATCATTTTCTAAATCAACTTTCAGTATCAGCATATCCCTTCAAATTCATTGTTTCCAGAATTATTTCTTACCTTAGTAACATCTATTAAAAAATATTTTAGTAGACTGTGATTCACTAATATTCTTCACAACCGAATTCAAAGTTAATTCCTCACTCACAGTACAGTAAATCTTCACAATTTAAATTAGAAGTTATATCCAGACATTTGTCTAGTGTAAATTTCTTAAATTTATATTTTTTATGAATTTTTTATATGGAATTCCAAAATATTAATGTTTCACAATGTCCGTCAGATCAATTGGAAATTAAAAAATTAAATAAAATCATTATATTTTCTATTAATTTCTTATTTTAATTAATATTTGTTTGAACTGCAGATAAGTAGTAGGGTTATATATCAATTTAAGTATAATAACTGGCTTTTTTTTTCTATAGTCATTTATGTTAATCTTAAAAATCTTTTAAATTTAATAATGTATTATTGATATTACTTGTGCTGCCGATGATTCAATTCTACTTAGTTAATCGTTATATTATATAAATAATATAATTGTAGTAGTTGTTGTTTTTATACATATGTTATTTATAATATAGTTGTTGTGTATTCAAAATGCAAGCACTCTGAATACCAACAAATAAAACAACAAATGATAATAAGTGAAAAGTTATTGCTACACACACAACACAATATATACAGTTCACTTTCCACAACGCACTTCACAACTGGTTGCTTTCTAGATGGTTTCCTCCGACCTCGGTTTTCTAAACTCTTTGGTCATGTTCAGCTGCTTCTCGTGAATACGTTGGCTTCACAATAGTGCATTGGGTTGTCACTTAAGCTTCTTTCAACTCTTGTCACTTAAATCTCTCTGCAACCGTTCACTCGGTAAATCCACTGGAAATACAACAATGCACTTTGTTGCTCAAACAATTTATATTCGCCTCAGTTGGCCTCCAGCAATCTACGGTTCATCTTTGATGTTATCAGTCTTGATTTCCTCTTTGCGTTTTTAATTAGTATTGTATCAAGAAATATTTGTAATTAGCAAGTATCTTGGCATTTATCGAACACAATGTTCTTATCGCAAATACATAAATTTAATTACTAATTAAATCCTTATCAGTTAGCAATCTAAAATATATTTCTCTAATATATTTTTCTTACTTTTTCTGGAGTACAGAACTTATACTTAAATTTCCATAAACATGTTGTACACAACACATCAATAGTATTGTATTCATTTTTACATAGTTTTTGTTGTTTTGCATAATAAATTGCTCTATTTAATAAAATTGAATTAATTAGCCATTCTCATATGATATGTTGACTACCATAAAAGTTCATCATTGAATTTGCTACTAAATCTTGGGTATGTTTTTTTAACAATTTTGAAATTCTTAAAAAAAAAATTGATAGAATCAAAGTCTATTCAAAATGATAAATGAAACTGCAATTACTAATATTAAGGACATTAATACCTTTTTTAAATCAATATAATTTTGGTTACTGACTAAACTTTCCTGAATAAATTATAGAGTCAGCTAAATTTAGTATGATTAACATTACACTATAAGTGCATAGCCAGTGTTCATAAGTAATATTATGCCGATCAAAAAAAAACTTTAAAAAAACAACAACTAATACATCTGTTTTCATCTAATAAAAACATTTGTTAAATTTCCATGATTATGTTTTTGTCAATATATATTGTTAGGGAGAAAAAGTGTATCTATGCCTGATGATTTATACTTAGAAAGAATATGTCAGTCATTCATTTGAATGATTAATATTTATAATTTTACAAATTCCAAATTAAAATGTTGCATACCACAATAAAAAGATTATATTACTCAGACTAGAAAAGTATATTTGATTTCAATCATTCTTTGGACTAATTGCATTAATCACTTCCATTTATTCATATGTCCCATCTTTAAATTCAGGAAGGACACACCGATGTATTTAAAATATTTAAACTTTGATGACTATTAATAAATATCTCTTATTATTTATATTTATTAATTGACAACAAATTTGCTAAATGAAATAATTTAATTATTGCTAATTCATTATAAGTAATAGGTATGAAATTGTAGAATTTATTTTAAATATATTTTCTTAATAAATTTTCTTTCTTTTAAATGATTTGAATATTTTTTCCCATCTGTCCTATATAATTTGAATACATGTAATGAATTTATATTTATACCCATCATTGAATAATACACAATGCTACATAGAAAGAATGAAAAAGTAATATATTATGAAATTGCTAGTTTATCTGTAGACATGTACAGTAATTGCATACAAGTAATTATATATTTTAAAATGGACATTGACAATAATTTTACCTGATATAATTCATTACTAGAATCTGAGTATTTTTTACTTGTGATATTCCATGGCATAGCCGAGAGGTCAGTGCAGCTGCCTTCCAAGCAGATGGTTGTTGCAAGTTTGCCTCCCGGCCGATGCTATGACATATGAAAAAAAAAAATAAAGTGCTTTATAAAGTATTTTCCCAAGGTAAATAATTCAGAATGACTCATTTGTTAGTAACTTTTTTCCCACATAGTTTTTTGCATCTCTTTTTAATTGATACTGGTTGTTTTAATGCAGTAAAAAAATAGGTAGACAGAGATCAGTTTTACTGTTTTATATATTGTAATGATTAATTGTTAAGTGTTGAACTTATTTATATTGATGAATCTCTTTATCTCTATTGTTATCAGAAACTTTCTGTCACTGTTATCTGTGGTAGTCTCTACTAGAATTTATATACTAGTGTCTTCATTTCTTTTTTTTTTTAATATTGTTTTTTGATGGGGGGAGGGGGGTATTAGAGGAGGTAAAAAAAAAATCTCCAATTAAGAACATGTTTTTTCAAATATAATATTTTTTTTACATTTTAATCCTTTTATTGCGGCTTGTTTATTTTTCTTTTATTTGAGAAATAATAACATAATCCTAACAAGAAGTAATGTTTTTTTATTCTTATTTTTTTGCATATATTTTTTTCTCATAACAACATAAGCTTTCAAAGAATTCAGTAAAAAAATTACCTTGGTCATGCTTATTTTAATCAGCTAAACAATTTCATTGTAAAATAACAATTATGTTTATATATTTTTAGTATTACCGAATCATTTTTTATTACATATGAAATTTCTCTATCCATACTGTCACTTGAACATATTGTCTCAGCATATATATATATGCACACACAAACATATATATGAATAGATGAGTGAATAAATATTTTTATTTTGGTGTATT
Source organism: Epiperipatus broadwayi (assembly GCA_028023455.1). NCBI lineage: Eukaryota > Metazoa > Onychophora > Udeonychophora > Euonychophora > Peripatidae > Epiperipatus > Epiperipatus broadwayi. The sequence continues at coordinate 25,764,461 of JAQFVV010000002.1, forward strand.
TTTCAGACTCTTGCCATGCTTTTGAAGAAGAAGAAACATCTTCTCAATAGCCATATACTTCATCTGACGTTTTCTCTTGTGGGAACAATTGATAGTGCTCGTGAGAGCACTGTTATTCCCGATCCAAATGCATTTTCTGATTTATTATGTGATTTAGAGGTAAATATATGCAGTATTATTGCCTTCAGTGACAATATTGAATGCAAGGAATGTTATTGATACTCTATTCTTTCCTCTTTTTTATAGGTTTGGCACGATGCTCCTGGTGATCTTCAAAGATCACTCTATGAACACTTTTATGAATTAGTTACTGAATCAAGGTAATGCAGTTATTTATTATTACTATTAAAATTCTTTTATTTTCCTATTCGGAGGTAATTTTTATACTGTTAGTAATATTTTCTCTTCATGATCAATAAACTTAAATTACTATATTGAAATATACTCCTTCTAAATTTTGAATTTAAACAAATATTTTTGAACATCTAAGTACAAAGATTGTAAATTGGAATTATATTCATTGATCGATTATAAATTTCCATTCCTTTTGAGATGTTATACAATATAGGTTAATATAAACACATAGTCAGTATTAGCCAGTTAGATATACTAAATCATAATAAAGCCCGTGGCAAGCTGTTTCAATCATCAGTGTTAGTTATTAATCTTCAGAGACTGAATTGTTCAGTCTTGGACATCCCTCATTGTTGATTTTCTGATGATCTTAAAATTTTTCTACCATTTAATTTTTCCATTTTGATCTGGCTCTTTGTTTTCTGATGTATCTATCTGATCTATGGAAAAATATTAATAACTGAATCTGATTAGAAAATCTAATTGAATTAATACTGTATTTTAAAAACAACTTAAATAATTTGATTTAGAAATGCATATACACTTTTATCCCATTTAGCATTTGGCATTCACAATAGCGATCTTCATCAACGATCGTAAAAAAAAAAAAAAAAAATTTTGCCAGCTATTTTGTATCACAAATGGACATTATAGAATAGTTATTAAAGTTATCTCATCCAAAAGCAAAATAATAACTTTCCCGCTGAACACAACATTATATATAGTGCTGCATTCAATATTTTGATTATAAACTTAAAATATGATTAATGGATGCACAGTATTTTATTTAATTTTAATCCAGTATTTTTAAGAGACAATTAGTACTTCATTAATAACATATCCAAAGTAAATATTTTCATTGTTAATGATTACAAAAGCAAAACAATAAAAAAGATTTATTCACACTGAACTGTAAAAGTAGCAAATTACATATATTAGCTAAAATATTCTGTTAATTAATTTTGAATTAAAATTTTTCTGTCATATTGAAACTGCTAAAATATTTTCAGTGAAAAAAGGAAGGAGCAAAGAGGATAAAACGGTTTCATATTTATACAGTTAATATCAAAAAACTAAATGTAATTTAAAAATAAGACTCTTTTCCTTGATTTTAAATCATCTTGTAATTCTTTTCAGATATTCAAAGCAATGGAGACATTACCTCATGTGTAAAAAAAAAAAATGCAGTCCTGAGAAAAAAATATAAATTTCATTTGGCATAAAACTAAAAATAATTTTTGGTCATATGTATTATCAATATTAAATTTTAAATTGTGTACAGTATAAACATTAGATAAGATTTCAGATAATCAATTTTGGATTAAAATCTCTACGAATGCTAATTTCGATCAAATTGAAATTGGTATTTATTGTATTTGAATTGCATTTTTGGAAAAAAATGTGAGGATGATTTTATGCAATTAATAATAAATTGTGTATGCTGAAAATACAATACAAATATTAAATAAAATTAATGCCTTTTATTTTTACTTAAATAACCTGTAACTCTGCTATCAAAACATATTGCGCTATTTGACAAATTGCTAAGTCATTGCAAAAACATGGCTACAGCACTTGATAAAATAGTGACATGTCATACCCCCAAAAACCACTACAGTTATTGTATTTGGTTATTTCGATCAGTACAGTACACATTGTAACAAAAGCCGTAAATATTGATTACAATATGCAAACTCAGATTGCATTCAATTTTTTTTCAATACTGCAATTTTTTTTTTAAAGTTGACTGTGATTAAGTTTTTGTAATGTATCGTATGGTTTATTTGGCTCTTGTTACACTAATGATAAATAAGAAGTCTTTATAGTTAATAAAATGATTTGTTATTAAACATTGTTTTTTAATTTTAATAATTTCACGTAAGCAATATAGTATAATACTGTAATACAAATTTTAAAAAAATGGAACTTCAACATGGATTTTTTTTTTTCAGCATAATGTTGTGTGGAAGAACTCAAAAAAATTGTTAAATGCTAGTTTAGTTTAACTTAATCGGTCTATTTTGCTGTACTTTTTCGACAGTGAAAACACGCATTTTTTTTTCTAGAGATATTAAACATTTTTTTTAGAGAGTCTGTTTATTAAATATGACCATGAAAAAAATTAAGAAAATCTCTGAGCTTGGAAACCAAACTAGATAATGATGATTGGTGAGTGAATGGATCATAGGAAGTAACAACTTTAAGCTATGTGTTTTTTTCTCTTTTTACATAGATTTAAGTTGCATTATCATACGTACATAAATACATATTTTTAGTGAATACATGCATAATTCACACAGCACAGTTTATACAAGCTTAAAACATACATTAAGGGGTTTTAAAATTTTTATATATACTTGATAAGTTATTTTTTTTAACATAATATTCTCAATTTATAATGTAATTTTTTAGCTGGATAAACTGGCCAATTTTTTCCCTATGGACAACTATTATAAATGCTTATTCTGCATATGACATTCTTGTTTAACAATGAGTTTGGGGGACCAATTGTTTTGCTAAGTAGGATAAAGATATACACTTGAAATAAAAACATATTGCAAGCAACACTATTTAAACAAATTTCTTCTTGTTTTCTGATATACCTCAAGAAAATCACACCCACTTTAAATAACAAAACAGATTACAAATAATATAATTTAAATAAATTCCTCTTCAATTATACATGTATTTCAGTTGTAACATTATATATATATAACGGTCCGAAAAAGAAGTGATCAAGTTAGCCTTACCATATCTGCACTACAAGGGCGCCATCTAGGCATTTGAACCTAGAAAATTTATATAGTAGGCAGATACGTAAGTTAAGATCTTATTTTACATATATTTTATTCCGACCATTAGCCCAATGTCACTAGCTCAGGGAGACACAGAGATTTATAAGATATAAATTCTTATCTAATAATATTTCACTTAAAAAATAAATAGAAGAAGCCACTGCCAGTAATTAACACACACAAACATTTATTTACGCACATATATATAAAATTTAGCATTATTATTTTAGTATGTTTACTTTAGCATTTGACTACATTTTTTTTTAACTTTTATTTTGAAGTTCGCACAGATGAATTTTATAGTTTACTTAAGTGTCGAGTATGAATAAACTACATAGATTGCATTTGAAAAGAAAATATTTTATCCCTGATTTAACCTTAGGCCAAAAGTTCGCACTCAAAACCAACGCCAATCTATCTGATATATCGATGTATTCAATGTAGTATGAGTACGACAGCACTAAATTACATACTGTTAGGAATGTACATCTGAACAGCATGGTTAATAGATGACATTGACTCTCAACCAAATAGGAATGCTACATCTATCGACAAAAAGAACAATAAAAAAAAACTCCATAGGAAGGGACTGCGTTTTCCGTCTTACTATCCCTTCCATAGGCAAAAAAGGGGAGGTGCAGCATATAAATCGATCCTGCCCATAGCGAATCTCATACTACATCTACTAATTACACCAATATATCCAATTCATTGACCCAATTTAACTACGAAACAAATAACCTAAGATTTACCCTCCCTTAAACTAACATAACATTATGAATCTATGCAGTCATTCACGCCCGACTTAAATTTATCATTTATTACAAGTTGTTTAACAAAAAAAAAAAAAAATCATAATTAAACTTAAAAGAACAAAAAAAAAATTAAATGGAAATGATTAAAAAAAAAAAAAAAATACATCAAATAACATTATTAATATTAATTTACGTTGGTCAGATAGGATTCTATTTGTATTATTTACTGGAAGGTTTAGAATTTAGAGTTCTTATTGTTTTCAAATTAATATTCATTAGAGTTCATAAAGTTCTTACGGTTTTAGAAATGTTCATTAGTTATATAGTTCTTACTGATTTAGAAAAGTTCATCCTTTACAGTTGCTTGCCATTTGGAATCTAGCGTTAAATCCCCCAATGATCCTGTGGTCCTCAATATAGAAAAAACGATGTTTCATTTCTTTTTTCTTTTTTATAACAACTGAAGGAATTGAAGGTGCGTCTTTCAATCCCTTCACCTCCAACTCTCCGACTTAACACATCTCCGCCTTCTCTTAAATTTTCTTCACTCACTAAAAATTTATTTCCAAACCTTTTCTTTTATATGTAACTTTCGGATCCAATGGACATTACATCATCGATGATGATGATCCTTCCGTTGAGGTCCGATTCCCCGATGGATTTCTTTCATTGGTCATTCTATTCCTATTGTTTTTCCTCTCCTATCTGACCTTTGCTTATGCATTTTGAAATGCCCAAGGGCTAGTTTACTTTTACTAATTGTTTTCATCTCTGCGATTTTATATATATATGAGTTTAAGATAGAATTAATTTTCAATTTTTATGTCTTAAAAAAAAAAAGAAGTTTTTAAATGCGAACTTTTCAATGTCTCAATTTTTAAAAAATAATGTAACGGGGTATGTGCCTGTTACATATATTAACAGTTGATAAAGTTTGTCAGTGAAACAATTGAAAGTACTTCTGGTAAAGAATATATTATTTAATTTTGAATACTGTGTTAAATATATTTGTTTGAATTATTATTATATGATTTAAAAATACAGACATTCCAATGGTTGTAGTTATTTATATATATATAAAATAAATAAAATGTCCGTTAATTAAAATCAAAATTGTAATTATAATTGAAATAATAAATTTAACAGGTTACAAACTATTACAAACAATCCTTAAATCCGAAGTACTTTCGGTTAATTTCTTAAACCTGCCTCAACTGCCATTAAATTCAAAAATAAAAGCAGAAGCAAACGTCATCAATTCAAACTCCACGAAGCTGCTAACATTAAAATATGAGTTTCATAGAGTTTGAATTGATGACGTTTGCTTCCGCTTTTGTTTTTGAATTTAATGGCAGTTGAGGCAGGTTTAAGAAATTAACCGAAGGTACTTCTGCGGATTTAAGGATTGTTTGTAATAGTTTGTAAACCGTTAAATTTATAATTTCAATTATAATTACAATATATATATATTTGTTATTCTGGTTAAATTGAAAATATTTAAGAGAATGGATTTTTTTTTTTACAAAATTAAAATAGCATTTTTTGTTGTTTGTGTTGAATATTGTGAAGAAAAAAGAAGAAAAAAAATGGAAAAAGTAAAGTAATTTCAACAATCAGAAAAGATTTAAAGCCTTATTCACGTGATAAGCAAGTGAATTTCAGTAATTTTTTTGTCTGATTCACCCAAATAAATCTTATTAATCATTATTGTGTGATTATGAATTTCTAACAAGAATTTTCAATATTGTGGGAAACAAATGCCTGCTTTTGAATATTATAAGAATTAGCTGATTTTTATGAAAATATGCAACATAATTCTATAAATATTTTTAATCCTCAAAGAAAATTAAAAAAATGTCTTTTAGTTTTGTCATAACTTGTCGTTTAATTCTCTATTCTCTATTTATTTATTCCCCATTTTCATGTTTAGTGAAAGATTCCCTTTGTAATCCAAATTTTTTTATAATATTTTGAAAAATAAAATTTAAAAAAATTTACTATATACCTATTTTAAATGAAAGCAAACAAAAAATTGCTATAAATGCGCATGTAATCACAGAATTTTTTTTTTTTCATGTGTCATAGCATCAGCCGGGAAGCGAACCCGTTAACCCGGGACAACTGCTTGTAAAGCAGCTGTCACTGAATTTAATTAGAGTTTACAGATGATTACAAAAAAATTAATTATTAGATTAATAAATATGAAATCATTTAAGTATTTACAGGTAGAACTTGAATTGTAAAAGAAAATTGAATAAATATGAGATTAAATTATTATAAGAATATTCAAGTAGCAATTTTCTATTGGAAATCAAATGCGATTCAAATAGAAAACTAGTGAGTTTTCATTTTTAGTTTACTCATAAACAAGAATTTTCTGAGTTTAACAATTGATTGACAGATCCGAGAAAATCTAGAAAAAAAATCAGTGTTGTTTTTATTTTATTTAAATTGTCTACAAAAAAATTTGATTTGATATAAATTGTGAATAATTAATTGATAATAATATTTTATACAGAAATAAATCAATGATTTCAACCATTAATTTTTGAAAATTATTTGTTATACATCATCTTTTTCTTTTTTTTTCTACTTTCAAATATATATGTATATTTAAAAATAGGTTTTAATAGTCATCCCATCCAGACGTAAATTAATTGCCATTCAGTTATAATCATGTGTTTAATTTTTTATTTTATTATATTTTCTTAATGATATATTGATCATAAATCAATCATTAAGAATTCAGAAAAATGTTGAGTTTTTTTTTTTACTGTATTATCTGTCATTAATATAAACTGTTATAATAATGTAAAAGATACTAAAACAGAGTTTAAACATAAAATTTAGTAATATTTATTGAATTAAATATAATTTGAATGCTTTCATGTTACAGACTAACCAAATGATACTAAATTTTATGTCTAAATTCTGTTTTAGTATTTTTTTACATTATAATAGTTAGAATGTCATGAAATCACATTGTCTATAAATATACAGATATTTTTGTGTTTATTGTATAAGTTTTTTATTATTCTGTTATTGCTTCTATTACTGATAGACATTTTTGTTCATATTCTTTGATAAATAAGCATTGGGAAAGAGTGTATTATAAAGAACTGTATAGAGAGAAAAAAAAGAGAGAAGTTGATAAATGATCTTAAGGAATTAGAAGTTGAAGTGCAGTTTTGGGGAATTTAGAGAATTATGGAGGAAAATGGTTTGTGAAAATGTATAGATCTATTTGATGACAAATAATAATTTATAATAATATTTATTGACATTACTATTATTGATGTTATAATTTAATTATTTAAATTGAAGTTAGTAATTTGTATAATATAAAATATAATAAAATAGACTTTTTTTTTTTTTAATATAGTGAACAGAAAAATAATGTGAAATTGATGCGAGACTTAGGACTTGTGAGTCGATTGCTACATCTTTTAAAAGATCCTAATTTAAGTTGTACCACTATCCAGGTTGTTATGAATCTTTTGACTACTTTACTCCGAAATACTCCTAGTCCTTATGATTTACTCAGGTAAGAATTAAGTTTTAGTTTTTATTTTTATCCCCATCATTTACTTTTAGTGGTGAAATTAAATAAAATTTGGACACTGAGGAATTAAAAGTTATTATAGATTCTATTATTTATTTATTTTTCTAAGTCATCACAGAAAGTGCATATAAGTAATGATCATACAAATATTCATTTTATGATTCTATCTGATGCAAGATCTGGGAAAATACCACAATAAAATGCAATTAATTGTTGCTTAAACTAATCGAAATATTTTAAATGCATCTCAGAATATTCATATGCAGGCGTCTTTAATTGTTCCATGAAATAGAGATTCATTAGAATGTGATGTTTATTAACATAATATTAAACAAATAGAATTACTTTTAATGATATAGATTCACTTATTTTGTATTTAACTAAAAGAAACTTCCTTGTAATTTAATAAACTGTCAAATCATATTTACAGCTATATGCTTCTATAGTTGGGAGTTATAAGAACTTCATTTTATCGATAATTTTATTATGTTTCTACTGTAAATTGTGTGCTCTATTAATATGAATTCAAAAATTTAATTCTGTTTAAAGTGTTTGATATATAAAAATTTTATAACAATAATATTTAATATGTAAATCCCTTGACTTATATTTAAAGTCACTTTTGAACTCTCTATTATTTAAATTGGTTTTTTTTTTTTTTAAAAAAAAAAAGTTCCTTGGATCCATCTTTCAAGTGACTGCTGTTTATTTTGTAGTTAGTAATCACTAGGTCCTTTCATTTCAAATTATAGTCTTAATATATTGACTGCTATTGACCTACATTTGATAAATGTTTAAGATTCCAATATTTATAAATTTAACTAAAGGAAACAGTCTTTAATTTCTTGCCTTTGTGTTGCGCAAGCAAGTTGGAGAGAGAACCTGTTACCCTTTCATTGAGATACACTTTGTATATACATAATTTTTACTACAAATAAATGTTTAAACAATGAAAATAATTTTAAGAGTTTAAAATGGCAATGTTTGAGAGAAATAGGTAAGAAATAAATTATTTTTAGTCAACTTTACTTTGGATTCTTATAGTTATAATCTTCCCACTTCTTTCATTTCTTGCTCTTTTTTGCTGTTCTTTTTCCAATATAATTCTCAGTTTTAATTTAATAGAATTCAACATATTGATTTGAAAAATCCAATTTTTATATCTTATATATATATGAAATAATCATTTATATCAATCTATTATTCTTGCTTCTCTTCTATAAAAAAAATTAATGGAAAAAATTTTTAATTTTCAAATTTTCTCCTATCTTGAGTAATGTTATCTTTTAAAATTGAGATAATTTACAGGATGGTTATCATAATAATGATTATTAATGAACTTTTGACTTACATAAGTGGCTTATTGTGTTTTCTGTTGAGAAACTTGAATGTTTTCAAAGCTTTTGATTGACTTTGTTGTAAAATGCTTCTTAGTAAGATTTCTTTTATGTTCTTCCATTTGAACTCATTAATTGAATATTTATTTTATGTGTTGAATTTAAAGCAAAGTTTGGCAGTAGAATAGGTGAAGATTAATCTAATATGTATATTTTTTGAAAATCGCTTCTGAAAGTTTTTTTTCTATCTTTAATTTTTTTATGTAAATAATCTGTCTATTAGACCTAATTTAAACACTGCTTTGCCATCTACATTACAATTTATCTTTTATTTTAGTTAATTTTTTTAATAAATAAATCTCATTTCATTTCTATAAAGTTTAAACTATTTCCCATCTACTTTCTGATCTTGAACTTCTCTTAAAATCCTTCAAATTGATCTGTATCTTATGTTAATTTTTTTAAGAAATCTTTTTTCTTTTGTCAGTATCATATTTTCTTTATTGCCAAAAATCACTTTTCTTGTTCATTTCCTTGAATTTTATTGTTATATTTGAAGAGATTACCTTGTTTTTTTTTCTTTCATTTAAAAGATTTTATCCATAAGCAGATTTTTTTTTTTTTTAATATATTTTTTTGTTCATCCTATATCTTTGTTATGTCACTGATCTTTGTTTTTTCTACAGATATTGGTTTTTTGAACTTAATTCATAAATTTCTCCAATGTCTAGAATTGGTCTTACTTAACTTGCCTTTTTTTTTTATTTATTAAAAAAACCTATACTTTTTATCTCCCCATTTTGGTCTAGCAATATTTTTTCTTCATATTATATTAACTTTTTAAAAAATAACATTTTTATTTTCTAATTAGTATAAAGAGAACCTAATTTGTTCAGAGGGATATTTCAGATAATAAAAAAATAAAGCTTTAAGCTGAATGGACATAATTTTCATAGTTGTCAATATGTTATATTTATAGTCAGCCAGAATTGACATTGACTTGATGCTGCCTAATATATTTTTGATGAGTCACTAATAGTTATAATTATGGGTTGTTGTTTTTATTTTTTTCTGGTGATGTGTTAATGTTGTTATTGTTAATTACTCTCAGAGTCACTCTAGATGATCAGGTAAATGATATTTTTATAAAATTACTATTAATTGATTTTTTTAAAACTAGCAAAGGAATATTTATTTCTGATGTATATAGAATCAATTTATTTTACTGTGATTGTCCTTTTGATTTTTTGACGTCAACTTGGTTGCACATTATATATTTTTCTAATACATCAAATAATCTTGCAGTATGACTAAAATATGGGAACTATTTACACTTTAATTAAAATTCTCATGTCTTAGATAATTTTTATCACTTGTTAATTTTTCTTACTGTCCATGAGACATTACTGTTCCAAAAACGTTTTTGGCAAACACCACAGTTCCAAAAATATCATTGTTTTTCTTAATCATCTTCCATATCCTAACTTTCACTTTCATAATGGCATACAGAAAGTATAATTCTCATCTTTATATATTTTCCTATAATTAAATATTTAAAAAAAAAAATCCATTGTCAATCTTTAACATATCATTTTTTTTATTCTATCTTTTTTTTTTTGGTATTGTTATTCAAACATTAAAAAAGCAAAATTGTCAGTGACTTTATGTCTCTATTATTAGTTTTAATGATATTTTGTTTCTTTCATTATTGTCTAGATTTTCTTCATTTGTATTTAGTTATAATCACATCTTTTCATTCCCTTTGTTCTTTAATTTTTCCTAATGTGTTTTCAGGTTTTCATTTGTAGTTACAGATAAGGTGGCATCAGCATATCTAAAGTAGCTGCTTGTTTTACTATACATTCTGAATTCATTTTTCTAATATAATCTGGTTTTTCTCAATACATATTCAGTATACAAATAAAATAGATAAGACAACACAATATACAACACATTTTTTTCAATTATCTAGGATATAACAACAACAATGACTTGTTTTGTAATCATTCTAAAACTAGTTTGTATATCTAACAGATCTCTTTCACTGTAAAGCTTTAATCTAACTAAATGATTTAGTATATTTCTATTTACTTATATAGGAAATATTATGTTATATTGCACATTGATGATTTTTTTTTTTTTTTGTGGTATAGGAATGTGAATTTTTTTCCAATTTTTATACATTGAATGGTTTTCCATATTATTAGCCTCATTTTTATTGATTCTCAGTTATTGGTATAATTTCTGATGCCTTGTCATATTTCTGTGGACTGAGGCCATAACTTTTGGCACTGATGTCAAGACTAATGATCTGGCTTTTTTTTATTTTTATTATCTATATATGTAACCTTATATAAAGAACTCTGGGCAATACTTTTGTGACATAACTATTCTGCACTTTGTTTCTTGTCTCTTTATTTGCTCTCTGATACCATTGTTATAATTCACTCTTTAACATTTTTCAGCAAATTTACTCCAGGTTGAAACTTTCTATATTTTTTATTTTGCAAATCCCTGAAAGTTTTCTTTTATTTTTCCCATCCTTATTTCCATTTTTTTATCTATGCAAACAGGATTATATAATTCAATATTATTTTTTTGGTTGCTCTTTAGAAATTTTTATTCAATTCTCACAAAAGATCTTTTCATTTTTAATATTTTATTCATTGTGATCTGTTTAGTAGTTTCAGTTTAGTTCAATTTTTTTTAAATTCTAATTATATCTATCTCATTTATCTATAGATCATATAGTTCTTTATCATTTATGACTAAACCTTAAATCAGTTTTTTTTGTGTAGGAGCAATAGATGATTTCTTTGGATGATATCTAGGATGGCGGACAAGCATAGATTTACTCGGAATTTAAATATGAGTAAATTTTATTCTATAGTCCTCTTTTTTGGCCATGATTTTGTTATTAAAACTGAATATTTCAATTGTTAAGAATATTTTGTATATTTCAGTCATTGTCCAACAATAGGTCTTTTTAAACCACTAAACATCACATGATTGTGTAAGCATATGGAAAGGTAAGCATGTGATGTTTAGCTGTTGAATACCAATCGTGCTCAATAGGTTGATGGTGACTATGGTTATTAAAGAATCAAAGACACCAAATTGTATAGCTGCTAAACTGGGATCAGATCTATATGACTGTACAAGGGAATGAGGTTGGATTGAAAACATTATTCTGTTTTCATTTTAGACTTATAGCTTTATAGTTAACTGTCTGACAGTGCAACTATTTTAAACTGTGTGTAAATAAAGTTTTAATTAAATCATGCACATTGCACCAATAGTTCTGTTTTTTCCCCCCAGAGTGATTACTCTAGATAAAACATTGCTGTGTCTTATGACCAGCAAGTAAATAAATGGACAAAGGCAGAATTGAGATGGTAAGATTATGCTTTAATACGAATAATTTTAACTATATACATCGCCTATTATAAGGCGTAATAAAATAATAAACAGTTGTGGTGACCTGCATAAAATACCCTAGTCCTGCTTTGGACTTACAGAGGCAGGAGTCTCTGACTCGTAATTAAAACTCAGAACAATTAGATCAGGTTATGGGGGTTTATATACCCCTCAGGACTTCTGGAGTCTTTTACATTCCTAACCATATATGGTGTTTTCACTTACGTTTTCACATACACACAGTATTTTTACATTTCTCACCATATATGGTATTTTACATAGTTTTCTGATCCTATAAGGTCAGCTGGGCTTTCTATTATTATACAACTTTCTATGATTTAATAACATTGCAATTTTACACAATCATTATTCTTAATTACTATACAGTTATTTTACATATTTATTATACATTACAGTTATTACTTTTATTCTACGTTTATACAATTATTATTATTGTTTTACATATTCGTTATATTTATACAATTATTATTATTTACATATTCATTATACATTGTGTTTATACCTTGACCTTGAATACTGCAAACATATTATAAAAAGAACTTTTAAAATAAATTATGTAAATTAGCTTGACTAATAAAAAGTGTCCGTAGCATTCAGCTGTTGAAAGCAGTTTGTCACATTCAATAGGAGAAAACGTCTGCCAAAAATTAATAAAACAATGCATTTCTTGACAGGGAGAAAAGATAATACTGAACGCAGTTAGATTTTAGTAAATTACTTACTATTAAAGTTTATATGGAAAGAAGTTCGCATAGACTTTATTTAAATCAGTAAACAAACCATTTGGAAATAAATGAACTATATAATTATCAGCTGTGTGTGAAATAAGATATTTTCACACATTAAATATATTCCATAGCAATTCTCAAAAGCAAATGGGATAAATTATTGTCAGTAATATAATTTTATTGTACTTGTTATATTGTTAAATTAATGCCTCAGCAAACAGAAATAATCTTTTCTAATATATGTATTCAAGTTGTATGTGTATTATTCATTTTTGTTTACACGACTGAGATTGTCTCCCCGTGGACATGGCAGATGGTGCAGGAAGAAGAAGAATTGTACATTTGTGTGAAAAAAGGGAAGAGGAGAAATGGCAGTTCCCACTCATAACTTGTGGAAATTTGATGTCAGTGATTTCTCAGTGTGGAATGTATATGTGGAACATATAGATTGTAATATGAGGAGCAGTGAAATTGAAGATGATAAGCTTAAAGTTTCAGTACTGTTATTTTTGCTGATAGCTATGTTCTAAAAGTTGCTATGCAATTTTGTGATCCCTAGATTCCAGAAGATGTACCATACAGTGAATTAATAGAAAATCTTACTACACATTTTCAGCCAGCAGAAAGGAAGAGAATAGCTCATTTGCATTTTCGAATGGGAAAACAACTGCCTAGAGATGGTTATCAAGATTACAATCTGGCATTGTGTACGTTGGCCAGACATTGTGAATTTATGACGTGTTTAAAAGACATACTCTTGGATCAACTTCTATATTGTAACGATCCGGAGAAATTGGAGACTTAACATATCTGCACTACGGGCGCCATCTAGGCCTTTAAACCTAGAAAAATTTATAGAGTAGGCAGATATGTAAGTCAAAAAAAAAAAAAAAAATTTTTTTTTTTTTTTTTGCATCCGGTTGTTAGCCCATGTCACTAGCTCAGTGGAATAGCAGACATTTAAAAATATAATATAAGAATATATATATATAAGAGGAATAAAATAAGCCACTGCCAGTAATTAACATACAAACATTTATTTATGCACATATATATAAGATTTAAAATTATTTTAGTATTAGTTTTACATTTTAACATTTAACATTATTTTTAACTTTACCTTAGATTTTAATTTACATTTTAATTTCTATTATATTATAAGTTTACATTTTAATTAAGTTCGCACAGATGGGATTATAAAAGCTTGTTTTAATATGTTGCTATAGATCGGTTACATAGATTTCAACGGTCAAAAACATTTCAAAATAAACATAAATGATCAAAATACAAAATTATTGATTACTGACAATTGCATAGGGAAATATAAGAAACCCTCTAGTATTCAGCATAAATACATTTTAGATACTCACGGTAAGGTATCATTATTTATCGAATGTCTATATATTTTGATCAAATATGAAAACCCAAAACATACCTAACCAATAACCAATCCATGCAAACGTCTATAAACAACTTAAATTTAATGCATTTTTGTTTAATGTCGAGTATGAATAGACTACATAGATTTGCATTTGAAAATAAACATTCTATCCTTATTTAACCTTAGGCTAAAATCCGCAGTCAAACTGGCATCAATTCATCAGATATATCGATGTATTCAATGTAATATGGAATACGGCAGCACCAAAAAGATTAAGAGAAGACATTGACTCTCATCAGATAGGAATATTACATCTATCTAACGAGAAGAACAATAAAAAAAAAACTCCATAGAAAAGAACTGCGTTCTTCGTCTTATAATTCCTTCCATAGGCAAACGGGTGAGTGCGGCGTATATATAAACGATTCTGCCAGTAGCGAATCTCCGACTACATCTACTAACTACATCAATATATTCAATCCATTGACCCAATTTAACAACGACACAAATAACCTAAGATTACCCTCCCCTAATATAACTTTACAAATCTATACAGCCATTCACGCCCAACTTAAGTTTAACATTTATATAATTAATTTAATGAAAAACAAAAATCATGATAAAACTTAAAGAACAAAAAATAAATAATATAAATGGAAATGATTTTAAATATATATATAAAAAAAGGAAATACATCAAATAACATTATTAATAAATTAAGTTGGTCAGATAGGATAATATTGCAATCATTTAAATATGGAAAGTTTTAATTTAATGTTCATTATTTATAAAGTTCTTATGGTTTAAAACAGTTCATCTTTATCCGTTGCTTGCCATGAACGTGAATTCCCACGCCGTCCTAAGATTGGTATTTTGTTGGCCGATTTATTTATCCATCCGGAGGTTTTTGCTTTAACTGGTCCTCAATGTAGAAAAACGATAGTTCGTTTCTCTTTCTTTCTTAGCAAAACTGAAGGGATTGAATCGTGCGTCTCTTCAATCCCTTCTCCCGCACCTCCGCACTAACACCTATCTGTCACATCGTAATAATCATAATCACTAACTAATAATTACCAAACTTGTCCTTTTATATTACTTTGAAAGATTGACTTAACATTATGTCATCGATGTGATGATCCTTTTCGTTGAGGTCCGATTTCCCAATGGATTTATTTCATTTGCTAAAAGTTTCTATTGTTTTCCTATCTGACCGATGTTTTTACATTTAAATGCCCAAGGCTGGCTTACATTTGACTAATTAAATTTATCATTTCCATTTCTGATTAATTAACCTGTTTTCCAAATCAAAGATATATTTAAAGATAAATTTAAAGATATAATTTTATCTCCAAATCTTTTTAAAATTTAGTTTTAAAATACTTTTTCTTTAATAAAGTTTTATTTTAATAATTTTTCATTATCTGTGCGATTTAATATATACGAGTTTAAGATGATATTTAATTTCAATTTTTAATTCTTAAAGAAAATTTTTAAATGCAAACTTTTTAATTTACTTTCATGTTTAATAAACAAAAACAACAACAATGTAACGAACGTCTGTGCTCGTTACAATATGGAATGTTGAACCATAATCTTAGGAAAACTCTACTAAATAAAGTGGATATATGAGTACCACAAAATGTATAGCATGAACTAACAATAGATAATGTGTCCGAATATCAAATAATAGCAAATGAATTAAAAAATACCACAAGCATATACAGAGCTAATATGGATAAATCACTTAAAAAATTCATGTGCTATTGCTGCTGAATTGTAGGGCACATAAAAAGAGTGTGCAAATTCAAATTGGAAAAATGCTGCATTTGTATCATTAAAGGACACTTAGCTCACATTTGCAGAAAAAATGAAAGACAGGCCAAATCCGGACTTTAAATCGGTGGAAGCAGAACTTGTATTAGAGATAAAGTCATTAAACGTCTCAAACAATGGCTGAATTTCTTTATATGTAACCATTTGTGAAATTAAAGTCAATATGGAGGTTGACAGTGGTGCTGGATTACCGATTCTATCTCTGAAGGAGTGGAATAAAATAATGTTAAATCCAAGCAGATAGTAAAATTGGATAAGACAAATAAATATAGTGGTCATAAATGTAAACAGAAACAGAATACAAATATGTGGAAAAGTTTCTTTTCCATTGAAAGTAAATCAAAAATTAAAAGTTTTATCATTGTTTATTGTAAAGAGAGACATTAGTCCACCGCTCAGCCGAAACTGGTTCTATCTGTTAGAAATCTGTCTTAAACTATTATGAAGATTAAACTAGAAACAGAAATTCGAACAAAGTTTCACTGTTTAATTAAACAGGAAATAGCTAAATTAAGAACGAGGCCAGTAAACATGGAATTAACTAAAGGTGTGCAACCAACAATGTGTAAACCATGGAAAGTTTCATATTCTCTGAAGTCAAAGATTGAAGAGACAGTTGGAGACATAGTAAAAGAAGGTGTGCTTTCACCTGGAAGACTCATCATGGGTTACTCCTGTGTTTGTGATTGTTAAACCGGATGGGACTACTCATCTCTGTGGAGATTATCAAGTTACTGTAAATAAATATATAAGTAAGGCTGCTTATTCTGTGCCAAGTGTATACAAAGTGTTAGCATCTTTACAGAAAACCGTATTCTTTGTAGATAAATTTAAAGTCCACATTTCACCAGATACCAATCACAGAAAAAAAACCCATAGAATCGTTGACATTATGTATCCCCATCTGTCTATTTACATGCAATAAATTGTCTTACCGGATAACAGTGGCCCCAAACATCTTTCAAGTGAAGATGAACATGTTATTGAAAAACATAGGCAGAGTTATTCCCTACTTAGATGATATACTTATTACTGCCCAATCAGAAAAAGAGCTGTAAAAATGAACAATGGAAATGTGTTCAAAGCTAAATAAAGTGGGAGCTAGATGAAATGCTACCAAGTTCATTGGAAAAACTTCAGAAATAAAATTTTTTAGGACATGTGATAAATAAGGATGGAAAGTACCCCAACCCTGAGAAAGTAGGAGCTGTAAAAGAAGTTGCCACTCCTAAGCATGTAAAAAAATTTCAGGCTTAAAACAGCAATCCAATTGGAGCTATCATCTCACATCGGTATGGTGAAGGTGAACATCTGATCACTTATGCCTCTAGAACATTATCATCAGCTGAAAAAAATTTAGTCAATTAGATAAGGAAGCTCTGGTTATAATATTTGTCATAAAGAAATTTCATTAATACATATATGGATGTAGTTTTATAGTATGTACAGATCATCGTCCTTTATTTGGAATTTTTGGAAATGATAAAAATTGCTTGAATGTGCAAGATTTTTAAGATGGATAAATATATTAACTGCCTATGACTATGAATTAGTTTACAAGGTGGAAAAAGAGTCACTGAATGGACAAATAGAGACTGTGGGTATAGTAAGCTAAAGAACTGGATCCAACAAGGATGGCCAAAAACTTGTCCGAGTTTCATTGCTATAGTGATTTGGAATGCTTGTCAGAATTTGCCAATCTGTAATGGTTGTATCCTGATGATTGATTGAGTACTCATGCCAGTGGAAGGACAGAAACAAGTGCTAAAGTTGTTCCATAAAGGACATCCGGGAGTTGTGCAGATGAAGGTGCTTGCATGTTCGTACATGTGATGGCCTAAAATAAATAGAAAAATTAAACAAACGGTAAAAACCTGCCATGATTGCCAGTCTGTGGCTGATTTACTGAAGAAAGTTTATAAACTATGGATAGAGATCAAAAAACCATGGGAGCATATCCATACAGATTATGCAGAACCTTTGAATGGACATTTAATATTAATAGTTGTAGTTTCATTCAGCAGATGGGCCGAATATAAGCTCGCAAAAACTACGTGTACACTGATGGATATCCTGAGATCCTGGTATCCAATAATAGAACAGGATATACTTCTGCAGTTTTTAAAAACTACTTAACAGATAAAGGCATTCTTCATGTTCTTATTTCAGCGTAACACTTTACCTTTAATGGGCTTGCGGAAAAGACAGTCCAAAGTTCGAAATCAGCCTTGAGTAAAGTAAAAGTTACAAATATGAAAGAAGCACTGATAGAAATCATGTTCTATAAGCATTTTAGCCCTAGTGTAACAAATCATAAAACCTCTGGAGAGTTACTGTTTGGTAGAAAATGTTATACTTATTTATCTAAACTTTTACCTATGAAAAAGAAAGCAGAAAACAATATTTCTAGCGAAGATACATACAATACAAACTTGAGTCGATGAAACTGTATAGATTTGCTGTGTCTTATGACCAGCAAGTAAATAAATGGACAAAGGCAGAATTGAGATGGTAAGATTATAGTTTAATACAAATAATTTTAACTATATACATTGCGTATATAAGGCATAATAAAATAATAAAAGGTCATGGTGACTTGCATATAATACCCTAATCCTGCTTTGGGCTTACAGAGGCAGGAGTCTCTGACTTATAATTAAAACTCAGAACAATTAGATCAGGTTATGGGGGTTTATATACCCCTCAAGACTTCTGGAGTCTTTTACATTCCTAACCATATATCGTGTTTTCACATACGTTTTCACATACACACAGGGTTTTTACATTTCTCACCGTATATGGTATTTTACACAGTTTTCTGACCCTATAAGGTCAGCTGGGCTTTCTATGATTTAACAACATTGTAATTTTACACAATCGTTATAGATAATTGCTATACAGTTATTCTTATTTTACATATTCATTATATTTTACAGTTATTACTTTTATTCTACATTTATTATTGTACTCTTATTATTATACAATTATTATTATTTACATACTCTTATTATTATACAATTATTATTATTATTTTACATATTCATTATACATTACATATGTATACCTCGACCTTGAATACTGCAAAATTCGAGACATATTAAAAAAGAAATGGATGTGTGGCACCATAGTTGACAAAGTATCTGAAGTTATAAGTGGATTGCATGTCAGAAGACAATATTATAAATCATTTATGTCAGTGATTCTCTGATACGTTTATCATTATATATAAAAGACCTGTAACAGCCGATCCTTAATCAGAATTTTTGACAAATAATGAACTTAAAAATGTGCCCTCTCTTGAGCCGAATGATGTATTAGTTATTGAGCAAAATAAAGGCAATGAAGTTAAAAGTGGATCAAGATCTTGTTGACCTCAAGTAAAGATGAACAGTTACCTAGATCTGAAAATCAATACTGATCATGATTAGAATAGAAATACTTTTGCTCCACGAAGTCAGAAAAATTGGAGAAGGCCTGTGAGATATAGAGATTATTTTCTAAAATGAGGGGAGGTGTACTGATGATGCAAACAGTTTTAATTGTGTATATATAAAGTTCTAATTAAATCATGTACATTGCACTGACAGTACTGTTAGTTTTTTCCCCAGAATGATTACTCTAGAAAAAACGTATTATAAAAAGAATTATATAAATTAGCATAGCTAATAAAAAGTCTGAGATGCTTAGAGCGCAGCAGTCGAAAGCAGTCACTCACAGTCAAAAGGAAAAAATGCTGCTGAATGTAAAACAATGCATTTCTCAAAAAAGAGAAAAGATAATGCTGAATGGAGTAACTTTTTAATACATTACTTACTATTAAAGTTCAAATGGAAAGAAGTTCGCATAGACTAATTAGACAACAAATCATTGGGAGATAAATGAATTTGTATAATTATCAGCTGTGTGTGAAATAAAATATTTTCACATACTAAATATATTCCATAGCAATTCTCAAAAGTAAATAGGATAAATTATTGTCAGTAATATAATTTTATTGTACTTGTTATATCTTTAAATCAATGCCTCAGCAAACAGAAATAAACTTGCTGATATATATATATTCAAGTTGCGTGTTATTCATTTTTGCCTACACAGCTGAGATCGTCTCCCCATGAACACAATATGAACTAAAAAAGGTAAAAAGTACTGGAGAGTTGCATTAGATCCTAAGATCTGGTTGCAGCACTCTCAGACTCAAGTCTCACTGATGAAAGCCACAAGCTAGAAACTAGTCTGGGAATATTGAATGAGTAAACACTAGATAGAGATTTTATGCACAAGCTTTCTTACATTCCATTAATTACTCTGGCTTGCACTGGGTGACACTACTATATGGAGAGTTTTGCCTCTGTCCTAACAACTTGGGTAAGCTTAGGGAATGGTGATCCTGTGATGTTTAGGGGTTTAATACCAATCCTGCCAACTAGGATGATGGTGACTGGTTATTAAAGAATCCAAGACAAACTGGGTTCAAATCTGTATGACTGTACAAGCGAATGAGCTTGGATTGAAAACATTCTGTTTTCATTTTGGACCCATATCTTTATAATTAACTAAAAAGGTAAAAAGTGGCCGCTAGAGGGCTGCATTAGATACTAAGATCTAGATGCAGTGCTCTCAGATCCAAGGCTCCACACTGATGAAAGTTACAAGCTAGAAAATACTCTGGGGATATTGGATGAATAAGCACTAGATAAGGATTTTATGCACAAATCTTCTTGCATCAATTGATTACTCTGGGTGACACATCAGTATGGAGAGTTTTGCCTCTGTTCATATTTATTTTTATTTCCAACCTTGATATTTCAGCCTTTCATTGTCTATTATTGCTTACTTGCTTGAAAGTTTTATCAATATCTACCAGGTATATTAATTGTCTCATACGATTAATAGCACTAAAGTATAATAAGAAATTAAACAGATTTATCTCAAAGTTGAAAGGATGCATGATTAAAAATAAAGGAGTATCTTCATTACTATTGTTTTTAGAAATGAAAGATTTTTTGTTTAGACTTTTAATTATGAATCAGTTATAGTTGGAAGTTATGACTGAATGTAATTTTGAAATAATTTTAAAGTTATTGTTATGCCTTTTTTTTTTATTAAATTGTATCTTTTTTAAAATTGAATAAGTCATTAGAAGATACCTAGATTGAGATCTAATCATTGGTTTTCCTATAAAGAATGATGGAATTAGAATTAATTTCAAATGCGACTAAAAATATATAGTTCACGTGTTTTGTATAAGTCATTATTAATGCAATTTATGCAAATGTTTTTTTTTTCTACACATATATCTACAGTATATATTTGAACAAAAACCAAAATTATTATTTTTGTAACTCTTTATAAATATGAAGAAATCAAACAATAAACATCACATGATCACCATTTCTTATGCTTGCACATAACTGTTATTAACACAGGCAAAACTCTCCATACAGTGGTGCCACTCAGTGCCATCCACAAGCCAGAACTAGTCTGGGGATATTGGATGAGTAGGCACTAGATGGGGATTTTATGCACAAGCCTTCTGGCATCCATTGATTGCTCTGGCTGGCATTGAGTGGCACTATTGTATGGAGAGTTTTGCCCATGTTAAATCAAACAATAAGTGATTTTGGAGTGAAATAGGCAATTTTGTAAGTAAAAAGAGAAAGTAGCGATTAGTTTCAAGAATATATAGACTATATTGAAAAGTAGATTGTTATGAGATGGGGGGATTTGTAACAAAGACTGGAATAATGGAATTTGAAACAAACTGGCAATCAGGTAAAATGAACAATAGGAGACTGAGTCTTTATTTTGAAAAAAAATCAAAGGGGAGGGGGGAGTGTGTGAATTTGATTTGTCATTTTATTAAAATATAAAAACTGATAATGGCAACAGGAAAGTAAAAAAGACTAAAGGTAATAAGTAGGCATATGAAAACATGTTGATATTTAATTTGAATAGTGGTAGATAAACGTTGTAAAGACAATTGATCATATATATATTGAGCTTAGTTTTTAATAAATGAGAGAAATCATGATAATATTCACACAGAAAATCTGGAGAGGAACATAGGAGGATTTTGGATTTTAGTTAGGAGCTGAAATATTTTTTGCTACTTTATGAAAGATTATGAATTAGATATGTGAAAAAAAAATTCACTATAGGATATTCTCATTTTTTAGATAATGATCTTATATTGCATATATGTTCTTTTTTTTTACTTTAAAACTTTTTTCTTTCCTATTTTTGTCGATTTTTTAATGACTTGAAAGTAGTAGTGGTGAGGGGGGTTGTGTTAACACCAGAACTGATAGGCTGAACTTTAATCTAAGATCTTTTAGGTCCTAATTGCATTGTTTTACCACTACATTAAATCTTGTAGGTCAAATAATCACATGGTTAATTGCTCATGAGATTGGCATTCCAGAGCTTTAATGGCAAATCGAGCATTTAACGAAGTCCATTCATTTACTCTAACATAAGTTTTTGTTCTTATTTATGTTAGTCAGCTGAGGAAATGGCTGTAAAACTTCAGTTTCAAGTCTGCTACACTAAATATAGCTTTCAAAAGAAACCTGTTTCATTATGAAGAGCATAAAACTTGAAGCTGAAAAAGACATTTAGTTGCTTATTTATTTAAATATCATTTATTTTTGTAAAGCCGTCTTGTTCTATTATTTTTTTTTTTTAAAAAAAAACAGATTATGTCCAAGAGATGCCATGATTTGTACTTGCTGTTAGCTAGTCTATTAAATAACAGTAATTGATTATTATCTTTCACATTGAAAAGAATTTTATTTAATAGGCATATACATAATAATGACTACCATGTATAATAAAAAAATAGTTAAATGTTCATCGTTACAAATGGCCAATTGCAAGTGCCAGGAAATAATCCTAGTTTTTTTATTATCACATGCTGCATTTCCTGCTGACTCCAATACTACAGCTGCTAAATATTCCATAACTACCGCTAAATAAACCGGGGCTCCAACACCCACATGTTCAGCATAATTTCCTTTATGAAGAAGATGATGAATATGTCCAATGGGAAACTGCAAACCAGCCCTACTAGAACGACTTTTACTTTTTCCCTTAGCTTTACCACGACCAGACATTTTTTTATTATTTTCGCTAATAAAATACACTATAGCAATATAAAAATAGTTAAATCTGGTAATAGTGTTGAACTGCAGATTTATAAAAAGAAAGAAATGATTAAAATTTCTTTCTCTTTACAAATCTGCAATTCAAAACTATATTAATCAACTCCAAGGTCTTTAAATTTCAGCAAGTGTTGCTGTAATAGAAAAGAAAAAGTTATCCTTTATAGCATTTGATAATTCTATTATTATTTTTGAAGTAATCATTTTAAAATAAATGTATGCATGTTTGTGAAGACAATTTTAGTAGTCATAGTGAACAAATATAATATTTTATCACATTACTATAATGATCAAAATTATTTTGGAATATAATTTTAATTAAAAATTTATTTATTTTTTAATTTAGTTTTGGCCAATTTATAGTATCCAAACTTCCAACGTTTGCTGCCAATGAAAAACATCTTAATTTGATAGAGGACACAAATAAAAATGAAGAAATGATAGATGGTATGGTTTGATTATTTTTGAATTTTTTAAAACATTTTGTTCTCAAATTGAAATTAGTTCCTTTTTCCTCTTTTGTGTTTACTTATTTATTTATACTTACATTTGATTTCTAAAAAGTTTTTTTTTTTTAATATAATAAAATATAATTTAAATTTTTTAAAGAATGATAAATTTAAAAAAGTGTGATTAATAATCATTGGATTTTTATACCATATGATAACGAAAGCAATACTATTGAAATTAGATAGATATAATCTAATTACTTTTATGTAATATATAGAGTAATACCTACCTAACAAATAATGCAAAGATAAAAAATTATTAAAGAATTAGAAAAATAATATAATTATATAATAATCAATTTAAATAAAATTGAAACAAACAATCGATTATATTTACAATTATTTAATTTCATCTTGTTGATAATTAAATAATTGTAAATATAATTGGTTGTTTCTATTTTATTTAAATTGATTATTATATTAAGTATATATCTATGACAACATTGTGGATAAATAATTTTTTATGTTGGCTATTTGACCATTGTAAATATAATTATTAAAATATAATTACTCCTTTTCAGTCTTTTAAAAACTTTTTTTTTTTTTTTTGCACCGAACCAAAGTAATGTAAAAAGCAAAAAATAATCTAATACGAATTTTAAAAATACATCTTTTATTTCTTCACAAACTGATATTTCACATATTTATAATAATCATTTTAAAATTGTTATGTCTCAACTTACTTTCAAGTAATGAATATTTATATATATATTTGTTTATATTAGACTATTTTTTACATTATTTTGCTTCAGTAATAAAACATTTTGAAAAGACTGAAAAATAGCGATTATATTTTCATAAAAAATGAAACTGGTCTAAATTTGGAAAGTAAAAGAAGAAAAAAATTAAACAATATTGGAATTAAAAAAAAACTAATTGTATAAATAGATGCATCCAATCCTATATAATATAGGTGATTCAAGATATAATATAAAAAAAAAAAATCCACAAATGAAGTATTCTCATTATTTTAGTTCATGGAATTGTAAAAAACCCATTAAACATCACATGATCGCCATTTCTTATGCTTGCTCATATCTGTTATTAAAACAGTCAAAACTCTCCATACAGTAGTGTCACTTAGTGCAAGCCAGAGTAATCAATGGATGCCAGAAGGCTTGTGCATAAAATCCCTATCTAGTGCCTACTCATCCAATATCCCCTGGGGGACTAGATGCAGGGCTCTCAGATCCAAGGCTCTTCATTGACGAAAGCCACAAGCTAGAAACTAGTCTGGGGATATTGGTTGAGTAGGCATTAGATAGGGATTTTATGCACAAAGCTTCTGGCTTGCACTGAATGGCACTACTGTATGGAGAGTTTTGCCGGTTTTCATGGAATTGTTGAGGGCACTCTAATCTTTTCTTAATATCATTATCCATATTAATCCTTGCAGTAACTGATTCTAATAAAGCAATAACTGTTTATTGGCAAAAAATTCTATAATCTTTTCACCTTTAGGTCCTCAGAACAGCGATCAGCAACATTAAAGGATTAAGTCTTAGATTCAAATCTATCAATTCATAATTACTAAAATAATTTAAAAGGCCTACCAAGATTCATACTATAATATTAAAATTCAATATTCAAACTTCAAATTCCCTATTTTAATTAAGATGATGATTTATCTATACTATCATAATTGACCTCATAAGCAGGTATTTTTCAAGTAGAAGATATTGTAATATAATATTAAATCATGGGAAATTCTTTTAAAGTAAAATTTTCGGACATTTTCTTATAATGCCTTCTCAGCTGCTGCGCGACTCATTTGTACAATTCTACCATAGCAACACATTACGCATTACTATAAATGACATGGAATGAATGCCGTTAGAAGTTTCATGAATAAAGATAGATAGATATATACTTTTTTATATAATTTATCTGAATGACGACAGATACTTATTGGTCATATAATGTCAGATTATGCTGGTGTGCAGAAGAGGCAGAAAATAAATAAATTCATTAAATACTCATGATTCCAATAGAAACAAAGATATCATCAATTACCTGACAAACTTATTCAAGATCCTTGAAGTTATAGCCATCATCCAATTATTAGCAATATAGTGTTTGATGATTTCTAAGAAGTTTCTAAAGTACCACATAATATAGAGGATTGTCATTTCATTGTTCAGGGTCAAAGTGCTATTTGATAGCAGCAAGTTGAAGACACCTCATCTTTCTAACAAATATTCTGTGTATATATTTTATTAATAAAACCAGTTACTCTTGAAACAATTTAACTATCAGAAGACATCTCATCTTTCTAACAAATATTCTGCATATATATTTTGTTAATAAAACTAATTATTTTTAAAACAAGCTACCTACCATATTTTTTTACATATTTAGATGTTTGCACTGTTCCAGTTCTTATTAATAACCCAACTTTTTGTTATATTTTGTTTATATATATATGTATTCTTATCCTTACTACAAGTAAATATACAACAAATAGGTATTTGGAATTGAAAGTAACAAGCTAAATAGTCTCATAAAGAAACAGAAAAAAAGCTATTTTTCCTAAAATTTTCTTTGTTTTTATATCAAAAGATAAAATGAAAAGAGGAAAGGAATGAATCTAAGAAAACAAATGGAAACAAAAATATTAACTTTCTAAAAATGAATATAATAGCAAAAGGTATTGAGGAAAGAATTATAAAAAGGAGAGATTAGTAAAAAAAAGTAATTCAGAGATGATAATAATAGTAATTAATATTCTCTTCCTTCTCCTCTTTTTCTTCTTCTGCTTATTCTCATCATTCTTATTTTTGTCTTTCATTTCCACTTTCTTTTCATCCTCGTTTTTGTTTTGAGTGTAATGGATAGACAGAATTTAAAAAATAAAGTAAAATGATGAAATTTAATACACTACTTTGTAAATTATTTATTAGCCCAGAATTTGTATTTTAAATTACTTTTTTTTATTTAACCTCATTTTAATTTTCTAAATAACAAAACGTTTTGCTAAGTAAAGTACCATCATTCATACCTATAATTAATAATGATATTAATAAGATTATTATTGATATTAAATTAGCTCATATCTCAGTAGATTATAAAAAGAAAATAAATTGTTTACTAAATAACCGTTTGTATGAAAAGAAAATTATTAGTAAAGACTATAAATATAGAAGTATTATCAACAGTATTAAGAATATTTGTGATATTGAGAGGATTACCATCTGTGAAGAAGATAAAGGAAATAGATTCGTTTGTTATGTTTTATAAAGATTATATAGTTAGAATAGAGTATGAAATAAAGAAAGATGGATATAATAAATTGCTAAAAGATCCTACTACTAATATAAAAAACCAATATATAAAATTACTTAATAAAATGAAAAATTATAAATATAATTCACTATAAATTATTGTATCCTTCTTCTTATGAAAAGCCATGTCTTTTTACAAAGGTTAAAACTCATAAAAATAATAACTCATTAAGATTGTTATCTAATTTTAGTGATTTTATTTTACAAAAGTTTTGTAAATATTTAAATAAATGAGTAGCAGATATTTTAGGATATGGAGAATTTTCTATTAAAAATACAGATAATATTATTAACAAATTAAGTAGCATAAAAATGAACTAGGAATCAAAGTATTTTAGCAATGGATATTGAAAAATGTATCCAAGCATTCGAAGACTTAAAAATATGGAAATAATAATAAAAAATTTAAATCAATATATAAATATTATAGAAGGGGATTTAATATTAATAAATAACAGTTTATATTTTAAATATAATAATGAATTTTGGAATATACACAAATGATGGGTTGTGCCATTAATGGGTTAATGTCATCAACATTTACAAACAAATTAGAAACTGTTATAATTGAAAAAAGAATAATTTAGTCAAGAAATAATACATTATTCTAGATATGTTGATGATATTTTAATTATTGGTAATAAAAAGAGCTATGAATAAAATTTATAAAGATTTTAATGACAATGTATACAATATTAAATTTACAAAAGGAGAAATTGAAGATGAAATTAAAGTTTTAGATACAGATATTTGCATAGATAATGATAATAATATTCTATTAAAACCTTTTATTAAAGAAGACAAATTAAGAAAAACTATTAATATAGATTTGTAACAAACATGGGTACAGAAGATTGTAGTTATTAAAAATGATAAATATAATACAGATAAAAATGTAGCTCATTTATAAAAGAATCAATTTATTAATTTATGTAAAGATTATAGATACAATCCTAAAATTATTAAAAATATACTTTTTAATTTTAAGAAATCTGTGGTAGGTGATAGCATATATATGCAAAACAATTGTAATAATGATTATAACTATAGTTCAAATAAAAAATGAATCAAGCTTTCATATCCCACAATCAATAGATGCGACACGTGTTTTGCTATTTCAAGAAAATTTGGACAAATTAATTTACATACGCATTTGCATACATTATTATTTAGTAATATTACAGCAATGGTTTATAATTTTTTTTGGCCATGAATATGAGGGGAAAACCTCTAAAGTACTAGGCCTAGATTAATTTAATTGTTTTTGTTACTACTGATAGCTTCTTCAGTGTGTTAAAGCACTTATATATACTATTGATAAAAAACAAAAACTATATTGATAAGCATATACATATTGGATGGTCGAACATCTAAAGTCTGGATAAATTAATAGGTAATTAGAAATTAAGAGATGATATAAAATTCAAAAAAGGAATTGTACATAAAATTAACTGTGAATTTTGCAATATGATTTACTACAGTCATACAGGGAAACAGTTTAGAGGTAAGAGCCAAAGAACATAACAATACAATTAATAGACAAGATGATTGATCTGCTTTATACATTCATTTCTTAACATATGGCCATAAAATAGATGCTATAAAAAATATTAAACCTTTAAAGTATATTAAAAATGCAAAGAGAAGACAAATATATGAAACATATTACATTAAACATAACTTAAATAATTGTATGAATATTTAGCTGGTCAATTGGAAATTAATGGAAAATTATATAAGACGATATATATATAAAGTTGTATAATACATGTATTGTTTTATATATTGTTAGGTTATATAGTCAAATTTTTTTTTGAAGTTATATTGGATCACTATGTGAAAATCATTCTATTTTACTAATGTTTTATTTTTGATATTGTTGTTTTGCTTCTATTATGGAACATTAACTGGTGTTGAATATGTAATAATTAGTTAATGTAATAATAGATTATTATCATTTGAAAAGAGCACTAAACCATGTGCTGAAAAAGGCTTTTTATGTATGATTAATATATATATTTATATTAGCTGTTTTATATGATTTTTTGTTGTAATTTTTTTATCACTATAAAACAACACCATTGAAATTGCAATTATGTGTTATTTAATCAATTATGTACCTTTTTTTTCTAATTAATTTAGAATATGGAGATTTTACAGGTATGGTTTCTGTAACAAATATTAAATTACGAAACAGATGCCTTTCTATTCTTCACGAGCTGATCTTCACAACTAATGGATCTCCTCATCATTTGTAATTATTTTTGATACTTTTTTAAAAAAATATTATTAATAATAAAATCATCATCAGTATTTATTATTTTATTAGTATTAATGTATGTACAATAGACATGTAATTATTATATATATATAAAAACAAGTTTATTTTGTACAAAATTAAATTGTTTTCACAATTTTGATAATGAATAACAATTTATATGAAAATTTGCATCTATCATTTGAACAAATTACACAAGAAAAACTTTGTAAGCTTTTATCTTTTAAGTAGAAAATTTCCATGCATCAAATATGGGCTCTGTTATCCATTTAAGGAATATCCAAACTATATTCTGTCTTTTCTACATTTGATAAAAACCAAAAGATAATCATGAGCTCAGTTTCTATAGAAGTATGAGATCTTTCAATCAGAAGTTAAGGTTGCATCAGAATACAATTGTATTTTCTACTTTTAAAATTAGTACATTAAACACTAATCTAACTAACTCAGATTAACCTACGATCTTTACTCTCTAAGTAAAGCAAGATAAGTAAATGTTGATAGATTAGCTGGGTTAGCTATGGACCATTTGTCTGAAACAAAAGTCTATTTGTGATCTGAAACAATTTCACCCAACATGGATTTGAATCTCGGGTCATGGGCATAGTAAGTAGGCTGATGTGCTAACCATTGTAACTCACACATGATGCAGTTTATCTATGACACTTTTTTTAATTGGTTTATTTAGTAATATCAGTATAGTTCATTGTTTTATTGCATTATACATAGTTCTTAACAAATCCCGAAATCACTGAGTACATTGTGTTTCTCTTTGTAGAATCATGTTGAGAGAAGTAGCAAAAATAGTTAGTCATGTGACATACCACAACCAAAAACAGTACCTACCAGTATTTAGAGAAAGTTTTGGATTTCTTTTTAATGTTAGGCAATTTATTTATTTATTTATTTTGAATTGAAGTTGTAAATGTAATATGATCACATTGTATTTTATCAAATGTCAAGAATACAAGTGTTAAATATACTTTTTAAGTAATAGTTATTATAATATATGCAAACATAAATTACATATCTAAAAATTTGTGTTGTTTAATATAAATTACTTTGAACACAAAAACTATAGCATCATATTCAGATATGGTGGGCTCTATGTAATATGAATAAAAAGAAGGGGGGGGGATACAATTACAGCAATAAAAGACAGAAAGGTTAGTGACTATGCTTACATTGGTATTTTTACTTAAGAATAAGTTTACTTACCAAAACTTCATAATACTGAAGTCAAAGAGTATAATTTTTATATTAAAACAATTTTAATATGATACGAGCGAGATAAGGCTTCATATCAAGTTAATGTTTCTATCTTTAAATCTTTTAATAGAAATTTGTGGATTCCGCTGATGTAATTGCTAACGAAAGATTATTTTTGTGTTAACTTTAACCTTAAAAGATTTTTTGCAGCATTGAAGTAGCTAAAATTTCAATTACAGATTGAATAAAAGCTTTTGTTGGTTATATAAAATCTTTTGATTGTTTTTTTTTTTAAAGCAAATAAGCTAAGATTTAAGAAGAATTTGTACATGAATCAAAATCAAAGTTGACATGCGAATCTATTGTTCTGTTAAAATATTGTTCATTGAAGAATGGCTATGATTTTATTTGTATCATACAATACATTAGTATGATCCATACTTTCAAGTTCATTTTAACTAATTTTTCAAAACACTGACCTGCTTATAATTTGGTATCTGACCAACTGATTTACTTTTTATGATTTTAATGTTAAATTTCCATAAAAAAAAAAACACTTAGGATATATCTAGCATTGTGTCACTTGAGATATTATGTAAACTTAACTGAATGGTTTACCACTTTATAATTATCACATAATCACTATTTCTTATGCTAGCACATTACTGTTATTAAAACAGGCAAAACTTTCCATACTATAGTGCCATTCAGTGCCAACCAGAGTAATCAACGGTTGCCAGAAGGCTTGTGGATAAAATCCCTATCTAGTGCCTATTCATCCAATATCCCCAGACTAGTATTTGGCTTTCAGTGAGGAGCTTTGGTTCTGAGAGTTTTGCCTGTTTTAATAACAGTAATGTGCTAGCATAAGAAATAGTGATCATGTGATATTTAGTGGTTTAACACCAATCCTGCTTAACAGGATAATGGTGGCTATGGTTGTTAAAGACCCAAAGACACCAAAATGTATGGGTACTGAACTGGGTTCAGACCCATATGACTATGTAAGCTATTGAGCTTAGATTGAAAATATTATTGTGTTTTCAATTTTATTCTCATAGTTTTGTAGTTAAGTAGAGATAAAGGTGGCTGCTGGAGGGTTGCATTAGATCCTAAGATCTAGGTGCAGTGCTCTCAGATCCAAAGCTCCTCACTAACGGAGGTCACAAGCCAGAAAGTAGTCTGGGGATATTGGATGAGTAGGCACTAGATAGGGATTTTATGCACAAGCCTTCTAGCATCCATTGATTACTCTGGTTGGCACAGGGTGGCGCTTTATAATTATGCAAACTTAACTGAATGGTTTATCATTTTATAAAAGTTTCTTAATGAAAGAGTTATGACCTACAAATTTGTAAATTACTGTGCAGGAATTCGGGTCTATGGCTGATAACTTGTATATCCTGATAAATATTAATTCTGCAGCAGATTTACCGCACTAAGTACTGTATAATATTAGGAATTATTTTGATCTTAATTAAATTATCTTTTTCTTTTTTTAAACATTGCAAGTCATATATTTTTTTTTACTTTCTTACTGGTATTTTTTTTTTATCATTAGTATTTTATCAGTACTAAATTTATTTTTAGCATTATATTTATTTATTTTGTTTTTTTATACAGTATTTTACCTAATAATTAAAAAAGCAAGTCATATATAACGTGACATTACTTTTAATGAGCTTGTAGTTATAAAAATGCACATAGAGAGCGTACCAATAGCTCAAACAAGCTCGTAATTAACAAGTGCGGTTATGAGAAAATATTTAAAATCTCTATCCAGAACACTCTTATCTCCAGACCATGGTTTCGAGCTTATGGCCCACGTCAGTGGAGAGCTAGAATATTCGGACACTAGACCTAAAATATCAACTCAAAAAAACCAGCACTTATTTCAAACGTATATTTAAGAAGAAACTCTGAATTTTTCGGACATGAAAATGGCTTTAAATCCAGCTATCTAACTTAAATAGCTATATGGGACTGAACTAAATTCAGATCTACCATATTCTAATAGCCTCAGCATAGCCAAAGCCTCAAAGGTAAAATTATAATAATTAAAAAAGCAAGTCATATATAACGTGACATTACTTTTAATGAGCTTGTAGTTACAAAAATGCACATGGTCTGGAGATAAGAGTGTTCTGGATAGAGATTTTAAATATTTTCTCAGAACCGCACTTGTTAATTACGAGCTTGTTTGAGCTATTGAAGTATTTTACCTTTATTTTAACTATACTTCATAGATTTTTCTTTTCTAAATTGCTTTTATCTAATTCATTAGGATGATTCATAATAATTTAGCTCAAAAATCATTCGTTTTTACCCATGTAATTATAATATTTTTTTCATGTAATGATTTTGGTATTAATTTATGAGCGAAAATTTCTTATACGATGTTTTTTCTCGCCAAAATTTTCTTCATCTCTCAACTTATCATTTTATTAATAATACAGTACTGTATTTGATAAATTAAACCATTTACTAATAATTTAATATTAAATTTCTTCATAATTATTATTATCTGAAAAAAATGTAATGCCTAAAAAGATATAGATATTTGAAATAATTTTAAAATTCAGAATAATTGTGATTATTATATGCATTCAAAACAATCTTTTTTTTTTTTCAACTACATTTTACGTAAGTATAATTTAAATGTAATTTTTGAATTTTTTTTTTTTTTTTAGTGTGTGTGAAGAAATTGCTCGGGTACTTGGCTTTGATTGGGTGCTCCTGTTTTTACAAGGTCACCTTCATCCAAGCACTATAGTATTAGCCATGAGAATTTTAATTGTTCTTTTAAGCAATATAGTTTTAATGCAACGTTTTCGTGAAGGTAGTAGTAATGGTAACTGGTTAAATGAAACCGAGACAGTTTTACAAAACAGAATGGGAGTATTATTAGGTAATATTGAATTTAATTTTTAGTCATTAATATTATTAAGTTTTTTTATATATTTGAATTCAAGATGCAAATATTTATATTTTGTAATTACTTCTAAATTTTGACTCAAAAGTTATATTTATCATTTACATTTAAATTTTATTTTGAATAAATTATCACAAAGTTTTATTTTGCGATTATGTTTTTGAATTTTTATAATAATTTTATTAAATGAGATTTTATATTTCACTATTCTTATGCTTTTATTTTATCATAGAGATATATTTGAACTGCACGGTCATTATCATGTCTTAAAATATGAATTTGAAACACACTTCTATGACATGATCCCATATGTACATGATAGTGATGTAATGCCTACATTGTTTTATGATAAACTTTAAATTTGAAATACAGGAAAACAGTGGCCAACTGCCATCAATGATCAATTATTATCATTTGATTCTAAGTGCTTTTGGCCTATTTACCCCAATTTATCTTTGGACAAAAAACTTATATATAAATATATACGATAATTCTTAATTTAATATAAATATGTATGTGATAATTCTTAATTTAATATTTTCTTGCCATGAAGATTATTAATTTATATTATTGAAATTTTTATAGGCATATTATTTTATTACATAAACTGATCTCATAATATAAAGATCTATAAAGATATAGTGGTTAACACATTCATTGGCTATTACTCTGATATGAAATTCTATTCGAGATGAAATTTGGAAATTCTTTAAGGAACAAGATTTTTAATCAAGCTTAGAATCCCTACATCCCCAAGGTGAATCAATTTTTCCAGTGCTCATGGCTATAAAATAAGGAAAGAAAAATTCTTCATTATCTAAAAATGGACTAGCCTGGAAGAATATTGTCTTATTTCCCTGTGATTAAATGATAGAAAAGTCTTGTTGTGTCTTGGGCTATTTAAGATTATTTTTGCTTTATATTACTATTTGAAAATATCACTGATACAAATAAACTTTTATGGTGTATATTTAAAGTTAAAAGGAAAAGTAGAAATAAATAGTTATAATTTTTTTGTAGATATTTTTCTGCATTTTCCTGGAATAAATAAAAGATTAAATAATTCTGAATTTAAAATAAAATTTCATTATGAAATAAATTTTTAAAAAGGTCTGATAAATAAATTATTGTATTCTGATTTTGAATTTAAAAACAAGCATGATTTATTTTTGAAATCTTTTAATTAAAACTTGTATTAAAATATTTCTTTTTTAATTAATTCTTATATGCATTTCTTCTATTTAGTTAAAAATCTTTGTAGATTATAAAATTCCAAAGAATTAGTTAAATCATCACACCTTTCATAAAATTTCAAAAAATGCTTTCAAAAGTAGCTTGTAATTAAAAGTAATTTGAAAAAATTAAAATTGATTTTAATCAAGATAAAGATTAGAAAAAACTGTTTTCAATTAAGGTGTTTTTATCACCTCAGAAGACTTATAAAAAGTGCTGATAAAAATATCATTTCCAGTTGGGTTTTAATATTTTTGAGAAGCAGATGGCCAAATTTGGCCAGTTGCAAAGTTGGTTATAATATTTAGTTGCAGCTTGTTGAAGTTTGCAGCAGTTTATATTTTAATTTGCCAGAGTAGCAGTTGTTTCTATGGAATGACCATGGAATAATACAAGGGGGGCAAGGGTAGAAGCAGTGGTCTACTAGTTTCACTATGCTGGAGTTGATTCACATGAAGTCCAGGTCAACTTCTAATTAGCCTAGCTTAAATATGTTCTAGAAGACAGCTTGCCTGAAATATGCCAATCCTGGACCGAATGGAACTGATCAAGGCCAACAAATTACCTAAATTTTACTTCTCTTGATGATGACAATCCTGGACAATACTTTCCTGATGGACCAAAAACTAAACTCACCAAAAGAAAGCTTGAAGAATTGGTATGCGTATGCTGCTGTTTATCTATACCTGTAAGGAACCACAGATAAATGCATTATGTGTATATAATGTGAATTATTTTAATTTCTTAAAATGACATTAATTTTAACTTAAAATAAAACAAGTAAATAATTTGCTTGAGTCAAATGTCTAAAAGAGAGACAATTTGATATATATATATATTTTAAAGAAATTATTTTAGGAATTCTTTTAAAATGACATTAAAATATATATATAATTTTACTTGAATTAAAATCAAAAAATAATTTGTAGACAATTATATAAAAAGAAAATAAGAACGTTTATTTAATTTATCCTTTTAGAGTAATCTGATAAAACAAAGAAAACTTTTATAATCTGTCAAAAATTTGATAGCACTTATTTTTTTTAAAGAAAAAAGACTATTCAGCAAAAAGAATTAATTGCAAAAGTAATCTTTAATAATTTTATTGTGTTAAATTAAAATATGATGTAAATGTTAGTGTGTGAATACACGCATATATGTAAAATTTTAATCATTTATTTTTATGTAACAAGTCAAGTATGTTCAGAAATTACATGCACACACATGTATCTGTCCATATATATATTAAGGAGTGTCAAATAGACACATGTAAATTTTAATCATTTTTTTAGTATTAAATGTCAATTCAATAATGTTCATTTTATATTAAACCACATGTCTGTGTGCTGTGGTTTTAAATAAACCTATTGGAACATATATGTAAGTCAATGTAATAACTTGAATTTATAAATCACATATATGTAAATCACAATGTGATATTTTTTAATTGTATGTTAATCAAATTAAGAGGCTTAATTGATATGTGCATAGCCTTATTCTAGAGACCTTAATTTCATTTATTTTTTTATTGTTGTTAATAAACTTGAATTCAATTGTTAAAAATTGTATTGCATCAGCTCTTGGTCAACATAACAGTATTTGAGCTTGTGTTCTTCTGAGCTGTATTTGAGCATAACTGTTGATTATATGAATGGGGAGGTATTTTTGGTGCAGGGCATTAGTTAACAAAGGTCCTTTTTTGGTGCAAATAGTATATTTTTCAAAGTCCCTGCACTACATTTTATTTAGTTTAATCTATTAGAAATTAAATTTATAGTTGGCCAGTATATTAATGGTACTAAGTGGACAGAGCATTGATGATGATCAGCATGTTTTAATGTCCCAGCATTGTTGTTTTGATGATTATGTATTTCTTATGGATGAACACTTAGTTGGTGCATCCAAATTACCTTAAATAAATGTCCAAGCTGACAAAGGCTCAATAGTTGGCCTGGTCTACAGTAGACTCATTTCAAATCCAGTCACAAGATTGACTGTTGATTTATTTTTGATTGTTGGTCTTTCATGAAGATGAATGGTTATTATTTGAGTTATTACTTATACTAATTTCAACTTTTATATTAATAATGTTGGTTGATGTATGTTAATGATACTTATAGTTGCTCTAAGGAGTTAACTAACTGATCTAACTATTTGGGCTGATCTCTCAAGAGAGTTTTCATATCTCTCATGCTTTTTCTCTTGATATATAAAATTGCTTATATATTTTTGGGATATTAAACATTACTTTAACATTTTTTTAAATAACATCTTACTTTAAATATTATACTTTTGTAAATTATTGATTTTGTATTTATCTGGGGGTGGATGATGAATAATCATTCATTCCATCTCCTCCATTTTACCCTTTTTCACATCTTAATTCCCCCACCCCGTTACAATATATATATTATATGTATCTGTATGTATGCAATAAATTAACAAATGAGCCTGATAAATACTTATAACCATTCAAACTTTTTTAATGTTGGCTTATATATTTATATATAGCATAGTCCTACTTTTTTTTACCTTTATCCAATAACTTTTGGCAACATATCCCGAAGTCTAATGCATTATTTGTAAAAACAAATAGTAAAGTAATAAATGCTAAAAAAACTAAAGTAATTTTAAATGGATTAATTCAAAATTAAAAAATAAAGATTTGATAATCATCAATTATAAGAAAACAAGTACAAGTACCTTGATCAAATTATCAATGCAATGAAAATATAATGGATGAAATTAATCACAGAATTGAACTTGGACCGAATCCTTTTGACAGAAATAACAATATTAAAATGAAAAAATATGCCTATTTGAAAAGGTTTTTTAATAAATGTGTTTTATCATTTCCTCCTAATTGATTTGAGACTTAGACACTTAACAGAAGAGCAATAAAGAGACATCAGACTATTCTACGAAGTATGGAGAGAGGTAAGTTAGGAATAACAAGAAAGATTGAAAATGAAAAACATGAGTGAGGGAACAAATAAATATTACTGACATCATTGAAAAAATTAACAAACTGATTTGGAGCTGGGCTGGACATATTGCTAGAAGAGATAATAATAGACAGACAATTGAAGTTTTAAATAGGTTCCCAAGAGATCATAAAATATCTGGAAAGAGACGACATGTGAGATGGATGATTCAAATAAAGATGTTTGCTAATGTATTGTGAGAAAGCGATTCTAGGATTAAGAGAAACTGGATTAAACTTAAAGAAGTCTTCATCCTGTAGTTGATCAATAATTGGTTGAAAATGATAATGATTAATTCTCAGGACTATAAATTTGTTGTTGTCTAACTAAAGACAGATTAAGATAAATTCTTGTAACAATTTCATTTTACTCTTATTGCAAATTGATAACTCTATCTGATTGATAAAATATATGCATAATAATAAAGGAAAGGAAATGTTTTTTCAATTAATAAAAATTATAATAAGAGAATTTACTTAAATAAATGGAAAAATGAAATTATTATCTTTTAAATTTTTATATATATTTTTTTGAAAATTCTATTTTTATTTAAATGAACAGTAATTTTTAAATTTTGTTCTACATTAACAAATGGAAATGTTTAAATAAATATTTTAATGAGCACATTAAATACAACAGATGTATTTATCTTTATTTCAAAACTTTTATATTATTTGTATGTATTATGTATATATAAATACAGTCTTCTCTAGAATATACATGTATGTATTTAAATACTTAATTTTATTTTTTTTAAGGATTTAATGTTGGTACTTCAACTACCAAATCTGACAGCCGTGAATTAAACTTGGAAGCATGTAAATCACCCGGTTTTCAAGTTTTACAATGGTTATTGCCTAAGCATTCTCATATATCAGAACTCTATTATCTTCTTCTAGCTCTTCTATTAGGTCAACCTGTTCATGATCTTCCTAAAAAATTACAAGTAAGAAATTAATAATGTTAAAGCTATTTCATGTATCTTTTTGAAAATTGATATTTACTTACTGTGTATATATGTGTGTACATATATGTGTGTGTGTGTTTTTTAAGTTTGATTTAGATTCATTATGGTCCTACATGTTTGGAGTACCTGCAAATCAAAGTGCACAAACAGCCAGTAAATCTGAAATTTGTCCAGATGCTGCTTTAGTTATTTTGGCTATGATCAGAACAATGCTTAATGTGGTGAGAAACTGTCTCATTTATTATAAGTTTTTCTTTATTTTGTTATAAATTTTAAGTTATATATATACATTCTTAATCTTCTAATTTTATAGAAAACATATTTTCTATAAATCACTTTGATATATATATATATATTGAAGCAGTCAATCTTAGCTTAAGATTGAGCTTCATGGTTCTATCTACTAACCTGTGTTTAAACCCTATATCCCATCCCGTTCCTTTAGTCATGTATATATATATATATATTATGTATACATTTGAGATGCGCGCCTAAAAGTTATAAAATTTTAACTTTTATATAACATTTTTAATTATTAATTCTTTTTTTATTAAAGTACATAGGTGCGGCTCACACATATATATATAGGAGCAAAAATACTAACAAAATAGTGATTTTCTTTAAATATTTTATTATACGTCATTTTTAAAACTTTTTTTTTTAAATTGTTTTTCCTATTAAATTGTATATTTTGTCAAAATCCAAGATGGAAGATGCAATCATTAATTGTCCAAAAATAATTAAAGGGTTGGAAATATAATATTGTTTTAATCTTGGGAAGGAATTTTTAATTAAGGTTTTATTGAAAATAAAATTAGGAATGTGATTAATAGATTTTACTTTTGTATAAATATTTTTGTCAAATCTATTTTCAATCTGAAAATAGATTTGAATTTATTTTTGGACAGCTATCTGACGATTGCATCTTCAAACAATGAACAAAGAAAACTTAAAATTTTAGATTAAAGATTAGATTTGAGCTAGAAATAAATTAAAAGCATTCTTCAAAATTAAAAACTAAATATAACTGTGGGGTTAAAATATAATTCCCACGTAACAAACAAAAAAAAACTTTTAATCAAGTTTTATAAACAAAATCTAACTTATATAAATGTATTTTTAACCCAAAAAAACTTTTAATCAAGTTTTATAAACAAAATCTAACTTATATAAATGTATTTTTAACCCAGTAACACTTCAACGTTGTAATGGTGTTTTAAGCATCCATTACAATATATATAAGAAATCATTAAGTGACTTAACATATGTAAATATTCTTTTAAGTGAAAAGTATTTGATATTTTTGCTCTTAATTGGAAATTTTTTTTAAAAAAAAAATGCTTACCAAAAATGTATTGTAAACAAATTTCACTTAACATGCATGATTTTACCTTAAATTGATTTGATACTTACTGTTTATATATATTACTAGATAATTCTTCAATAAGTTAATATGTTTACTTATTTATGTATCATATTTAGTATGTGTACATAATTATATATGTATACAATAAAGTAACTTTAAATAGGATTTCCTTTCTGTTGAAAAAGGTTTAGACATTTTTTTCTTTTTATTTGAATTTTTTTTTTTTTAAATGTTTAGCAAAACTAGATTGTAAACTAACTTTGTTTTATTGTAACTTAAATCAAGCTTTCAATTGAACCCAAAAAAATTACATGCATTATTAAAACATTGAGATTCTAAGAACATTTAAATTTGATATCAAAATATTTGAAAGTTTCTCTATCCAGTGAGCCAGATAGATCTAAGACATTAAGTCACTTATCTAAAATATTATAGTGCCTTATTACTTTGGTAGTGCTTTAGAAGAAAAGTACCAAATTTCAACAAATGATATTGAATTTAAATCTGTTATATCTCGATTTTAAAATTTTAATCTAACTTAATTACAAGTGTTTATAAACAAATTATCAAACCAGAGATTATAACTTAAATAAAAGCATTTAATAATAAAAATATGCATTCATTATAAAAATAAAAGAAGATAAAATTAATTGGAACAATAAAGTCTTTAATTACGATCAGATGGTAAAATTTTTTTAGTCATAAATTCCTAAAAAATTTCAATAGTTTGCTAAAACTTAATCCCACATATCTCATCTAGGCCTAAAATCCTTCCATGCTTAAGATGTAAGATTACAAACAGCTGTTTTAATAGGATAGATATATTATTAGAAGCCTTAAAATCATTTCTTGTATCATTATTCAAAATACTGTCTCTATCAGTTAAAATATTATTGTAATTACATAATAGTATCATCCATGGTTTAATAGAATTTTATTAATGATTACAAGGAACTCATTGGGGTTTTTTAGAATCAAAGAACATTAAAGGCAAGGTTTTTGTCGCCAGATAATTGCAAAAAAAAGAATCTAAAGTTGCAACTTATATAGTATTTTTTATTTTGATTTGATCAAGGCATTTGATTCAATTAATTAAGAAAACTTATTACACTGTTTGAAATTATCTGTTTACTACTAAAATTTTATCATATTATACATTTCCTAAGTGATGGACTTAGAGGAAACTTTACTGCTATTGGTGGAATATCTGAAGGCATTT
Organism: Epiperipatus broadwayi; assembly: GCA_028023455.1. Lineage (NCBI taxonomy): Eukaryota > Metazoa > Onychophora > Udeonychophora > Euonychophora > Peripatidae > Epiperipatus > Epiperipatus broadwayi. The sequence continues at coordinate 25,805,782 of JAQFVV010000002.1, forward strand.
GAAAAAGAAATTACACAAAGTTTTATAGTAGTTTCAATTTTGTTTTCTGTTTTAATGAAAGTTGTCTTTGGAACCGTTTATAGTTAACATTATGAGGTGCTATCAAGATGGCACATAGATTTAGTAATGAAATTTTCAATTCTGAGTAAAAGCAAAAATAACTTCATTTTCTTAGTTTAAATTTACAGTATGCTGATAATTGTATTATTCAAAAAATGGTCTTCAAAATACTCTTAAAGTTTGAATAAAACCTTTAAAGTATTCTGTTTAGTAATCTATATTCAACCAAATTCATCCAGTGATAGAAGAAAAATCTTTAGCAATTCTTAGTATGAATGTCTATCAATTTGTGAATGTGAATTAATTTAAATATCTTGATAGCTTTTTATTCAGAAAGATGGATAAGATGATGACATACAATGCAGATTCCAATGGTCTGTTTCTGTATTTAAGAAATTACAAAATGTATTTATACATAGTGATATATATTATTGTATTTAAATTAATCTAGAGATCAACGTTTATGGATTGCACAGCCCAGTTCTAGCACTTTTGAGCCTCAAACTTTTTGTGAAATCTTCAACAGTAAATCATTTCATCATCATCATCATGATATAATACTAGTAATAAATAATACAATTTACATTTAATAATAATAATATTAATCTATGTATAATATGTATTATTTTTTAGAAAAAAACAGATGAAGTTAGTGGTACATGGTTGCAAGAGTATCCAATCACCTTGAGCCAATTTTTATTATTTCTTTATCATAATTTACCGGAATTCTGTAATGTTTGTATGACAGCTGAGTTTCTTTCATCCCTTTCGGCCTCTCTTTTTCCTATCAAACAAGGAACGGATGTTGGAAGTGATATTATTTCGCCTATTGATGATAACAAGGTATTATTTAATCATTTATGAATAAGATATAGCTTGCTATGTATGCACATGTATGTTTTCATGACCAAAAGAAATATTATAATCCAGAATAATTTAATAGATTTAGAAAATAACCATGTAGAATATTAAAATGTTAAATATCTGACATTTTGGCAAAATAACAGTTGCCTTCAACTGGGTAAAGATGTTATTACATGGGTACAGGAAATAATTTTCTGTCTTTGCCATGACTCAATTGAAAGCAAATGCTATTTTGATAAAATGTCAGATATTTGTGCATTTTATATTATCTATTAACAAATAGACCTTCCCAAGTGAAAAATCAACTAGATAGAAACCATATATATATATATATAAAACAGAAATAGTTTTCCCACTTCAAAAAACATCCACCTAAATTAATATCAAAGGGATTTTTTATGAGATTGATGACCTCAGATTCAAGATTTATCATCTGAGTTTCTTTAATGAATTAAAAGGAAGGGTCAAAGAAACTGATGATAAATCTTAAATCTGAGGCCATTAATTTTATGAAAACTTTCTTTGATATTAAAGGTGGGTGATTTTTGAAGTGATTTATGGAAATGCTATTACTGTTATATATATATGTATGTAATTTGCATCTAATCAATTTTTACTTGAGAAAGTTATTTGTTCAAGAGAGAATTTTAATATAAATTTATTTTTAATGTTATGTCATTTTCTATTATATATATATTACAGCAAATATATAAAATAAATTACAGAAACATGTTTTGTTACTATTATACTTTAATTCCCATAATGCACAATTTTACACAGATTACTCTTTTATTAATGAAAGTAAATTATAATATTTCATAAATTTTAATAATATTATTAAAAAGAAATGGATTTAAAGTGAATGATTTATATATTCACCCTCTCACTTCAAGACACATAAGATTGACCTATAGAAGTGCACTTAGGTTTGAAAATAAGACGGTTGTTTTTATTTTCTCAAAATTTTTATCTTGTCGCTGGAATGGGAATATTCTTACATTTAACATTGTTGTTTAATATTATAATATGGTGCTAATGAAGAGAGATGATTATCTTCTAAGTAGTATAGAAAATAGATTTTATTATTATCTTCGACTTTTTCCAAATGAAGCATGATGTTTCTATTCCATTTCAATTCATGGTCCTTAAACACAGATGTTAGTGCATTATTTGTTTTATATATTTTAACTTTCTCATGTAATAATTGGATATTTTTCATTTTTTTTTTCAATGATTCCTGTTATTTACCAGTACTATGTCTCACAAAGGCAAATAATTTTACATATTAAATTATTTCTTTGCTCTTTATGTATCCTATTATTAGTATTAGTATTATTGAGTAGCTTGTTTATATTGGAAGATAATCTGTAGGTGATATTATTTATGCTGGTCTTTATTATAAATGCAGCATATATTTAGCATACCAACTATATAAATCTGCCACTTAAAAGAACCAAAGCCAGGATTGATAAATAGCAAAAAACTAATGTAATGTATAAAATGATTTGCCTTTGTGGGTAAGTGAAATGATAGTTATTATCTTCTATGTTTATGGATTATGAATTGAAATGTAATAAAAATGTTGGTGTTTTATTTGGAAAAAATAAAAATATTACATGAAAATAAGAATAATAATAATAAAAAAGAAGAAGAATAGAAAAGCTATTTTTATTAAGAGAGAAACTAATTTTTATCATTGACAAAAGAGTAATATGAAAACTCACGAGACTTACAGTGGGGGAGATAACTGAAATAGTGTTTTATGATAATTAATTTATTCATTTTAATATTAAAATAAATGAATGCATGCACCTGAAGTTTTTTTTTTTTAAATTAAATTGTACTATGGTTTATTTGTGTGTGTGTGTGTGTGTGTGTATAAAATTAAGAGCATGCTAATAAACTAGTCTAGGGATAGGGATAATCCTAGATAAAGATGATTTGAATGCCTTCTCTAGTAGTAGCATTTATCATAAAAAGAAATTTTAAAAAGAAAGCTTGTTTCGAGCTCATTAGCATGCTCTTAATTTTACATATTTGTAAATACAAGCTATATATATATAAGTCATGGACATCTGACTTTCTATATTATATATATATAACCAAATGTTTTTTATTTATAATTTTAAAAATAAAAATTGGTTAATGAAATTTAATTGGTAGTATAAAATCAATTTAGTTTTTGGAAATATGTCTGAAACTCTGGCATTACATTCTTCACAAAGTTCTTTTCATATTTATTGCCATCATACATTATTTTGATACAACATTATATATCATCTGAAAGCATCTGAATAACAAGTAGGTTGATTAGTGATTTATGTTTGTTACTTGTACATACTATGAATTCAATTGATTTTAAACTTGTTTTTGTAAACAAAGATATTACAGTTTCTTACAAATTTTATTCAGGAAAGACAATTATAAATGGCTTATGTCTTTCTCAGAAGGAAGTTGATGCACTGATGAAGACTTATTCAAAGTGTCAATTTTTTTATTTTTAAACTAAAATCATTTTTGTTGTTGTTGTGATTGTTATTGCTTTTTTACTTCAATGTACAATGACATTTTAATCTCATTATTGTAACACAGTTTATAGTCTTTAATCAGTTTTTTGGTAGCAGTTTTTTTATATGCACAGACATTATAAGTAATTAAAATAATTGGGATGTGTATTAACATTTATTTTTTATATCATGCAACACAGAAATAAGAAGACATACTTTTATAATATTGTTGTGTGTATGCTATAAAAAAACTTTGGGGCAAGTTGTAAAGAATATCTCATAGAAAGAAAAAAGTTAAGTTTAATCTTATTTTTAACATTGTTTTTAAAATTTCTTCAACTGATTTTATAATTGTTAAAAAAAAACCTGGTTTTGTGATTGAAAAAGTTTCAATTGAAATGCATGACAGATTATTTTTAGGAAAAACAAAATCTTTGAGCCAGGTGAGGGAGAGGGATTAAAACCTCATTGTACTTTTGATCAATTATCTTTCTTTTAGTGGGGGAAAAAATGATTCTCAGAATTTAAGAAATGAAAATGTGTTTACAAAATACCCCTCTGTCATCTGATCTTTGAATAAATGTAGCACGTATAATATATATATGACTTAAGAATGACTGCATATAATAATATATATTCGATCATTCTCATCAAATATAGGTTAGTAAAACATAACATTAAAGAAAATATTAAAAAAAAAATTCAAGTAAAAAAGAAAATATGAATTGTATTACTGGTATATGGGTGTGAGTGTGTGTGCAGAGTCTCATGTGTAGAGTTCAACTTTTCTTGCTTTTATTACCTTCATGAAAGATTTTGAAATAAACACACAAGGTATGAAGAGTGGTGTATAGATATAATACCACATAGCTATCATGGCACAATTCACATGGTCCTTGATGGCTTTTTCCTCAGATATTAATAAATTAATTGGTTATTTTGGAGATAGACTGGTTTTTCGGAATAGCATCTGACTAGAAGTGGTATAATTGACTAAATGGCTTCTTATTTCCAGAATTACAGCACAGCAGGCTAAATTCATTTATGAAGGCAGGAACATTGGCACAGATACACGGTTCAGCAGACTTCATATGGGCAGTATTTCTCCAACTGGATTCCAAACTCATGCTCCCCAGAGATGGCAAAGGGAAGTGGTCACAAGCTTTCTACTCACAGGTCATTCTGTGTGGCTTCTATCACCCAAATAATTAAAGACATACTTAAAACTTTTAATGATCTTGAAGAATTTTTTTCTCTCTTGAATAGCTTGAAGAATTTTTTATAAAGAAGAACAACTCTTTCTTTACATTTAATGCTATTTATATATCTTTCGGCAGAAGGCATCCAGTTTAATTTTAATTTAAAAAATATATTTCTGCTGATAACAATTTTGATCAACTTAATTACTATTTAATTTTGTACTTGTTTATTAATAAAGAAAATTTTTCAAATTTCGAATACCTTTTGTCTAATGCATTCCTTGCAGTATTTAAGTATTAACTAACACCTTTTTACTTCCAGGCCAAATATTAAAAAAAAACATTCTTGTACATATATAAGACAAAGCGATTACCTTATTTTTCATTGGTTAGATAAGGTTTCAATAACAAATATTAATGTACCTATGCCCTATGATTAATCTGCCTTTATACATTTTATAAAAAAATAAAATGTTCAGGAATTTTAATTAGCTGAATTTTTTTAATTAATTGTTTATCAGAATTTTCTAGAATCTCAGCTAATTTTTTCTACACACACACACATACACTTGCCTTTAATAAATTAATAAAATAATTTTTTATTCTTATAAGCCTTTAATAAAAATAAAATTTCCTTCTAACAGGATTTTAAAAGATTTAAATATAACTTGATATGAAGCATATATACATAAGCATATATATAGATTCAGTACGTGGAGACTTGGGGGGGGGGGGAGGCAGAAACAATCAATTTTTCTCTGATTATTGTTGTAAAATGAAGTAAAAATAATAATTTTCTGTGTGGGTTTTAATCGAAACAGTACTATATTGAAGTGGTGGCCAAAAACTTGTGACAATTTTAATATGATCAATAGGTTTTTCTTATTTACAAAGGTAAATAAATAAAAATAGGTTGTGATAGATATAGTTTTTTTTTTTTTTCAACAAATGAAATCAAAATAATAACTTTGTGTTTGCATTCTCAAAATAATATTACATTGGCTTGGAAGTTTAAAAATTTTTTAGACAGTTTTAATGAATACATAATAGTAAGTATTTTTGAAGTTTTATTGTGCACAAAAAAAAATGAAAAGATTTAATCTTTTTCTGAATGTTATTTCAATGAAATCTGCAAAACAATGTCTTAATTCAAAAGTGTGCATCAAATTTATTGAAAAAGAATGTTTATGTTCTTTGTGACTGTTGTGAAATGTGAAAAACAGTGTCTTAATTCAAAAGTAAGCATCAAATTTATTGCTTAGTATTTTTAGTAGTATTCGGAGACTGTACATTAGCTACCGCAGGTATATATATAAAAAAAAAACCAAAGCATACACTAAATGATTATGAGATTTTTATATTTGACAACTAATTATGATTTAGTTTTGAGAGAAATTGATTTTTTGTTGATGAATTTTTTTCTAAGATCCTCCATTTTTTCGGTCATGTTCATTTGCAGACAGTTTGTGGAAGAAAAAAAAGATAAAGGGGAAAAAGTATTGTGTAAAATTTTTCATCCATAAAGCATTAGAATTAAAAGTATGTATTGTTAAGTGTTATTGACTTTTCGATAATTTTATTTGAATAAATTTGTTTGAATACCTTTTAATATATACATTTTTAAACATTGATTTTTTTAGATACTTTTTTATATTTAAATAAATCAATGATATAATATAATATAAAATATCTTTATATAATAATAATCATATACAAAAAAACTCTTTTCAGTAAAAATTAATTTTTGCTTTTTTCAATGTGCTTCAATTAATTTACAATTACGATCGACATTGCATACATAGCGACATCTTTTTTTTTTTTATTTAATTAACTGTAACTTATTAAAACCATATAATTTTATATATTAAATTTATTATGCATTTTTATTAATAGTGTTTTTTTTTTTTTGCTTATAGCAATCTTCTCCAAATAGAGAGGGTTCAAAGTTTCAAATGCCTTCAGGTATTAAATGTTTTATTTACTTTTGTATAATCAATTATATAAATTATTATTTTAAAAAGTGAGGTTTATTCCATCTAGTAATATAGATTAGATGTTAAAATAGGCAAAACTCTATATATAGTAGTGCCACTCAGTGCAAACCAGAGTAATCAATGGATGCCAGAAGACTTGTGCATAAAATCCCTATCTAGTGCCTACTCATCCAATATCCCCAGACTAGTTTCTAGCTTGTGGCTTTCGTCAGTGATCATGTAATGTTTAGTGGCTTAATACCAATCCTGCCTAATAGAATAGTGGTGTCTATGGTTATTTAAAGAATCAAAGACACCAAAGTGTATGGGTACTGAATTGAGTTCAGACCTATATGACTATATAAGCTAATGAGCTTGGATTGAAAATGTTATTGTGTTTTCAAATTTTATCCTCATAGTTTTGTAGTTAAGTAGAGATAAAGGGTGGCTACTGGAGGGTTGCATTAGATCCTAAGATCTTGGTGCAGTGCTCTCAGATCCAAGATTCCTCACTGACGAAAGCCACAAGCTAGAAACTAGTCTGGGGATATTGGATGAGTAGGCACTAGATAGGGATTTTATGCACAAGCCTTCTGGCATCCATTGATTACTCTTGCTTGCACTGAGTAGCATTACTGTATAGAGAGTTTTGCCTGTTTTAATAACAGTTATAAGCAAGCATAAGACATGGTGATGATGTGATGTTTAATGGATTAGATGTTATAATAACTATTGAATTGTATTGTTATTTAATTGTTCATTTCTGTGTATCTAATTTATTGCTTCTATTACTTCAGTCTTCAAGAATTTAATTCTTACTGTACTACTTTCCATGTGGCAATATAATGGTCATTTTATATTTATGATTATATTTTTATGATATTAAACTTGCTTATATTTTAAATATTAGTCAATAAGTATTCATTTTCTTTTTTATCAACATTGAATATCCTATAATGGTCAGAAGCCACAATGTAAGCAACAACTAATATTAATGGATATTAAAAGGAAGTGTAAATAGTAAATAAATAAAAGTTACTTTAATAGAAAATACAGGAATTGCCTCATCTTAACGTTGTGGACACCTTCTATTTACTCTCTTCTATTACAAGTTAATGATTCAAAAATTCAAATGCCCTCAAGTTTAAACCTAATCCAATTAGTTTTTTTAAATATATTGATCTTTTAGTTAATAAATAATTATGCATTTTAATGATCAAATGATTCATTAACTTTCAGTAGTTTGGGTCTTTTTGACAAATAAATAAACAATAAATATGATTTGCACCAAAGATGCATAAACACACAAAACTGCCTTTTTAAAATTCTTTATATATTAAAACAATAATGCAAGAGTGGCTGAGCCCCTTCAAGGGACACCGTCCTCATAGTCATAGCAATATTGTAACTAACAAAACTAATAATGCAGCAAATTTATGCAAATGAGTTTATGTATTCCATTTCTTGGATATATTGTAGCACATCTTTTCTGTTGATGGTGTGATTGTGCCTAGCAATAAAATAAGCCTCTTTCACTTTTCTTTTTAAGTTATGGCATTCTCTGCAAACAACCACAGGGTCAATCAGTTCACAATTGTGCCCTGCTGAGGTGCGATGCTGGTCGAAAACTGAGTTACAAGTTGGGTCTGTTAGTGCCTTGTTGTACAAATGTTGAGACAGCCATGTAGATAGAGATGCTCTGGTTTCACTGAAGTATGAGGGTTGGCAATTTGCCACAGGGCAGGCAATATTATACACCATTGTTGCATTATTGTTTTAATATATAAAGAATTTTAAAAAGGCAGCTTTGTGTGTTTATGCATCTTTAGCGCAAATCATACTTATATAATAGTTAACCGTAAAGTTTAAACTTCTCGCTTATTTCAAATAAACAATAAGTATTCACATTTCATTGCTTACAATGTGGCTTATGGAGTTATAATTTGATGAAAATAGTTCAAAACCATTATTACTATTGATACATTTTGTCTCTTAGGATGTTGATTAGTAATTCTGAAATATGTTCAGCTTTGGAGACTTTACTAATGGCTTTACTGTATTGTCATAGTATTTGTAATTATTATAGTTCTCACATATATAGACTGATACATTTTCTTTTTTTTTTTCTTAATTTAAATGACAACTCAGAAACTTTTTTTCATTAGCAAAGTCACTAAATCAATTGCCTGTTTTATTTTAATATTGATATTATCTTTTTTTTTTTTTATCTTTGTTGATATTTTAATTATATCGACATCCAAATTGTTGGATTATTTTTTCTGTAATTTAAAATGACTTCCTTTATTTCTTTTGTTTTTGCAGGAGCTTTAACTCGGCATCCTGCTAAAAAATTTGTGTTGGATTTATTGCGGGTAATCATTATGGATAGTTTTTCCATGCCTTTAACCAGCAAAAGTCCACCAGTTATAGATTTAGTATTAGAGGTAAAGTATTTTATATTAGATAATATAGTTATAAATCATTAACTGTAGTTTAATTGTTTATTAGAAAATTATTTGTTGAAAATAATTTTTCTAAACGTATTTTATGTTTGTATTTTTTAACAATGATAAATTATTTATGAACATTTTGCAAATGAAGATTTATATTTTCACAAGATTTTTCATAAATCTAAATTTGGCATCCTTAAAAAAAATTTTTTATTTAGTTATTATTTTATTAATATTAATTAGATGGAATTTATTATTCATATAATGTAAAAATAGTAATATAAGTTTCAAAGTAATTAGAAAATTTAATCGATAGAAAAATAATCACATATTTTGAGATCAGAAGGTCATTGATTCTTGAGCACCCATTGAAGTGGCCATGCTGAATTTTTTTGTAATCAAAATTGATTCAAGAATTTTAGCTCTAAAGTTTTCTCTCCTGTCATTAATACAAATCATGCAGGGAATTCATAGCAAACAATAAAAAAAGTTATATAATTTAAAATTATCCTGAAATCAATTGAGAAACTTATATATTTGAGTTTGTAAAACTTTATCATGTAAAATTGTCTGGTATTCAAAAAGGTTAGTACTCTTTACACAGACATACTACATTACAGATTTAACTATTAATACCAGATAAAGCTGCACAGAAAAGGATTGGTAAATAAATTAAAAAATTCAAACAAAATGTTCACTCTTCATTGTAATTTTCAAAACAAACAATTTGTTTTTACAACAAACCATTTTCTATACGAATTAAAATACACAATTTGTATTCAACAGCAATATTAACTAGTACCTGGACAAAAGAAACACCAGATATATTTTTCCAAATTATTCGAACAAATGTTGTTTTTCATTATTGATTAAAATTTTCAAAACAAACAATTCTTTTTCAAAGCATTATAATTCCCAATATGAATTAATTCTATTTGAAATAAACTATTTGAATTAATATTCGGATGACATAAAATGGTGTATTTTAATTAATTTCTGTCTCTTCCTGTAGCATAAATTTGTGTTTTAAAGCAAACATTTTTCACAAATATGAATTAAAATTGGTACTTTCTATTCAAAATAAATCATTACTGTGATTATTATTTGGGTGAAATGTGGAGGTTGTTATTTTGTAAATTTTAGTTGCCATGCTATCGCATAGAGATAAGTAATAATTAGATCTTATATGTTGGTAATCTATAAAAGTCATTTGGATCACATCTGTTGAAAAATATCATGACAGAACAGAAGCAAGCAATTCCTCTTCATAGCATTTCTCAAAGACGTTTAAGCAACTGTCCACGGATTAAAGTGGGATCTGAAAATACTATTTTTATTATTATTATTTTGTTTATGAAATTACACTATTTATTTTCATATAAACTTTAAAATAATATTTTGTTTTTATTAGTTGTTTTTTTTTTCTCATGTGTCATAGCATCGGCTGGGAAGCGAACCCGCTAATCCGGGACAACTGCTTGTAAGGCAGCTGTGCTGACCTCTCGACCACCAACGCTTTTATGTAAAATAGCAGATATTAATGAGTTTGCATTGTTTTTTTTATTAAATTATGATAAAATTTTAAAATCACATGGACATTAATTTGTTTTGTTTTTTAATGAAATTCTGCATTAAATTTTGCAATTGCTTTCACATTAGTTTGTATTGTTTGTTTTTTTAAAAAAATACCCATTACGTGTTCACATTAGTTTATATAAAATGTCCTCAGTACTTTATTTGCTTTGAAAGTCTTAAGTTTGTTGATTAACATCTTCATTTCAGCTTCCATGGCTCTACCTGGCACATAATAGTTGCAATGAATAATAAAATGTTTTTGTCATGGCATTTGCTACATGGTTGCATGAAAGAAACTGATGTCATTAACTTTTCTTCTTTTAGATACTAATAATACTAAAAACATTAACACTGAGAAAATGTTCAACTATTTTCTGTATGATAATTAAAATATTTTTGTTATACGTGTAGTAATCAATAAAAATTTTGCTTAGAAGTTGTCTTTATATGATTGAAAGAAATATTTTGATTGTTAATCATATGATTTAAAACACTTATTTGGGTTGAGAATATAATTAAATGATTGAATACTATTCAAAGATGATCAGATTTTACCTTATTATCAAAGAGTAAAAACTTAGTCTTATTACTGTTATGAACTTGAAAGAAAGGAATAGTTAATAGAAGAAAAAAAATGTTATAATAATGTGAGTGTACTATAAACAAATAAGTTATTTATATAATTGGTAATTCTGTTCACAAGTCACATAAGGATAAGTTTTTTTTTTCCTTCGCCTAATCTTTGATTTTAAGAATGCACAAGAATTAGTACATTATATTTCTTTTGAACTTGATTTCCTCAACTTAGACTCATCAGAATTAACTTCTACTTAAATATAAAAAATTCACACATCATTATTAGACACACTTCAATATCTTTCTTTTAAATATATTCTATAATGCTTGCTTGCCAATTTTATTAAATATCATAATAATAATTTCATTAATACAAAATGCCTTCATTAGAATATTTTCATATTTATTTTCTCAATACATTTTTTTAATAATGTACAGGGATTTTTTTTTTTATCCTCCTCCTCCTCCATAAAATTTCACAGTTCTATGCCTTTTTTCATCTTTGTTTCCATATCTAAATTTATCCTTTGCACTTATAATTTTTTACTTTTCCAGTTGTAGTGTTAAAATGTATGCATCAAGGTTAAAATGTGGGTCAGAAGCATTTTATACATCTATATAAACATCTTCAACTTTTTCATCAGAATAAAAACTTTTTTGGACATATATCTGAATAATATGCTTTTAGTATCTTTCAATAAATTGAATAAATTACCATAATTTGACTTCTATCTTAACAAGATTGATGTTCTATTTTGGCTTATATTTCCAGTACTTTTATCTTTGTAATAAAGTAAATTTTCACTTCTAATATAATTTCTTTACTTTTGCTTCTGTCATCATATTATATGGCTTCTCTTTTAACTTTCTTTGTATCTTTCTTCATATGTTCATATATATTAAACTCTTATATGCTCTCCTGATGTACATCTTAATGCAACTTTTATATATAATTACTCATTTATTTTTCTTATACTTTCGACTGTCCTGCAGTCTTAATCAGAGCTCTTTTTAACCTTCACCTTTCTCTTGTACAAAAAAAAAAAAAGCTCTGATGAAGACTGCAGGTCAGTTGAAACTGTAAGAAAAATAAAAAAGTAATTATATATAAAAGTCACATTAAGGTGTATATGAGAAGAGCATTTAAAAGTTTAAGTCATCATATTATATGATAATGTCACACTTAATATAATTTTTCTTTATTTCCTTTATTTTGTGAATTTTTCCATTATTCAAAAGTGACGAATGGTTAAATTAAGATCATTGAATGAACATTTTTTAGTCACTAATCATTGCTTCTGATGACTTTATACAATCATGTTTATAAAGATAATTTTTGTCTTATTCATCATAACTAAAAGATAAGTATTTGCACTCACAAATACCTACATATGATTCATTCCATCTTTTTTAAAAAAACAGCTATTATCTCATACAGAATTTTCAGGCTTTGAAAAGGAAAAATATATATATAAAGGTTTTCTGAACTTAGAAATGAAAATTAATAAATTTACCGTGCAGTTCCATGCTCTCTTGAGAGCAGCCCATCCATGTTCATTTATCTTGTAAATATTTAAATTTTAATAACAATTACAACAACAAAAATGTATGAAGTGAACATTGGAAAATTTCTATGCTCAATGCCTTTAAAACCTCAGTAAGGAATCAGAATTTTTAAAAAAATATATATACAAAGTAAACCACATGCAAACTTCTTCATAAATCTTGATTTATTATATGAATTGTTATAAAGTACAAAAAAAATATGCCAACACTTCAATTATATTCTTTTATAATCTTTATCAAGGAAAAGTTAAAAAATATATAAAAAAATAATAAATATAAATACAAATATTCTGCAATAATCCAATACATATAACCAATACAAATAATTCTTATCTTAAAATTTTTGTTTGTTAGAAGAGTTTTAAGGTAAGAGTTATCTGTATTTGTTATATGTATTGAATTATTGAGGAATATTTGTATTTATATTTATTGTTTTTTTTATATATATTTTTTAGTTGTTCCTTGATAAAGACTATAAAAGAATATAGTCGGAACAGAGTATTTTTTTGTACTTTATAATAGTTCATATACAAAATCAAGATTTATAAAAAAAAATTTGCATGTGATTTGTTTTACATATATATACTGTGAAATTAATGGGCTATTTTTAAAATAGAAGACTGTATTTGTTTGCTATTGACTTAATTTATTTAAACAAATTTTAATAGCGAACTTTTCTTTGCATTATATATGTGTGTTCGTGTGTATATTGTGATAGTTTATTTTTATGAAATACCTGAATTGTTAGTATATATTTTTCCTTTTATAGTCAAATATAAATTGTTTATTAATATTTTGTGTTTTCTATCTTTACCGTGTTTAGGCAACTCCTGAGTACACTTCTCGGCCTCAGCAACGTGAATTTCAAACTGAAATATTAAGCACTTTAATGGATCAACTTCTTGCTGCTGATGTTCTATTAGGAGAACAGTCTGCCTTGCCAATTGCAACAGGAGGTAGTTATGCCAATATTGCTGCTAATGTATTCTACTTTGCTGGCAGAGTAGTCGATAAGTTATGGCAAGGTTAGTTAATATTTTTACTTATAAATATTTAAAAACTTTCCCTTACATTCACAATATTTGATTTTAAAGTCTTGCATGTATCCTTAAAATTAATGAAAAATAGATAACTATATGTACTCCACATTCGTGATATTTATTTCCAAATCTTTTGTAACTAGGCACATATAATCTGTCTTTTTAATATGTAAACATAAGTACAGATTGGTAACATGTATATACAATATGTACATACACACACACACACAGTTTTATAAAGTTAATTCTGTACCTCTTTTAAAAATATGAAGTTATGTTAAGAAATAATGGATGCCGTCTTCCCTTTTATGTAAATGAGCAATTCATTAAATCTCTTTTTTTTTGGTGGACGAATAGAACCAGCAATTTCTCTTTTTTGTGTGTGAAATTGTTAAAGATAAAGCAATTTTATGTCTTTTTTTTTTTAAAAAAAAAAAGAATACATACTATAAAATTAGATAAATATCTATTTTCTTCTTTCTTTTATGACTTTATATAGTACAAAAACCTTGGTCAGATTATTAATACAGTTGGAAACATAATGGATGAAATTAATCATAGAATTAAACTTGGTTGAAATGCTTTTGGTAGAAATAACTTGATACTAAAAGGAACTATGCCTATGTGTTTGAAAAGAAAGGATTTTAACAAATGTGTTTTACCAGTTCTTACTTACGGATCTGAGACTTGGACACTTAATAAAAGAGCAATACAGAGACTTCAGACCACTCAAAGAAGTATGGAGAGATGAATGTTGGGAGATCGAAAACACAATGTATGGATAAAAGAACAAACAGGTGTTACTGACCTCATTGAAAAAATTGAAATATTAAATTGGATTCCAAGAGATTGTAAAAGACCCAGAAAGAGATCATATGTTAGATGGATGGATGAAATAAGAAAGTGTGCAGGGGTGATGTGGAGAAGAGAAGCTAAAGATCGGAGAAGATGGATTGAACTTGGAGAAACTTTCATCCTGCAGTGGATTGATAATGGTTGATAATGATGATGACGATGATAGTACAAATGTTTTCACAAATTACTTACTAAATAGCATTCTCTTTCAAAAAATTAAATAAAATTTATTACAATAATTTAATATTTTTTTTCAATTTTCTTGTAAAAAAAATTATTGATAAAATGGAAAAGATAAATGAAATTAAATTGGAAGATTTAAATGAAAATAATTAGCATTGCACTGTGAATTAGACAATTAAAAAAAATTTTAATTAATTTTTTTAATATTTTTTTGAAATGCAGATAATTAGAAATAGCAGATATATTGGGATGGCTGTATATATATATATGTTTGTTTACTGTATTTGGATAGAAAACTTTACTGTGAAGATAATATTTTAATTCAAATAGTTTTTAGCTATATATATGGAATTTTCTGTATATGCAAATATTTTTAGCTATGAAAATATTTGAATAAGCATATATATATTGCAAGTGTGCAAAGTGTGTTGGCAGTTGAATTTGAAAGTTTTGCTGAAACGAATATAAAAAAAAAAAAAAGGAAAATAAAATAAAAGTATGTTTGACATAGATGCAAATTAATGTATAGAATAAATATTTTATTGGATTAAAATAGAAAATTTTTTTTTCCTGAGGCAATACACATTGTGTTTTTTTTTTCTTCTCGTTCAATTAAAAAAGAGCAAGTTAAATAATAAAAGCAAATACTGATTGTAATATTGATAGAAGTTATACGGGGAGAGATTGGTAATTAAATATGGTCACGGTAACTACAAAGATAAAAAAAGAGAACCTTAAAAATTGAGAAAGATAAAAATTTTGAAGAAAGAATGCAGGTGGTATTCAATATACACTTCCTTAATGAGTTTTCGGAGGGATATAAAAGGAATGGACATAGATAAAGAAGTGTCTTTTGTTCTTCAGATTTTTAACAAGATGTTCAACTGCCTCGTGATAGCCGCTGACATTCAGATGGGCAGCCTGTACATCGCCGATTGTTCCGTTCCCTCGAAACTACTTATGGTGATTTAAAAGAGTGAAGTCACCACCCGCCAAAAATAGAAGCCTCGCTTCAAAACTGGAACCTAATGGGCCTACCACGAAGAAAATCTGAGAATATTATTTATTACCAAGGAATGATTCCACGAAACAATCTTACTGGTAAGAAATCAAATTTTTGAACTTATATGTTTATTGAAATAACTTTATAGAGTGCTCACGTCTTACACAAACTAAGAGAAAAAAAAACATTTTAATGGACCATAAACAACTATTTATATGGTTAATGAATCCAAGAAATAATTTTGCTATAATGACATAAATTTTCATTTGCTATTTCACTTTTATTCAATATGCTCATAAAAAAAAAAGTAATAAAAAAAAAAAAGATTTACAATGTGTTATTTACTTAAGCCTCGTAATTATCTTCTTCAGAAATCTTCTAGGTAAATTCAACTGTTGATGCCAACACAATATTATTATATTTTTAAATTTATTATTTGTGAGGTCACGATATGGTTATATAATATTTTTGCGTTATTTTATGTAAATATTATAGGGGTATGTGTTAATATCTGAGTTATTAGTTCATTCACGTTATAGAGAGGGTTTTGGAGTGGTGTGAAAAGGGGAGGGGGGGAACTTACCTTCATTGTCAATTTAATAGGAATATCTAAAATAGAATTTTGGCTCCTAATAAAAAAACAAATTTAAATTTTTAAAGACGACAATATAGGGAAAGTTAGCTAGTTATAATTAGGACTGTATTACTTGGGAAATATACTACGCTTACGCTAAAATTAAAAATGATTAATTACCATAACCTATATTAGGTGTGGGCGTAGAAGGTAATGGGTATATTTTTAACATATATATATAAACTAATCTTACGGCCTTTCATGTCTAATAAATATTGTTAGACATATATAAAATGGTACAATATATATATAGACACTTTTTTTTTTTCAAATAATTCCAAATAACTGAAGTATATCTTTGAATCATTATTACTTCTTTATAAATATACTGATATATATATATGTTAAGGATTTTTATAGGCAACAGATGTAAAACAATTTTCAGATTTTTTTGTTATGTGTGGTAGTTTGTAATTATTATTATTTCACCTACTATAATATTATAATAACTAACTAGTCTTATAATAATGGAGATTATTAATAAATAAAATTTTGTGTTTAAATTAATTTGAGTTTTAAAATGTTCCTTTTTTATTATTTTTTTTCTTTAAGTCTTTTTTGGAGTTAGAAAGGCCACACTCATTTATGAATAGCTCATGTACATGTTATATATGTGTATGTGTGTTTTTTGCTTATTTAGTTTTTATGCAGTGAAATATTGGTAACCGATATTATTTCATGTATTTTGTCATAGTCTACAGTATAGTTTTAAGGTATACCCTTTTCTATGTAGTTCTAACTATACCCTTTTCTATATTCATTTACTCTTTTTTTTTTTAAATATGGTAGATGATGAGCAACATAAGGATATGCCAGATGATCACATGGGTAATCCATATGCACTTGTTATTTAATTGTTTAATGTATTGGTCACAGATACCATCATTACCCATATGTATCCAAAATGTAATAAAGCTTTAATTGTAGAACTGACTATATAATATAATAACAATAAAGATTAATCATACGAATCTCTTTTAAAAAGTCAAATTGAAACATTGGCCTAAAATAGTATGATTTTGAAAGCATTCGCTTGTTCAATCAATATACTAAGCCCAAAGCTTAATCTTTTCTATAACAATTTATTAGCAGTTAATTATATATATATGAAAGGCAAAAATCTTTATTACAAAGTGTTATGGTAATATAAAGGATTCGAACTCAGACTTTCGCACAACCCTCAACTCTCCATGCTATCTCATATTGCTGACCCACCTGATCATATACATGTTGAAAAGATAAATAATCACCAATATACATATTTCATGCTAAACTAGCAATCATCAGTTGGTCCAGATTACTATCCTCACATATATATGCAATCAGTGCTCAGCTTTATATTAAGATAGCCAATCTTCATACTTTAGTGGACAGGCTTCAAACTATTCAAAGCCACAACTCTTCAGCCATCCATTTCATTGAAAATCTGATGATGGAACGTTCAAAACCGACATTACTGCCAAGGTTACCTTGCTATTATTGACTTGGTAAATAAATCGCTATAGTTTTGAGCCTAGCACTATTCATTATCCTAAGGGATCTCCAAATTATGTTCCTTATTCTCTACTGGTAATAATAATGTGTAAAATGGATATATAATTGTCAATTATTTCAAAGTTCAATCACTTGTGCATTAATTATATGATATTCCAGACTAAGAATACTCTGTTAAATATAATAGAAATTGTAAATCATTATACTTGCCGTTAATATGTATTATAACAGAATTTTGAAAGGCAGATTCCCTCTCCTCTCCAAAAAATATACAATTATCTTTCTATCTAGACATTAGTTTAGTCTTACTTATAACTGTTAATTAATATTCTAAAATGAAAATGAAAAATTAATCCTGGAATGATGAAAAAATTCTATCATAATATTTTTTTTTTTAAATATAGCATTAGAAACAATTTTGAACTTAAGTGTAAAAATCTAATATATTAAGGAAGATAAATTATGAATATATCAAGAAAAGCTTTTCATATTATCATTTTAAATTGTTTATTATTTCAATGTTTAAGCCAACATATAGACTTTGCCTGATTGATTGTTTGATTTTTTTCCATATCTTATGTTACTAAGCATTTAAGTAGTTTGTGTGTGTGTGCATACCATTTGTGTTAAAAGCTTTTTATATTTTAGTGGTAATTTTGAAACATTCTTGCAAAAATGTATTTTATCTGTATTTTAGAATAATAAAATAACTAATTTGAATTAAATCCTCTTTGATTATTAAAATGGGGTTCTGAATATTATTTAAATGAAAAAAAAAAAAGTTATGACTTTTGTATAAAATGATTATTAAATTTATTTATTTTAAAAAAATATTAACTTTTTTTGTTATAGGTGTATTTGTACGAGATGCTCATGAAGTTTTTCAATTTATAGCCAAACTTATTTCTCAGGCAAAACGACGTTGTAAGTATCTTATTTAATATATATTAATTCTTTTTGACTCCCTCTCCCTCTATTTATATAATATATATATTTTAAAATAAATGAATATGTAACAAGAAAGATACTAAAAAAAAGATTACAAAATTTTTTATAAAATTTCTTGAACATCATAGTTCTGCTTATTAAACAAACAGATCTTCTTAAGTGAAATCTAGTAACAAAAACATACACTTATATACATGTAACTACCACATTTCAATACAAATGTCAGTCATTCTTAATATTAAAGAGAGTCCTCATATAATTCATGGATTCAGATCCTGCAAAGACAACCTTTGTGTCATCAAATAAAATTTTATGGCCAGTATTAATAAAGCTCCATTAAAATACTTAATTTTAACTCTACTTTTATGAGAATGTTTTTATTATCTATATACTGTTGAGAATTATTTAATAATGAATTCAAATTGGAGTCTTTCTTCTAAGCAATCCTCATACCCCCCCCCCCCACCCAACCAATGATTTAAAATGTAAAGAAATACATTCTTTCTCATTACTATTATGACCACTCTTAAAATTATAATTATTCTTATGAAATATAATAAATTTATCAGGATAACCTAAACCAGTATAAACATTACTAAACTATTTTCTTTTAATCAAAGCACAATTTCCAAAATTATTAAGTTTTTTATTACTATAATACAATTTTAATGAAAAAAAGAAGATTTATTGAGGAAATCAGAAAGAGAAACTGGATTAGACATATATTAGGAAGAAAGTAAAGTTGTTTTGGAGGAAATGCTGAGTGGAAACAAGAAGAAAGGATAGAAAAGATTGAAACTGTTGGATGATATAAGAGATGGGAAGAGTTACATGGAATTGAAGAGCTGGACATTGAAGACAACAAAATGGAAAAATGGATGAATTGATATGTGGCTATTTTCTGGATCTCTCTATGGGACAGAATACCATTGATGATGATGAACAGAATTTTATCAAGTCAGTCTTCTTGCATGCAAATGCCTGATAACTTTCAGACATAATTATATTTTTCAAATTTTTATCTTTAATAAAATTATCACAATATAAAAGACAATAATTAAGACTTTCTCTAATAACAATTAAATCTAAACACTTTAACTTATTAAAATCCAGATTAACCTCTTCAATAATGAATTTAATATTAGAACGGTATTCATTCCCATAAAAAATAAAATCATTCTATATCTTTAATAATCAATCATCACATTTTTTACAATTATCAATTTAAAAAACCACAATATTGACTAATAACACTATTCTCTAAAAAAAATTAATATAAATAGAGTACATTAAAGATGAAATGACATATTTAATGGACCAATTTTCTTTAATTTTATAAAATTTATCATTACATCTAAAATACATAAAATTCTCAAGTAATAAAAGCATATCTTGAATATTATCAATTTTAGCAACAGAAAAATTTTCTTCTTCTTCTTCTAGGATGGCAGCAAATCTATACTTTTCAATCTTATCAACAGATTAAAGCATATTTTTAATGTCTAGATAGATTTTCAGTAGAGTTAATGATATTAATATTAATGCGAATTGTATATATAGAAGCTTAAAACATAGGAGCAAGATATCTATCAACATGCATAATAGCAGTTTAGTATAGTAGAAGCCCAAGATGGATAACGTTTGTGCAGTCGTCAAAGAATTCTTCTACCTAATGAGATTTATATTGACGATGAAGCCAGTTTTATACTTAACTATCGTAATGAAATTACATATATGCAGAAAGACAAAAAATGGTAATAATAGTAATGCTTATATAAATGAATTGGGTTTACCAAATTACAACAGTTTCTAAACTTTTATTTTTACTTTAAATAATTAATTGTTGGTAGACTATTGTTATACCTAATGTTTACTATATGCGGATGTCTTAATGAAAATCTGTGTGATTGAAAGGAGAAAAAGAGAAAAGAAATAAGAGTCTTATGACTAAATTGTTAAACATTCAGGTTCGAAACATTATATATCTTGGAATTTAAAATATTAATAATTTATATTTGTAATTTTACACTGACAAAAATTATATTTATCTGGCAATAATATTTTTAAAATAATAAATATATAAAATTTGAATATATATTTGTATGTCATTGCAGTCATTATTGTGCTATTTAAGTATTAGAATATTTGATAATTAAAAGGTTAAGTTTCCAAGAAAGGTATTTGGATCATGGATAAGCATTTGTAAGAAGAGTCTGCTAACAGTTGCCTTCATTTTCTTTTATTTAACATAATCTTAAGAGATTTGATTATGATACTAATTAGTCAAAAGCATGCTCAGCATACTATTTTGGTATGTTTAGCATATTTATTTTAAATTATTAAACAAGCTTTTCTTAGTATGTGTTGTATGTATTATTTATATTTAATTTTATTTAATATATTAATTTTTGTTTTCTAATTATGAAAATAGCTAGCTTTAATATTAAAGATTATTATTTTGTTATTTAAATTGTATTCTTTATTGTCATCTCTTTTTAGTATTAATTATTCTTTGTATCACTGCAATTTTATATTTCTCTGAGATTTAAATCTGAATGTAACAGGAAAGTGAATATATAATGGATGATTAGTCCGAAGTCCTAGACAGTATTTAGCTGAAGTATCTATCCTATGTAAATGAAGTTGATGGATTTGTATGTATAAATTATTCTATTACCTGATTGATAATAACCGATTGGAGATTCTTACAAGTTTTATTAATTACACATCTGGAAATTATCTGTATTTATTCTGGTACCTAATTATCAATCATTACTATCTAATATTTCTTTTTCATGGTGACATACCAATATGTGGTTATATTCACTTATAGACTATCATTTATTTTGTTACAATATATATATATATATGGATATAATTATTATATATATGTATCACTTATTTTATTACAATATATATATACAAGTGTGTATGAAATTAAAATTTGACATCTGTAAATTTATTTTAAAAGAAAAATGTGTCGGTAATTGCTTGAAAAAAAGTTTGTGTAATTTTGAACTCTCAAACACAGGTTGAGCTTTATCTTATCAAGTTGAGATTATTTTTGTTTTGTCCAACTGAGAATTTATCAAGAAATCTTTAGCTTTTGGGTCAGTCACAGGACTAAATTTAATTTTAACTTTTGATGTCAATTTGTTGAAAAATTAATAAATTTTATTTTTCTTTTATGTTTAAGAAATTATAATAATCTTTATTATATTGAATATATATTTAGTCTTTTTCCTGCTGCAGTTATTTAAATATATGTATATATTTCATTTGCTTCTGTATTTTTAGCCTTAGGAGTATCATTGGATCCTATCTATCATTCTTTAAATAGAACAATTCTCTATCAGCTTTCAAGGCCTCTAGAATCAACTCCAGGTAAGAAATTATCATTGAAACTTAAGTTGCAAATTGATTTTATTTTTGAATGTTTTTTAAATTTATCCTATGTATTTGTCTAGAAATAAATACAAAAATATTATCATAATTCATTATTTATTTGTCATGCATTTTCATATTGTCTGAATATTATTTACATTATGATATACCAAATCACCAGTGTACTCTCCTTTTAATTAGCAAAGTTAGTAGGTTTTTTTTTTATAGTTTACGTAATTACTAATTCATGAAAAATAAGCAATGAAGTACAATGGTTCAGTTCTTAGTTAGAACATTCCCTCATTGTTACTACCCACATTGCAGAAAACAGCAGAGTTTTAAAAGCCAGATGTCAATTAATTTATTTGAAAGTTTGAAATACCAGCAACAATATGGGATGATTTCTCATATGCATATTCAGGTATTTTCAAGAGAGAATATATACACCCAATTGTAAAACTCTCTACTGCAGTTCTGAATAATCAATAAACTCTAGATGGGATAGTATTATAAAATCACTATTTTTGACTGATTTCTGGGTTTTGCCTTTGTCAATGAAGACTAGTGTTCAAAACTGGAAATAATGCACTTACGTATATAGCAATCAATTTTTACTTTTTTATACTATTCAAACTAATATCTTGAAATTCAGATCTATATACCCATACAACTGAGTTAACTTAGCTGGGTTCAAAAATCTTAGGTTTTTTTTTTTTTTTAATTTCATAATATTATTTGAATAGCATAAAGGACTAAAAGATGGCTACTAGATGAGTAAGTACATTTTCATCTTTGAATTGAGTCTTTATTGATGAAAGTTCAATTTAGAGACTAGTTTGGAGATAGGAATTTTTTTTATCACCATACTTTCTGGTTTTTATTAATTACTCAAGTTTACAGCAGATGGCTTTAGAATAGTATGAAAATAACTGCTCTTAAAAGTCAGAAAGATGGCATTTATTAAATATGAGCTTTTTATTATGAACAAATACACATTCAAATATATTTTTGAATAATTAGTAAATTTTGATTATTTTCACTTTTCATGTAAACTTATCATATGTATGTATATGAAAAGAGAAGGTAATGCTTTTTATTATTTCTTGAAGGCATGAGGCATGTAAATATATGTCATCAGTTAATATAATATTATATAGAAGAGGGACTGAAACTAATTAGGTTCTATTTTTGTAGTCTTGATGATTGTCATTAACTCTTCACATAACCAACCAGCCATCATATTACCATTTACATCTTACTATTCATTATCATAATCTTCTATTCTCATTACTTTTATGCCATCTGAAAACTTCATAATATTTGTTAAAACAGGCAAAACTCACTATACGTATTGCCACACACAGCAAGCTAGAGTAATCAATGGATGCCAGAAGGCTTGTGCATAAAATTCCTATCTAATGCCTACTCATCCAATATCCCCAGACTCGTTTCTGGCTTGTGGCCTTCGTCAGTGAGGAGCCTTGGATCTGAGAGCACTGCACCTAGATCTTAGGATCTAATGCAACCCTCCAGCGGCCACCTTTTATCTCCACTTAACTACAAAACTATGAGTCTTAAACTGAAAACACCGTAATGTTTTCAATCCAAGCTCATTAGCTTATATAGTCATATGGGTCTGAACCCAGTTCAGTACCAATACATTTTGGTGTCTTGGGTTTTTTAATAACCATAGCCACCATTATCCTATTAGGCAGGATTGGTTTTAAGCCAATAAACGTCACATGTTTTAACAACAGTTACACACAAGCATAAGAAATGATGGTCATGTGATGTTTATCAGCTTATTAACTTCATAATATAACAAAAAGATAAAAAATGGTTACTAGAAGAAAATTTATTAGATCCAAAGATCCAAGTACACTATTCTAAAAATCCAAAAAGCCTTCACTGGTGAAAGTTATAAGCTAGAAACTAGTCCAGGGATATTTGGATAAAACACAAATTGGATAAGAATTTATTAAGCTCTATTATCTGGCATCTATCCTATATTATATAGCATAAGAGTAGTGTGAAAAGAAAACTATGCTAATATGATGATTAGATTACAATTAAATAATGAACCTAATAAACCAAATGCTAGTACTCTTCATATTTCACTAGCCATGAAACTAAGATTTTTTTAGATGTTGGATAATTCATAATTATTAGTTTCTGAAAATAGGTAATGAAATACAGGAATCCAATCTTAAAGTCTTTATTTTCTGATAACATTAATATGCATGTACACTTATTTAAACACAAACAGATTAAAATTTTTATTCTAATTAAATAACTTATCTAATTCTTTATTTTCATCTGTTTTTGGTTTCATTTTAAAAAATAATTGAAAATAAGTATATTTTCTTAAAGACATTATTGGAGAATTTATTGATCATGCAATTTAAATATTGATTACAAATAAAATCAAAATATTCATAATTAAACAAAAATATAGAAATAAATAAAAATTCATAAATAAATATTTTATAATAATTTAAATATTACTCTCATTTTGTTTTCATTATTCAATATTTATTAAATCAATTTCTTTTACACTTATTTTTGCAATTTTCAAATTTTATTAAAATTGCAAAAAAATTAATATAAAAAGAAATTGATGTAATAAATATTTTATAATAATATGATTTTTGTTAATGACGCTTGTGAAATTATTGCAATTTATGATACGTCATTATTAAATGAAAACTTAAACATATGTAAATATTTAATTTATATAGCGCGATATTGTTATAAATTGTAATAATAATTGTAGCATACTCCACTGCACATGTGCTTTACAAATTGAATACTACAGTTATTATTATAATTTATAACAACATCGCGCTATATAAATGAAATATTTACATATGTTTAAGTTTTCATTTAATAATGATGTATCATAATTTGTAATAATTTCACAAGCGTCATTAACAAAAATTATATTATAAGTAATTTAAAGTGATTAATTAAATCTTCACGCTCTCAGTTCCAAATGCTTCAGATTTGCCTATACACCTGGGTCTCGTTTTACGCGATAGATAGGTTCCTCAGAAAACACGCGCAAACGAAATCACGCAAAAATAGACGTAACTTACATTGAAAAAGGGGGTATGCGGTCTGTGATTTTTCAAAATTCGCGTAAAAGCAAAGCACCAACGTAAAATTACTTTAAAATTCGCGCAAAAAAAAAAATAAGGAAATAAAATATGACTAATAAAAAATTTCAAATTTGAAAAAAATTGATACAAGACAAACTTTTTTTAACTATAATATTTAATTTTATTCAAAATAATATATTTTTATGCATAATTTACAGTACGGTAATTTCAATTCCGTTTAAAAATCAAATTTCACATCAGATTATTTCAAGTCGCCGTAAGTAATTTTTAAATTATTAATTACAATTAAAAATCAGATTTTAATTTTTAATTGTCAAATTTAATTGTGCCCACTGCTATTACTGACCTTTTAAAAATAAACTTGTGGTCACTAAATGATTAATAATTGACTACGTTCTTTTTTAAAAAGCAAAAACAGAATGTGATTTAAAATGCAAAATTAATACACATAATGTTTGAACAAATTTGCATTATAATCTTGTAAAATTTAATGTGTGTATACATAAAATGTGGAAATCATGATTTTAATTTCATTATTGCATAAAAGCTTACTATTATAAAGCACTGAAAATATTGAAATTACTAAGTTGAAAGTCGAATTCCAATAATGTGCTATTACTTTCAATATAACATAAGTGCACGAAATTTATTATTTAAAGTAATAGCGCAATATCGGAGTTCGACTTCCGGTGAAACACGAATCGCGCAACTTCAAAATCGTGTTAAATAAGTCCGCGTAAAAGGAGACCCAAGTGTACATATAATTTGGGTGAAAAAGATAGAGTGGATGCATTCTATCTTTTAAAAAGACTTTATCTTGTGTTTGGAAAGGAGAGTATTCATTATAATTAGCATTCAATCTGTAAAGCATATGTGCAGTGGAGTAAGCTACAGTTATTATAATAATAAAATAAATTTAAACAGAAGGGATTTTTCTTCAAGGCATTATAGAAATGTTGCACAGGCTGGTTTTTTTAAACTTCAGCACTAATTTCTGGATCCAACTGCATTTTCCAGGTTGGTTTTGACTAGTGAGGTTTTTGGCTATCTAACCACACATGGTAGATGGATTTCTTCTAAATAAATTCATCGTACTGACTGTTGCAATTGGAGTATTGATAAACTTTGCAAACCATCAGTAAACTATGGTTTCCAGTGAATAAGAGTTTTAATCAGCAATTGTTTTTCTCTTCAGTGTGGATCATGGTGATATGGCTTCAGTAGTAGACTGATCCCAATGCAAAGGAATATGGGATGAACTATTGGGCTTTTAGAATTAGAATGATAATAATAAGAATGTTTAGTTTCTTGTTTCTGACCTATTTATATCCAACCGATGTTCAAACAACATGATTTTCAAACAGCATATACATATGTCATCATCTAGGGGATATTTGATATTTGCGTAATTACAACAATATATATTTTGTTACTTTCTTCAATATATGTTGTGGATACAAGTTTTAATGCATTATTTTATCTTTTTATAAATAAAAAAAGAAGATAAAATAGCTTGTCTCTTTCTTTATTTACATTTTGTTAACATAGAAAGAAAAAAAAATTATTGCTGACTTTTAATTTTTTTAATTATAACTTCTAAAGTGTTGTTAATTCTAAAATTTTAATACTAGATTCAAATCCACCATCAGATTTTCTCTAAAAGTAGACAAATTGTTTAATTAAAACTTTTATTTGAAAGGCAGATTAAATAAGATTTAAATTTAGATATCTTTAAAAAAACTATCAAGCATTTTTCTTTCTTCCTTTATAGTGTTATTATCATTCAGTTTCTCATGTATTACAAAGTAAATATTTAATAATATTAATAATGTGCATGTACATTTTTATTTTTTCAATGATGCACATGTACTTGCACACATGTAAATGGCAGTGTGTATATTTATTAGTCAGTTCACATGAGTTTTTATTAAACACATTTTTTTTTCCTCCAGTATTGTAGTATAACTATTATTATAGCTATATTATATTTCAATTCATATTTCTTAAAAAGGTCAACATTAATTAAATTACCATATAATAAATTGTTTCAATAATATGGGTATTTTTGATCTATCAAATAATAATTTTCAAACAATTCGACAGTTTTTATCTAGAATTATTATTAAGTATAAATCCATCTATCATTTCTTTCCTTATTCATTTGTAACTCAATATATGACTGGCCTGGTCGAAAGCAGTATTAAGCTGTAAATCTGTAACGGTATTATAATTTTAGGTAATAGTATCAATGACCAAACCGTTCGCTTGATGGCGCTCTTGCTAATGAAAAACAATGAAATATAACATTACCTGGCCGTGACCTTTCAGGAACTAATTGACCTTTACTTGTTTTGTTTTTTTTAAATAACATTAAAAAACAAAATGTCTTTTTTTTTTTAATAATGACAAATACAGCATCATTTTGACAAAATGACATGTATTCTTTTTTAACAATAACAAGAACTAATTGACATTTTTTTTTTTTTGTTAAATAACGTTAAAAAAGTAAATGTCTTTTTTTTAAGATCGACAAATACAGCGGCATTTGTAAAAAAATAAATGTATTCTTTTTTAACAATGACAATAACAAAATATTTATTTAGGACATTTTTAAGATTTTATTAAATATACATTATTCTTCTAATACTTTCAACACCAAAACAACAACAAAAAAACCATTAAATTATCAGCGAACCTTTCTTGAATTAAACTTTTTTGGTCTATTTTATGCACTGTATGTTTGCTCATTAATAAACATTGAATTGAACTGAATTGAATTTTGATTTCTTTTGTCTTTTTATTTTTCTGTCTTGGATTTTGGAATGACTACAGTCATTTGAGAGCAGCTGATGCTGTATATTATTAGTATTTTTTAAATTCTTTACTTTTTCATGTAATATTTTTTTCTCAAAAGCAGTTAGTGAAATTGCACTTTTCAAAAACCTGGCTGGTAAGGAAGGAGTTGAAATAAAAATTTGGTATAAACATTGAAAATGAATTTTTCTGGGTTTACAAATAAATGGCGCTAAAATCTTTGACCAATCAAATTTAAAAAAAGTTATTAAAATTTAAACATAATTGTATCTTTTTAATTTTATAAAGTGGGTGAGAGGGAAGAAGATAATTGAAAAATATCAAAAATTATTTGATTGTTACAAAATATGTTGCAATTTATAACTTTGAAGTATATTTAAAAATTTAGTTTAAAAGAATTGGATTCAACGTCTCTTAAATACTATTTCATGCAATCTGTTCAACTCATTTTAATATTTATAATATTACTGTTATGTCTTTAATCGTGGATTAATGATTATTTTTTTGTAAGTGGTCGTGTGGAGAAATTTATCAAATGTTCATCTTATTAGTATTATCTTTTGCTTATCTTTCATTAAGGTTTCATTCCCTCATAGTTCAGAGAGAATCATGAACTCCTAACCTATGCTGGGCATACTTTGTGTAATTGTGGTTAATAAGATCAATTGTTAATTGAGGTAATAAAGTTGAATGAGGATAAATCATCTTCCAAGTTTTTGTAGAACCCAGTAGTATCCAATTGTGTGAAGAATAATTGTTACACTTGTAACCTCTCTTTGATCGATTTTATCCACCAAGTGATCATAGTGAAAACAAGCTTATTAGGAAGAATCGATGTGTTACCCCAAAAAATTTAAAAATGGATCAAGTTAATGTCTTTTTTAAGCATATAATAATTCTAATCAAAATGGTTTTTATCATACTTGGAATTTCCTGTTAAATAATCATATGCATTTATTGTTTAATTATGAAAATTTTAAATTTATACATACATAATTAAATACCTAAAGTAGACATAAAGTGTATACTTTTTTAATTAATATACTTAAAGTGTATACTCATTTATTTTATTTGTTTTATGTATTAGGAAAATCAACTATATTAGATACACTAAAACAACTAACAAGCAACAAAAGTCTAGTATTTGGTCCAGGAAATTATGAACAAGAATTTGTAGGATGTCTTTGTTTTTGTCTTTTACAATTGACTGAGGATATGTCTACAATTAATCCAATTCCTAACAAGTAAGTTTTTTTTAAAAAAATAAAGAAAAAAAAAGTAAAATATTTAATATTTATGTATGCAATACATACATACTGAAATGATATATGTATATTATAATTTTTTATATATATTTATAATGATCATTGTCTATTTATGTTATTTTTACATTTCATAATTACTACATGCTAAATAAGATATAATTTTAATAATTTTTCAACAATACTATTTAATAAAACTTCATTTATAAGAAAAATATTATTAGTAATTAATTAGTCAAATATTATTTTGTTTAACTTGGACTTGTTATGATGATTTCATCTTGTTAATTCAATACAATAAGCAACAATATGTGAGAGAAACAGTTATTATTCCTTTATCCTCATAATTTTTCACTGGATGATGTTTAATTTTAAGCTGTTTGTATGTGTGTGTGTGTGTATATATATATATATGTATGGTTAATTAGAAATATATTTGTAATTGAATTGTTAGCATATTTGTTTTTTAAAATAATATTTATGATTGTTTTTTTACTTACATATATCTTCAGAATTAAAAACAAAAGTGATAAGCATTTTTAAGCATTATATGCATATTTAGAACAAATCATAATATAAATGTGATTTTTAATTATATTTTCTAGGTATAATGTTTTTAGAAAAGGTAAAATTTTTAGAAATGCAAGTATATTTATAAAAAATTAAAAATTTTAATAAAAGAAAAAAATATCTGTATCTAAATAATTTTATCATAGTGCTAACATTTCTATTTACAATTAGAACATTTTTTTTGTCCGATTACATCTGCCATCTATTGACAAAAAATTTAAAATATAGAAGTAATGGGTAAGGATAAACCATATATAAACACAACCCAAACAGAATCAAGCAGCATGTGAAAATAATTTAAAATGTCCATAGATTTGTTTTGAAAATGTAATTTATCGGTTTAATTATTTTATATTCAGAGTTGAAAGCAACAGAAACAACAGAGACCAATGTCATTTCCATATTTATATTTTTTATTTAAATTAAAATTAATATATAATAAATAATTTTCTAATAAAAATCATTCATACTTATTGGAATGGGGCATTTTCTTATTAATTTTTTTCGAGTCTCTTAAATGAACTTTCCATGAAAATATATTTTTTCCTCTGCAGATTATAATTTCATGTTTTCCAAATTTTGATATTTTCTTCATTTTCAAACAATAAAATTATTGCATTACAAAAAAAAAAAAAAAGAAAGGAATTTATTATAACTAATACATATGAAAATAAGGCAAAATTTACATAGAATAAATATCTTCACCATATAATTTGAGAAAAAGAAGAGGAAAACATGCTTTGATTCTAGATAATAAATATTATTTTTAAAAGCTTTGATTAGTAAAAATTATTGTCGACTCATTTTCATTTTGTACCCAATAAATTTGAAAATCTTTGAAGAAACGTAATTGTATATACAGACTTTCTTTATACACATTCAAAGATTATTTAAGATCCTCAAAAGGTAAACTTTGTAATTTATTTTAAAAAGTTAGTATTTATTCATCTTAAATTTTTACTTACATATTTAATTAGATATTATTGTCTCTACATGTTCATTTTGTTACAAGTGCTACAATATATTGAAAGAGATTCACCTGTCAATTATTAACTTGCATATTTTTTCTTGTTTAAAAATAGTTAAGAAAAAAGTGATATAATATCAATACATGCAATTATAGAGATGTACTACATTAGGATGTAAATATTTGAGAAGTATAAAATAGAATGAGTCAATGAATATTTTATATAATAGAAATCTATTATTATAAAACACTGAAAACTTTGAAATTATTCAAATGGAAGTCAATTTCCGATAATACGCTATTTCTTAAATATTATAAATTTCCACACACTCGTCCACCGGTAATAGTTTAAAAAACTTAAGTGAATCACTTAAGTTTAAAATATACATTCTATATATACCAACTCTTACAGACCATGCTTAAATCAGGGCTTGAGTTTATTGTGTGCTTGATGTTATAATCAAATATTCAACTGACAAATCTATTTAACCTATCACAGGAGAAAGACAGTGTCTCATTTTTAACCACCTACGATTAGACAAACATGACTTATAAATGTAAATCTATTATTATAAAACGCTGAAAACTTTGAAATTATTCAAACGGAAGTCAGTCTACAATAGTGCGCTATTTCTTAAATATTATAAATCTCTGCACACTTTCCCGTCAGTAAGAATTTAAAAAACTTAAGTGAATCACTTGAGTTTAGAGCGTACATTTTATATACACCAACTCTTACAGACCATGCTTAAATCAGGACTTGATTCACTTAAGTTTTTTAAACTCTTGCTGGCGCGCGAGTGCGTGGAAATTTATAATATTTAAAAAATAGTGCATTATTGGAGATTGACTTCCATTTGAATAATTTTATATAATAGAATAAATATTTGATAATAAGGATGAGGGCAAAATACAGAACATGAAATTTGAAACATTAGTGTTTGTCTGAAAGTTTATGATGATGGCATTTTAATTGTAATTATAGGTTAGATTATTTCCATCCTTCATAATTAACTGTTAAATGCCTTTAGAAAAATTCAAACTTTGTTTAAATTTTTCAAATACATTTTGAGTGTTTATAATACTACACAGGGCTCTGTATAACACAATGTTTTGAGTACTATTATTTTCTTCGTGTATTTCTTACCTGGTCAGTGACAATAATAGCATGGAAATTAAACTAGGGGAGTTTAGATTTGTCAATATTAGGCTATTCTGTCAAAGGCATCAATCGGTAGAAATTTCATAAACTCGTCAATGATTATATGTTCATTTGGGAAAGAGCAAGATTGGACTG
Organism: Epiperipatus broadwayi; assembly: GCA_028023455.1. Taxonomy (NCBI): domain Eukaryota; kingdom Metazoa; phylum Onychophora; class Udeonychophora; order Euonychophora; family Peripatidae; genus Epiperipatus; species Epiperipatus broadwayi. The sequence continues at coordinate 25,838,122 of JAQFVV010000002.1, forward strand.
AGAGAAAAAATTTTAAAAAAGAAAATTTAAAGAACCCGTTCATATGACAATTGTAAATTATTCTATATGTCAGCCTATTGTGGTAATTTGTAATGTTTGAAAAACACTTATAAACCTTGTCTTTAGGAAAAAATGAAAAAATCAGAAAGATCCTCATAGATAAGTATATCAAATTTTCGTTGCCTTTGATAGAATATACTAATTAGCTAGAATATCACCTTAAATTTAGTATGTATGAATCTATATGTTCCAGATTTGATTTCCACAATAGTACTATTACTTGTAAAGTCAATGACAATTAATGAAGAGAGAAGAAGAATACCGTTTGAAATGTTCTGTTTATAAATAATTTATGTGCTCTTAATAACAGTTGAATATATTTGAAAAGTATAAAGTTTGAAAGACCTCTAACAATTAATTTTAGAGGATAGGAATACTCTAACATGTAATTACAATTTGAAAAGCCTGTGTTAAAGATTACCATATAATTTATGGCTGTTGCTGTGTTTTGCAGTTGCTATATTAATAATAATAGTATTTATGCAGTAAAAGTGGTAAAATGAAAAATTTCCTTTTAAACTACTTTAATTCTTCTTATTAATAAACAATAATCATTAATAACTTTAATCAAATATATCATCATTTGTATGTAAAAAACATGGATTAGGTTTTAAGTTAATTTATATTGTGTGAGCATAGTATTTGAGGATTAAGCTTGTAATTTTTTTTTGCTCCCAAACAAGAAATTCCTCTAGAAAGGCATGATATTTATTCTGTTTTCTTATTATTCTATATTAGTTTTTAATCTGTTAGATTTTATTAATAAATATTTATTAAAAATTATGATTTCAGTTATAGATATATTTTGACTTGTATTCAAAATTAGGACAGGGATCTCATACTTTTACCAATCTATTTAGGATTCAGAAGATTATATATATATAATTATATTAATCTGCCTGAGTTTGTGCAGAAAATATAAACCAAAATATGGAAATCAAAGATCAGTAATGTAATTATATAATACATTTTAATCTACATTATACTACATTATAGTATAAAAAGGAGTTTGGGGTTAACTGAAAGGAGATCTTTTGATTCCTCTTTAAGAACTTAAAAAAACCAAGCAGGGCAAATTCCTAATGTTTACTTCATATATTCTTGTTATTGCAGCTATTATTTCTATTTGCTTGTTCATATAGTGTACCAACCTGCATTAGCCAGCATAGTGAATTATTGTTTTTTTTATCTCTGTGTTTAAATTGAGAAACACTATAGTCTTTCTTCTCAGTTGCCTAATAGTTCTTGATTAAAATGTCAGTTGTTTTCTTGAAGATAGAATAAATTTTATATGGCAGGCAAAATGTAATTTTGACTCTTACTGTTAGGAGGCTGTAAAGTTATCAATGATAGGTGAAGGATGCTAAGAATTTTTTGATTGAACCCTGGCTGCTATTTGATGATGATTTTTTATTTAGTTACTTACGATTGCAAATTATTTTCTATTGAAAGAAAATTGTGTGAATTGGAAGAATTGTCTAATTGAACATGGTTAGATGTTTTGAAGTTAGAAGAAAACATAATAAACATACAATTAATTTTAAAAATGGACATGTACTTCACTACGATGACACAAAAAATGGAAACAAGTGGAATGGTATTTATTATAAATAAAGTGGAAGAACAACATTGTAAAGATTGATGATGTATCAGACAGTGGTATAGAAGATACCAAATGCAGATAATTTAGGTTTTTGTCCCAACAAATTATTATTGTGATGAAAAAGTAGAGGATTTTTATATGGATGTATAACAGTCAACATTTGAACCTTGTTATGGGAAACCTTAATGCTGGAATTGGTAAATGATTGAAAGATGAAATTGTGATGGATAAACTTGATTATAGTGATAGAAATGAAAAAGGAAACAAACTTGTAGAATTTGCAGAAAAAAGAATAGGATATTATGAATTCTTTATTTGAGAAAAATGCTAAACGGAAATGGACATGGAAGCATCCAAATGAAGATATAGCAGAATTGAATTATATTTTGACTAACAGAAAATATGTATTTCAAGGTTGTAATGTTTTTACTAGATTTAATATAGGAAGTGATCATCAATTAGTGAGGTGTAAGATATGTATTAATACAAAATTAGAGAGCCAAAACTATTTAAGAAAAACAATATTCACATTTGATATTTTTAACCTTCAGAAACATTACAGTGAATTTATATTAGAAATTGCAAATTGTTTTAAAATATTAACAGATTTTGAAGAGGGTTCAGATTTGAATGAAATCAATAGGAAGATCATTGATACACTATTAAGAATTGCAGCCAAAATAGCTGGTACAAAAAAAACAAAAAACAATTCACCGAGACTTTACAATTTATGAAAAAAAGAAAGAATATGAAAATACACAAAAATGACTTATTACAAAGAATATCTAAAGTTTTTCAGAATTGTATGAAAAGAAATATAATTGTGAATTTACAAGGAAATCTATAGAAAATAATAAAGTATCAAAAGTATAAAACAACATCTTGGTATTGGTAGGAAACTTATTTCTGCAATAAGAAGAAAAGATGAAACTATTATTAAAAAGAAAGATGACATCATGAAACGTATGAAAGAGCTCTGTAAAGAATTATATAGTAATAAAGAACAAAAACTTAGTATTCACTACAATTTCTACATCTTCTGAATTGTTCAGCATTTTAAATGAAGAAGTGAGACATGCAATTAAATTTATGAAAAAGAGAAAAGCTCCAGGAAATGATGGAATTTATAATGAATAGCTTAAAAGATATATTAACATCACCTATATTCTTTATTACTACTTTTTACAATTCCTTTTTATAACTCACTATTGACAGTTTCATTTGCCCCAGCAATCTTCTTCAGAACATCTGACTTGATTTTTTTATAACTTCTATTTGTTTTTCCAAATATAATTGAAACTGTCAATAGTGAGTTGTAAAAAAGCATTGTAAAAAATAATAAAGAATATAGATAACATCCATATTATATGGATTTGGCACTGCAATAGGAAAGATAAAGTTATCTTAAAAGATACAGGTCAAAAAATAGAAAAATTATTGATAAAGTTATTTATCCAATGTCTAAAGCATTAGAGGAACCAGAGTAGAAGGCAGTAGTAATATTGATAATTAAGAAAGGTGATAAAGAAGATATTTGAAATTACTGACCTATCAGTCTTTTATCAATTTTATACAAAATTTTTACCAAGATAACAACTATAACTAGTCTACAGTGAAGTTGGAAATAAACAGCCAAACAATCTGGATTTAAAAGTAGTTTTAGCACAATGGGTCACATTCAAATATTGAGAGATGTTATAGAAAGGATCAATGAATATGAATTTGCTTAGATTTGTAGTTTATGAATAAAAACACTGATTCTATAAGCATTTCTACAGTGGTTAAAGCATTGGATCAAAAAATGTATTCTCATATTCTTAAAAATATTTACCAAAATGTAACAGCAATCGTTAGATTGCATTGTGATATTAAAAAGATTAAGCATTAAGAAATCTGTACAACAGGATGATTTTATATTTCCCAAGTTTTTATGGTTTTAAAAATACTTTGTGGATTAGGAAAGTTAAGAAAATAAAAGAAAATGAAAATTATTTAAGTCATCTAGATTTTGTAGATAATGTTGTTTTTGTAAATAATGCTTCAAATCTTCATGGAATGTAAGAGTTATCAGATGAAAGTAGGGTTAAAAATTATCATTGAAAAAAATAAAACTATACAATAAGAGGGTTTCCTGAAGGTTTGTGATGATGGTGTTCTAGTTGTATTCTTATATTGGACTAATTCCATCATCTAATATATGTATTGAATATCTTTAGAAAAATTTAACTTTATTTAAATATTCCAAATACATTCAACTGTTAGTAATAGCACATCAAACAGGTTAGGTATATGCACAATGTATTGAGAGGTATTAGTCTTTCCTCTTTTCCAGGTGTTGCTGGCCTGACCAGTGACAGTACTAGCATGGAATTCGAACCTGGGTCCTTAGATTCTTGAGTTTTGAATTTTAAGGAACGCTCTAACCAATTGAGCCATCCTGCCAAAGGCAACAGTCTGTAGTAAATTTATATACTTATCTATGAGGTTTCTTCTGATTTCTCCACCTTTTCCTAAGAGCAAAGAAGAAAATTTAAAGAAGCTGCTCACATGACAGTGGCAAAAAGTCCCATAAGCCAACCTAGTGTGACTATACATAATGTATGGAAACCATTAATCTATAGTTATTTTTGCAATCTATTCATGGTAGTCACTTAGTCTGGTTATTCCTCTGCATGCACTTATTTCAGTTGCAAATTCTTTGAACAATATTGTAAATATTATTTATTAATAGCATTGTCATTTTTCTTAACACATTATCCAATCAATGTTTGCTTTAAATCCCCCGATTTAAATGTTAAATGTCTACGGGGTTATTATTAAATAGCCAGAAAAAGTTTGATGTTCTTGAATGCCATATTTCTTTATATGCTATTTAAATATTATTTAATTTACAATATATAGAATACAAGTATTTTTGAAGCAAATAATGGTCATATGATCTAACATTGTTATTTTTTTTAAATCTCTCTGAGTGAATGAGTATAATCATTATTTTGAATATTTGTTTTTATTTTTTTAACACAAAATTTTATGATTTTTTTTTTATTTATTAATTTTAGTGTCGATCTAAATAGGAAAACTCAATGGCATGTTCCTATTACAAATTTAGATGATGGAAGTACTGAGTCTGAAAAGGGTTTTCGACCAATTAGTCAACTACTTCATTCACAAATTGTAAATGCAGCTAAGAGAGTATGGGAAGAACTTTATGTTTGCAAAAAACCTGTAAGAATTTATGCATTTAGGCAATATTTTTAAAGAAATAATTATTTTTTTTATACAATGCAAATTTGTTTTAGACTGATAAATATAACATATATATATAATGTTTTCACAGTTGTATGATATAGATAAAAGCAAAAGTTAATCTTGATAATGGTGGATGCTAGTTCGTCGAAATATCTGTCTCTAATGCAAAATAATACACAGTTTAGTCCCAAAAATAATAATTTTATATATATGTTATATTTATCAGTCTCAATATATATATACTGATATGAGCTATATCAATATATATTACTTGATTTATACACTATAAAGTAAATAATCAAACAAAAAATAAAAACATCAAAATTTATAATGCAACAGCAACCATTTTTTTTTTTTTTGTCTTGGAGCACCATATGCCATCTTATTTATTAATAACATTTCTTCTGGTTATGTTACAAGTGAATATATTTTATTCTTTGCTTCTCCCAAAGTTTTGTAAGCATAAAGCTAGAAGCTTTACGAAATTTAAGAAAATTCAAGCGATAAAGTGAAAATGACTGATTTAGTAATGACAGAAAAAAATAACTAGTACAATATTCTTGTATTTTATAAGAAAGCTTAAAATTTATATAAAAAACTTTCCTCAGGAATATTGCAAGCAGGGTGTATAACTTACAAAGTCAACAAAACAATTGGAGGTGTGTCTTCTGATAATGAGATTGTTACTATGTTTCTGTAGAGGGAAAAAATTATTGAAAAAGGATATCATTCTGATTGGGTTAAATTACGATGAAACTGGATTTTTCGAATACATCAATGACTTAATAAGAATAAAATCTGACACTTCACTGTTCATTTTATTTTTTTAAAAAATGAAAGATATGACACAGTTTTTTTTTATTTTTGAGTGGATTGGACTGCACCGACACCCAACAGTATTCATGTAAATATGCTTTTTCAAATTATTATTAATAACTGCATTATTATTTTTTTAAATTTTGTTTGTGCTATAATCTTAATTCGTGTATACATATTGTAATGGTCTGAATGAGCTGACAATAGTAAAACACCATTAGGAAAAACTTATATCACCACAACTCATTCCAACCCCACATAATACTTTATTTTATTTGGCTCGGTGATCAGGGAGAGGGAACATAATGATATGTTTCCCTCTGGCAAACAAGACATCCAATGCAATATATGGTACTACATGACATTTAATTTGTTGAGTGATATATACCAGGGGTGACCAACTTTTATGTTCATAAGATCTACTTTTTATTTTTAAAATGTGTTGTGATCGACTTGTTCTCATAGGCGATCGACTTGTTGTTATAGACGTAGTCAAGTGGAGGGAGGTGTGAAATACATACTATTTTTATATATCTACCTAATAAAAAATAATAATTATTTAACTGGCCAAAAAAACTTATGTCCGAGGGAATTAAAGCAACATGAGTAATTATTAACAATATTTATTAATTCAAATTAGCTACATTAAACCAAGATTAAAAATATTATTTTCAATAATGATACAGCTTAGTCAACTTCACCTATCTAGAATTGAAAAAAATTTACAACAAAAACAAAAATAACCAAAAAACTTGAAAATCATGACTTAATTTGTTTCACTCATTATCCAACAGCTCTTGCTAGATTGGCCTCGCGATCAACCAAAAATGGCTTTGCGATCAATTGGAGGATCATGATCGACTTGTTGGACATCCCTGATATGTATATAAGGAATTTTCATACATACCAATATATATTTTGGATAGTTGATTTGATGATCTCTAAGACAATGTCTCTTAAGCAGGCACTTGTTACTAAATTAAGACAGCTTTAAATGAGAGAGTTAATTCTCTAGTAAATGTGACTAAAATAGATGATCACCTACCTAATTCTCATGATCATGACCCACCAATGCCTAAATACCAGGCTTTAATATACACAAAGAAAGAAGGCAGTACTGGGTTGCTACAGTAATAAACAGTCCAATGACGAAGTAGACTGGAATATGCTTTCCTCCGTGAGGCCATATCCAAGTCTCTATGAAATAAATGGATCATTGTAGGAAGAAATGAGCATCTCCTCCATAATCATTAATAAATCTTACCAACAGGCAGGAATGATCCACTGCCCAATTGGTGATTCAAAACGAAGGCCCACTTGGTCTGAAATAGAAAGGAATATTCCCGCATTTGCATGGATCATATTCAAAAAGAGACCTATCTATTCTATTTTCTTCATAGCAGGAATGTGTGTCTGCTGGAGGAACAAAATCAAATATACATAAAGTTAGACAACCCAGCAATGCCAATTTATATAACATAATGGATAATTGACCTTAAAATTAAAGATAGGTATAAAATAAAATGTGAACGGTCATGTTATAAATTTACAATGCACGGATATCTATTATATAGGCTAAATCACGACCTTCGCAGTTATTCAAATATTTTCCAATAAAAATTATCTCTGCTTAATTACAGATCCGCCCCATAGGTCTTACATATATAAGGAATTATTGATGTGACAGCCTACAATGATAATATATTAAATTGTGTAAAAGTTTTATAAAATTAAACTATCATATCTACAGTTTACATATATATATATCTGTCCCTTTTAAAACAGAAAACAAAGTTTTAACTTGAACATTACATTTTATTTTAAAACTGAAAGTTGTTTATAAATCACCTGTACTCAGTATATATATATACTTGTCCCTTCCCAAAATAGAAAATAAACTTTTATCTTCTTAACATTCGATTATGTAAGTAATATTTACTAAGGCAATAAAAATGCTTAAAGGTTTATTGCCTTAGTAAATATTACTTACATAATCAGTGTACATTAAATAAATTTATAATTACAACATTCGATTTTAATTTTAAAATTGAAAGTTGTTTATAAACCATTCATAATTGTGTTAATGGCTAAATGTCTTTTTGAACCGATTTTAAGTAGACAAGTTTAAAATCGCAAATAAAATTTAAAAAAAAAACAAACAAATTAGAATCAATGAGAGGAGGGATTTAAATGTCTTGATTTGACCGAATTATGGAAATATTTATTCACTGTAATATATTTACTAATTTTACCTCTTTCATCTGCTTCTTAAATAATAAGTCTAGCAGATTTAAGAAAGATCAAGTATATTACACTAGCCGATCTTCCTTAATATATACAATTAATTAAGCGTGCATTATAATACAATAAGAATAAATTTTAATAATACAATAAGAATATTTTATATAATAACTAAAGAAAACAGATTTCAAAAGAATGATTAATAAATGAATTATTTAAGCCAAGAAAGCAGAATATTAAAGAGGCTTTTATTGTTTACCGGTAAATTGAAATTTATAACTTAAAATAAATCACTATTTTCACAGACCTTCGAAGGATTTTGATAGACAGTAAAACACTATGCTGAACTTCTGATATAGTTCATTGGTCCTATGGAGTAGTGCTTTTAGGTATTGGCTGGCTGGTCACACTGTAACATTATGTACTGGAGGCTTCCATTTGATGGCAATGACATAGTATGTCAGCAACTTGGATCATCAATTGTAGGCAAGGACTTTAGCGGCATCACATTTTACAGTACCAGGGAACTCCTTACTCATGCTCCGGAGATCGTCAGAGAAATTGATGTCCTCTTTTCACTGGTCATAGCATGACATAATCTAACAGCTTAGAAAACTTTATAAGGAATAAAACTTTTTCTTCCTTGCCCCTATATATATTCCTCAAAACAAAGGCATCCATATGTTTTCCAAATTGATTAATTAATTTTAAAACTTAGAGAAAATTATTTTCTTTACTATCTAAAAAAATTTTACTGATCGCAATCTCGATCTAATTTAATTTTAAAACTTTACTAATTGCATTTTTCTTAATTAAATTACAAATATCTTTGGTTTTATCTAATCTCCATGGTAAATTTACATTTCTTGTCACCTTTTACTGTAATGACAATGATACACTAAAATGTAAATTCAAAAATTATTTTTAATTTATAGATTCTTTTGAACATCAATTGATTCTAATTAATTGATTAAATTTTCTTTGGTGACTTGTATCCCCCCTTACTCCCAAATAATATTAAATTTCATAAAATTAAATTTCATAATAAAATTAAATTTCTTTTATACATTATTTTTTTTAATATGTATATATATGGATGTATGTATATGATCGCTTCAATATCCTATACATAAAAAAGCATTTATCTTATGTATGTGTGTGTCTGCAAACACACATGAATATTGAGTAGTACTTTATACATAGCAGTAAGCAGTACTTATACATATGGTAATCAAATCTTACTAACAGAGCATAATTATATGCAATAGATGATCTATACAAAGAGGACTAGGAACAAAATATAGCAACTATCGCAGCTCCATTGTAATTAATAGATCAGTGCATCCAGAAATAATTATTTTTATTATTTCTTTATTTATATGTGTATATAACATGGATAGTTCCCTCTGGAAGAATTATTATTTACAGGATGAAGAGCAAATATATATTTTTCTAAGTTTTTATACTTATAAAAAAATATCTGTCTGAGTTTAAATCCATATATAAGTTTGGGTTAGGAATGAAAAATGAGCCTTTAATTTCTAAATAAACTAAAGTCAAATAGCCATTGTTGTTTATTAAAGCAAAAAGTTTGACCTAGGGCTATCAATAACAAGTGATAGTTACCTAGCCATAAAACTTAAATATGTCTCCTAGTTATTACATGAAATATCCTTTCTTTCCTCGGTTGACCATAATTAATCCATGACAATATTTAATCTATTACATAAGTTTATGTATATGCTCAAACATAATACCCTACTGCATTTACCATATATACTTTCTACAAAAACATAACTCAACCAAATAATACTCTATTATATGAGTGCTAAAAAAATAAAATAAAATTTTATTGTAAAATAAAACCTAAAATATGTGTATATGCAAACTATTATTTAATGACATTTAATTTTTGTAATTATTTATTATATTGCAGTAAGTTGTTTGTGATAATTTTATTTAATAATCTGAATCGATACTTGGTTAGTTTTAGGTTTGCATAAATGGAAAATTAGTAATTTTGCTATATGTGTTTTTAGTATGAATTATAATATTTATATATATATAAATAATGATGTAAGCCAAGTTAAAAGTCATAACAGCTACAATATTTTGCTTGATATTCCTTGAAATAACATGAAAAGAGAATATTGAATTATTAAAGAAGACAAATTAACAAAATACCATAAATGATACAACTATAACTTTCTTTTAATTTCTGATGACACTGCTAAAGATAAATATTTGTAGTAAAAAAAAATTAACATAGAAAACAAAACTCATCATTAAATTTTCAATTAATATCAAATAAATTTTATCACTATTAAAATTAAAGAAATGTTTATTTCCCAGGCTTCAACGAAGACTATCATCTCTATACAAAATGATAGCGATATTTCAAATTTATTTAAATAAATATATACTTTACCATATTTACAGAGTAATAGATTTTGATCCTAAGTATTTGGATATATATATTTCTTAAAATACTTTTTTCATACACTTCAATGCAAACAAATTTTCTTCAAAAAACTTTTTTATTAAGCTCTGATGAAGACTGCTGAGCAGTCGAAACTGTAAGGAAAATAAAGAAGTTTTTTGGAGAAAATTTGTTTGCATTGAAGTGTATATGAAAGAAGTATTTTAAAAAATATATATATGAATATATGAAAATGTGCAAAAAAAGTAAAAGAGAAGAATAAGATAATATACTTTTGATAAGTATTTGGATACTAAATAATAAAACAAATTAGTATTTTTAAATAATAAAGGAACTGCTTAAATTAATGACATAGATAGTATTTATAATTTAATTTTAATTAAATAATATTTATTAATAAAATAACCAAACCCTAATAGTTTTTGTAAAGTGTTAAGGTTACTTAAACATCAGGAATTTTTGCAGTATCTTCTATTTTGAAATTTTATTAAAATATATCACTCGAAGTTTGTATGTAATATTAAAATATAATTAAATATATTATTACAAACTACTCAGTAGTATAATAATGATGACTGACTTAATAGAAATGTTAGCATTTATTAATGAATAAGTTAACTTTCATTTATCCCTCATTCGCTCTTATTATTATGCATATAATTTAAAAGTTAAGTAGTCTTTTGTTGTAGTAGAATAACATTGATAAGATAATTCAGTCAATTATTTATAATTATGCATTATCTATAGACTTGTCTATTATAATAACTGTTATAATAAATAGGTTAATACACCTTCATCATCATCATTTTCAAATATTATCAATCCATTGCAGGATGAAGGTCTCCAATTTGAAACCTGTTTCTACAATTTCTAGCTCTCTTTTCAACATCACACCACCAAATTTTCTTATTTCATCCAACCACCTCACATGTGGTCTCTTCTTTTACAACCTCTTGGAATCCTGTTTAATATCTCAACTGTCCATCTATTATCATCTCTTCTAGCAATGTGTTCAGTCAAGCTCCACTTTAGTCTCTTAATTTTTTTCAATGAGGTCATTAATATCTTGTTCTCTCACCTATGAATTCCTTTTGATTACTCTAATGTACATCTCTCCATAATTTGTTGAGTGGTCTGAAATCTCTTTTGTTCTTTTAAATATCCAAATCTCGGATCCATAAGTAAGAACTGGAAAAATGCATTTATTAAAAACTTTTTTTTCAAACACTGCCATATTTCTTTATAATATTTATTTATACCAAAAGCGCTCGCTCCATCTGAGTTTAATTCTATGATTAATTTTATCCATTATGTTATATATGTATATTAATAATTTGACAAAGGTATTTTTAGTTGCTGGCTTCTAATTCATCTTTATTTCCTTTTTTTGAGAAATTTCATTGAACATTACTTTAGTCTTTTTAGCATTTACATTTAGTTCCTCTTTATGACTTACATCTGATAACTCTTGTAACATTTCCTGAAGCTCAAACATTATTTTCAAGAACATTTATATCATATGCAACATCTAAATGATTTAAATAATCTTCATTTACTTTTACTCCTATACCTTCCTGTTTTAATCAACAAAATCTGCTATAAAAAGTGTTGGAGATATGGAGCCATCCTACCACACAGCTTTCTCAATGTTAATATTTTTAGTATGACAATATCCTTGGTATATCATTGTACAAATGGTCATAGAATCAAATGCTTTTCTATAATCTACAAATCCAAGACATTATGGCAACTCATATTTATTGGTCCTTTATAACTTCTCTCAATACTCGGATGTGATCCACTGTACTAAAACCACTTTTAAATCCTGCATGTTCTTTTTAGTTGGTTAAAATTCAAGCTTCACTGTAGATGATTGTAATTATCTTGTTAAAAATTTAGTGTAAAATCAATAAAAGGTTGATAGAATCTGCAATTTCTAATATCTTCTTTATCACTTTTTTTAAATATTAATATTAGTAGTGCATTCTTTTGATACATCTTTATCATTTAGATATTTGATATATAACTTAGCCAACAATTTTTCTATTTCTTCAACTACTTCTTTTAAGATATTAATTATAATTACGTTATTACCAGGAGCTTTTCTCTTTAGATTTAATTGCATGTCTCACTTCTTTATTTAAAATCCTGGGGAATTAAGAAGATATAATAATTGTAGAGAAATAAGTTTCCTACTAACACATACATGTTGTTTTACACTTTGAGATTTTTGTTCTCTCCTATAGCTTTCCTTGTTAATTCAGAATTATATTTTTTTTATACTGTTACTAACTCTTTTTCATATCATTTTAAAAAATTCTAAATATTCAATTCATCCTAAAGCATCATTTTTATAATTTTTCATATTCTTTCTTTTCTTCATAAATTGTCTTGTCTCAATATTTTACAATCTTCAAATATAGTCAAAATATAATCCAGGTCTGATGAACTTTCATTTGGATGCTTCCATTTTCATTTAGCATCTTCCAGTAAATTCCACTAGTCTGTGTCCTCTCTCATTTGAACATGCTATCATCAGATTTTTAATGATATGGATGGCTGAAGAGTTGGAAAGTGGAGAAGATTGAAGTCTGTCCATTAAAGTTTGAAAATTTGCTATCTTAATATAAACCAAGCACTGATTATATATATATATGTTGGAGATAACGATCCAGAGCAACTGATGAGGACTAGTTTAACATAAAATATTTATATTGAATATTATTTATCTTTTTCACATATATATGGTCATGTGTATTAGTTGTATAAAATGGAATGGATGACTGAAGGGAGCTTGATAGTCTGAGTTCAAATCCCCTCTAATTACATTTCTATTATCATAACCAAATTTATGTCCCCATAAAACTTTTACTTCTTCATCAGAATGAGAACTTGTTGGGGCATAAACTTGAATTATCTGCATTTGGTATCTTCCATTAAGTTCAGTAACCAAATTTGCCACTCTTTCTGATATATCATCAAACTCCATTATTAGTCTACCACCTTTTATTTATAATAATTCCAACTCCACTTGTGCTTCCAAATAAATTATGTCTTTATAGTAAAGTGACTAATTATTGAATTGTGTCTTCACATTTTTTTGTAACTTGATAAAATCCAACAATATCCCATTTAAAATTAGATAGTTCTTCCAATTCATGCAGTCTTGCTTCATTTGAAAGTGATATGCAAAATACCTAAATAAAAATCATAAAATGGCAGGATGGGTGTGAAGTCAGGGATTCTTGGCACCTTCCACTTTTATTTATAATAAATCCAACTTCACTTGTGCTTCCAATGTATCTGTGCCTTATTGAATCGTATCTTCACTTTTTCTTCTAACTTGATAAAATCCAACAATGTCCCATTTTAGATTAAACCATTTTCCTTCCAATTCATGCAATCTTCCTTCATTTGAAAGTGATATGCAACTGCAAACCCCTAAATGAAAAGTAGTCATCAAATGGTAGCAAGGGTGTGCAGTCACGGGATTCTTGGCATTCTCCATCATTGGCTATCATCCATTGCCTTGATTTTCCAATCTCCTGAGAATACAAGCCATGATTTACTTTTGTCTGACATGATTGTAAATATTTATTTAAAAAATCATTCACACACACACACATTCATTCTGTCTTCCAAGAAAACTCAATTGCAATTTCAGTTTAAGAACTATCAGGCAACTGAGAAGAAAGGCCATGATATTTTTTGATCTTAAACTTCGAGGTAGCAAGCCAATAAACTCACCACACTGGCTGTTGTGTGTTGGTGAGCAATCCACCCACATTCGTATACTACATGAATAATAAAATAGCATTAACAGCTGAAATAACAAGAACATATGGAGCGAACATTAGGAATTTGCTCTGCTTGATTCTTTTAAGGCCTTAAAGAGTAATCAAAGGGTCTCCTTTTAGTTAACAATAATGTCCTTTATGCAATTCAATGCACCTTAAATTAGATTAAAGTTATCAGCTTGATCGTGTATAATATTTTACTACAGTTGCCATTTTTATGAAAAAAGAAAAACAAATCTTTCTGCATATATACCACCTCAGGAATAACTTTCTTCATTCATGCAAATAATACTCTCTGACTTATATTAATACTGTAGTGATGATTATATTGATAACCAAAGTGCAAACATTTGTCATAATAATTAATGTGAAACTAATTTTCTTCATCTTTCAGTACTTTATTCAGAACAAAGTATTCAATTTTTATTGTTTTTATAACTTTATTTATTTCTCTTATATTAGTGGGTGTAAAAGAAGTTGATTATTTAAAAATATTATCTTTGTATTAAAGGCCAAAAATAGTCATGAACTTAGTATAAATCATATTTTTAACTTTAGTCTAAATTATTATATCTGCATAAATATGTAGTTTGGGTTTATATCTGTATGTGTGTATAAGAATATGATTGAATGAAATATGTATTAAAATTATCATCTTCTTAATGTATTAGTAAATTTTACTAATATTCATAACTAAATTAATCATCATCATTTTTCTTTCATCCTCTTTCCATAAATTAACAAAAAATTAGTGGATTTTTGTTTTTTGCAAAGGTGTAATTCCCCGTAGAGAAATCAAAATCTCATAACTTTCTCAACTAATTAATCATACATAAAAAACATTATATAATCAAGATTGTTTATAAATATTTAAAGTAAATATATATATATTTCTTTTTTAATTTAACCAATATGTATAATAAATAAAATTTTAATCAATAGCTAATAATATCTTTATAAAACATATTGGCAATTTTAGTATTTTATATATGTATGTAGATATAAAGAAGTATGAAAGTATCAATAAATGAATAGTTAAATGGTAATTGAATATTGTCTTTTATAAATGAATAGAGAATAAAATATGAAGATTAATTTACCTTTTTAGGAAAGTAAATAAAATATACAAAATGTAGTTATAGATTGATGAAATGATTAGTTGTTAAATAAGTGTGCAAGAAGTTAAAATAAATAAATGTAATAAAGGTATATATGTCATTAAATATATAAGTATTTGTTTATAGCGTGCACTGGATATGTATGCAAACGTGTTTATATGTAGTTTTATTTATGTATATACACTTAAGAAAGAAAAAAATATATAAATAGATGATGTATTAAAGAAATAGTTAGTTAAGTAGTTACGTAGATAAATAAAAAAAAAGATTGTTGATTAGAATTTAATTAACTTTGTTCTTTTGCAGACAATTGAGGAAGTCTTTAAAGTCAGCCTTACCGGGGATAATTCATCTCCAAAATTACTAACTCCAGATCTTAGTTCTGTTAGGTATTTAAAGAAAAAAATTCTAGATATTTATTATTTATTTTATAAATTAAGTAATCAGTTTATTATTATTTTATTACGTTTTAGGCCCGTTATTCATGAAGCGGCTAGTAAGCTGTGGCAAAATTATGTAGAAAATGAACACAAGAATTCTAGTAAAGATCCTTCACAGCTTGCTACTCATTTACAATCGGTGAGCATTGATTTTGATTAACATTAAAATTTGTCATCATTTTAGTTTCATATTTGTACTGCGTAGTTTATGAAATTAATCACAGAAACAGCTATCAGAATAATAATTTAAATATAAAAAAATACTGAATCATAATTATCAAAATTTAAACGTTTCTACGTCCGGCATGTATTTAAATGTATGTATGGAAATATGAACAATTTTAAGAAACCTGTGAATAAATTACAATTTATCAAATAAACCACACTGATAATATAAGTTTGAAAATATTATCATGATAATTCTCGTGACAGTTTTCCAAAGAATCATTTAAATAATTTTGCAATCAATACCCCTTTCATATATCAATTTTTTAATTGACAAATAAATAGATATAATAAAGAGTGATGTTTGCAAGTTCATTTAAATGATTCTTTGAGAATTGAGCTTGTGAATTATTCATAATAATGTTTCAGACTTGATTGTTCTGTGAATAGATTTATATAGTGTAGGGTATTAATTCTAAACCCAAGCAAGACCCTAGTTATTCCAGAAAAGGAAGAAGAAAAAAAAAAAAAGAAGAGAAAAAAAATTTTTTGTTTGTTTTGTTCAGCTATATATACATTTCATTGAAAATCAGAGATATACTACAGAAAAGAAAATGAAATGTGGGTAAAATGCAAGATTTCTGCTACTTTTAATTAGCAATTAGACATCAGGTTGTGGCCCTGTGTGTGCGTAGATGATCTAATTTAGACAGATGCCTTCATACAAGTGAAGAAGATTAATTAATATTTCAAGTTTTAATGCTGTGTAAATGTTTTTTTTTAATATTATTTCTATTCTATTGTACGTTAATATTTTAGAGAAAGAGAGAGAGAAGGAAACTCCATTTGCAAATGTGTAATATCAAGGCTGCTAATGATTGTTGTTTGACCATCAAAATCATTTCAAACTCAGCTGCTAATTAATCATAAGTCAGCAGTTCCAAGTTAAAGACATTTCAAGTCACCCAAGTGGATAGTAGAGACCTCAATTATGTATTACCATCAGGAGGCTGATATCAAAAACGGATCAGTGATGTCAGTAATACAAATGAATAAATACCAAAAGAGAAGCTGAGACATGATTATCATTTTGCAGACTAATGTTAAAGTGCGAATTCGTAATTTAAAAAGAAACACCTTGCTGAGACTCTAGATTTCTTTGTTCCGGGTCTGGAGGCCACCAGGAGTCCTGGCACATCAGTGTGGAAGGCGAAACTAGAGAAACACATCTAAAGCTGACTATGTAAGAAGTGATAACTTCAGTATCTGCAATGCTTTGTACCTGAATCCACTGTGGGAAAGTAAACATCAGAGGAATAGCAAAAGCATGAAAGAAGCCTACTTTGATTTAAATTCATGATTGCCTATGAATAATTTCAAATAGCGACCAGTCTATATCTATACCATAAATTTGCTGTCATCTTAGCAATGATTTTGGGAAATAGTAACCAAGCTAATTGAAGAAATGCCACAATCAGTATGTCATATATACGTACATAGTGTGTTTTATAAAAGACTTTTTTTTTTGTTTGTGTTTATTGTCAAGGAAATTTGCGTGCCATAATCAGTATGTCATATATATATACTCAACTGTAGTGTGTGCTTAAAAGTTAACCAACCATATTTACAAATGCAGGAGCCCAAGCAATTGGTAATATGAAACCAAAATTTTATTAATAACTATTGACATTCTCATTTTAATTTCTCCTCTCTTCTCTCTCCTCAAATATTAAGCAAGGTATTAACAATTGAGGATCTTGTGATCACTAAATAATAATAATAATAATAATAATATTATTATTATGATGATGATGATGCTATTGTTTTAATTTTTTCATTCTGTTTTATCAATAATGTTATATATATTGATTTATACACATATATGTTGGTGTATCTTAATATAGTTCGTTTTAAACTAGATGCGCATTTTTTTGATTGAAATATTTATGTAATCATTTTCTGATGGGGAAGGTTTAAACCCTAGACAATGTGTGTATGCAATGGGTGGATGTCACTTGTTGGCAGGCCTAAAATAAAATGATAAAGGGTGATATGAAATGATGATAATAACCAGTTGATAGATTAATTTTTTTAGTATTGATTCAGTGAATGCAGAAATTAGACAGCTATGAATGGTTACAAATTAATTATGGGATGTGTACATTAACAATAATGTTGACAAGATGGGTGTGTAAATGCATTTTTATTTCATTTATTAATTATATGAATGTTACCAAGGGACCAAATTATTTACGCTAGGTGAAATGACATTTAAATATCATAATTAAAATATGTGTGATGCTTTCCTTTTTTTTTCTCGTTATTGTTATTAATTATTAAATGTTCATTAAATTCTATGAGTGCATCTATCTTTATTATTTTATGATGTAACTATTATGTAGTAACATTGGAATAAAACTGAATCAGATGTTGAAAATAAACCACTTATATGTTTATTTATAAATCACAAAATTCCTTTTGAATGTTGCTCATAAATTATCATCATGTATTGGTGAAACGATAATTTTAGTCACGATATGTAAAATATTGGGCATAGATATGTATTTTGGTATATACAACAACCCTAGCAGCTGAATATGTATTTAGGGTCCAGTTCTCTTTCGTGCCTATGAAAGAGGATAGGAGTGATAGTATCATCAGGAATTATTATATAGAAGGGTGAATATGTACAGAATAATGGTGTAAATAATTTTTTTTTTTTTTTTTTAATTTCTGAGCTAGCTTAGTGGTTGACCCATTAATAAGTCACATGACTTTAATGCTTATAAGCCGATATTATAAAGGTGGGGTACAGGATGATGTCCCAAGGTATGGAAATTAATCACCCTATCTCTAATAATAAAACACTAACAATTCATTATAGCTACACAGTAGTAGACCAGGGGTTTGTGTCTAGACCCTAAGGCCTCTAATTTCAGATCAGTGAAACCTTGGTGTCTTCAAACTATTCTGGTACAATATATATTGTAAAACCAATCTGTATTTTATTCAGCTTGCTTTATTACGATGATTTTGAATTTATCTTTGTAAGAACACACCTCCATTGGATGGGCACAAGAAACAAATGAATTATAACATTCTTCCAAACAAAAAACTACTTTGATATAGTTCAGAATGGTTTTATATGAAAGACAGACCTCCATTTACATTATAAAAATTGCCTCAAAGGTATTCAAAGAGATAAAAATATATTATTTTCATTGAGAAGATATAGCCAAGAACGGAATGCATTCAAGAGCTACAGTCAGATAAGATGTAATCTTTCATCAAAAATAATTTGCTCCAGAAAAGAACATTAAAAGCCAATTCCATAATGTATGACATAAGTATTGAGTAAAGGATTAGCATATGATGTATTTATATTATCCACTGATTGATTTATATAATTAGTGCTATTTGGTTTGTTTTCTTTTTTTTTTTCCTGTGGTTAAAATGGCAATCATAATTTTATGAATTGTTGCTAATGATGTTGATGATTTGTAACAATATTAATATATAAATAAATTCATCAGAAATTGTGAGATATGATTTTTGTTTTAAAAAAAAGCATCAGTTGTTGTATTTCATATTAAATATTTTATATCAGAATAGATTATATTCATGTTTTACATATATAAAAGAAAGAGTTTATAAATAAAAGAAAATCTGTATAATAGTCAAGTGTTGGGGCCTAACGGTTAGCATAGCTGCCTTCCAGGCAGCTGGCCCTGGTTCACTTCCTAGTCAATGCTTTGACATATGGAAATATATATATATCTGTATAATATATAGTAGTCTTTCCTTATCTATGATATTTGACTTCAACTCTTACCGCAGATACATAAAGTTGTGGATAATAATGATCTATATAAAAGTGCATTTTAAACATGGAAACTTCAAAAATAAACTTTAATGAAAAAGCAAGCAATAGCTTTATTTAATTCACAATTAATGCTGTAACAAATAGAATTGAAATTAGAGAAGGAAAAAAAATTAAGAAAAGTCATTTGTTTACTAAAACTAGAATATTCAAGGATAAAGGCTTGTCAAATTAATTATTTTTTAATTATAGAAAAATAAATTAATGTTTTGTTGTTGTTGTTTTATTTTGCCTCAGCATTTGTTTAAAAAAAAAAAAAACAAAAACAGATTTATAAAGAGGAAGAAAAATCTATTGTTGCTATTTACTATCCAATGACCAGCAGTTGTACTATGAATTGAAAAATTAAAATTCAGAACTTAAAGTTTCTTTTTTATTAATTTATAATTTATTTATTTTTTTATATTTTTGTTCTTAGAATTGGAAACTTTTATAATTTATAGAAATAAAATGTAATTTTATCTGATTTTAACAATAAAAATACATAGTTTAATATAGGTAGAAGGGAATATTTCGCATCAAGATTGTAATGTATCATATTTTTAAAGATAGAATACATGTCTGATGCTTCATTATTAATTTATTCACAAAAGCATACACATATAGTTTATCCAAATAAAAAGGTGACTGGTTCTCTCCAGAGTGCCTTCAGTACCATGTCTAAATCACTACTCATATTGTTTAGCTATTCACCACAAAAATTTTAAGACACTAGTGTGTCTGAATCATGAGTTACAGTATGAAATGTGAGGCTATTTCACTCATGATGGAACAACAATCTAACATTAAATTTTGTTTAAATTGGGCAAAATTGCTACTGAACTATTTGAAATGATTCAATTTGTGTGTGATAGTGAAATTATGAGTGGTTTTCAAGATTATGTGATGTCAGGGAGAGCATTGATGGTGATCCATGAAGGTACCAACACATGTAACTCTTGATCGAGACATGCTACCATCTTAAAATTTGTGTAGTAAATAACTAAACCTATGTTGCATAACACATGTATTTACTTAAAGATGGAACTGCAGGCAATTTATAGAAAGAGTCAGTCTAGCTAAATTTCTCTATCAGTTACTTTGACAGTGAAGTAAATTTAACATTTTCACATGATGAAGAGAACCAAATATTAGAAAGTCTACTGATAAAATGCACTACAATAGAACCTGTTATAATTCTATACTTGATAATAAAGCTACTTTGAGATCAAGATAGTTTTTTAAGTAGTATATTAATTTCTAGTTTTAAGATAGACATTCTAAAATGTGTAAGAATGTTTAGACTTTTGTTCAGCCTCAGCAATTACTAAGTACAGAAAATTGTTTTTCCTTATGCAAAGTCAATTAATTTATGTGCTTTAGAGAGAGAAAGTTCGGATTTTTGATGTTAAGGATTTCAATTAATACTCATTGTGTATCCATTAATTATGAAGAGTTGGAATATATTATCTAATGAGCTTGCCAATAGTTCTTAGCAGACTTTTCAGAATATTTCCAATCCCAGACCAGTTTCTACATCTGGCTTTCTCAGTGAGGTGCTAAGAAATTCAAGCATTGGATACCAGGTCAAGTCCAGCACTTTATCTAATGGGTTTGTCCTGGCATTTTAAATCTAATGCTTGAATATCCTAGCACATCACTGAGGAAGCCAGAAACCGGTCTTGGGGTTGAGTATTTTCTGAAAAGCTTGTTAAGAGCTATTGGCAAGCTCATTAGATAACATTTGTTATACAAGCTTGTTAAATCAGGTCATATATATGACTTGATTTCTTTTCAAAAATGTGTGTGTGTGCACGCATGTGTGTCATTTAATGAATATTATCTTGGTTTATCTATGTATGATTCATAGCATTATTGTACTGAAATTTTGGTTTGATTGCACTTGCTATCAAATGCGTTATGAATATTATTATGAAAAAACTGATGTAAACAGACTACACGCGTTGACATTTAACAAGATCAAAATTTCAACCAATAGAAAACAGCAAAAAATGTTTAAATATAAAAGTGGGAGTGGATGATAGTAGACAAGAAAATCAATATAAGCAACAGCTGTTTGGATTAATGAGTTTTAAAATTTTTTTTGAATAACTGTTGATTTTTATATCAGTTTTCTTATCTACTTTCTTTCACTTTTATATTTTAAACATTTTTGTTTTCTATTGGTTGAATTTGTTGTATGTCAATGCTTACAGCATCTCTACAATAGTTTTTGATGAGAGGTATGATCCGAGCAGAAATATCAGTATGATATTACAATTAATCATACACAGATGGACTTGCATAATAACATTTATTAGAGATGTTCATCGAAAATGGAAAGAAATTTAATCCACTGTGCTGCTTTTTCATATATTTAAATAAATCACACAATATAATAAAATTAATAATATCAAAAAGCTTTTTTTTTTTTTTTGGCAAATATTTCTTTTTGTCCTTTTCATTGTGATGGAATTTATATTGCATAAATAATGATATCTATCTTTTATATATATATAAAATTAACTAGAACCAATTATCACATGATCACTATCTCATACTAGCACATAATTGTTATTAAACAAAGCAAAACTCTCCATATAGTAGTGCCATCTTGTGCTAAGGCCACAAGCCAGAAACTAGTCTGGGGATATTGGATGAGTAGGCACTAGATAGGGATTTTATGCACAAGCCTTCTAGCAGATGGCACTACTATATGGAGAGTTTTGCTTTGTTTTGAATTGTTAGAACCAATTATAACAATAATACAATATGTACAAGAAAAAAAAAATTATATAAATGTATACTATATAATTTTTTATTAATTTTTTTATTAGCTATTTATTAGTTAAATCGATGTTTTATATACAGTATATATATATTAATACAGTTACGTTTGCTGTAATTAATGTAATTCGTTTTATATATTTTCATTTAATTAGGTTTTTTATATATCGTTTAAAAGTTTTATATTTTTTACACAACCTATGTTACTATTTTAAATAACTAATACAATAATAATGCAATTAATAGAAGAGATGAAAAATCTGCATTATATATTCATTATTAGGACATAAAGTAGATTGTGTAAAAAATATAAAACCGTTAAACTATATTTAAGAATCTAATAGGGGGAAAATATGTGAAAAGAATTATATTAATTACAACAAACATAACTGCATGAATATATAAAAAACATTAATTAATTTAATTAATAATTGGCTAATAAAAAATGAATGGAAAATTATATAGTATAAATTTATACTGGATTTTTTTTTTTCTTTGTATATATTGTCATATTGTTATAATTGGTTCTAGTTAATTTTATATATATATGCCATGTAAATTGAAACTTTAAAATAGTTGTTCTATCACACTGAAAAGAGCAAAAATAAACATTTATTGAAAAAAGCTTTTCTGCATTATTTTTATTACACATATGCTGTTATATAAAGATATTTTGTAATATATTATGTGATTTATTTAAATATCTTTTATATCTTAGTTAGTGAAAATCTTATTTTAACAAGTTTATTTATATATATACTTTGTAATGATGAAGAATTTTGTTATAGCGATTAGTTATTGTGATTAGATTAAAAATAATCAAATGCTAAGATAATATCTTATTCTTCTGGATCTGAGAAGTTCAATGTTGATGAGCATCTTTCAAGATAATGAATGGCTTCAGATGCTGAAATAGTTTTAATCTTTGATATGTAATAAATATAGTTTTACTTCTCACTATTATGTAAGACAAAAAAACACTTATTTATAATTGTTAATTAGAGAAGATATAAATTAGTATTAAAGTTTATCGGCTTAATGTTTTCGAGGATCCATGCTTCATATTCATAGCCTTCATAAAATGTATAATAAAATATATGCAAATACAAATATTCAAATAAGCTAGTATTATGTAGCCCATTTCTTCGAGATCTCGAAGCAAGTGTCTTTTCTATTAATGGCATGGATGTTTCCATTGCTGTAAAATGCCTCCTTTATTTTTCTTTTGTGATCATTTGATTCTGAGCACAATTTTATGGGATTGGCAGGTATGAAGTTGTGTCCAGATTGTTTAGCATGCTCCAAAAATACAGAGGATGTGTTGCTATTCTTCTGAGCTCTGTTAAATGTGTAAAGATGTTGAACCAGTATAGTATTGATTGTAGCTTTCGTTTCACCATAATATATAGCGTGGCATCCGGCCTGAGGGCAGGCAATAGAGTACACCAGGTGTGGGGCAGAACGATCGATCAATGTGGTCTTTAGAGTTATTAATCAATCTATTAGAATTAGGCGGAGTTCTAACTGCTATGTTAAATTTATCGTTTAATGCTTTCATTAGTTTGTTAGATATTTTAGGAAAGTAGGGGATTGTTATTCTAGGTAGATTGGTGCGAGGTATATTATTGTTTATTGTATTATTAAATTTTATGATTTTATTTTTAATAGCTTTGAATTTGAACCCTGCTGCTAATAGATCTTTAATATAGTTGTTTATGTTTTCTTTCCTGTCTGCTTCATATTTACATAAATAAAAGTTTCTAAACAAAAATGCATTAAGGCCAGCAAATTTATGCGATGCAGGTGAGTTAGAGTTAGGGTGAATACAGCTGCGAATTTCAAATGGTTTAACAATCATTTTGTAATCTATTAAGTGGCGATTTCTCGATAAAGAGAGGTCGAGATATTTGAGTTCTTTATTATTTTCATATGTGATGGTGAATGAAAGTTTGTTTAAGTTTTGTAAATCGCCTTGTATATTTAAAGTATTATCTTTAGAGGTTTGACAAATAGTAGAATTAAGTAGGTGATTTCAATCTCTTAGTATTTGATTACTTTTTTTTTCTTTTCATGTGTCAAAGCATCGGCTGGGATGCGGGGACAACTGCTTGTAAGGCAGCTGAGCTGACCCTTCAGCCTCCAACGCTTGACTATTTGATTACTTTTAAGATTTCTAATATCATTTGATGATTTATCGTGTTTTTGGTAGAAATTGCAGTTAGTTTGATAAACTTTTTACATGAAGTATACTTATCTTTAAGTTGATAACTATAATAATCTGCTTTACATAATTATTTTTGATATAAATGATTCATGGAAATCTCTCAGAAAAGATTAAAGAAATATAAGCAGGATATTATTAATAGTTTCATCTATTTAGGGTTTAAGGTAATATTCAAAACTGATAGTTTGAATTTCATTTTTTTTATTGTGTTTATTTTTTAAATCTGTAGTAGTTTTTTCAAGATTTCAATAAATATTTGGAAATTAAAAAGCATTAATATTGGAGAATATTTCCAGAAATAATGGGTTTGGGACTTGGAGACATTGTATTTTACAAATTGTAGTTTTGTAGTAGATGAATTATATAATTATTTAACTTAGGAGTAGTAATAAAATGTTAATGTAGTTCTGAAGTTAACATCCTATAATTCATTTTTTTTGAAGCTGAAGTAAATAACTGCTTTTTTTGATAATTGTAGAAATTTGAACGTGTGTCGTTATGCTGTAAAATGATTTGAGAATGTATATTATCATTATTCACAAAAATATATTTTTATTGATTTTCTTATTACTGTTGTTATTATTTTTATGTAATAAAATTAAAAGAAAATGCTTGTTGTGATTAATTTCATAAAAATGAACTTTTTTTTTTTTAATAACTTATATATGATTTTAGTGTTTTAATGTTAAAATGTAGTGTTTTTAAATCATACAAGTTTAATTCGGTCTCAAGTCAAAAGTTAATTATTTTTTTATTATTTATTTGGTAATAACATTAACATAAATAAATTATTCTTGCTACGACACAGATTCAAGTTCTGGTTGAGGATGAATTCATGCAAATCTGTGACAAGCACTTAAAGGCAAGTTCCAGAATGAAAGTAAAAGCAAACAAAAGCAAAATCATTAGCATTGTGTTTGTTATCTGTAGTCTTTTTTGTTTTTTCCTTTCTTTCTTTGTATGTATTTTATTTTTGATTCACTTTTATTGGATATTCCTTTGGTGGCTTGCCTGTTGGTAGTGTAGTTGATTTTTATTTATTTTTGTTTTATTTCCTTGATTGTTTTAAGGTATTTAGCACTAATTTTTATTTATTAAATATGTTTATTTGTAGAATAGAATATTTTCATTGTTTTTTTTTATTATTTTACTTGTAAATTTTCATTAGATGTTATTTAAACAGCACTTGACGTGGAAGATTGCACATTTTGAAAAATTTGACAGATATTCCTTTACAAAGTTCTGCTTTTGTTATACTTATTTCAGTCAGTTGTAAATAGTATATGTATATTTATATTTTTGTATTATTACCTAAAAAAAAATTCAAGTTTTTTTTATGTTCTTTTTATGATATGTTATTATTATAATTTTTTTTTTTCATGTGTCATAGCATCAGCCAGGAAGCGAACCCGCTACCCGGTACAACTGCTTGTAAGGCAGCTGTACTTCTCGACCACCAACGCTTATTTTATTAGCACAAAATGTCTCAAATGCATATTTGTCCATTATTTTCTCATCTTTTATAATTTGATATATTTATATTTAGTAACATTAAATATCCATGCTTTATGTGTGTGTGTATATATATATATATAATTGATCTATCAGAGTTTTCAAGTTCTATTCTTTGAATTAACTAACGATTATGATTCTGTAGACGGAATATGAGAATACTACTTACTTTGAAGTCCCTGAATTATTCAAAATTATCTGTTAGAGGCCAAATATGACCTATTATTGGTAACATTTATTGCATAGATACAGATAATATTCAAATATAAGTATATTGTCTATACTGAACTTAATGTAATTAAAATGGACTTGAACTCAGACTTTCAAGCTCCCTATAGCTATTACTTCCATCTTAATACAACCACTACACATGACCACATACATGTGAAAAAGGTAAATGATCTCCAATATCTGTATTTCATGCTGAACCAGCTCTCATCAGTTGGTTCAGATCATTATCTCCCATACACACACATATATATATAATCAGTTTTCTGCTTATATTAAGATAGAAAATTTTCAGTGGACAAACTTCAATCTTCTCTACCCTCCAACTCTTCAGCCATCCATACCATTGGAAAACTGATGATGGAATGCTCAAAGCCCTTGTTGATGCCAATATTATTGTCATACCGATGTTGACTTTAAGTCACATATAGGATCTTAATATGTCTACTTAAATACTCATAAGAGATATGGACAGAATACAGGTTGAATATGTAATATTCAAATATAAGTATGGTTTTCTATATTGAACTAAATATAATTGTGTGTGAATACTTTAATGTTCTGATATTTGAAGCCAATATAGCCTGTTATTACTTATAATGACATTTCTTGGAATTAAACTCAGTAAAGTAGGATTTGAACATTATGGGTAGTAAGAATGATCATCTTCGTTATATTGAGCATTACTAATCTGCGAATAAACTTGGAATAGTATTATTTATTCATTAAAACCATATATGATTACAATAATAAATATAAATTTTATGACTTATCTCAATTTTTTTTTGGCAGTTGATCTTTCCCAAATAAATACTATATATCACAAACTCTTCTGGACTGGTTTTTCCGACAGATGTTTAAGTACAATGCTCATTTTATTATGTGCAAAAGTTGTATTTGTTAAATAATTACTTATATCATTATACATCCTAATTAAGTATAATTCTGTTTTTATAAAAGTAGACAAAATTTATTTGCAATATATACAAAATTAATTGATATCATCAACTTGAAATATCATTTCTAGGAATTTAACATAATTCTTGAAAATGTATATAAATCCCAAGTCAAACTATAGATAATACAAAATGTATTGAATTTCTTATTACTTATACATTCTAATGATATAACATTTAATATGCAATATTAATCTGCCATGGTTGAAGAATATATTGTCTTAAGCTTACCCTTAAAAATGGTCTTTCCAAACTATAAAGCTTTCTACTTCAGTTTCAGAACACAATAAATGTTTTGATATTACTTTGGTCTTATTTATTAACCAGAAAATATTTCCTGTTTGCAAATATTTACATACACAACAAATTTGTTACAATACTGCCATGATCAACCTGCATAGGTTGGTTAGATCTTTGTTACTATTAAAAGGGTATCAATTATGTCCTCAACAGAATTGAATTTTTCAACAATAGTTAACATTATTAACTCCAGTCAATTGAAAAAGAAATAGAACAATCAAATATATAAAAGAATGATTAACAGGCAAAAACTCTCCATATAGTATATGAGATGGTGATCATGTGATGTTTAGAGAATGATTAACTGATGTAATTTATAACTTTTCATCAAAGTTCATTTATTAGTGAATATATACCAATATTTTGACTATGATTGTAAAATATAAAATGCAATATATATTTTTATATGTGGATCTTGAAGAAAAAATGAAAGCTTATATAGGAAATCTCTTATATATACTGATAGCATCACTTTTTAAAAATTATTTGTTTTTATTTCTACTATCAGTGGAAACCAAGACCATATAACAGTAGTACTCCTCTTAAATTATGGCAGTAGTATTTAAACACAGATATGTATTAGAAACTTCTGCCAATGGAATTTTATTTTTTCTTATATATATATATTTAAATTAAATATATACAAGTACTACTTTGTTTAATTAGTAATATATTTAATTGCAAGTTAATTTGCTATAAATAGCAAAGTTTCATGTTACAACATTTATATCTAACACATAATAATTATTCTTATAGATGAACAATATTGCTTAATTAGTTTAAAGACATTGAAATAATAATATTTCAGATTTTTTGTGATTGCTCTGTGAAAGACAAAATCATGTTTTTGCAATCTAAATATCATTCTGGGTGTTGTTTGGAAAACAATCTCAATCTAAATACTTACCATTTAAAGAAATATTAGCAATAATTAAAAGCACTTTTGTTCTTATTTATTTTTTATTTCATGAACATTATTGTTCCAATTGAGCACATAGTTCATCAATATCTTTGTTTAAATATAGGTGTGTATTAATCAGAATTTCCCTATGTAATTACAGATAATCCGACTTTCATATATTCTACTTTCATACAATTTGCCATTCTGTACAAGAGCAATAGAAAAAGACACAGCATGATGTTACAGAACTTTCTATCAAGAAAACAAAAAGAAGAGGGTACTTACGGATTAGCTTCGACATCAAGATTGATAACGGAAAATTTTAGACAATAGAATTCATTATATATATATCACATTTATATATTTTAAAAAAATTACATTTACTATTAGATTTTTTTTAAAACATATAATCCTGTCTAATAATTAATTTATTAATAAAAAATAAATAAATAGACATCTAATTGCTTATGACACTTTTGTCTTTCAATTATTGCTAGGAAAATAAAAAACCCTTTTTTTAAAACTTAACCCAGGGGTCCCCAATCTTTTTGCACTTAAAAGCACATTCTATAATACCGGACAGGTGGCGGGCACCATTTATTTTTTCAATGTAAATTTATAGTTGGATATTGTTAATAATACACATAATGTACAAAAAAATATTTATTTCAAAAATAAAATTTTAACATACACTGTAAAAGTATAGTATGTCCTACAATTTGATTACAATATAATACAATAATTTATAAGAAATTTTAAAAATTAAATTTATTTGTATCAGATAAATAATTTTTTATCGTGTTCGGATAGCGGTGGGCACACGTAAAATGGTCTGCGGGCATCATGGTATCCGCGGGCATAGGGTTGGGGACCCCTGACTTAACCCTTTCCTATATTATTTTAATAAAAAGTTGTAAGGAAAAAAAATTCTTTTTAAATTTATAGAAAATGAAAAAGGTGGAGAGAGGGGGTTAACTTTTAATGTTTAAAAAAAATGTGTTTTTTTTTTTTTTTTTCTTAGCCATAATTGAAAGATAAAAGTGTCATATATCAAGTTATTTATTTATTTATTAATAAACTAATTATTGGACAGAATTATATATTTTTAAAAATCTGATAGTAAAATGTAATTTTTTAATATATATATAATTATGGCGTTAATGTGTTATATATATAATGAATTTTATTGTCTGAAATTATCCGTAATGTAATCAGTGTCCGGACTAATCTATAAATACCAAGAAGAATACAATTCAACTATCTCTTGATAAATTTATAAAGAAAACACCAGATACTATTCAATAAAGTGTTATTTATGTTATGCTAATACACCTCATTAAAAAATAAATATTTTAAAAACACTTTTTGTAGTTGTTTTTTTTTATATATTGCTCTACTTTCGTACCTTTCAACTTCCATACATGTTTCAGGAACCAATTAGGTACAAAAGTCAAGGACCGCTTGTAAATAACAAACAAGCTAGCAATTTTATTGTTTTAAGAAAGAATTAATTTAAATAATAAAGACTATCAAGTGATGTTTTTTTTATTTATTCCCATTATATATTTTATATCTATTATAAATATTCCAAACCAATTTTTTTTTTTAAACTTTTTTAAAAAATTAATGTTTGACAAATAAATCTAATATTATGTGTCAAAATTATTTGACATATCTAATTTTTTAAAAAAGAAATTCATTTTATAACAAACCACTCAGCCTACTTTGATGATCTTATTATGAGCAGTAATTCATTCATTCTCCAAGTCATCTATTTTGAGCTTGAAGTAGTCAATAGATAGTAACACTATATCTGAATTCCAAGACTGGTTTTTAGTTAGTTATTGGTCTTCAGCAATAAGAAATTTTGGCTAATAATGTTCAACAGTTAAGAAAAATAGATTGTAAATAAAAAAAATTATTTAAATCTCAGGTTAGTTTCTGTCTATTGGGCCTTCAAAAATTTTTAACGAGATACTAATTTGGGGATTTGTTTTTGGTATTACGGTTTAGTGTCTATCGATTACTTAAGCTTATAATAGATAGCTCTGGAGTAGACTAAATATAATGTATTACTGTTTTTACTACAAATTCAATTTATGTTAGACACATTGCAATTAAAGATAATTTATGTAAGTAAAAAAAAAAAGTAACACATTTTTTAAAAAATTACAGCTACCAAATCTACAAAATTAATCTTATAAGCGGAGGATTTTCCATTAAATATATATTTTCAACCATTATTAGTTAGAATGAAGGCTTCTCCAAGTTCAATTCAATTTCTCTGATTTATATCCTCTCTTTTCCAACATTGTACCAGAAAATTGCCTTATTTACCCATGTGTTACATTGTCTCTTATTTACAATCTCTCAGGATCCAATTTTTCATCTGTTATCAACTCTTGTAGCATTATGTCCACCACCACTCCATTTCAATCTATTCATTCATTAATGTCAGTGATACTTGTTTGAACTCTTAACCATGTATTTTATTGTCAATCTCTTTTTATTATTCCTAACATACATCTTTCAACTCTCTATTGCTCATTTAATAAGTGTCTTAAGTGTGAGATATACTAAATAAAAACTGGTAAAAACATATATCAAAATCCTTTACTTTTTTTCAAACGTATTGGCACATTTCCTGTTAATGTTATTTTTTCAAAAGCACTCCATTCGAGTTTAATTCTAATTTCACCCATTATGTTTCTTCTGTATTAATAATCTGATTAAGGTATTTGTTGTTGTTAACTTCTAATTCAAGATTATCATATTTATTTCTTCTGAGAAAATACATTGAATATTACCTTAGTTTTTTAGCATTTATCTTTAGTCCTTCGTTTGACAACTCTTGCAACATTTTCTGAAGAGCCAAAGCATTATTTATAAAAACAATCACGGCATCTATAAATCTAGATGTTTAATTTCCCCTTAACTTTCCATTTTAATCCATAAAATATTTCTTATAAAACAGAAGTCTAAAGTTTTGAAGATATGAAATTATCCTGTTTCAATGTTGATCTTTTTAATATTGCTACATAATTTAATCATTGCTATTACATTCACATTTTTCAATTCTTACAAGGATATCCAATCTGTCGAGTGATCGTAATAAGGGTTAACATCTAAATTAATTTCGCATTGTAAAGTTGAATTATTAGTCATATTGATTGAGGTTTAGTTTACATCTACATGTTTAGATGTAAATGGTCATTTAACATTAGAGGACAATGCATTAATATAACTAGCATTTTGGATAGTTTATTGATCCAGTGATTATGCATGCATAGAAATTCAACTAACTTTGTACTGACTCCAGCATCACCGTAAATAATTACAAATATAAAAAAAAAAAGATCTATTTATTTGTTACATATGTATTGCTTTCTGATGATCAAATTTACAATTAATAAAATGTCCAAATTGTTTGCAATATCCTAGAAAGTGATATTAAATATACATGTTAACTTATGTTTTATTTAACTTACTCGTTTTTTGTCAGGCTGCCTGATAAAAGTCTTGTAACTCAATTTTTACCCACTTCCCAATAATTGAATCAAGTTGAAACTCTGCTTGTATATGTATTTTTGATGATGGTACATTTTTGTAAAGTCTGTATACAGTTTTAGCAAAAAATGTTTAATTATATATAGGATTCAGTATTCTTTACAGTATTGTCATCTAGCAGTACGAAATAATATCTAAACTTAAGTCCAGATTCTAAGTAGAACTAAAAATTAGAAAATAAAACACTTGCTTACATGAATACACTAAAAAAATTAAAATAAATTTTCTTCAGATTGCACGGTATTCTTATATTATGCAACTGAAATAAAAGCAATGTGGCACAACATGTTTAGAAATACAGTATTCTTAAACTATTCTTAATGTGGGTGTTGCATTCCTTTGTTTTGGTTGCATAATACCAAATACTATGAAAGTTAAAGAATGTTTTTTACTTTTTTCATGTATTTATATATATTTTATTATTATTATGAAATATGTTACATATAGATTTTTCTCCTGATCTTTGAATTGTTGCTATTATTTCAGTAACATGAATTAAGATTGCATTTGTTTTTTGTTATTTATGTATCTTAAACTTAATCAAGCATAAATATATGAATTCTCATCTTTAAAGATTCTAAAGAATAGGATTTTTTAAAACTAAAAACTAATAATATGTAATGTAAAATATAGTTGCAATATATGAATGAAAAGAAAAGTCTAAAGATATAATAATAAAACAGAAAGGACAATGACTAGACCCACAGAAGGATATTTAAGCTCTAGATGTGATTTTGTAACAATAACAACCAAAAAACACAGATATTCACAGAAGCACAACTTTTACTTTGCGATAATGAGATATGGCTTCAGCACAGTTTTGTACCACTACAGTTAAATTGTTGGGTAAAAATCTGGGATACCATTAATTGATTGTAATCGAAGGCTACTCTGAAATTGTGTTTTGGATTTCACAAAAACATCACCTGTCATTTATTTTGTAGGATTATTACTTAGATAAGAAAGTTTTTGATTGACTTTGAAATAATAGTAAAAACGTTCATCAGACTAATATATCTTTGAAGAAGAAATTTAAATGCAAATGGTTGGAATATGATCTAAAATTGCTTTAACCATGAATATAGAGTTTCCCATTCAAAAATCATATGCAAGCATCTTTTATCCATAAAAATATTACAATAAATATATATTACACTCTTTTACATGCATAGAAGAAATTAATCAAATTGCATACTAGTAAATAAAAATAAAAGCATTTTTACATACATAAATAAAAACTAAGAAAGAACAAATTGAAAAATAATGAAATTGATTAATAAAAAAATATGATTATTATATATATATTAATATCTTTGTTATCATTGTTTCATTTCTTTGTTCATGAATTTTTGAAAAGGATTAATATAAGTGGAATAACATCATTGAAATTTTATTTTTTCCATTATTAGAAACTTCAAAAATTAACAAGGCTAACTAGCCGCAGGGGTAAAAAAGAAGTACAGTTGTTTAAAATACCAGCCCCATCTGCACAGGTAAGATATAGAAATTTTTATTGTTATCTGCTCAGATAGATTTTTAAAAAAATATTTATTTGTTTTTTTCCCCGCATGTCTACTACCCTTTTTATATAATTTGGATATTTCTCAAGTATCCATTTTTTCCCCCCTGTTTATATTTTTTTTTATATTCTAAAATTTTAATATTTTGGAATTTTATTTATTTAATTTTTTTTATTTTTGATGTTATTCAAAATTTTCTATAAGTACAGGAAGCCATAGTATATGCTGTATCAATATAAACAATTTTAATTACAACAAAAAAAAAATGTAAACAAACAAATAATAAAAACACTGAAGTTCTCAAATCTCAAACGTGAAATCACTTAACCATATTTTTTCACTATTTAAATACAATTCGATGCATCACATGATCACCATTTCTTGTGCTTGCTCATAACTGCTATTAAAACAGGCAAAACTTTCCATATAGTAGTGCCAGAAACTAGTCTGGGGATATTGGATGTGTAGGCACTAGATAGGGATTTTATGCACAAGCCTTCTGGAATCCACTGATTAATAAGGTTTGCACTAGGTGGCACTACTGTATGGAGAGTTTTGCTTGTTTTAATACAATTCAATGCTGTAATTGTAAGCATAGGTTAAAATTTGTACATTTAATAAATTTTATAATATGGTAGCAATCATTTTTCCATCTCTAAGCATTTCCACAATTCAAACAAAATATTAAAAATTTGTAAATTTAATAAATTTTACAATGTGGCTATAATAGCCATTTTTACATCTCGAGATACTGTGATACTCTTTCTTCAGCTTATGTTGGGAACTTCACTTTATTATTCTGTCAGAATGTAATTTACAGTACTTTGCAAAAGAAAATGTTTATAAAGTTGTTATGGACTAAAAAACAACTAACTAAACAAGGTATACTCTATGCTTACAATATTGGTATTATGTTTTTCATAAGAAAAAAAAAGAATATTGCCCAGAGCATATTTAATTGTGATCAAAGTTAAGAATTTCGCCATTTTATTTAAAAAAATAAAAATATGGTATGGTAAGGTTTTTTTTTTTTGGGGGGGGGGATAGGAATGTGAATGAATACCCACACTCAGTAGGTGTGCGGAAATATATTACTTCAACTTATTATTAATAACTATATTATTATTTTTAAATTTTGTTTATCGTATATATATATATGCATTTTATATCGTATAAAAAAGTTCTGTGTTATATATATATATATGCTTGTGTTGAATAGTGCTGTAAAAATTACAATTCAATAAACAATATATTTTATTGTAATCAGATCTTGTCAACAAAATTTGCTATTATGCGTAATATATATGATGTATATGAGGAGAGCTCGGAACAAAATATAAAGGATACTGTGGCTTCACTGGACAAGGCAGTTTGCTATTGCTTACAACTTCTGTATCATAACATAGCATGTATATTTTCTTTTGGTTGCAAATATTTTATATATATACAATCATATAAAAAGTATATATAAAATTGTCAATTCGTAAAATAATTTTTAGTAATATAAATTAATTAAGAATTACTCTTTTTTAAAAAATTTTATTTAATTTATTTATTTTAATTGATTATTGTTGTATCTATGTGAGATCTGGTGATTTGGATTTTATACTAAATTAGTATTATCCAAAGTAGAGATGATAATGCGCCCTATGGGTGCTGGAATTATCTGGGGAGGGCAGGCAATAGTAGTCTTGGATGCATCAGAGGACATTGAATAAAAATAATGTAGTGGTGAAAGCATAAAGAAGAAAATAAAATTTTAATAAACCAATCATAGAGTGTGAAATGACTTATTTACAATACAATATTATAAACAGGCAACGTATATGAAATTTAATTTAGATTGTTTCTTAATTGTATGAGAAACAGTTAACAAGTTTTTAAAATTTCAATTTCTATTCAATACCTTCAATCTTTACAAATTGCAGATCAAATACATAGCAAATTCTATTATTGTTGTTTTAATAAAATAGCAACTGTCACGTATTTTTATACATTTTCGCACATCTACTATACATTTCTATGCTTTGTAATGGTTTCTAATAATAAAATTGTAACAAGATTGTGTCAGTACAATACTATACTTAAAATAGACAATAAAAATATTTGTCATATTTTTTTATTGCAATATTAACAAAGACAGGAGAATAAAATCATTTAAAACTGTCAATTTTTAACATTTATTTATTTCTATTAAATCATCTTGGTTAATTGATAAATAAGGTAGATGTTAATAAGGGAAATTATTTTAAATAAGGGCAAACTAAATTAAAACTATTGACTAATTTTTAATCACATATTGTATTTTTTTAAAGGGTAATTATTTCTTGATACATTTAGTTTGGTATTAGACAATTTAAAATCAAATATATATATATCTAATGCTAATATAAATAAAATGTCCGTTAATTAAAACAAAATTGTAATCATAATAAAAATAATAAATTTAACGGTAATAAACTGTTATAAACAGCCTTTCAATCCACAGAAGTACTTTCAGTTAATTTCTTAAACCTGCCTTAATTGCCATTAAATTCAAAAAACAAAGCGGAAGCAAACGTCATCAATTCAAATCCCATGAATCCCATATTTTAATGTTAGCAGCTTGTCTATTTATTAAATGCATTTTATTCCTATTTATAAAAATTGCCTCCTTAATTTTTCTTTTATTATGGTTTCTCTCTTCATGAAGAATTTTCACACTTTCAAAATCAAATTTATATTTACATGTTTTTTCATGATCAAAGAAAACTGAAGCAGTCATTAAATCACCATTATTCTTAATTTTTACACATGTGTAAAAAGAAAGAATAATAAAAGAAAAATTAAGGAGGCAATTTTTATAAATAGGAATAAAATGCATTTAATAAATAGATAAGCTGCTAACATTAAAATATGGGATTTGAATTGATGTCGTTTGCTTCCGCTTTGTTTTTTTGTTTTTTTAATTTAATGGCAGTTGAGGCCAGTTTAAGAAATGAATTGAAAGTACTTCTGCATATTGAAAGACTGTTTATAATAGTTTATTACTGTTAAATTTATTATTTTTATTATGATATATCTAATGCTGAACACAGAGGTTTATTAATTTTATTAATATTTTAATATATCTTTTGCTGTCTTATGCAAAAATCACTGCCATGGCATTACTCTAATAACACGATTATTTCAACAAATAAATTTCACTTTTTTAATTATATAAATTGTTATATCTCTGATGATTTTTTATGCCTGTTAGGATAAATAAACACATAATTTTTACTTTTTTTATGATAATATCATGGTTGAACCTAAGAAAAAAAGTCAGACAGTAATGTAATGAATATTGAACTATAGTTTTATTCTATCACCTACAAACTATATGGCTGATCTAGCAAAAACGTTTTATCAAATGAAGCTAGGAAACCTTCAAGACAACATGAATATTTCATAGAAGCATGCTAATAAGAAAGATAAAGATTTAGCTTATTTTCAAGCATTTCAAGAAAAAATTTTGAGGCAGCCAACATAGGCTTAATTTAGTTTTAATAGCATGCAAATGAGATGATGATGAGTTGTGTGCTTTTTACAACATTTATTACTAATTTCTAAATTGGAAAAACTTCATACTATTGATGAAAAGCTAATTCTACCAGCTATAAGTGAGCTAATATGTACTATGATACATAAGCCAATGTCTGATATTATTAAAAAATTTCTCTGGGCAATAATGCAGTGCTACGAAAAATTGATGAAATGCCTCAAGATATTGACGACTCATTGTGTGAGTCTTTTAAAACATCCCAATTTTCTATACAGCTTAATGAATCAATTTTGCCAGGAAACGAAGCTTACTTTAGCATCCATGTGATTTATAAAAGAAAAAAATTGCCAAGAATTAAACTGATACTACAAGTTAAATCATATTTTATGCATTAGAAGAGATTTGTAAAGAAAAAGAAATAGCAAAACATCTGAGTGAACATTTACGTAGGTCATTATATTATGACATTAAAGTAATCAACAAAAGCAGAAGCAATTCATTGAATGACGGATTGTTTGGATTACTTCGTATTGAAAATAAAGAAGAATTCAATCACTTCCTACTTCATACAGAAGGTCATTGACTATTGAAAAATGCTTGTTTGAATTAGTTTTACAAAATTTTATAAACTATTTAATTCAGTGGTAAAGTTTGTAATAACCAAATAAAGTTTTATGAGTCAACTTAATTTGTTGCTAAGGTGGCGTAGTTTATTTGACAGAGTTATTTAATAAATTTAATGAAACTAATCTATAGTTCTAAGGTGATAAACTGAATTTAATCAAAACAAAAACTGTTATTTTTGCATTTGTTGCAAAACATCTTCTGTACAAATAAAAATTTAGGATGCGGAGAATTCAGCCAATTTCCAAATGTATTCTAACTATAGAAAAACGTGGTGAACTTATCTACTCTCAGCATTAGAGATTCTCCATTTGGAATTCAAACAATTTAAAAATATTTTTAAAATGAGCATATCTGATTGAGGTTTGGACCCTTTTACTTACAAACATAGAAGAATCTCCAAAATTACTAAGAACTTGTAGAAGTAACAACATGTGAGAAATTTAAATTCAAATCTCATTACCAGTAGTTCTGGCTGCAAAACATCCTGGATTATGCGCTGTAATATAAAAGTTTTTAATTGCATTTTCTTAATTCATACTTAGAGGAATGTGGATTTAGTGCAGTCAGAAACACGATAGTATAAAAGTAAACTATTTGCAAATAGCTAATCGTGATGATTTAAATATGTTGCTGATAAAAATAGAACCAAACATTAATAAATTGGTAGCAGCCTATCTGGTTCATCCTTCTCATTAGGATTATTTTTAATACCATTCTTGATTTTTATTTTAATATTATTCTTCATTATCATAATTTTTTGGGGTGTAATTTGAATCCTAATATGATTATTTTAAAAAATAGTTTTATAAATTCATCGATGTTATGTATAGAAATATATGCATATTAAAGAATCACATGATCACCATGCTTATAACTGTTATTAAAACAGAAACTAGTTTGGAGATATTGGATGAGTAGGCACTAGATGGGGATTTTATGCACAAGCCTTCTGGCGTCTATTGATTACTCTGGCTTGCACTGAGTAGCAATACTGTATGGAGAGTTTTGCCTGTTTTTATAATAAAGGATGTAAATGTTGCTGCATCTTTTTTTTTTTTTTTGTTCATTTAAAGAAATTAGATTTCCAAACGGGTAACAACTCTTTTCTCCTTTTTTTGAAAAGGGAAGAGTAAGTCAAATAAATGTGGGAACCTCTCATTTAAATGAATACCTTCTGTTTGTTGATAATGACAAGAATTGCCATGTAAATATATAACTACTTTATCTCAATTTTTTGATTAATTATACCATAGCAATTAAGCAATTCATACACTATAACTAAAATAACTGTACTATAATCTTGTTATTAACTATCTTGTAAATTTGTTTATATTATCTCAGTTTTTTTAATTCTTTTATTATAGCAAATACAAAATGCTCAATTAGCTACATTCTCACACATAGCGATTGTTAAAGATCTAGTAGAAATCCAATACAAACAGTATCTTCAGGTATGTTATATTGATGGTAAATTTCATTACATCTTACAATAATTAATAATACATCATAAATATTTTGCTATCATTAGAGTCATCAGCATATGCAGAAATATGTTTTTGAAGAATGGATTCAAACTGAAAGTGAATTGACTCGAGAAAGAGGTCTGTGGGGCCCAGCTCTAAATTCTAAACTAGATAAATGGATGTTGGATTCAACAGAAGGTATTTACTTTATTATTGAATAATTAATTTGGAAATATTTTGAACTGTTAATGTGTGTATTTTTATGAAAATATATATGCAGCAAAAATATTGTTTTTATTAAACTTCTTTTTAATTATAAGGTCCATGTCGGATGCGAAAGAAAATGATGAAAAATGATGTATTTTATTACCATTATCCCTATAGGCCAGAAATAGAGTTTGGGGATAGTGTATGTTATCTTACTTTTTCTCCTCTGTTCTTTTATTATTTGATTTTTGAATTTTTTTTAAATTGATATTTTATTTTTTGATGATGTTAAATTTTATTGACTTATCCTTATAGAAGGCACTGAAATACAAAATGGCAGGAAGTTATGATAGCAAAGAATTCTATCTGCGCAGTTATAGTACACAAGTTATGATGGAGCGAGAATCATCTCCTTTTGAAATGAATTCTTTATCAATAGATGAAACTCAGACAGAAGAGGAAGATCGAGGAGAGATCAAAGAAATTGCTAAAGATATTGGTTAGTCTTTTTTTAAAAAAAAAAATAGAAATTCATATAAAGTAATTTTTATGTTTTGATACCACAGGTCTTTATTAGTAAAATTTGTGCTAACTTGTATAAGAAATTGACCATGTATTGAATCACTTGTACTGTTGAATGCATTTTAACTTCCAATTATTATTTTAGACCTTAAAGCTTTGAATAATATTTTTTTTTGTTTATTATCAAATGCTTTTTTGTTTCATTTCTTTTTGTTTTCATTATTTTGTCACAAATTTTGTCCTTTTCTTGAAGCAGTTATTTTTAATTCATATTGAACATAATGGATTTATTTTGAAAAATAATATTATTTGCCATAATTTGTAAAAATACAGGAATTTTTATTGCTTTTGCTAAAATTTTATTAATTTTCATAATGCTTTTATGGATACTATTTTTTGTATTTATGGTTTCTTTTTTTTTTTTAATTTTCTGTAATATTTTAATATTTTTTATGAAAATATATTGAAATCTTAAGATACATTTTTTTATTATTTACAACAAATACACTTTACAAATTTT
The DNA here is from genome assembly GCA_028023455.1 of Epiperipatus broadwayi. Taxonomy (NCBI): domain Eukaryota; kingdom Metazoa; phylum Onychophora; class Udeonychophora; order Euonychophora; family Peripatidae; genus Epiperipatus; species Epiperipatus broadwayi. Next base: position 25,878,767 of record JAQFVV010000002.1, read on the forward strand.
GGGTTGATCATGCGTTGATATATATATATAATACAAATAAAATATCCGTGATTAAAAACTATTGTAGTAACAATAAAAATAATAAATATAACAGTAATTAACTATTATATACAGTCTTTCAATCTGCAGAAGTCCTTTCGGTTAATATTTGAATGGTTTGAAATGGACTCTCGAAAAGGAACAGGACAAAAGTATCAAGTATTTGGATTTAATTATTACAAGAGACAATAGCATGTTAAGTTATAAATTAATAATCAAACCATTGCAAAAAAGAAGATATATAAATTGTAAATTAAAAGTACCAATTATGCATAAGATGGCAAGTTTTAGATCTTTTTTGTTTTGTAATGAAAAATTATGTCATTACCAGTGTGATAAATTAAAAAATATTGAGATATTTATTAAGGGATTGCTTGAATTTGGTTATGAGATTGAACAGATTAATAACACTTTATGTCAATTTAAAAAGAGTTATAAGGATTTAAAGGAGTTGAAGATTGATAATAAAAAAATAGATATCTATTCCATATATTTCAAATGCTCAAGTGAAATTTTTAAGAATATATATAAGGATATGTTTAGTGTCTCTTTTTGTATTACAAATAATGTGAATTTAGTGAATAATTCTAAAAATGTCATATCTGTCAAGCTGAAAAGTAATGTTGTTTATCAAATTTTTTGTGGATGTATGTTATCATATATAGGTGAATTGAGGTGTGGTATTGAAAAAAGATTAAAGTAGCTTGAATTAGCATGTGAAAAGTACAAGTAATAGTGATTTAATGTCTGCTTCCATTTTCTTGGATCATGAAAGAACATGTAAATATAAATTTAAGTTTGATATTGAAAGAGTTAAAATTCTTCATTAAGAGAGAAACCATAATAAAAGAAATATTAAGGAGACAAATTTTATAAATAGAAATAAAATGAATATAATTAATAGGCAAACTGCTAATGATAAATTCGGGAATCATGGGATTTTAGTTGATAATGTTTGCTTCCATTATGTTTTTTGAATTTAATAATAGTTGAGGAAAGTTAATGAATTAACCAAAAGTACTACTGATTGAAAGACTGTATATAATAATTAATTACCATTATATTTTATTTTTATTGTCATATATATATTCTCAAAGCCCTTAATGATGCTAATATTATTATCACACCCATATTGCACTTAAGTCAATGTGATCTCTCACGGATAGGATTTTAATATGTCCATTTAATTATACAGAAGAGAGATAGGCAGAATACAGGATGAATATGTAATATTTAAATACATGTATATTGTCTATACTAAACTTAATGTAATTATAAGGGTCTTGAACTCAGACTTATATAAAGTTAAAAATTGAAAAAATGATTTTATTTTTTGGTTTTCTTATCTACTACTTGTTAAATAGGTAAACTTATTAATCTGAAGCAATATATTGTAAGGTTTTCATATTTGAAACTATATTATAAAATAATGACATCTCTTCTACTTTTAAAAAAATATGAATAAGTAATTAGTGAATTTATCTCTGGAGTCAAATCTTTACAGATTCCTTTATGATATTTTGTTAATAGTTAAGCTGTTTAAAAAAAATAAATGCATACACTAAATAAATAAATAAATTGTTACAATTAACATTTTGTTTACTATTTTCCTTACAAAGTTATATATCATAAGGTTTTTTATATCAACCAGATTATTTTGTTTAAGCCTTTTTTGCTCTAATTTTTAAAATATCATAACTATTTTTTTTAAGATGATAAGATTTGACTTCTTCTTTTCTTTCTTTTACCTTCTACAAAAAGTTATAGATATTTATCCAATCTTTTTAACATTTCTTCATTGCTAATCTTATTCTAAATTGCTATTTCCCGTTTTCTTTGCCTAATCATTCAACTACCTGTTTAATATAAAATTATATTCTAGATGGATATTAACAAATAACTTTTTTAATTTCACCTTCTGCACTTCAAAAAATAGCTTCCTATCTTAATTTTAATTTGTTTATCAGTTAAATTTTTAATCTGATAGCTTTGTCACTATTCCATTATTTGTTGACAATTTTTCTAAATTTTTAAAGCAATAACTTAGGATATTACTCATCCTATTTGCCTCTTTTAAACTTCTGTTACACTCCCTATTTTCATACTTTATTCATTTTTATCTTAAACATTCTGCAAATTATTTTAATCCTAGTAATATTTTATAAATTTCATATTTCATAACATTCAGATATTTATCTAATTTTGGAAATAATTTCCATTTTTACTTCTATTAATTTTGCTGATTAATTAATATAGTTAGGGATTAAGGCAGTATGATATAATTAGTAATGTTAAAAAAAAAACAATTTTTTGAATGATACATATCATTATCATCATCAACTACTATTAATCCACTGCAGGATGAAAGTCTTTCCAAGTTCAATCCATCTTCTTCGATCTTTAGCTTTTCTTCTCCATATCATCCCTGCGCCCTTTCTTATTTCATCCATCCATCTCACATGTGGTCTCTTTCTGGGTCTTTTACAATCTCTTAGAATCCAGTTTAAGATTTCAATTGTCTATCTATTATCTTCTCTTCTAGCAATATGTCCAGCCCAACTCCACTTGTCTTAATTTTTTTCAATGAAGTCAGTAACACCTGTTTGTTCTCTTATCCATATATTGTGTTTTTGATCTCTTCTTGTTACTCCCAACATGCATCTCTCCATACTTCTTTGAGTGGTCTGAAGTCTCTGTATTGCTCTTCACCTTTGAGTTTAAGATCAAGAAACACCACGGTTTTTTTTTTTCAGTTGCCTGATAAGGCAGAATGATTGATACATATACTTAACAATAATTTAATTATCTGCTTTTTTGAAAGATATAATTAAAATGTTTATTTTTTAAATTTTATTATATCGAAATTCAGTTCTATTTATTTCAAATGACATATATGCTAGTTATTTTTTTTTGCAAATTAAGCATACCTATTAGCACTTAAAATTTTCAATTTGTTGAAATTGACCAAATCTATACATAAATAGAAATGACACTTGTTTGTACTTTTAATTATTTATTTTTATTTTCTTTCTTTTTTCTTACAAAAAAATTTAAAAATGTTTAAATTGTTTTTTGATATATACATTTTATTGTAATGAGAATTATGAAAAATATAGTATCTTTTTTATTTTTCATAGGTTTAAAGTCATTGCCATCAAAGGGATCTTTTAATCGCACTATTAGTGAATTAGATGATGATCCAGATGGAGGTGATGCATCTTTAGATATTCCTCAAGATGGAACAGACCAGCCAGACAATCAATCAGTGCTTCGATTACTTGAACAGGGAGAAAAGGTGAACTATAATCAGCCATGAATTATATGTTTGTGAATATTATATATATAAATCATATGGTGATTACATTTTATTATTGTTTAAATATTTTTAATTTATATACATATATATCCACTTAATTCATTTGTTTTATTTTATTACACTAGATCAGCCATATGTTTCGTTGTGCTCGTATTCAAGGTCTTGATACTGGCGAAGGTCTGCTTTTATTTGGAAAAGAACATTTTTATGTAATGGATGGTTTTACTTTATTGAAGACAAGAGAGATTAGAGATATTGATTATCTTCCTTCAGGGTTTGTAAAAACTAAATTGTTATTAAGACAAAAATGTTATACATGATCTATTCAGTTTAATTTAAATAATTTTTTTTCTTTTTTTTTCCATATGTATATATATATGAAGTAATGCTAATAGTTATAGTTGTACCCATATTACTACAATTGATATTGATCACATCAGAAAAAGTAGATTCATCTCATTAATTTCTTATTTTGTAGAATGAACTAAATTTTATTTTATTTTTTTTAAATAAAAAAACAATCTGTTCTAGAATGGCTCTAGTTGGAATTTTTACATTCATCAACAAAGAAAAAAAAATTAACTTTTGGGGCTGTAATGTGCTTTTATTTTTCATGATAGATTTTTCTTTCTTTCTGGATCATTCAAAAATTTTGTCCAATTCTTTAAATAAGAAGCTAATGTTATAAAGTTTGAATTTATTTTCATAATTTAAAAAATAAAATAAAAAGGATAGTTTAAACCAAATTAAATGAACTCAAAATATATTATAAATAAACTTTTGTTTTTCTACAAAACACAACTACAGGTACTCTAGGAGAAGATCCAAGCCTTATATGAAATCTCCAGCAGTGAAATTTTAACAAAATCATAAAGTGATTGCAAGGACCTATATCTAAACCTGGAAAATGATAAATAAAAACAATTGTGGTATTGATATGGTTTGATAAACCTAAGTTCATTTAATGTTAAAAATATACACATTATTCCAGTTGAAATACTGGAATTTGTTTGCAAATGTAACTTAACAAATCTTTTTTTGAATTCCCTCTTCTAATATATGAAACATATACTATCTTTCTACAAATAACTACTAGAGAAAGAACTTTTTCCAAATTAAATTATCATATCATAGGGATGGGATCATTTCCTGGTCTATTATTAACTGGAATTGATATAATGGAAAAACAACAGTATTTTGTTCAATAAGAAATTTTATGAAATTAAAAAAGTAAAAATAAGAGTTGTGTAATGTATGCAAGTTACGTGTGATTTAGTGTAATGATGATAGTTATGAAATTAAGAGGTTTTTGGATCAGTTATTAATTGAAGAAAATAAAATCTCAGTTTGATCGATCAAATAAAACTCTAAAACGTCACATGACACTACCACATTATTTCAGCTTACTCAATGTTATTTTAGCGGCATACTTTTTTTTCACCGCCACATCTATACCACTTACTGTAAGCGTTAGTAATTGATAGATACAGTGATAATGTTTAATTAATCTCCATCCAATGTTGTCCTATCTAATATCCCTAGACTAGTTTCAAGTGGAAGACTTTCATCAGTGAGTTGCATTGGATCTTGGACCTTTACGTTCTAATGCACTTTTTCTTTTCCAACCATCGTTTATTTTTCTGTTTCACTATCAAGCTATCAGCCCAATTTGAAAAACATATAAATGTTTTCAATCTAAGTCATATTTGCAGTACTTCATAATTCTCTAAAGCTACATGAAAATCTTAGTAACTTCATCCATGAGTGAAATCAGTCTATTCAATAAAATCCTTTAAAGTATTTATCTGGTGGTTAAGGACAATGTTATTCCATGGTAATTATTGCATTCTTTTCTATTTTCCTTATTTTTATAAATTAGGATAATGTAAGTAAAAATATACTCAGTTAGCACAATTTCACGAATTTATATATCCCCCCCCCCCCAAAAAAAAAAAAAAAGAAGTAGAAAGAAAATTCATTATTTTTAAATATCCCCATTATATTTTTAAAATTTTCCAAGGATACCACCAGGGCCCACAGCCTTTTCATTTTTTAGGATTGCAAAATAACTGTTCTAATCTTATCAAACCAAATATCTATATAAATATAAATAAGTTTGGACATATTAAATGCGGTCATGAATTTTTATAGCATTATCCAAAAGATGATCAGAATACTCTGACCTCTGTTGAAAATGTCAGTATTATCATATAAAAAAATGTTATCCACTTATTTAATAGGGTTATATTGTTATTTAAGTCTGTATATCATTTTCAACTTGTCAAAAGATGATGTAATCACAATTAACAAGTGACTGTTTCATAGTTTCTTAGTATCTATTTTTGGATTTCTGCCTTCTAATTATATATTGATCTTAATACATGTGTTTTTTATTAACCAAATATATATACAATTTATTAAAAGCAATGATTTCTCACACTTAACATATGTAATTAGCAAGATCTTCCAGTGTTAGTGTCCTAACCAGATATCATATTATAGTAATAGTAAAAGATACTAGCTCTTAATAAATTACATAATATTCCTCATTGAAGAATGCCAAAAGCATGAAACCGGTCGAGGATAGGAGTAGTTTCTAGATAGAGATTTTCTAAGTGTTTTCTCTTAGTCTATATAAAGCTTGTTAGAGCTTGCATGCTCTTTAGTTTTTATAATTACAAGCTTATTAAATTAGATTATTTGATGCGTGACTTATTTTTAACAAATATATATTATATGTAATTCTAGAAAAAAAATTTACTCTATATTTCTGCAATAATTGTAATGTTTCAAAAAATGTGCTGTTGTTAAATGTTTTAACATTTTTTGAATCATTACATATATATATATATATGGGGGGGGGGTGTTCTAAGGGCAGTATTATTAATAGGTATATAAGTAAATAAATCAATTATTTTATATAGCGCAAAGTTTTATAAACTGTAATAGCTAAACAGCATTAAGCTGTTGCACATACGCTTTGCAGATTTTAACTATAAATGACAGAATACAAACACTTCAAACACATGATAAAGTCTTTGGGAAAGATAGATGGCCACCTATTGGCCATTCTATCTTTTCCCAAAGACTTTATCATGTGTTTGAAGTGTTTGTATTCTGTCATTTATAGTTAAAATCTGCAAAGCGCATATGCAACAGCTTAATAGGTATATAAGTAAATTGTTATAAATTAGTACATTTTAAAATAACAAACTTAATAAAACAATGAAAACTTTGAAACATTTCTTACCATAATTCAATGTTCACAAAATCATTCATTAATTACTTCTTTGGCATCACTTTTGAATGGTATTTTTTAAATCTATCAAGCCCTTATTTGGAGAGGTGGGGGGTGGAAGGGGACCTTCAATAACATATTATTTTTAATTACAATTTCTGTCATAAAATCACACAAATAATTTATGTCTATGTAAATTATTACATTTCCCAAGCACTTATATAAGTATTATTAATAATAAAATCAAGTCATATATCACTTGACTTATATAGCTTGTATTTACAAATATGTAAAATAAAGAGCATGCTAATAGCTCTAAACAAGCTTCTTTTTTTTTAATGATAAATGCTACAAGGCATTCAAATTATCTTTATCTAGGGATGGGGATAGTCCTAGATAAAGATGATTTGAATGCCTTCTTTTGTAGCATTTATCCTAAAAAAAGAATAAACCTTGTTTAGAGCTATAGCATGTTCTTTATTTTAAGTATCATTAATACTACATATCCATAAATTCATTCTCATGATATATTCTTAATTATATTTTATGATGTATAATGCATTAATTAAAAAATAGTTAAAAAATGTTTTTCTACTTGTGTTTTTATATTTATATTAGTGTTTTAACCAACATCTTATTGCATAATTTTCCTTGTGCAATGTTTATCTTAATTACTGCTTTAAAAACTCCCTTGGTTTATGAACTTTGAAATAAATAATGGCTTGGTTAAATCATGTACATTTACCATTGATTTTTAAGTGGTGAGAAATTCCAAAATACTAATGAGTTATACTATTTAAGCAAAAATAGATTGTTGTTTAGAAATACTTTACCAAATAAACTTTTTTTTCCTAATTTAAAAATAAATAATTTTTTGAAAATGATAGTTTTATATATTTATATGCTTTTATTTAACTTTTTCTGTTTTTTAATCTGTCATGATAAAATCTTATAATTCAATTTTTATTCATTTCCCAATTTCTGATTTAGTTGAAATTTTGCATACATATATATATTGCTGATACCAATATATATTTTTTAGAATTTATTTTAGCAGAAAATTAGTAAAAAAAAATAATTTTGTTTGTAATATTGATGATTGCAGTAACTAGCAGCTTTCATTGTAATAAAACTGAAGAATTCCTTGAAAACTGATTTTGATTATTCAGTGTTGCCTAAAACTGTAAAATAGATTCAGCTTTCATAGATAAAAACAGGGACAAACAATAGTTTAAATAAACTTCCCAATAGTGCCAACTTTTACGTTTCAAGGCCAATCTATTCATCAGGTCATTTTTTTATCTAGCTGATATTTAACAAGAAAATTGGTTTACTTTTTAAGGCATTTATGTGAATAAAATTATTTCTTTAAAATTTATTTATTTTGAATATGAAACTTTTATTTTAGTTATCTCATTAATTAAATTAGGGAACTGTGGTTTCATATATAGGTATCAATATGCTTATTTGTGATGTGAATTTTATTAATATTTATGTTATTGTTTTTATCTATTATTGGGTTTGTTGAAGAAAATTAGTGTTTTTAATAATTTTATTTTGTATAAATATATATTTAAATATATGTTTTTAGGCTTCATGATCCAATTGTTCCAAATACTACCAAAAGAACAAAAGGTTCTCAAAAACGAATGTAAGTTGGGAAATTGTTTATATATATATATTAAATTATTTATAATATTGTCTTCTTTTTTTTTAAATATATAAATATATGATGCGCAAGTTTAATTTTCTTAAAGTGACTATTACTATTGTACCGGTCGAAAACACATATCGATCCAACAAACGCCTGAACACAGGTAAAGTACCTCAAGTCCAACCACGTTCAAGATATGTAATCAGGTACATCATGAATTCTGCCCTATTTACCTATATCCCCAGGTCAAAGATCTAATCAATAGCCTTTCTCGACGATACGATCGAATTCCTTTACTTTTACCGTGCCAGCAGCTGAGCCTTAAAGCATGAGATTCAATTTTTATTATATTTAAATGAGAACTTGGGTGATTGATTTATATATAAATTTAAAATTAAAAATTATTTAAAATAAAAGTAAATAAAATGATTCGAGGAACACTGGAAGTTTTGTTTTAGTTATATATATATTTAAAAGTCATTAAGCATTTTACATTAATGTTAACTCAAGCTTTTTAAAAACAAAAAAAATACAATCTTTACATTAACTTCTATAATTATATAAGTTTATGATGAGGTAACATTAACGGTTAACATTTCATTTGTTAACTTTATATACTTTTACTTTTGTTTACATTTATTGCAAAAAAAGATTTTAAAATTTAAATAATCACGGATTTTAAAATTATCCGTGCACATTTAGTACAGGCTTATAAGATAGCGGCAGGTCTAAACATCTGTTTAACGAACATATATAAGAATCAATATTTTATTTCTTCTTTATACAAGATTTAAAATATTTTCTATTGAAAAAGACATTGATTAAATAAACGATTTTAATAAGACTAATTTGACGTCTTACTCTACTAACATATATATAAAAAAAATTTATTTCTCTTTATACAAATAATTTAGATTTTCAATAGCTAATGTTTTATGACATTAGTGGACCTTGCTGGAATAGCTTATAACTAACTTTACAGTGATCAAAACGGTAAGCTGTTATAACAAAAAAAAATAGCTCAGTTAATTATCAAGCAAACAAGCCACTTTAATTGGACTTACAACTAAAATCATACTTATAATAATGATAACATGAATTAGCCAAAATCAAACGATTTTAACTAATTACAAAAACAAACAAAAGAGTCGATTACTCAGGTCGAAGATCCTTCAGTAGAATCATTTCCCTATGGCTTACGTATTAGATAGGCAAAAGAAAAGCAAAGCAATATCGGGTTAATAAATATACGAATGCAAAGGAGAGAAGAAACGTAGGTAGGAACATACGAGCCGGATTATGGACACTCGTATGCCTATTCCAACAAAGAATAAAAAGGGAAATCGATACGCCCACATGTCATGTCCATATACTGATAGGAGATAGGTCTTACGGAAAGTCAACGTGCCCGCCTATACAGGTACCATGCCTCCTAACCTGCTCTACCTCAACCACGCTCTCCGGCCCACAGACATATGTGTAACTGGGAGCCAACTCCAAACACAAAATGAATGACCGTTTTAGGTCTGTCCGTGCTACTCCAAGCATTCTTTATTAACCCGAGATATAATAATCATAAAATATGAATGGATTATAATTAAATAGCCTTAAATGATCTAATAATGCATAGAGACCAACCTGCGTAAACCACTACTTTATATAAATATTTAACCTACAAAAAAAAATCATACACATAGAAATAAGGAAATTTATTTCTCGAATAAATCCCCCCTTCCCGCTTTCCTAACTTAAAAGAAAAAGGCATGATAATTAACTGATGCTATCCAGCGGCGCTGTTACAAGGTCAAAATCTATAGTACTGTATATTACTTATGTTTTAAATTGCAGAAATATAAAATAATAGAATTCCATTCTGGGAAATCTATAATAAAAATTGTTTAAAGAAATTACGGCATGTTTATTTTGAAATATATATATTCGACATAACTTCACTTGTGAAATAAAAATAGATTAACTTATTTTACTTTTAAAATTAAATCGTACTTTGCAAAAACTCCCCCTAGTAAATATAATTTGCTCTCTTAGCAAATTACCTTTCTTAAGTCCCCGCGAGTGAAGTTTGTCGAAATAAAAAAAAATCACAGCATGAAATCTCATGCTAAAAATTAATATAAAAACAAATAAATAAATCCATAGCTATTAATCAAAAATATTAAAAAAATTATGGTGAGCTGGAGTTATGACATGAAACATTATAATTTAAAAGAAAAGGGTTAAAGAATCAACTAAAAGATTTTTTTAAAAAAAAACAATAACTTTAAACATTCTTCCCTTTAGCTTTAAAAAATTATATTTAAGTAATAGTTTCTAACATCTTGATGAAATATTTACGCTCTTCGGCATTTTACCTTGGAGTTCCCTGGGATAAGTTCTGCAGGCGAACCTTGGTGGCAGATGGCTTCTTTGAATGCAGGTTTGGACAGCAGCATAATGGAAGATTTCAGGTCTCAGGAAGGAAAGGGCAGTGATCTATCTTTTTACTACTCGCTCATCATGGCGAGGAGACTTCTCAAATTCTTTCTGTTTCTGTTTGTCTAACTCTGTCTCTCTGTTTCTTCCTCTATGTAAAAACAGACCACTATTTATATCTTTTCTAATCGTATACGATTTCCCTGCTGCCTGAGGTGATCTTCTTTTAGAAACAATAGAAATTATGCTTTTATTCTAATTTTAGAAAGTTTGTACCTCGATAAGGATCAATAGATTTCAATATAATTTTATGTTAGTTTTATTTTGAGATAACGATGTAGAATCTACTAATTAATGAATAGAAATTCCAAAGTAAAATGGAATTTTGGTAATTTCTAAGTGTTTTTAATTTAAACATTTATTTTAAACTTCTTATTGAGGTACAAATCTTTCAGAAAAGGCCATCTTGGATTCTTTAACTGAAAAAATAAGATATTTCAAACATACATATATATGAAATATATAAAAAAATTCAAAATTTATTACTTGAATTTTTTTTCTTTTAATAATAAAACTAGAATAATTTAGTGTATTAGTACAATAATACTATCGAAAATAAATTTTAACTATTATTCCGGATAGTTAAAAAAAAATGTTAAAAATTTTTTTTTTTTTTTTTAGAATAATAAAAAAAAAAACATTAGTAAAATAAATGATTAGGTGGGTCAGACTGTGAAACGGCAAATCTGGCTCAGATTTACCATTTCACTATGAATAATTTGTCTGCCCTATATGTACGCATACAACAAATAGATAGATACATCATTAGACTCTATCGTTGTGAAACAAATGTTTTTAATGTAACTTCACAAATTTACATTGCAAACTCTTTTTTTTAATCTATTTTTCAATATCAGTGCATTTCTCATCTTTCGTAAAGTAGATTAACTATGTTATTATAATTTATGATTCACCCAATTTTCATGTTGCTTCTTTGGTTTTTAAAATTACATTAAAACTTTATAGTGACTATTAAGTTTACAGAACTATAAATATTTAAAATGCACTAAAACGCACGAACACACAAAGCTGAAGACAAAGAAATCTTAATATAGATTGATACAAAGTCAATATATGTATCTTAAGTATGTGACATTTAGTTTGTATCAATCTATATTAAGATTTCTTTGTCTTCGGCTTTATATATTCGTGCATTTTAGCGCATTTTATATATTTATACTTTGGAATAATTAGCCACAAAGTCTAAACTTTTTGCTCATTTATGGAACTATATTATTAAAATAGGAAATAAATAAGATCTACTGTAATATAAAAACCCTGCATAGGTTAGTGTAGTGGTAGATTAGCAGATTCTGTCACTTCTTTATCTTTATTCCAATATTTCGTCCACATCCATATCCATTTTTTATTATATTTAATAATATATTTTATTACTCCATTTTTTCATATATCCATTTAAATAAACCATTAATTTATCCCATGCATTTATTTTTATTAATGACTCTTTTATAACAACCTTTAAATTTTTAAATTTATTAATCTTCTTATATAAAATACTGTATTTTTCATCAATAAAAGTTTTAAGAATATAATTTTCTATATTTCTTTTTAATTTCCAATTGTTCAATAACTTTTTATTATTCTTTACATAAAATTTACAAGCTCTAGGAACAACATTATAATGCTTACAACTATTCAAATACGTTAATTGTCCTTTAATATTTTCGATATGTAAACATAGTCTAGTAAGTTTTTTTACTTTACCCATTATATTTAAATCTAGTTTAGATTTCATATATGTCCATAGATGCTCCATCACGTAATATGATATAAAATTATAACTTCCTTTAAAATGTTATTCTTCAAATTACTTAATTCTAAGGAATAAACTTCTTTATGTTGGTTATCTTATAATCAATAAAATATAATTTAAAGGTTGTTATAAAAGAGTCATTAATAAAAATAAATGCATGGGATAAATTAATGGTTTATTTAAATGGATATATGAAAAAATGGAGTAATAAAATATATATTGAATATAATAAAAAATGGATGTGGACGAAATATTGGAATAAAGATAAAGAAGTGACAGAATGTAAAGGATATATTAATTACAATAACAGAATAAAGGATAATTTTATAAATCTAACAAAATATAAATTCTCAATGGAGCAAAATCAACTATTAAGCAAGTCTTCTTATTTTATACCATTTGTGGATAAAGACATTAAAAAGAAGATAACTACTGACATAGAATTAGCAAATATTTCTACTGCAGATAAAAGGAAAATGAACTACTTATTGAACAAATAATTAGGAAACATTAAATGTTCACAAAGGGAATATAAATATAAAAGAACTACTAAAGAAATAAGAAATATATGTAGAGAAGAGAATATAGTGTTATGTAAAGAAAATAAAGGTAGTAGATTCATAATAATGTATTCTAAAGATTATATAGATAAGATAGAAAATGAGATAAAAAAGGAAGGATATATAAAATTATTTAAAGATCCTACTAATGATATAAAAAGGAAATATATAGAAATATTACATAAAATGGAAGGGAAAGGAATTATTGATAAAAATAAATATGGATTTTTGTATCTGTCACTGTATGAAAATCCATATGTATTTACTAAAGTAAAAACACAAAAAGAGGATTATTCATTAAGATTATTATTTAACTTTACAAATTTTATTTTACAGAAATTTTGTAGATATATGAATAAATGGATTGCAAGTATTATGGGGTATGGGGAATTTTGTATTAAAAATACTGATGAAATTATAGATAAGTTAAATATAATAAAAATGAATAGAAATCAAAGTATTTTTGTAATGGATATTATAACGGTCGGGGATGATGGTGAAGTTTCAGTCTTACCGCATCTGCTGACAGAGCACCACTAGGCTACTTTGAACCTAGAAAATTTATAAAGTCGACAGATACGCGCTGTTAAGACCGTGACCGCCAGCCCTTGTCACTAGCTCAAGTAGACACAGAAACTTATATATTTAATTAAAATATATTTTTAATAATAAAGAATAAAAAAAAACAATCACTGAGTATTAATACTACAAAAAAGATTTTATTTACATATATAATTAATAACACACAAACTTTAAAAAATTAATTTTTATAACACAAGAAGAAATTTATGTTTTATTCTGTTCCATTATTATTTTATTTGTTTTTAACTTTAATTTTAAATTTTAGATTGTTGAGTATAGATGAGCTACCTAGACGCACTCACAAATTTTCAAATCACTTGACTCCAGACTAAAAATCCGCAGCCACACCAATACTTGATTCCAGATATATATCAGCAACCAATGCACTGTGAACATGTTAGCATAGAATCACTTCGACAGGAATGTGCATCTGAACAGCGTGATATTATTGGAGAAGACATGGCCTTCGCCCCGCAGGAATGTGCATCTGTCAGGCGAAGGAAACATGCATATAAAATAATAAAAAGAAACGCTACGTATGGATGGGAGAGCGGTCTTATCTTTCGGGCTTATCGTCCAAAATCAATGGGTCAATGGCGCAGAAAATACGTCTGCGTCCATTTCAACGGTATGACTGCCTCTTTGGGGTCATGCATTCAGTTGGACTCGTCGTTTTAGGTGCTAACACACTTCACATTACATTGATATAAATGTCCATATATCTCTCCACCAGCAATCACACAACTACAAACAAATAGTCCGAAATCAAATCCTCTTAAATTAACATATAATTAAACTAATCTAGCAGCCATATATACTCAACTAACATTTAAATCATTTTATTAATTTAATAAAAAAACAAAAATCTTTAGTTTAATTAAGGTTTTAAAATCATTTTTAAAATAACATTTATATTTTAACTTATTTTTTTTTTACAAATATTATATAACCTACTTTTCTTTTAAATTTAATAATGCACAAATAACGATATACGTTTCTATTTTTAAATTTAAGTTTGCAATCGCAAACCCCTACCCTATTACGAACAGATATTAATTAAACATGAATAATAATAAAAAAAAAACAATATATATTTTAAAAGATTATGTTAACTTTTGATCAGAGTTTTAAAATGGCAAAGTTTATAAAAGATAAAGTTCAGGCTTGTTCAGGAAAAAAAGTTTATAGTTCATTTTTAGAAACAAATAAAGTTCGAAGATCTTAAATTTAAGAATTTGTATTTGATATTTCAATTATTTATAAATTATACTTTCCTTTGTCCAAGCTCGTTCCTTCATGACGAAGATCTATGAAGACTTATGATGATTTCTGAAGACATTTTATGAAGACAGTTCCAGTGGTTCGATCCTGGGATCCATGAATAGGAAAGCTACCTTCGGCCAGCTGCACTGAAGGAAGCCCGTTGACGCTGACTACATTCTTAGTGACGGTGACAATAGCTTTTTAAAAATTTTCTGCTTTCAACAAAGACAATTGAATTTAAAGTTTTAATTTTCTGATTCTCTCCAACTAACTAATTATTGTTTTGGATTTTCCTTTTATAGTCCCTAGGCACCTTATCTCTGGAATGCAGGATTCATCAAACATACTTCGTTTGTATTTTATTGGTTTATTCTTTGTGTCCAAGATAAGATTTTGGGTTTTCCACTGAGGTCTGTGTCTCTATCTCTGGGCGGGAACTCTTATCTATTTTGTAATCATTTTTTTAATTGTCATTTTGCCTTAAGGATCCGTTTGTAATTTTTATATTTGAAAATTAAAAAAATCTTCGCTATTATTAAAAAAAAAGGTTTTTTATTATATATTTTATTTAAAGATTAGAATCTTTGCTTCGATTCTATAACTTATTTATTTTTTTAAAGCTTATTTTAATATTTAAATAAATTAATAATTCGTTATTTGTGCATTTTGACAGTTTGTTTTTAATTCTGTATTAGATAAAAAAAGTTACTATTAAAATTTTAATGTAACGCATATATATATCCCGTTACAGATATAGAGAAGATGTATCCAAGTATACCTCGAAAAAAAAGTACTAAAATAGTAATACAAAAATTAAAGATGTATATACAGGATATGGAAATAATTGACATTATGGAACAGGGGTTAAATTTAATAAATAATAGTTTATATTTTAAATATAAAGATGAATATTGGGATATAAATAAGAGTTGGGTTATGGGATGTGCAATAAGTGGGTTAATGGCATCTGTATTTATAAATGAAATGGAATTACATATTGTCAAGAATAGAATATTAAATAAAGAAATAAAAGTGTATTTTAGATATGTAGATGATATTTTAGTAATAGGAAATAAAAGAGTTATAAAAAATATATATAATGAATTTAATAATAATAGAAATAATATAAAGTTTACGATAAAAGAAATAGATAATAAAATAAAATATTTAGATATAGAAATAAAGATAAACAATAATATGATTGTATTAAATCATTTTATTAAAGAAGATAAAATAAGGAAAATAATTTATAGGGATTCACAACAAGCATGGATGCAAAAGATGGCAGTAATTAAGAATTTTAAAATTAAAAATGATAGGTATAATACAGATAAAAAAAACTGCTGAAGTACAAAAAGAACAATTTATTAAATTATATTCTAGCTATGGATATAATCCTAGAAATATTAGGAATATATTATATGATAATAAAAATAATATTAGAGGGAATAAAATATTAAATAATATAAAATGGATTAAAATTGCATATATACCTAAAATTTATGATATATTAACTAAAAATAAAAATTATATGGATAAAAATATAAAAATAGGATGGTCTAATAGTAAAAATCTAGATATATTAATAGGAAATTATAAAATTAAAGATGATATGAAATATATAAAGGGAACAGTATATAAAATTACTTGCGGGATATGTAAAATGGTTTACTATGGACAAACATCAAAACAATTAGAACAAAGGGCAAAAGAACATAATAGTGCTATTGAAAGGAGGGATGATAGATCTGCATTATATGTTCATTATTTAAAATTTGGACATAAAATAGATTGTATTAAAAACATAAGACCATTAAATTATATAAAGGAAATAAATAGAAGGAAAATATATGAAACAAATTATATAAAATATAATATAAATACATGTATGAACATTTGCAAAAAGTCAATTGATTTAACGAATGATTGGGTAATGGATAAAGAATGGAAAGTAATATAAAGGGAGATATATAAATAAATTGATAGAAATAATGAATTATAGGAAATGTCGGTAGATGTCGATATGTACGTAATATACGTGTTGGTATTAGTAAGAGATATTGAAAAGGGTAAAAATTTAGTACTACCGAAAAAGGCTTTTATATATATAATTATTATGTGATGTATTTATAAGTTGTTGTTCTAATATAATAAAGATTTATATTATATTTTATTGATTATAAGATAAACAACATAAAGGAGTTTATTCCTTAGAATTAAGTAATTTGAAGTATTATATACAACAGTGTAAAAGTTCAATAGATTTAGATGATAATAAAATTTGCTAGTATAAGTACTATTGATTTAAATATATGTGAACAGATAGAATAGCAAATCATTTATAATAATTTAACAAGGAATCTTTGACAAATCATAATTATGAATAAAATTTTAATTCACTTAGCTTTAAGTCATTTGTGAGTTTTCTTTCAATCTTTAAATATGATCACTTCAAACAAATGATGACTTGAGATAGGCATTCTCTTTGAGAGTCAATAGGACATTTTTAAGGTCAATCTAACATAAATTTTTAACAATCTGTTTAAAATTATGCCATTAAAAAATTTGAACATATTAGATTGGCCTTGAAATTTCCTTTTGATTCTCAAAGAGGATGCCAATCTCAAGTCATCATTTTCTGATGTGATAATATTTGAAAATTGAAAGAAAACTCATGAAGGACTTAAAGCTATGCGAATTAAACTTTTATTCATAATTATTATTTGTCAAATTTTTTTATGAAAGTTTATTATTAAATTCTTATTGTTTTATCAAATATTATTTACTATTGTATCCATTCAATTTTTTTCTTTTCCCTGTGCTGTGTTTCTTAAAAGTATTTACATCTCATCATCATATAAATGAAATGGAAAGCTTTAAATAGCTATAAAATTAATAATTGTAGAAATGAATATTTTCATATCTAAATTGCTAAGCACTGAACTTGATTTAAATTATCTATGGACTTTTCAAGAGGATTTTCGTAATTAGATTCTGCGATTTTGTATTTCTTCATATATGCTGACATGAATGGAATGTCTCAGGAAAGCACAATACACAATGGCTGTAGTGGCGAACAAATTATCTATTTGCACAAGTATATGACATACAATTTATTACCATTATTAAAAAACATGTATACTTTGATAAGAACAATATGCAAGAACTTACATCTTATTTTGTTACTAAAATGTCTACCTAAGATATTTTTTTGTATTGTTTGTTTATTTGAGTTGACCACATTAATTGTTGCTTAAATTTTATTTATATCTTAACTCAAGGGTGTAAAGTTTATTATTATAAACATTGTTACAATTTAACTGAATTAAAATAGGACATATGCTTACAATTTTTCAAAACATAATTAATCTTATTTTCAATTATATACATAATTATTCACATAAGTAAATGAATGATTTAATTTTTACATCTTATTATAATTAAAATATGCACTACATATCTATTAATAATCTATTTAAGGATAAAGACACAGATTAGTTAATGAAAGTTTTGTAGATTTAAAATATTTTTAGGTCATCTTATTTTTTTAAAATAGATGTAATACACATCAGTCTTTTAATACCAACTTATATTAACAGCCTTAATTCATATTGCACATACATATGAGAAAGCAAATAGTAGACATCCTATAAGATTAAATCTTTGGGATGAATTAATCTAATAAATCTTATTTTGCTGTTTACTATATCATGAAATGATTGACTTGATAGATTATGTTTAAGTAGGACAATTTTGCATATTTTAAGAAAATAATTTATCTATATGATAACAACAGAAATGATCTAATGAAATAATAAATAATTAATTATAATTTAATATAATAAGTTGTTTTTCTCTTCACTTGTAAAAAATGTAATTATAAATATGCTACTTTTTTTCGCATTAAATAGTGAAGCTATAATTATACTATAATATGTAATAGGTCTGCTTAGCGCTTTAGAGATTTAATATTTGAATCTCATACTCATAGCTTTGTGAATGAAAACTGTTGTGATTTATTGCACACATATGCAAATGTAGGTATGCATACAACAAGGTTAAAAATAAAAATGAAGGAACATCAGTATTCTGGGACCACCAAGCAGCTACAGGCCATGTATTCGAACCCAGTTCTGCCAAATAATTTGTACAGAGAAGAGTGATGCCAAAAAAAAAAGTTAAAGAAGCTTTTTACATAGCAAATGATCTCAGTGCCATTAATAGAAGAGAGGCATGCTATGCTCTCTCCAAACAATGGACTAACTAATTAAAAATTCAAACTCATTTGCAAATGTGTACAATAAATCACAACAGTTTTCATTCATAAAGCTATGAGTATGAGATTCAAACATTAAATCTCAAAAGCGCTAAGCAGACCTATTACATATTATAGTATAATTATAAGCTTCACTATTTAATGCGAAAAAAAGTCGCATATTTATAATTACAATTTAATATAATAGTTTATTATAAGTTTTTTTACATACAGGATAAACATAATGTAAATGTTACATTAAAATATCACATGATTTTATCATTTGATTCCCGCATACACATTGATGTTTTAACAGCATACATTTTATCTGTCATCATCTCTACGCCACCTACTGTAAGATTTAGTAAATAATAGAAGCATTATCATTTGGCATAGAGATGGTGAAATATAAATGTTATTATTACATTGTGATAATAATTATGCCCTTTTTTTAGATTTGTTCTAAGATTAACAGCTAAAGTAAAATAAATCTGTTTAGTTTTATGCATTTATAGAGGTAAATATGAGTAATATTTTTAAGGCCTAGCATGAATAATAGAATACTGCAGATATCCCAAACTTTAGACATGTAATTGGTTCAGATAATGTTGATAAAAGTGGAATGTAAAAATCTTGCATTTTAAAGATCAAAATATCCAATGTATAAAATCCATCTTTATAATTTACCAAGAGGGAATTATATTATAAATTCAGGGGCCGCAGAGCCAGTGAAGGACCACATGTTTTTTCATGACACAATAAACACACTACTTTATTCCCTGTATTACCAAAGAAATATTTGTTTGTCCATTCTTCATTAAACACACAGCATTCACCACTGATTTTACATTTTTTTCGGAGGATTCATGGTTTCACTAAAGTTGGAAATGTATATATTTGCTGATGCAAAGACAAAATTGAAATTAACCAAATCAACTGGAAAAGCATTGCACATCATATCTATACTGCACATGTGTATTGTGTGTTGACATGGCTATCCTAATGGAAAATAAGAGACAAATCTTCAATTGCGCACGGGAAGGAAATCTCAATTCAAAGTGGATATTTCTGATTGTCTTGGCAGGCCGCATAAAAACTCTTCGCAGGCCGCTATTTATCCACCCCTGCTTTATGCCAATATTATTTGGGAGATTTAATGCTGATTGAAACTAAGCCTTTGATATACACATTTAAGTTATAAACTATTTATATAATTTGTTAATAAATAAATAAATATTCAAATGACTTTTTTGCTCGGGTGTTTTATCTTTCCTATTGCACTTCCAAATCCATAAGTGGGGGGGGGGGGCACCTTAAATCATCAATTAAATTATCACTTTTTATTTAAAGTTTATTATTTCAACCTAATGACTTTTCAATTATCCTGTTACTTCATTACAGTCATATTTGGTGGAATAAGATTTTTTAACATTCTATTAAATGTTGGTACTAACAAAGAAGGAACGGGCGCACATGTTAAATATTAATTTTAAGCATGCCCAGTAGAACTTAATATATTTCCCAAAACAGCTGATAATATTTATTTGGTATTAATAATACTTAAAAATAGTATAAAATAATAGCATATTTTTTTGGTATATTAATTTTGATTTTATATTCTTCTGATTTGGGAAGAAATTTTTAAAAAACTAGAAAGGTGTGCTTATACATAAATGTAAAGTTAAGTTCTATTTATACATATCGTCTATTTATTACATTCTTAAGTTATGAGCAAGAATGAAAGTATGTGCTAATTTGTTATTGTTGTGTTTGAGATGGAGTACAGACCCAACCTACAGAAAATAACACTAGCACCAGTATTATAATTAATATAATATTTATTATATTTATAAATATATACAAAACAGAATAATATTTCTAATGTGAACTCTTGGATCCGAGTCTTCACAATTTATCGCTTCCAACTACACCTGATAGCTTGCATCACGGGTAGGGAAAACGACTTCTGGCTGCACCAGGTAGCTTGCCTCGAGTCGGCAGTAGTCTTAGCAGCGTCCGGTCCATATGTGGACAAATAGTGTATTGCGATTGTAAGAATGCTTACTGCTGTTTAGGTTAACAGGGCTTTTCCTGGAGAACATGTATTATCTTTGTAGGTTAGACAGATGTTCTCTAGCTTTTCCTCCAAAAAGCTGACTATTTATTGTCAGATCCCTAACCTCACTGGAGCATTTGGATTCAGCGATTATACTTACTTATTGGCCTGTACTGTACATCAGCATATTGGCCAACAGCAAACAATGCTCAATCCGATAAGATAAAGAAGGAATCTGGAATTGTCCACTTCCGAGGGAAAGGAGAACTATAATAGTTATTTTAACAGAAAATACATAGATGTAAGCAAAGGTAATGTGACACCGTGATCTCTTAATGGAAAATAGATAGTTACATGTTACTTGAATAAAAATTAACAATAAAATTTATATCCAAACTTAATACTATAAGACTAACCAGACTCAGCTTGTAAAATGAAAATAAATATTATTGCTTTATAAATACTGTATATATATGTAGTATTTTATGTACATCTTTTCATTAGTATGAAAAAGTATTAGCTTAAAATTTATTTTCCTTTTAATTATGGTAAGCTGCTTTGGCAGTTACAATTTTCGCAAATATTCCTAAAAAAATTTAATTACTCCAATATATTATAAAGAATATAAATTATTTTTTCAGATGTAGCAAATTTGCCTATGAAGATATAAGAGAAGTTCATAAAAGAAGGTATTTACTTCAGGTAAATATAACGTTTTATACTTTTTTGTTTATTATATATATATGTACTTTATAATTAAAATTACCCCAAATCCAACTTTATATATAAAAGAAGTTTGACAAAATAACAAAAACTCGTGATATTTTTAGATATAGTATAGGTTGGAATTTGTATTTTGAAAAAAATGTTTGTATTCTGTGTAAATTGTAATTATATAACATTCAAACTATGTTTAGAATATTATTAAGTCATTTTTCATAGAGAAAAGTCTCAAATTCAACGAGTGTCAGTGAGAATATTAAAAATGCCTAGGTAGATTGTAAACAATGTTTTTGTCATTGAATGAATATGATGCTTCAAAATATTTAAATAATATCAGCTATAATATGTTTTACGCAAAATAATGATTTGATCAAGTACTGTGTTATGACTTCACATGTGATGAGATTTCCCTTATCGGATTTTAATTGTTGAGAGAAGGGAGTCTAATAAACTTTTCCATTGTTCAGTTTTTATGCTCATGACTCCACCTTTTTCATGTTGTGCTGCTATTTAATTATTTCACAGGAGTTTAGTCAGCTCTCGTTCTATTTCATCTACATTGTAACTGTGAAAGTTTATTTAATTTTTAATTGAATATCAATACAGCGTTAAAATGAAACATAATCTCTATCTTCTGTTAATTAAGTATTATCTCTTAATTATTAGTACCATAAAATTTCAATCCAATTAAGAAACTTTAGTTACATTGAAAACACACAAAAAAAAAATAGATGGATCCACTCTATTTTTTAATTTGATGATGTAATGGTTTTGAATTTGTTTAATTATTTTTTAGCCAACTCCAATTCTTTAATATACGATTTAATTATTTTTAGGG
The DNA here is from genome assembly GCA_028023455.1 of Epiperipatus broadwayi. Taxonomy (NCBI): domain Eukaryota; kingdom Metazoa; phylum Onychophora; class Udeonychophora; order Euonychophora; family Peripatidae; genus Epiperipatus; species Epiperipatus broadwayi. Next base: position 25,901,555 of record JAQFVV010000002.1, read on the forward strand.
CTTTATTAGTCAACTCCAATTATCTATACTAATGTTATGCAAATCTAATATTTATTATTTAACTTTTAATTGATTATCTTTTTGGGGTTGTTAAAAGTGAGACACAGGTTCTATTCTCTGCTTAATTAAATATGATTTCATAATTAATAATGTCATATTTACATCTGGTTGTTAATATTAATTTCACTCTAAAATTTCAACACAGGTAGCAAGCTTAGCTTTACTTACATCATAAGCTTAAAAAATAGGCAGATCTGCTCTATTGTTTAATTTTTCTGGTATAATGGTGATTTTTTCATTGTTTCACAGCTAGGTGGAGTTTGGTCAATTTCAATTCTATTTTGTCTATATTAATAATAGCACATTTACATCTGGCATTAGTATTAATTCCACTCTAACATTTCAGTATAGTTCATTATAATGAAAAGATTGGCTGAAAATAATTTACATTATTTAAAGTTTTAATTTCTGATTATATAATAAATTATAAGTTTACTTACATACATTAGATAGTAAAAGCTCAACATATTTAATTGTAAAAAAAAATTAATATGAGATTTAAACACTTGTTGTTGTTTTTTTATAGAAAACTTTTTTTTAATTATTTAAGCTCTACTTGAGGATAGGTTTGAAAATATAGTTTTTGTTTATATATTGTGTTCTTCCTTATTACTCTCTCATAATTTTTTTATGATTCATTATAATAATTTCTAGTGATTTTTAAGGTCCAAGGTTCTCTCTATTACCTGAATTTTTTTACATTGTGTGTTCATATATATGTGTGTGTATTAGTTTGAATTAACAATATTAAAAGACTAATTAAATGGCTCTATTACTCAGGAGTTCGTAACAAGTTTGAGCACCAGAAGTGCCAGAAATGGAATCAATCCAAGAAGTGTATATTCCAGTGTCTGATACTTTATCACTACTCCAAACCATGCAGGGCAAAAAAAAAATAATCAAATGGCTTTAATGCTCATGAATTCCTAAGTTCAGTGTCAAAAGTCCAGAACTGGAATCGATCCAAGGATCTTACATTCCAAAGTCTGATTTTTTTATAACTTTTATTTGGTTTAAAATCCTGCCATTTATTGGCAACATTTTTATCGTCTTCTTTAGGAAAATGACTCTTCTGTATCATTGAGGAATTTTTTGATAGATTTATTGATTTGATTGGTTTCTCATATTACATATATAGTATTAGAAAACCAACTAAAATCTACAGCATACTAATCAGTTCTTAGTAAGCATCCTCTCCAGTTTCTGGACAGTTTTGTGAAACAGACTAAATCTAATTTCATCAACAAGGTTATAAACCACCAAACATTACATGATCACCATTTCTTATGCTTGCTCATAACTGTTATTAAAACAGGCAAAACTCTCCATAAAGTAGTGCCACTCAGTGCAAACCAGAGTAATCAATGGATGCCAGAAGGCACTAGATATAGATTTTATGCACAAGCCTTCTGGCATTGGCTTGCACTGAGTGGCATTACTGTATGGAGAGATTTGCCTGTTTTAACAAGGTTACAAATGCATGGATTTTTCAAAAATTTCAAGGGATACTCAATTTATTTAATTCTTAGCAGCTTTGTTTTTAGACTATGAAATTTGTTTAATTCTTCGTATTATTTTTGGACGTAATTAAAATGATTGTTGTTTGATATTATATACAGTGTCTTAACTTAAGGCAATGATGCATCAAATCATAAAATATTTTTTTTAAAGATCTTATTAACAAACAAAAAATTATCAATGGAAATTAAAGTATTACAATTAGATATACTCTTCTTTATTTTACTCCAAGCTTAAATGATCCGTTACATCCTTTAGAATTACCTAATGATACTAAAGCTGAAAAGATTTTAGTAATGCCATTTTTAGGATGTTAAGCATCTTTTACTCTCTTAAACATATAATTTATAAAAGTCAAATGTACATAGATGTTTATTTGTGAAATTTTAATTAATATGGCAAATAAAAATCCTAATTCAAACAAAATATTCAAAAAAATTTATATTATGTTTATATGCTTAAGAAAATCCTTTTCCACTTATCTAACTGAAATAAAGCTTGTATTAATGATAATTCTTAAAATTCGAGGCAAACTGTTCTTACTGAATATATTAACGGGATTTAAATAATAAACAAAAAAAAATTGAATATGTGGGCAAACTTGAAAGTATTATATATTTTTCAATATCATAAGTACAAATCAGATTCTTATAAGGAGTATCTATAATTTATTTTTATATATGAGTAATATATTTTGTTTATTGTACTAACATAATTTCTGTTTAGAAGAAGTGTTAAGTTTTTAGTCAATATTTTAAAAATAAACATTAAATATTTGAAATCAGTACAAAATAAACATTAAATATTTGAAATCAGTACACAACCATTCTGGTAATATTAGCCCTGATAAAAATAAAAAATAAAAGAGCAAAAATAGATTTTTTTTTTTTTAGCCTATTGCTTTAGAAGTTTTTTCAGCTGATGGACGCAATTATCTTCTGGCTTTTCCTCGTAAAGTCAGGAACAAAGTTTACTCACGATTTTTAAGCGTAGCTACGGCAATAACAGACAGTGCTCAGCAATCGGTATCAGGTCAAAAAAGAAATGCTAATGTTGAACCAGGGTAAATAACTTTTTATTCTGTATTATTTACTTTATTAGTTTTTTTTTTAGTAACTATATATGGCTTTATTTGTTTTTGATAGAGCTGGTCTTCTGAGCAGTTTGATAGGTGAAACTTCTGTAACTCAGAGATGGGTTGTAAGTATAAATTCCTGCTGGTTTATTGATAAAAGTAATATTGCACGCTTAGGGTTTAAACATCAACACTTCATAATTTCAACATTTTATACTTTATTTGATTTTATTACATAAATCTATTTTTTATGTATAGAGATTTTATTTATATTTTAATTCACTATATAAAAAAAATTATGGATTTCTAAATTCGATGAACTTAGAGTTCAAGTTCAGTAAGTCAAGTGTTGGTGGCCGAGTGGTCAGCACAGCCGCCTTACAAGCAGTTGTCCCGGGTTTGCTGGTTTGCTTCCCGGCCGATGCTTTGACACATGAAAAAAAAAAAGTTCATTCAGTAATAGACATATCACCATATAACAAATCATTAAATCTATTCCTTCAATAATATTCAATAAAATTATTAGATTTGTATTATTTTAGTGTGTGTGTGTGTTTATATATATATAAACTGTTTGTTTATGTATATCAGTAGTAAATCCTGAAAAACAATGTGCCACTAATATGGTGTATGAGTCTACTTTTTATTTTGTGCCTATATCTATTATATATTTTAAATTAACAAGACTACTAATTATATATTCATATTAAAAACTAAAAGAAGTAACTTTGCAAGTGTCATATCTGTTATTTTAAAGATTGTGAGTAAGAAAAAATTTTTTTTAAGATGTGACTTTGAATCAAATATTCTATGAGATATTGTTTAACTAAACAAACTATAGCATGTTTCTTTCTTTCCCTTTTTTTTGTAGTTGTTTTAAGTTTTAAAAAAAAATCCTTTGTTAAAATATTTATAATTTATATACATCAGGAAAATTTCCTATACCCATATTAAAATAAATACATATTTAATAGAAAAGTGATGAGTCCCATATTTCTTTGTTTTAATCAGTCAATGAAAGTTAGCAATGAATTAATGATTTTTAAATTGATTTTTTTTATATAGAATTCATCTATCTTTTCAGAATAAATAAATACATACTATTTTTTAAACTTTTTTATTATAATTTAAATAATTACTCCACCACATTATTTGACAATTTTTTTTTATACTTTGTATCAATTTTATCAACTTACATTAAGTTATAAAAATAAATCTTAAGAATTTTATAATAATCATAGTTTTTCATATACATGCAGCATTAAAATGTAATTCCTCAGTATATACATACCTGTTCATTCATTCATATGTGTAAGTGTTTTGTGCATGCAATGTAATATAGTTTCTCTTTATCTGATGTCCTTCTACAGCAGATGTTAGGTATTATTAATTGATTCTTTCTATTCCATTTTTCAAGAATTCTCTTAGTTTTCTCCTATATTTTATTTGTTTTCTTTATTTTTCATGCATTTGAAGCAACCTTTTTTTTTTGCCATAATTTTTTTTCTCTTTATATATATATATTTCACAGTTTTATCATTTGTTTTCTATCTTTACTAAAACTGCTATATTCTTAAATTGTCAACATTTTTTGTTCTATATCCATGTAAATTACTTGACAAATTGAATTTTTGTATTATTTTTAATACATTTTCTTTGCCTCCAAATTTTTCATTTTTACTTTCAGTATATTCATATATATTACTTATAATAACTTCTTTCATATACACTTTAATGCAAAAAATTTTTTTAATAAAACTTTATTTTCTTGACAGTTTCAACTGGCCAGCAGTCTTCATCAGAGCTTCTCAAACTTCCTCTGCTTTTTAAAATAAAAAAAAAAGCAAAGGAAGTTTGAGAAACCTCTGATGAAGACTGCTGGACAGTCGAAACTGTCAGGAAAATAAAGAAGTTTTATTACAAATTTTTTTTGCATTAAAGTGTATATGAAAGAAGTTATTATAAGCAATATATATGAAAATATGAAGAAATGCAAAGAAAGTAAAGGAGAAGAATAAGAGTATATATATGAATTAAATCATTGAAGTACTGTTTACTAAGCTCTTTTGTAAAATAAGATGTTAAATAATAATTTCTGAAAGTATAACATTAGAAGTCTTACAGAATCTTGTCATTGTTAAATATGTGGGTGTTTGTATTAATAATATGAAAACTACAGTATTCCTATTCAATTTTGAAACATACTTTATATGTTTAAATATTGACAATATATTATGATTTAAATTTCATTATCACAGTTTCTAAAATGTTATACAGTTGAGTCCATTAGAATTAATCTCATAGATCAGTTTAAACTAATTATATGTAAATTTTATTTCAATATAAATTTAAAGCAATAGTAAATTTATTAAATCATAATCTTTTTTATGTTATAAACCTGTTGATTATTTTCATACTCTTTTAAAGTATAGAGGATTTTTAATAGTTGTATTTTATCTGTTTTAACTTAGTGACATACCTGCTAGTTAATCCCGCAATATCATTTCATACATATTTTGGATCAGCTGTTCATGCATAAAGTACAACAATAATATTTGATAGATGTTTTAACGATTAAAAAGATAAATAGATTTTAAAATAATTACTGTATTTAATAGTAACAATATGGCAAAATTTTATAGGGGGAAAAATTATAGTTTTTGGAAGATTATTAATTCCCTTTTCAGTATAAAATATGTATCTAAATTTCTTTATCACTTATATTTATATTTTTTCATTTATAGCGTGGAGAAATTAGTAATTTTCAGTATCTTATGCATTTGAATACCTTGGCTGGTCGTTCTTATAATGATTTAATGCAGTATCCAGTTTTCCCTTGGATTCTTGCAGAATATGATGTAGAGGTATAAATACATGTTATTTTTTTTTAACTATATAATAATTGTTTCATCTGAAATATTAGAATAAATATGACTATAATTTCTAGAAAAAATATAAGTATGTTATTACATTCATATCGGCCTTTCAAGCCAATTGTGCAAACGCTTTGCGAGTGTTAAATAATAAATGAATACCCTCTGACCAATACAAGATATAAAATTTATGCAGGAATAAAAAGAATCCCTCTTATTCCTACTACTCAAATATTTATATATGAGCAAATCTGAAGTACTGGCACAGAAGGCGTGATGATAGAACGGTCACTTTAAATTACTATATACAATGTCTGAATGAATGATGCTGATGAAATTTTCTAGAATTTACTAAACATCATTCCAACTGAAACTTAATCATATATATATATAAATAAGTATTTATTTTTATAGCGTCTGTATATAATTGTAATTACATTCATATCGGCCTTTCAAGCCAATTGTGCAAACGCTTTGCGAGTGTTAAATAATAAATGAATACCCTCTGACCAATACAAGATATAGAATTTATGCAGGAATAAAAAGAATCCTCTTATTCCTACGACTCAAATATTTATATATGAGCAAATCTGAAGTACTGGAACAGAAGGCGTGACGATAGAATGGTCACTTTAAATTACTATATACAAATGTTCAAGCCGATATGAATGTAATTACAATTATATACAGACGCTATAAAAATAAATGCTTATTTATAAGTATGTTATTGTGAGATTCATATGTTTAAATAGTAATATTATTTATTTTATTCTTGTATACTACTATCATTCATAAGATATTTTTTTATTTGTGACAAGATTGTTTACGTCTACATCATAAAGTTTTTGTATTTATTTCTTTTTCTAATACATTATTTACAATTGTTATGATTGTATCTTATTAGCATTCATTTTATTTTTTGTTTTTTACGATTTACTTAGATTTGTAAATTATCAAATACATAATTTATTTTGTAGAAAGAAATTTTTAACTTCATATCATTAATCGTTTTTTTTTACCCTTTTTCATTTTATTTTTTGTCCAAAAGTAAAAAATATTTATATATTTGTTTTAATTTGTCAACTTTTAAATCACTTTTAGAGTTTTTTTTCTTTTATGTAACAAAAAAATATTTAGCGGTAATATTATTTATCCTCTATTCCATTATTTTTATCCATTGTCGATCCATTACACTATGAAGATCTCCCCAATTCATACTTTCTTAATCCAGTCATTCCAGAAAATGTTCTATTCTTATCCATATTGTATATTATCTGTTTTATGCCTTTTACAATTTAGTTTAAAATCTCTTTTTTTAACTCTATTCATTTCTCCCAATATCTTATCTAGCCAAATTTTATTTTAATCTCTTAATTTTTTCAATGATGTCTGTAATATCTTGTTTGTTCTCTCATTCATATTTTATGAATAGTTCTTTACTTTTTTATTATAAACTGCTAAAATAGAAATATATATATATAGTTAACTGCAATTATATTTATTAATTTATAGATATTTATTAAATATTTTTTCTTTAATTTTGTTTGTCGATCTCTGTACAATGTAATTGATTTATTGTAAAAGCTTAGAGATCACCTTTGAAATTTTGTTTGGATAATAGAAGTATTTCAATAATAGCTGTTCATATTAACAGTATTGTATCTGTATTTAAATTTCTTCTTATTTATTATATATTATATTATATTCGTTACATCAGGAGGAAAAAAATGCTGGAAATATAAATTAACTTTGTAAAATATTTCAGACAAAATTAAATGGCATTCAATTAAAAAATGTAAAGAATTTATATATTAAATAGTCTATTATATAGTGCGAACTACATATGCAATATAAATAGGGTCATTAATCTCTGTTTTATGCATTACGAATTTACGTGCACTCAACCATGAACGTAAGTGGGCCATTAATACTTTTTAAACTAATGCTCATGGTTGAGCGCATGTAAATTTGTAAAGCACAAGATCAGAGTTAGTCACCTTATTTATATATGTGTGTGTGTTTAATAAATTTTAAAATTATGAAATAGTGAGAGAAAATGAAACATTCTGATTTATGTTTTTGTTCATTTACTGTCACATTTTTGTTTATTTGCTTTATAAAATACTTTAAATAGCAATGAATTATTGAAAAAAAGAAGTGTTAAAAATTTTTTTATACTCAAATACAAATAGATATAATTATTGTTATTCATACATGTATTTATTATTTTTAGGAATTAGATCTTACAAATAGTACTACTTTTCGAGATTTATCCAAACCTATGGGAGCTCAAACGCCGGAACGGCTTAAGCAATTTCAAAAGCGCTACATTGATTGGGATGACTTACATGGTAATTCACTTTGTATTTTCACTGATCATTTTTCATTTTGGTTTTATATTATTTTTTCTAGTATGTAAACTTTAAATATAATTATTCTTAGTGTATACTGTTGTGTCAATCAAGTGGTTTTTATTCAGACAAAACGAAATTGCATTTTTGTTTAATTTTAATCATATTATACATAGTTTTCTTGACTATTTTCTGATATATGGTGGACAATTATTGTCATGAATTCAAAATCTTGTAGTGTTTAAAGAAGACAAAAATTTATTTTGATTATATTTACACCAATAATTATATGACCAGTAATCAGTTATCTATAATTTGTAACTGATAACTATTTGACAAATTTTGCTAAAAAGTATAATTTTTTAAGGATTTTTGGCAAAGAATGGTATAAACTTCATATTAATTTTACTTGATATTTATTAATTAAAATAAATATTCAAACATGACAACTTTCATGTTTAAAAGCTAACACGAATTTGTTTCAAACTGCTTATTAAGCCTTTATTTTCTGATTATACACTTCAATTAAATGGTTAATCTACCTATAGGATTATGATCAGTGAGTTTTTAAAAATTAATTGCAGAAAAACTGTAACAGAATTATAAATCCATTTCCTGTTTTTTAGCGAATTGACCTGGAAACAAAGTAAAATATCAAATCAACTGAAAGATATCTTGTGAAATTTCATACGTTGAAAAAACTGCCCATGGGTATGCATAGAGATCAGATTGCTAAATAACAGTGTAGTAATAATAACTATTCATTGCACAACTGATTATAATATTCAAGTAACAACACATTCTGAACCGCTTACAAAGATGTCAAAGGCCATATTATAACTAATGGAAATATATCAGGGTTGTTGGAAAACAAATTATTTGTTAACCATATACTTGTCTTGCCATGTTAATGTTTATAAAACAAAGTTTATTGTATCATATCAAGTATATGTATGTGATGTATAATGTAATACTCGATAGTGCTACATTTCAAAATAGTGTTGCTAAAGACCAAACTTAAATTTTCACAAGAAATGTTTCACTATGGCAAATCATCTGTATAATAACCTGACCAAAATATTTGTAGCTGTTAACTTTTTCTAATTCATACTTATCAATCTCTTTGAACATTTTTTTTTTAACATTTATTTTTAGTCTTATTTTATCTGATAACTCTTGCAACATCTATTACTTGCAAAAAAAAAAAAGGGTATTTGCAAAATGTCAAGTGTCTTAAATGTTCCCCCTGTTTTTATGCCCTAATTTTTCTATTTTAATCTTTAAAATACTTCCTGTAGAACCACTGTAAAAACTTTTGTAGATATGGAATCAGCCTTCCATATCTTCATATTAATATTAATCTTCTTAATATCACCATTTATTGATAAATATTCTAAATAAGACAATATCGAGGATTTATCTTAGGATGGGTTAAGCTTTAATCACTACAGAAATGCTTATAGAATCAAATGCCTTTTCAGAATCAATAAATCCAAAACGTAATAGCATTTCATATTCATCTCTTTCTGTAACTAATCCCAATATTTGGATATGATCCGCTATGTTAAAATCACATAAATCCAGCTTGTTCTTTTGATTGGTTACAATCAAAAGTTTGCTGTAGATGAGTTGGAATTATTTTGGTAGAGATTTTACATAGAACTGATAGAAAACTGATAGGTTTGTAATTTCTAATATCTTTTTTTCTTAAATATTAGTATATTATTATTGCATTCTTTCAATCATCTAGTACATCTTTATTATGTAGATATTAACCCACAATAGCTACAGTCTGGTTCAGTGATGTAAATATTTCTAGTGTTATTTGGTCCTAAGAAGAATATTTGTTTATTTTATATAAATAATATTCCAAATTTGATTTTTTTTATTTTCTTATTAGAAGCTTTATTTACAATATGTGTTAAAATGTTTGTAAAAAAAAAAATATCAAAATTAAATCGCAAAAATGAAGAAATAAAATTACTTTTGTTTAACTGGATTCAATTGATTGCTTTCTTATAATCAGTTATTATAATGAAATAAATTTGTTTTTTATTACTATTTGCCATTAATTAGAACAAGCTTTATAATATTAATTTTAAAAAGTAGCAAAAAAAAAAAAAAAATCCTTGTCATTTGAAAAAGATAAAAAAAAATTTACAGCCATTTAGGCTACACATGGTATCAGATAACACTCTTTCTGAAAAGGAGGGCATAAAATTTAAACAATATGAGTTAAATTCAAACTAATTTGATTTTTTAAAATAGATATGTTCTTAAGAAGAAACTGAGAGGATACATGTTTAATTTAAAAAATAATATGAAATTAATGCTTTTGAAAACTGATAGTGATATATACTTTTAAAACTGTTGAGGGTTAAATAATAGTTTTGGCAAGAATTTTTCATATTTTTTTACTTGCTTCTTTTTAAAATATTAATAACAATTCCCTCATTCCTGGGGTTTTAGTTTAATAGATTTAATTGCATATCTTACCTTTTCATTTAAAATACTTAGAAATCAGAAGCTGTACTAATTATAGTCATTTTGTTTTCTTGTTTTTATTTTATAATTCTTCACAGAACTTTTCCATAAATTTCTTGATGTCATTCCCCTTTTTAATAATAGTTCATTTATTTTCATATTGCTAAAGCAATGATTTTCCCAATAGTAAAATATTTTATATATTTGAAACTTATTCTTTTCTATAGCGTTCCTTACTAATTCACATTTATATTTTTTTATATCATTATTAACTCTTTTTTTTTTTATCATTTTACAAAACTCCAGATATTCAATTCTTTTTAATGTGTCATTTTTAAAATGTTCATATTCCGTCTTTTCCTCATGCATTATTTTGTCTCATTAGAAAATTTATTGGTAAATTGCTGCTTTTTGTAACATCTATGTATCAGTTATCTTCTTATTGATTTCATTAAGTGTGAACCATCTTCAAAATCTATTAACATTTTAAAACAATTTGCAAATTCTAATTTAAATTTATTAGAGTGTTTCTGAAAGTTAAGAATATCAATACTGTCTTTCTTAACAGATTTTATCTTTCTAGTTTTGCATTAATATATATTTTTATATTACCAGCTAATGATCATTCTTGTATTGAATATATTAAGAATTTTAAATATATCAAATTTATTAAGCGCAAACAGATAATATTGTAATAACGTGAAAGCTAAAACCTTCAAACAGATACGCTTTAAACATGCTTACGTGACAGCCAATCAGATGGAATAATGACATCACATGGAACTCTCAATTCTCAAACACAAATCAGAACTATCAGAAAGAGATGGGACCCAATCTTCATCTATGCCTCAATTTTTATATAAATAAGCCAGACTCGAGCATTTTTCTGATAGTTCTGACTTGTATTTGAGAATTGAGAGTTCCATGTGATGTCATTATTCCATCTGATTGGCTGTCACGTAAGCATGTTTAAAGCGTATCTGTAGCTTTCACGTTATTACAATATTATCTGTTTGCACTTAATAAATTTGATATATTTACGTTTATTAATATCATTTCATTAGATTTAAAATATTGCTTCGTTGTAAATCGAAAGATTTCGCGTTGTTTATTTATATATAATATTTAGTGAATTAAATGTGAAAGTGTTTAAGCTTCACACTCTTAGTTCAAAATGCTTGAGTCTGGCTTATTTATATAAAAATTGAGGCATAGATGAAGTTGGGGTCCCATCTTTTTCTGATAGTTCTGACTTGTGTTTGAGAATTGAGAGTTCCATGTGATGTCATTATTCCATCTGATTGGCTGTCACGTAAGCATATTTAAAGCGTATCTGTTTATTAAGAATTTTAATAATCCTGAAATATATATTTTTGGTTAATCAAATGGTAATAGTATCATCGATGGTACAAGTCACTGGATGGCGCTGTTGCTACTCAAAAACATTGAAATATAAAGTTGATACTAGCACCGTTAAAATAGGTTTCTATTCTGCTATACATTCATTAAGATCCATTTCCGTTTAGCATTTTTGTTAGGGAAAAAATTCATAGTATACATTTTTTTTTTGCTGAAAATTTCACCAGCCTGTGTCTTTTCTAATTTGTCACCATAACTTAATATAGCCTAAATGTACCCACAACATTCATTTTTCAATTGTTTTCCAATTCTAACATTGAAAATCTTTCATGACAAATTTGATGTAATAAAAAAATATTTTGTACATCAATATAAAAAAATTTTAACTTTTTATTGCAATGAAAACTTGCTAATGTTTGCTTATGAAGAAGTCATTGTATATAATGGAAAAATTAATAATGAACTATGAAGAAGTAATAAGTGTGAGTATGATTTACCTATTATAGTGGCAACTAATCTACTGCATAAATTATAGTGTTATAGTTATAGTAGATTTGTGTTCTTAACATATATTGTGATGGAGCAGTCCATATCAATCGTCATTTAAAGCAAAAAAAGAAACAAATAAATAAATAAAACCAACTTTTAGTTGGTCAAATTTAAATCTAAAGTCATTTAAAAATTATTTAAATGAAAGAGTATGTGTATTAATACACATACTCATTTTGTTCAAAATATTTTTTATTCATTATATAAAGTTAATTTTAAAATAGTTTTCTGTTACCACAAACGTGTTGATTACATTCCCGTCTCTTATTTTTATCAGTTCTAATTTAATTCTAAAAGTGGAGATTTAATTTTGTGTTGTTGTTTTAATTACAATAATCCCTGGTTGGAATTCCTAAATTAGATTGAGCAGGAGATTAAGATTTGCCATGCCCTTAGACGTAGAATTCAAAAACAGGACAAGTTTTCATGGGAAATTGAGTTGGGTATAAATAACCCCAAAAATTTCATGGATCATTCTAGAGAGCCTTGACCAAGCAAATACTCCATCAAAGTGATTGGTTCAGCTTCTTATTTCTAATATTCAGTCTGATTAACCTGTTGAACTTCATACTGTTGGCAGTTCAGACATTTAAGTTATTTTTGAAATTTGCCTTCACAATGTCAAAATACACTGCTATACGTATAAACAGCAATATGCATTGCTAATTTAAATAAGGATGAACCTCGGACTCTAAGCTGCTCTTTCATGATGCCATGAAACTCTAACATAAGCTGGATTCCCAATTTGCCTCGACACTTGCCTCTGTCATAAAGAGAAGTCACCTGAAATATGAACTTATTAAAAGTGCGCACTCTTCAGAAAACTACTTGAACTCTGCCTTACCATAAGGTAAACTTTTTGTTATTCTTGTCAGGGTAAATAAGTTGCTTCTAATTAAATCTCCGCTCAGTCTAAAATAAGTGTGACATATAAAGTTTTATTTATTAGTTAATCTAACATTCATTATCTGTATTTACTTTTTTTAGTATTTATAGGGTGTCTTAGAATCTTAGTTTTAAGATTCCAAGTTTATTTTCAATTTTCGTTTATCAGAGGGTGCGTTGTGAGATTATATTTTATATTCCTAATATGTCTAATCATTTCACTAACTATTGCTAAATGCTTTGGCAGTCTTTGTAATTTTTATTTACTCACCTTCCCTTAGTTGCTATTGTAAAATAATTAATTTTAAACACGTTTAGTTTGTGCTTTTTGCAAACAACAAAATCTTTTGGCTGGCTATTTATCGGGTTTTTTTGTTCTGGTTTTCTGAAAGTAGAGATTTTTTTCTAGATTACGTAAGATCGTAGTCAAATATATTCTTTGCTATCTTGTATGTGAAATCAATCATGGTTGCTTTAAAAGTAGTATTATGTGCAGCAGTCGTGCGGCATTATAACGTCAGTACTTAGAATGCTACTTATCGATCATCCGCGCTGGTTTCGTTGATTTCCTACAAGACCGTAACTGTTTTCATATCTCTGAATCGGGAAACTAGAGTTGCTGTGTTTTTTTTTGTAATTTTATAAATCGCCAGCAGGAAGATATTATCCTATCCATTTTATTTTTAGGTGAGAGAATTTTGCTGCCAAAGTGTTTCATGTTTTCATGTTTGCCGTACTCAGGTGCACTCTCTGATAAATATGCATATTCAAATCTAAGTCACTTTTGTATTTGTGGCTAGATTTTTAATAAAATTTTCAACTTATTTAAACTTTTAATAAAATTTTCAAATTGTTTAAATTTATTTGGCTGACATTTGTCTTAGTGCTTTTATTTTTCAATTGTCTAAACAATTCATAAGATTTTTTGTTTTTCCCTGAATTTAGTCCGGCGCAAACCATCATCCTCATCCATTTTGATCATAGTAAATAAATTTTCCATGTGATGTGATGTGATGTATTTGGCTTCTCCTTAAATGAAGTCAATATCTCAGCAATTATGCCCAGATAAACCTGTTAGCCACTTTATTTTCCATTCCCCACTCTAAGTCTTCCCATATTCTGCCCCATCCCATTTCCACAACATAATCTTTGTCAACTCTATGGCCTTTATATCTAAATCCCCCTTATCTTTTCGCAAACCCAGCATAAAAACTAATAACTCACTTTCTGTATAGTCACTTTGTTCATACCTATTCTCCCATAACTTCATTATCTGTACCCTTTCTGCTTTCAAGCATTTACATTCAATCAACAGATGCCTAATATTTTCTATACCTTCCTTACACAATTTGCACACTAAATCACCCATAGTTTTCCATTTACATGTATATTCTCTTGTTGCTAAAGATCCCGTTCGAGCCTTAAACAATAAACTACTTTCCTTACTATTATCATAAATTAACTCGCATCCAATATTCCGTTTACTTCTATATATATTTAAACTCTTCTTACCCTCCATACTAGTTCTCCAACTCCCTATTTTTTATTAATGCTTCTATTCTTTTATCCCATTCCTTACCACTATAACACTCAACAATCCTCCTAACACAATCATCCCACCTTTTATACAAGTATACTGATATAAATTCTTTATCCAAATCTTTTGCATACCGCATTACCTTTCTCACCCATCTTGTTACCTGCCCTTTACTCATAACCCAATTAAACACTATTTTGGCTATTCTTTTACTATCCATAAACTGCAACCTACCAAACATTTTCATTTTACTTTTTGCATCTCTCATATAAAAACTTGACCATCCCATTTCTCCTTGAATTGCCTCCTTTGCTGTCCACATCTCTGCATCTAATGCATGTCTTCCTACTTCCCTTTGTACTTTCTCTAAATAATCTAAAACCCTTTTACTAACACATAATGCATCATTACCATATGTTAACCCTGCTACTGCAACTCCCTTCCATACAATTCTAGCTACATCATATTTATTATATGAAAATACTGTTAGTTTCTTTACCAAACCCTTTCTTTTCTTTGCTTCATTTACCAATTTTTTCTCCCATTCATCCAAGCAATTTTCCTGATTACATAAGATGATTCCCAAATACCTATATCTATCCACCACACTTAACTTTATATCCCCCAATAAAAATTCTACATCTTCTCTTTCCCCAGTATTAACCATCATTATATTTGATTTTTCTTCACTAAATTTAATCCCCATCTCTTTACCCACCCTTGCACATGTCCTCAACATAATTTCCATATCTTCTCTTCTTTCTGCACACAAAAAGATATCATCTGCAAAAAAAAGACCCGACAAAATATATACTCCCTTGCCACCTATTAATGGTTTCTCTACCCCTCTTCCTAGTCTTTCTATTGCTTTCTCCATTTCACTCAAAAACAACAAAAACAGAATAGGTGACATAGGACATCCTTGCCTTAATCCCACCCCATTTTTAACTTTAACTGACTCTATATCCCCTAACTGGTAAGTATAATAATTATTTTCATATAATTTCTTAATAATATTTACTAAAGCTTCATCCATTCCCAAATTGGCTAACCTTACCCATAATCTATTTCTATTTACTCTATCATATGCTTTCTCTATATCTATAAAACTCATATATAATGATCTACCTGAATTCCTACTCATCTCCATAAGTTGTGTAACTACAAACAAACTATCTCCTATACGCCTACCTGACCTAAAACCTCCTTGCATTTCCCCCACTACATTATTCTCTTCCATCCATTTTACAACTCTTCCAGCTACCATATATGAGAAAACTTTATATAAAACTGATGTTACCACTATCGGTCTATAATTATTTAACTTTCTATGATCCTTACCCTTTCCTTTAAATAATAATCTTATTCTTCTATTACTCCAACTAACCGGAAAAACTGTCTTCTCTGCCATTTTATTAAAACATGATAATAACTTTGCTTTTGCTCTATGCCCTAAATTCATTACCATCTCTGCTGCCCATCCATCTAAACCTTTCGCCTTTCCACTTTTCAATCTCTTCCCTGCCTCATTCAATTCTTTTTTTGTGAACCTAATATTACCATTACTAACTGCTTTCATTTTTTCTATCACTATTTCCTTCACATCTAACATCTTTTCTATATCCATTACATATCTATTTAAGATTCTCTCTACCTCTTCTCTAGAGCTACACTCTATTCCCTCATCATCTATTAATACTATCTCTCTTTCCCCTACATTTCTCCTTTTAATGTAATTCCAAAATTTTTTACTCCCATCTCTTCCACTTTTATTAATATCCTCCAGATACGTAGTTATCTGGTGGCGCCCTCTGTGATCAGGGTGGATTGAGTGATCGTTACAATATATATATATATACAGTATATATATTGCAGTTATCTTTAATATCTTTCATTAATTTTGTCATTCTGTCTGACATACTATCAATCTCTGCTATGTTTTTCTTTCACTTTTTGTTTAAGTTGAATCCAAATTCACTTGACTTTCAATGTTTCTGCTTTTTTCATTTTCTAAACTAATTTTACAAAGTCCCAACAATTTCCTGTTGAAATATTAGACAGTTATTCTCTTGAAAGTTATTTACAGTTGTAGATAACTAAATGAAAGGTCATTATCAAAAGGCAACCTAAGTCTGCATTCAGGAAGTTTTTAGCCTTTGAGCAAGTGCTGTTTTGACCAACAACTTTACAGCGTCTTATGAATAAGCGTCATAATTTATTTTGGCTTATCATGATTGTAATTATCTAAAAAAAAGATTGGTCATATATATATTTATTTTGGCATCAAGAAAACATACGTTTCCATTAAGTCTAGCAGGCAGTCAAAAAGAAAGATCATAATGTTTCTTAATCTTAAACTTAGAGGTAAAAATCCAGTAAAATCAGCAATTTGTCCGATGCATGTTGGAGAACAGCCCATCCATGTTCTTTTATTTTTTTAATAATTATAAAGCAATAACAGCTGTAATCATAAAAACATATGAAATGGATATTAGAACTATATCCTGAATGATTTCTTTAAGGCCTTAAAGAAGAATCAATAGGTATCTTTCAGTTAGCAGCAAATCTTTTTTTGCCTTATATTTATTAAATATGATAATATATATATATATATTGTACCATTTATTTACATATGGTACAAATATATTGGCATTTGGGTAAAAGCTAAAAGAAAAAGTAAATTTAGCGATATTATTAAAATATGCAATTAAAATTTTTTTTTAGTTTGTATAATTTTTTTTTTAAAAGGTACATCATAAGCTACATTTTTAGTTTATATATATTTTTTTTATGTGATTAAAAATAAAGGTTAAAATTGGAAAGAATAGAAAACACTCAGGTTACTAATCCAGATAAACTAAAGAAAAGAAAGAATTCCACATGCAGATTTCAATTAGTAAAATCTTTCTCACTCTGATTAAAGATGGCGGAATTATGTTTATAAAAAAAAAAAGACTTTGGAACCTAAAACTGATAAAGAATGTACAAGATTATCAACATCTATTTTTAATAAAAGTAAAAAGATAAAAGTGTGCACAGAAGTCTGAAAACTGGACCGCGAGTATAAAAGGAAGAAGACCAGTTGGATCAGGGTCTTGTCTGTTTTTTCTTTTGGCTGGTCCTGGGTCATTAAAGAAGATCCACGACCACTCTATGTGGAAATAATTCGTCATGCAGGAGTAGACCGAGACTTTTGCTGACATCGTTCATGAAGATGTCCACCAGAAAAGCTTTCATGATTAGCTTTTAGAACCAGGATCAAGAACACAAAACTAATGGCCATGAGCTCATTCTACCCCAGAGAAAACTATGCATAGTAATCAACAATCTTCATAAACTCGCTAAGATTATTCATATCCCGATTGTGACTAAATTAAGTGTTTGCAAACCATTCTCCAATAAGCTTATAATATAATCCTGATAGAGACATTAAATTTTATTATTCAAGAGACTTTTGTTTACCTAAGAACTTTTAATTGTTTAACCGTTTTTTTTTTTTTTAATTAATTGATTCATGTCTGGATTAGCGTGTGTGCATTATTTCCAACTTATTAGTAATTTATCTTTAAATATTTATAATTTGTTAGAATAAAATATTTATTTTTAATATCAACTTTTCATTGTGCATTATTAATGATTATTATTAAATTTATTAATGTTAGTTTGTTAGAATTTGAATGTATCATTTACCTTTGCCAATATTTCTTAATTAAATCACGGGTATATTATTCTCTAAAAAAAAAAAAACTTAAGTTACGGGAAAGTAAAAAACCTGATCTTTAAAATTATTACTTTATAAGTTACAATATGCCTGTTGCTGAATCAGTGAGTCTAATGACTTTGGCGCCCTCTTTTATAAATTAAAAACTGATTCTGCCAGCAATTACTTTCACTTAACAGTGTGTAAAAAGACGGCCTACCAGATATAAAAACGTGGAAAACTTTACAATATATATATATAGTCAGATATACATATTACACAGTTTTTATAGTAGTATAATCTATTTAAAGTTCAATAAGTTAATCAGCTACTGAAATTTGGCATGTTCTAAAATTCATGCCGAATCATAGTGCTAGAAAAGCAAATCTCAAATTTCACAACCACTTTATTATGCCTGAATTAGATTTTACTTAAGAGACATTTTTTTACATTAGACAGTGAAACAAGAAAATAATATATATATATACATGGTTTAAAATAAAAAAGATAGTGTAGTAAATACATGTAAATTGGTATTTTATTAGTATTTCTAATAAATATAGTCTCATGTTCTTGTTTAGTCTTTTACAATTTTTTGCTGAAAGAAGACTTTATTATTAGCTTTTTTAAACATTTGCTACAGTTTGTTATATATGTAAAAAAAATCTGTTGCTAAATATAAATGGAAACTACAATGGAAAAACAAAAAAAAATTGGTATAAAAGCTGGTATGCATTTTACAAGAAAGTGTGCATGTGGTGGGGGGTAGGGTAATTTGAAAATGCTAATTTTATTTTTGCTTATTATAAGGTACCACTATAAAAGTACATTTTAATATCTTGAACATATCCGAAATATATTCAAATTAATAGTTACAGTACTGTTATTATTTAACTTTTATATTTAATAAAATGAGGGGAATAAAACTTATCTTAAATTATTTTTGATTACTACTGTATAAAGATGTATTGGTATAAAATTAATTACTGTTCAATGCTTACATTTATTATTTGCTCATGTTTTCGGCAGACCCAATTGCAAGATATATCTTATTTCACCATTAATTGTATACAAAATGTTTAATATTTATTTTAGGTGAAACCCCCCCATATCATTATGGTACTCACTACTCCTCAGCTATGATAGTTGCATCATATTTGGTGCGAATGGAACCTTTTACACAGCACTTTCTCCGCTTACAGGTACTTTAATTATGGAATCAACGTACTTTTATATGTAGCGATTTTAATTGAATTATAACTTTGTTAATATTATTACACATATATACAAATTCCCTTTAAACTAATTAACAGTTTTGTTTATTTAAGGGTGGTCATTTTGATTTAGCAGATCGCATGTTTCACAGTATTAAAGAAGCATGGTTATCATCTTCAAAGCATAATATGGCAGATATCAAAGAACTAATACCAGAATTTTTTTATCTGCCAGAATTTCTTTTCAATTCCAATCACTTTGATTTAGGTAAAGTCATTTATTTATTTTTTACCTTTTTTTAAGCACATTGGTTGAAATCAAAATATCGTATATCTTAGTATTTATTGTTAATAGTGTTTTCAAATCCATTTTGAATTCTCTTTTTTTCTTTGTAAATATATCATTTATACATAAGTCTGCTCACAGAACAATCAAATTTGAAAATATTACTATGGTAATTCACAAGACAAATCCTCAAAAGATCATTTAAATGAATTTGCAAATAATGCCCCCCTTTTTTATATCAATACCAATCTATTTGCCATTTTTGATTTGACAATAGATTGAGATTCTATAATTAAATTAAATAAATTAATTATTCAAAAGCTAAAAAAATAATAATCTGTTCAAAATGGCATTATTATCATATAAAGATGTATCGTCCCCTGATGACTTGGATTTTTTCTTATTTTTTAGGTCTAAATGTTATTTTTAATGTATCAATCATTAGATTTCTATCTTTAACTCTTTATACTTATTTTCAAATTGAATCAAGTCATTAATATCACTGTCAGCAGATCAGTTATCAATCTTTATTAAATAATTTGTATGGCATAAAAAATAATACAAACTAAAAAATTTACGTTGATGATTTTGAGTGATTATCGTCTGTTGCAATTTGACATAAGTTGCGGCTGTTTCTAAAGAACCATCATTGAATTTTGAAATGAGATTTTTTTTTTTTTTAATGCTGCTGTCATTTGTCCTTGGAATGTACTAATTTATGATTTATCCAGGAATCTTCACTTAAAATTGATTGTTCATTTAATATTGTTTTTTAGTTTTTACATTCTGATTTTTTTAAACTGTAACATAAGATATAAGAAGTTGCCATCGTTGTGAGCATTGATGTATCAGAATTTATATTTAGTGATTTTTTTATTTAAAAAAAGGGTGATAGTTTTTTTTTTTCATAGTAGGTTTATTGACTCATTTGTCCCAAATTCTTAAACATCATTAACTACAATTACAATGGATATAAAACATATATTTTAAATCTGATTTAAAATTTTTTATAACTGACCTATATGGTTGTCTTATCATTAGTTGAAGTGAAATAAATTACAATGTAATGGTGTAAATGTACAGTGAAAAGATAGCTGGTTCTTTTTGCAAGCTGCTTGTAGCGCCATCTTTCAATTAATGCACATAATATGCAGTGCATAGTTTAATTATTCAACACAAAAATTTTAAAAACTAGTATATCTGGGTCATGAATTATGATATAGAATGTGACAGTATTTTTTGTGCCTTCATAAATCATCTTTAATGTCCTTCCCGCTGTTGTAAAATCTTGCAAACCACTTTAAAACTTCTTGTGACTCGCGGCTTCATTGTCATTGCCCAATTTGAATCATTTAAACATTTCGGTAACATTTTTGCCCAGTTTAAACCAAAATGTAATGTTAGCTTGTTCCACTGTGAGTTAATGAAGCACACTCTCACATTTCATGTTATAACTTGTGATTCAGAAATGCTATTACTCTAAAATTTTTGTAATGAATAACTAAATTCTCCTACTACATAATACATGCATTGATTCAGAGATGACATTTGAGATAGTTTCAAAAAAGAATCTGTCATATTTGCACTGGGAGACACAATGTATATTTTTATATTTTTGGAACATTCGACTTGATATTCCTTATTACAAATAGTAGTTATATTAATGATCTTTATTCTTTCTTTCATTTTCTCTTCATTCATTTTACTTTACTATCTTCAATTACCAATCATTTTATATATCATGTGCTTCTTCTCACGCCATTGCTCATTTCTCTGCACTGTGACAATGGGATTGTTTGTCTTGTAAGCACATTTTTATTCATTATTTACCCACAAAGTGATTTTTACAAATGTCTTTCTTTTCTTTCTTTGTTTTTTTTTTTTTTAATTTTATTCATTGTCTTTTTTCCTTTTTTTTTTTTATGGATTAGAATGTCATCCTTATTTATGAATAACTACAAATTATTAGTATGATAATGGTGATAATGTATATACACACATGCAATGTAATATACAATATTTTTAGGGTGTAAACAAAATGGGGTACCTCTTAATGATGTAGTCTTACCACCATGGGCTAAATCTGATCCACGAGAATTTATACGAGTTCATAGACAGGTACTAGATTAAACATTTTATTTGAATATTTTTATCTTCCTTCATTTCCATGATTTTCTAATATAATGTTTTTAAAAAACAATATAGGCTTTAGAATGTGATTATGTCAGTGCACATTTAAATGAGTGGATTGATTTAATTTTTGGTTATAAACAAAGTGGTCCAGCAGCAGTAGAAGCCGTTAACGTATTTCATCATTTATTCTATGAAGGTGGAGTTGATATTTATACTATAGATGATCCTCTCAAGAAAAATGCTACTATTGGATTTATTAACAATTTTGGTCAAATTCCAAAACAGGTAAAGTAATATCTTTTTTCTTTATTTATTTAGATACAATTTATTCACCTTACTTTGACCACTTTTTAGCAAAAAAAAATTTATATATATATTCACACAATCTTATGTTTCGACTGTCTTGCATTCTTCTTCAGAGCCAGCCACTTACCATGTATTTTTTTGACAACTTAGTTATTAACTAAATAACACAAAAGAACCCATAGAAATTACCACTAGGAGATAGAATCACCAGTGGCTTCATTAAGTTCTTTGTTTGTGCTATTGCAGCCATAGATTCAGCAGCCATTAATTATGGAGTTTATAATTTGTGCTTATCAACATTTACATAGATCAGTGGTTAATAAATTCCATTTATGAATTAGATATGAAGAATGACTGTGGTTCTCCTGAATCTATTAATAAGACTACAGTTGCATCTAAGAAGATAGAAATCCATTTGGCTTTATTGTTGGACCTAAGGGAAAAGCATTATTTGGAACATTATAATAATTCCATTTGTTACATTGTAATTCTCAACTATTGTAGGTTCCTGGATTAACATCCAAAAAGAGGATCTTGGTTTGTTTTATTATTTACTATAGTTATTATAGATGATTCTTTTGCTTTATTGTAACTTGATAAGTTTTTTAGGTACATATTTTTTCGTCATTATTAATTTCAAATTTAAGAAACATTTCATTATACATCCTTTTCAAAAATTAGTTTGTCAGTAGCTATATCAAAATCTAAACTAAGTTGTTTTTTTAATAATCAAAAAAGCAAGTCATATATAACGTGACATTATTTGTTTTTTGTTTGTTTATTTTTGTTTTTCTTTGGATGAATTGAATAGAAATCACAGTGCTGATCAAGCACAGACATAGAATAAATTTGTAACAAATTCTAAAATACAGGATCCATAAATGATAAATTATAATGTGATTAATCTACTAGCATAAATTATTTCCATACTATTTATACATATTTAATAAAAAAATTTGCAATTGAAGATGAACATACAATAAATCAACTACAAGAATATATATAATAGATAATATATATATGAAACGCCCCATATTTTTACAAACATACTAGCTAGTAATTCAGTTGTGCTTGATTGAATTGTAATCTATAATCATTTATATTTCTCACTATTTGGAAGAAATAATCATCTTTATAAACAAAGGTGAAGACGAATTATATGTTATTAATAAAATGTTTTACAGCTATAATATAATTTTATTTTATATTTCTGAGCATTGCTTTTTCAAAAAATCTTACATATTATTATAATTTTGTATACATTAAAATTTTAGAATAATTACGGAGTAAGAATCTTGTCAGTCTGAGAAGTAATAAAATTACGACCTTTTTTTTTTTTGTAAGTTGTGTTAATGTGTGTGAATGTATAAAAAAAAATAACGATATATATTATATCAGAAAGATGCATCAATTATTTTTATAGAGCCCTCTATTGGAAGTGCCAAATTTTACTATGTGCATACAAATTAATGTGTATAATCTAAATAAATTTCAGATCAAATAGTAAACTGATTTAATCTGTCAAATAATCTTGGTTCCTGCCTTCTCTATCAGATTCATATCGATAGAAGGTGATGAATATTTCTTCACATATGTGCTGCGAATATTTATAAATGTCATTTTTGAGAGGAAATAAAAGTGATAATCAACTTTTCAATTAAAATAGCCATCTTTAAATGATTTATTATTGGAATGTTATGCCTAGAACGCTTCCGAGTTCTTATAAACCATGATTAGTTGTTTATTGTGTAGACAATAATTATTTTTTTACATTTGGGCATCTTACAATTACAACAGTCAAATAATTATGTACACACATATTCTCTCTTGTCCATCTTACATCAACATTTAGCTCATTAAACCTTCTTAATTAGATATTTGAGTTTGGGACTTTTAAGATATTAGCTAAAGACAATACAAAAAAAAAAAAAACTACTAAGATTCCTTGAAGTTAATAAAATAAATCAAAATTACAATAACAGAACTGAAAACTTATTTAAAATGGTTTTAGCTCATTGTTTGTACACATTATCTTCTGAACCTCCTGCCCATAAGATTTATTTTACAATCATTAAATTTTTATTAAGTGATTATTAAATATGATATTCAGCTATAATAAGTAAGTTTATGGTTGCTTATGTTTTCACTGGTATAGATATTCAAATGTGTTGCCAGACATAAAAAACAACGTAGATGAACAATTTTCTTTATATTTTCATCTCCACATATGTGCATGTCTCTTATCTACTCTGTGTAGGATCTTAAGTTTTATATTTATTATGAGTAGATCATTTCCTATCAATGGACCAACCAACACAACTATAATATGATTATATTGAGATCAGAATAATTTGTGGAAGTCTTATAACTTTGCAAAATATTAAATATTTTAAACATAAGAATGCTGATAAATAAATTGTTGAAAAGAAATGTTTTAATTAAACATAGTTTAAATAAACATAATCACATGTATATATTAATTAATGGAATAGACTTTATAAATCACCTTATATGGAAATGAATTCCTAAAACACTAATTAATTATATAGATCTAAAACCTTATAGATATGGAAATAAATTACTAAGATTAATTAATATTATAGATCTAAAACATTACCGTATATGGAAATAAATTCCTAAGAGAATAATTAATTGTGTAATTAAAAAGCTAAGAGGAATTTCATCATATGATAACAAACTCTAAATAATATGAATTCGTTAAAGCCAAGGAATTTACTCCAGAAAAGATAAGAGAAACAAAAGAAGAGATGATATAAAAAGCTAGAGAAAAGAACTGCTGGCTTTTTCTGTGGTAGCTGCTACTATTAGTGCATCCACGAATTGAAGTGCCGTGAAGATTGTCATCAGAGGACTTCAGTCCCAGGATCTCGGCTTCTGAAGATCATTAAACTGACTTGTACTTTTTACAGATCTTCTTGGTCTTATTATTTTGAATGCCTCTAAGGGCTCTTAGAGGATGTGTTATAAAGACCATAGACATTAGTGAAAGTAAAGTGAATAATAGTTTATCTTAACTTTATAATCTTTATTTGCTATTCAATGATTAAACTATGAATTAAGCTCTTTCAAATGCAGACTTTATATGTGTGTTAAAGATCAGTATAGTCATTCTTTTTCCTAATCATTAATCAATTATTATTGCTAAATATATATGTGCTGTTATTCTATATTGAGTTTTATTGTATGTTTGTTTGCTGGCCATCCAGTCATAGTTGGGGATCCAGAAAACTTCATCATATATGCTAACATATAATAAAGTATTATGATGATTGTATAAATGACAGTTGTCTTTGAAAAATATCCATCTCAGATAGCACCAGGGCTTTATCAATACAATTTCTACGAGATTAATATTATTCAGCAATAATCTTTTACATACTTTTTTAAAATGCCCATTTTATCACAGAAACTATACCATTAAGAAGCCAAAGCTGAAATATTTTCATGACTTATATTTCTGTAAGGTCTTGTATTGACTATATAACATTTATTTTTATAAAAAGCAATCTGAACTCATACTAAGCAATACAGACAGCCAAATCAACCAACAGCCATAAACAAAATACACATACAATATTAAATTTAACTAGTATTACTTTAAATGACTTATCTTTGTATGAAGAATCTGTTCGATGATTAAATCTTACATGCTGTATTTTATTACTATTTTTACATATTTAGGTTGATACTGATATTCTCATAGAGGAGAGTAGCCATAAAATAACATTTAAAGAGATATCACTAGTTGTCTAAATCTAAATATATTCATGAATCAACATCTAGCAGACTTTCATTTATATGCATACTCATCCATTTCTTTAATATATATATGAATTCTATATATATGGTTTGACTATAATAGTTTTTATAAATTTACAAAAATAAAGCTGTAACATAAAATTCTATATTATAGATATTTGAATATATTAGACAAAATTATATTAATTTAAATTATAGTAGTAACATAGAAAGATGAAGTAAATATAAAACTTCCATTTTCTTCTTCACATCTTGAAATAGTAAAATTACTTTTTGTTTTCTATATTGGAAATTCAAGGGAAAGAAAGTGTATGTCTTAAAAGTATTTTCTCTCTATTCTTTTATGAAATTTTTTATCTTAGGCAAAAATAATAGATGTTAAAAATGAAGCTTTATGGCGTTGAATAGTGTCAAAAGTTTTATATTTAATGCTTATATGTCAGGGGTGGGCAAATAGCGTCCCTCAGGCACATGCGGCCCACTAAGTGTTTTTATGCAGCCCACCAAGACAATCAGAAAAATCCACCTTGAACTGAGATTTCCTTCCGGTGCACGACCAAAGATTCATCTCGTATTTTCCACTAGGACGGCTACATCAATACACATGTGCAGTGTAGATACAATGTGCAGTGCTTTTCCAGTTGATCTGGCTAATTTCAATTTTTTCTTTGCATTAGCAAATATTTACCAACCATGAACCCTCTGAAAAAATGTAAAATCGGTGATGAATGTTGTGTGTTTAATGAAGAATGGACAAACAAATATTTCTTTGGTAATGCAGGGAATAAAGCACTGTGTTTATTGTGTTGTGAAAAAAATGTGTGGCCCTCTGCTAACCTTTGCTTCCACAAAGTGGCCCCCGATGCAGCCCTCCGCTAATTTCTGTGGCCCCTGAGCCAAAACAATTGCCCACCCCTGATATATATGATAGGTTTTTCTATTTTAGATGGAAAATATAAAAATACTTTAGCATTGAAATAATGTTTTCATAGATGTGATGAATGAAACATGCATTTTTGAAACTTTTTTAGGGTTCGACTGTGGTCTTGAAAAGTCATTCTTAGTTAACTTTTAGTTACTCATTGTAAATGGAACTAGATTGACTTTTATTATTATCTAGTTAACTTATGTCCGTGATTTTACTGACACTGCTTTAAATCTGCATTTCCCTGACAATTAATTTATTATCCATTATTTTTATTCTGAAATGTATCTAATTTAGTATTCAAATTTTTTAAGATCCCTTAAGCTTTTATTAAGTATTATCTTGGAAAATAAATAATTTATATTATAAAATGTTCACTTTTGACTATAATCGATCATAATACTTAATATTATCTTTCAAATTAATATGTCCTTTATTATTATAAAACAAGTCACAAAAAATTAACATTATTTTTTTCTGATTAAAATGTTATTGTGTGTAGATTGTATTTGTTTCGTTATAAATTTCCGAAGTGAGTTAGACTCATACATACATTGGGTGTTTGTTTTTTTGCAAAGTAACAAATGGCAAATATTTAACCATTTCTAGTAAAATATATTTATTTCATTTTAAAATCAACAAAACATCACATGATCACCATTTCCTATGCTTCCACAAGCTATTATTAACAGCAGCAAACTCTCTAGTGCAAGCTTTAGTAATCAATGGATGCAGGAAGGTTTATGCATAAAATTCCCATTTAGTGGCTACTCATCTAATAACCCCTGACTAGTTTATAGCTTGTCGCTTTCATTACCGAAGAGCTTTGGATTTGAGAGCACTGTACCTAAATCTAAGGATCTAATGCAACCTTCCAGCAGCTATCTTTAACCCAAGCTCATTAATTTGTATAGTCGTATAGATCAGAATCCAGTTCAGCACTGGCTGGCTGCTAGTGTAAAAGATGGAATGATTGTGTTAGAAAGAATTGTTGAGTGTTATAGTGGCAAGGAATGGGATAGAAGAATAGATGCATTAATAAAGAATTGGGAGTTGGAGAGATGGAGAACTAGTTTGGAGAGTAAAAAGAGTTTTAAATATATATAGAAATAAACAGAATATTGTATGCGAATTAATATATGATAATAGCAATAAAAGTAGTTTACTGTTTAAGGCTTGAACAGGATCTTTAACAACAAGAGAATATACACATAAATGGAAAAATGTGGATGATTTAGTCTGCAAGTTGTGTAAGGAAGACATAGAAAATATTAGGCATCTGTTAATTCAATGTAAATGCCTGCAAGGCGAAAAAGTACAAATAATGAAGTTATGGACGAATAAATATAAACAAAGTGATTATACAGAAAGTGGGTTGTTTGGTTTTTATGCTGGGTTTGGGAAAAGATAAGGGGGATTTAGATATAAAGACCATGGAGTTGATAAAGATTATGTTGTGGAAATGGGATGGAGCAGGATTGAAAAGAATATGGGGAAAACTTAGGGTGGGGAATAGAAAGGAAAGGTAAAGTGGCTAACAGGTTTCTCTGGGCATAGTGGCTGAGAGATTCCTGACTCCAAAAAAAGAGGTCACAGTGCATCACTTTGCATACTATTCATAACAACTTGTGGAAGCATAGCAAATGGGGATCATGATGTTTTTTTGGTTTTATACTATTCCTACCAATGGGATGATGATGACTTGGGTTTTTGATAAACCAAGGACACCAAAATGTATAGATGCTGAACTAGATTCAGATCTATATGACTCTACGAGTGAATGAGCTTAGGTTGAAGACATTAAAGTGTTTTGAACTTTTAGCTTTATAGTTAACTAAATAGGTAAAAGGTACTTCTGAAGGATTGCATTAGATCCTTAAATCTAGATGCAGTGCTCTCAGATCCAAAAACCTCACTGATGAAAGCCACAAGTTAGAAACTAGTTCTGGGATATTGGATGAGTAGGAACTAGATGGGGATTTTATGCACCAACTTTCATGTATCCATTGATTACTAAAGCTTGCACTGGTTGGCTGTATTGAATGGGGAGTTTGCTACTGTTAATTTAAAATCCTAGAAGTATAATGGTTTCAACTCTAAATTATTGTTTTGATATGATTGCTTAAACTATCTGTAGTACACACATATCCATACGCTTACCTTCTTCCCACATAAATACTCCTCAAATGTCAGTAGAAAACAGTTACATAATAGGAAGAGTATTTAATATCGATTTTTAAGAAAGAAAATAATGTTTGGATGTGATGTAATTGCATAATGGATTACAAGGATGACTTCTATATTAGATATAAAAAAATAAAAATCTCCCTAGTCTTTTCCCATTTTTATTTTTTCCTTATACCAAAATCATCTCATGCCTGACAATTCCATAATTTATATGTGAAGGCTGTATAAATGAAAAAAAAAGTAATAATAATGCTTTTATCCTGTTCATATTCATTTTATGTCCATCTTCATTTGCAAATATTTAATAAAAATATATGGAAGTGATATGGGAATATAACAGTTAATCATAATTTATTACTTATGGATCCAACATTTTTGAATTTGCTACAATTTTTTTTACTTCTATATCTCATCCAGTCTATTATATATCTTCATATTTGTTTAGAATATTAGATCAACTATAAAATGAAGCTGAGCTATTATTAGAAGAAATGGTAACAGATAAACAATTGATTCTAAGAGAAGAAACTACATGTCACATGGATGATAAAATTTTTCAGAGTTGTTGTATAGAAACCATAAGTTAGAGAAGGTGAATTGAACTGAAGGAGACCTTCATCTTGGAATGAATTGATAATGATTATGATGAAAATAAAGAAAAAATAAAATTCTTACTTTATTTCCCAACAGTTATTATTAATTTCAACAACATTCTAAGTAAAATTGTTGTTATGATATTTTTATTACAAAATAATTGTAAAAATTTAACAAATTGGACCAGAATAACAGAGAAATGACAATATATATTAATTCATTATATCATTTATATAAAATTGGTTAAATATTGTTTAGATTAACTACTAATATTTTTTTTTCTCTCAAACTGTTTTGCTCTTTCATACCTGTAATATATTTTTTTCTTTTGAATTCTTTTTACTTTTTTAGTCATTCTCAGGTAACTTAACTAGTTTGTTATGCACATAACTAAATTACCCTCTAACATATTTAGACTTTCTCGTTTCTTTTTTATTATTATTATTATTATTTAAATGTGATAGCAGTTATCCAATATCTTTTTTTTTTTAGTTGTTCTTCTATTTATTTTTTGTTCCATGAGGAATATTTTTCATGTCAAATTTTTTTAACAATTATATTGATTTTATAAAAACCATTACCGTTCTCCTTCCTTGTTATATTGTCAGTTCATATCAGCCATTCAAGGGGAAATGCTCCATTTCACATAGTCTAATAGAATTGTCTAATTTTTTTTCTCATTGCACATAAACACACAAATCTATATCCTTAAAAAAAATTGTGTATAAATTTGTGTGAAAATATATAGATACGTAATCTTATAGTTGAATATTTATGAATAAAGTAATTAAATATATGCCAAGTATAACTTTAAAAATTTTATCCACTTAGGAGCGCTTTCAACTATCATTGTAGTCTTCATCAACTAACATTTTGAAAGACTAACCTTCCCACAATTCCGTGATCTTAACATTTGCTGCTTGTCTGTTAATTAAGTCTTGTTTGTATTTGTATATTAGCATAGCTTCCTTTATTTTCCTTTTGTTGTTATTTTTTTCAATTTGCAATATTTAAACAACAAAATAACAACAAAATGAAAATAAAGGAATCTTTGTTAATATACAAATACAAATAAGACTTAATTAACAGACAGGCGCAAATATTAAGATCATGGAATTGTGCAAAGGTTAGTTTTCAAAGTGTTAATTGACAAAGACTACGAGGATCGTCGAAAGCGCTCCTAAGTGGATAAAATTTTTAAAGTTATACTTTACATATATCTAATTACTGTATTTATAAATATTCAATTATAAGATTACGTATATTGATTTGAAGAAATACAGACATCGAATTATAATATTATTACATTTATATGTGTATGTATTTTTAGTTATTTAAAAAATTGCATCCTGCTAAAAAGTTAAGTCGTATCACAATGGATTCGATTTCAAGTACACCTGGAATAAGTATAGCAGTAGATAAACTGTTTTTTCACAATTTAGATCATCTTAGACCAACTATGCAACCACTAAAAGGTAAGAAATGGAATTAAATTCTTTATGTAAATTATATATATAAATTGATTTTTTAGTTATTCAATAACCAAATGAATTTATTTAATAAGCGGTGTCATTGGTTAGAAATTTTAAAATTATTTAATGTAATTGTGTTTCTATATGCATACTTATATACACACATATTTTATTTGTATTTGTACATTGGACTATTTCCATCATCTAGTATGAGTATTGAATGTCTTTAGAAAAATGATGGAAATAGTCCAACATATAAATACTACTAAAACACCATCATCACAAATATTCAAAAAAATACATATATTATTGTTTAAATAAAGAAAAATCATAAAATAAAATACGAAGATAACATTTAAAATATATACCCAGTTAATAATTTAGTTCTGATACCATTTTTCAGTATTATCTGGAGATATGGAGTTTGTGAATATTTTTCTAGGAAATTCTTTTGCCCATAAAAAGTGTACCACAGTATGTGCGTGTCATTAATACATTTTTGTTATGATTGTTATTTTAAATAAATCAATCAATTATGAACATACTGATCACAATTAGCTGTGCTCCCAACTATTGATACATATGGAAAATTCATTATTCCTGTTATAACTATTCTACTTACATTTGTAATCTGTTTAATATTTTTTTCTCATATTAATTTGGTAATATTTTTTTAACTTTCTTATTTCAAAGCTCATGAAATTAGTCTTCACTTAATTTCCTGTGACTTGATGCTGACTGATATCTAAGTTTCATTCTTAGACTTTTAATAATTTGTCTTGCATCTATTCTTTCTTGAGATTAACTATATTTCTGCTAATATACATTAACTATTTTACTTCTTCTAATTCAAGAGCAGCAGTCACTTGTCCAAAATCTGAATCCAAATATTTTAAATGTTTTTTACTGTTTTGTAAATCCAAAAATTTGTATATTTTGCCATTCTTTTATCTTACTACATATGGTTTCTATAGAATTTTCTATTTCAAAGTCGGTTAATCTTAGATGCTGAAGAAAAATTGAGTATATTGTATTCAGAATATTGGTCACTTGAGAAATTAGCCATTACAAATTATATTGAACTAACATAAAAATAATTTTTTTGGTGAGTTTTGAAGGATTATCAGGAAATTTATTTTTTAAAAAAAAATATTTCTTTAAATCTGGCAAATTCTGACATATGATGTGGCATGAAAATATATATATTTAAAAATATATATCATAAATATATAACCAACTAAAATTATATAAACTACAAAAATAAATATTTAAATATTATTTATTAAGCGCAAGCAGTTTGTAATTAAAGTGAAAGGCTGAAGCTTTAATTATGAACTGCTTGCCCTTAATAAATAATATTTACATATGTTACTGTCAATTCATAAGATCTGAAAAATTACTTTGTAATAAATCGAAAGATTTTGCGTTATTGGTTTATAAATAATACGCAGCAAGTTAAATTTGAAGATGTTTAAATCTTCACGCTCTTAAGACAAAATATTTCAGACTGGCTTATATATATAGAAATTTAAATAAAGAGAAGGATGGAATCATGTTTTTCTTTAAAATCTCTGTCTTGTGTTGCGACTTAAGATCTCCCTAGACAGTCACGATTGCATCTGATTGGCTGTCATATAAGCATTCTAAAAGTGCATGCGAGAGGGCTTCAGCCTTTCACTTTAAAAATAAATATTATTAATGTAATATTGAAGTTACTTTTAGCCTATTATTCTTGATGCACAGATACATTGCAATAACAAAAAAGTTGTGTAGATTAATCAAATATTTTATGCTTAACCATATCCTCAGTTTAGGGATTGTATTGGATTAAAGTTGATAATTTATAACAGTATGCAGAATTTATTATAGCTGGAGCTTTTCGTAGTTAAAACAAGCTTGGGATTTCTTTTTTTAGCAGTCAACCCATCATCAACCTATTTAGCTATTACTGATAGTTAAATAGATATCTAACTGTTCAACAAATAAGGAAAATCATAAACTCTCTCCATCCAAAGTTAACAAGTCTTGTGAATGATGTTTTTTCTTTTACTATTCTTGGAGGGGGGGGCTGTTGAAAAGGCTTTGCCCGACAATAGGTTATATAAAAGTTGGTTTGCTTTTTTTTATCTATGCATATACCTTTATGGATCAATATTGAATGGCTATAGATTGGCTATCTGTAAGATAAATATTAGACCTATAAGGAATCAGAAATAAATTTTCAAATCTTAATCAGCTCAGATATGAATCCTCATCACAGGCAGATGTGATTATTTCATGTGTTTTAAATAAGATGTATAAGTAGTTGCTATGTACTCCCCAAAAGTACAAATCACCACTAAACAGTTAATATTTAGATAATTTAATGAACAATAATGAATAGCATGTCAACTATTTACATATATGCAATTATTTTATATAGTAAGGCCCGAAGGCATATCTAAATAATAATGTAGATCAAAGCGATCTATAAGAGTTCTGGCTGGCTGTTCTCGCGTTCAGAAGCCAGCTCTCTGCACTTGAAGTTCCTGTGTCAAGGGAGGCATTCTGCTCCAACTTATGTCCATGTGCACAGGTGAAGCTCCAAGAATCAAGTGAAGTCTTTTTCATCCAATTCGTATCGAGGCATTCATTTTTTTAATCCCTGAAGTTGATTGGCTCATACTCCCGTCCATCAGCTCCGGCGATTCTTCATTTCCCAGCTCCATACAAGAATTTAAATCATTGTCTCTGGCTTTAATTAATGAGTTTCTTAAACTCGAATTCCTTTAATTGTTTTTATTAATGATGTAGTCTACTCATTAATTAGACTGTTATTACTTTTAGAAATAATATTTTTCTAATCTTAAAAGTTATAAATTTTTTAATTTCTATTTAACAGAATCAGACTTTTGATTTTCTTTAATTTATTAAACTTATTACTTTTTCTAATTAATTATGCCTACCTATGTATGTACATTTAAGCATACACATATATATCATTACCCCCCCCCCAGTTCAGAGATGAGGTTTTAATCTCTGAACTTACTACGAGTTATTAAGATATGTGGGTTTTTTTTATCTTCCTTTTAATACATTGTTGTGAATTATAAGTGCATTCTTTGGAAATGTAATTGCTTGAAAATCACAATCATTTTTATTTTTCCTCATGTCTACATTAATATCTGACCACCAGATATAACTAAAGGCTAGAGCTTTTGCTCTGCCAATGTGTCGCTGACTATTATGCAGCTACTGTACTATGTGCTGCCTACCCTTGATTGGTATCAGCATACAATCACCTTTCATAATGCAGCCTTACCCACAGTTGTTTCCAGGTGTTCCATAGTTCTTTGTGAAGAAAACAGAGATGTTGCTTCGGCCAGCCTTCTCGCATCTGCTTCATAATCTATTGGTAGTCATTGTCTTCAGCTGTCCAATGAGCTACAATTTTATGTTTTACTCTTGATTTCACTATGTATTTGTACTTCGTTTACTTAGGTTTCTGGTCATCATGGATCTTCTCTGATCTGATTTTTTAATTACTAGCTGCTGGAAAGGTTTTTTTCTCTTTGGGTAATCTGTTGGGGCTATTAATTTTTTTTGTATTTGTTATTTTTACTCCCATTTCGATGAACCAGTCTCATCTTAATATGGGTTTGATAGATGCATGTACTACATATAATTGTACTACATTAATTTTGCCCTGACTTTTACGTATTGGCACTTCAACTATGCCCTTTATTCTAATGGTGTTACCATTCATATCTAACACCTTTAGATTAGTTTTTTGTGTAATAGATCTTTCCCTATACTTGAAAGTAACAGTGTACCAATCACAGACTGATATCAATGGTACTCCGCTACCACTGTCAACCATAAATATGGGCTGATCACACAGCTTTAGTTTTAACATAATTTTGTCATCATAGGTGGACATTTTTTAAATATTGGTATGCTGAATTTCCTGACTCTGATATGAACGTTTATAATTACTGCTTTCCTTGTTGGGATTGTAAAGTTTTTCTTTACACATTTTTTCCATGTGTCCTCTTTTTTTACAATTATTGCAGCATTCTTGTTTATGAAAACAATTGCTGGCTTTGTGACCCTTTTTCCCACAGCAAAAGTATATAAACAGGTTTTTAGTGTTCATTATTCTCATTACTCCTAGACAATTCTTTTTTTACAGTTTTACAAACATCTGTTTGTGATGTTTTCTTAAACTCTGAGAATTTTCGAGATTACTCAAGCACAAGTTCATAAGCTAGCCCATGTTTTATTGCATCAGTATAATTTAAATCGCTAATGGCCAATAATTGTTGCTGTAAACTATCATTTCATACCCTAGTCAGAAATTGTTCAAGCAGGGCTTCATCTAGGAAAGATCCATAGATGCAATTCCAAGTTCTGTATTTCAGTCTAGCGACATGCCTAGAGGATTGGGGTTTAAAATGATCTTACAAACACTCTTTTAATCTGATCGTATGTACAATCCTCAGGAGTTAGAGGTTCAGTGAGCCTGTTCGCTGTCTCAGTAACTCCCTTCCCAGCAAGGCATAATAATGAAGCAATCTTATAATCATCTTTAACTTTATTAATGAATAAATATTATTCCACATGTTGAACATAGAGGGGCCAACTACTTGTCTCATTGATGTCAAATTCACAGATTGCTACTTGCATTGCCTAATTGTTCCTTTACCAAAATTTAACCATTTAATATTAGTTCATCAAGGGTTCGAATCAAGACTGTGACTGCATTGATTGCTAAGTCTAGCTGATTTAAGAATGCACTCCCCCAAAAGTACAAAACACCACTAAACAGTTAATATTTAGATAATTTAATGAACGATAATTAATAGCGTGTCAACTATTTACATATATACAATTATTTTATATAAAAAAACCCAAAGACATACTTAAATAATAATGTAGATCAAAGCGATCTGTAAGAGTCCTAATTGGATGTTCCTGTGGCAAGATAGGCATTCTGCTCCAACTTATGTCTGTGTGCACAGGTGAAGCTCCAAGAATCAAGTGAAGTCTTCTTGATCCAATTCGTACTGAGTTATTCATTGTTTCAATCTCTGAAGTAGATTGGTTCGTACTCCCATCCATCAACTCAAGTGATTTTTCATTTCCCAGCTCCATACAAGAATTTAAATTGTTGTCTCTCTGACTTTAATTAGTGAATTATTTTTTAGTTTATCATTTATCTTATAAAGGAAATCTAAACTTGAGTTTCTTTAATTGTTTTATTTCTATAATGACATAGTCTACTCTCTATACTGTTATTACTTTTAGAATAATCTTTTTCTTGTCTTAAATGTTATAAATCTTTTATTTCCTATTTAGCAGAATCAGTTTTGATTTTCTTTAATTTATTAAACTTATTACTCTATTTAATTAAGTTTATACCTATATATATATATACATACACATTTAAGCATATACCTACATATCTGTAGTGCATTTTACATTTGAGTTTATATAAACAAGAAAGTTTGAAGTGATTAGATCATAGAAATCATTATTGTTTATTTATTGTATTGTTAATTGCTCTTGAATATATCTGGACTGATAAACCCCTCCCCACCCTTTTTTTTTATTCATTTGGTAATTGAATCAGGAATCTTGCTTTCTCCAATCATTTTAATCTTGTTATTAAACTCTCACAGCACAAAGTCAATGATAGAATATATAGTGATCAATAATAATAAAATCACAAATTAGTATACTTGTGCATATATATACATGCATATTTGGATTGGTTTTATAGTACAGTGATTAATATATTCATCTTGAGACATGCAATTCAAATCTAGAAGGAAAAAAATTGTTTCAGACAGCTGAGGGTTATCTAAGCAAAGTCAGATATCTGGCCATGGCGATCAATGTTAGTTAGTAAATGAATAAAACTCCAAAGATAATTTAGATTGCGTAAATAAAAGCTATTGTGTTCAAAACACAACGTAATACGATTTTTAATATTTTTCAGCTTTCTCTATCAATAAAGGAAATGGACCCATCATTTAAATATATCATTTTTACTTTTTTGGAAATAGTCTTTTAGTTGTTGCAAAATAAACATTAAAGCGTTTATTAATAGTAAGAAAGAGCATTAGTTAACAAATGGCATCATTAACATCAACAGCTTTTATGTGTGATTATTCCATTATTTTTTATTTTTATGATTTGTATTTCAGAACTTAAAGGTGCTGTTGGGCAAATTATTCACAATGATAAAACAGTATTGGCTGTAGAACAAAATAAAGTCCTTATTCCACCTTTTTACACACGTTACTTAGCGTGGGGATTTGCTGATCAGAGCATTCGTGTAGGAGCATATGACTCTGAAAAAGTAATTTTTTTTCTGTTTTTATTAATTTACAATTGTTATTAATAATTAAAGTATATATTTATTTTTTTCCTTTTTTTTTTTTTTTTTAGGCATTATTTATCAGTGAAAATCTTCACAATGGTGAAATCTTAGCTGCTGCTTGTCCAAATTCTAAATTAGTAATCACTGGAGGAACCAGTGCTGTGAGTATGCTTTTTCGGACATTTTACCATCGTAAGATCAATTCTGTTTTCTATGAATTCAGTTGTTTGTTTGTTTTGCAAAACTTCTTGTTTAGCTAAAACAGAAAATATTTATTGCTAATAAGTTTTTTAGATTAAGATTCCCAGGATCATAGTTTTTGTGCATCTCAGGCTACTGGAAGTCGGTTCCGTTACCTCTACTTTTAAAAAAGTGGAATGGGATCTTATATTTATCATATTTTATTTGCGTAAATTGTTTTATATATATATATGTTAATTATTTTTATTGAGATCATAATCACTTTAGGTATTCGGTTTTTTCATTTGAAAGGAGCGTATGACCCTGAAAAATAATAACTCAAACCTTTTAAATTATTAATTGGGAATTTTTATATCAACTCATCTTTAACTTTTTATTCTTTTTTTTTTTTATTCTATCTGTTTTTTCTTCTGGTATTAGAATGGCCATGCTTATTTATGAGTGACTACAAAGGATTCTGATGACAGTTTAGATATGGATAAAATTTTCGACAGATGTAGGGAATATATAGATCATGATCCAAATAATAATACAGGAATTCAAATGATTGCATTTATATCATCACTTAATGATGCCTGTATCTTATCAGCTCAATTTAGATGTCACTAGAAATAGCAACCTTAAAAACCAGTAATAATATATTAATATCAAAATTGTTGAAATTTCTTTTAAGACTATACTAACCAATCTTAAAGATACTTCTGTTGTTCCAATTTTTAAAGGCGTAGAACAATGGTCAAACATAAATTTGTCCATAATGTTGTTTTCAGTAATTAATAATGGTTCCAATACAATGAAATAAAACAACTATATAAAAGTAATAAATATTTTCTTTATTATACCAGTTCAATAAAGAAAATATTTATTATTTTTATATAGTTGTTTTATTTCAATTGTGTTAGATCCATTAGTAATTACATTGAAATGAATGGTTACAAGCTATCGTGAGTTAGAAAATCAAAAAACAATTTAGATACCAATTTTGTTGTCAAATAAGTGCAAGAAATACATCTTGCACAAAGATATGATTTGTATTTGTTTATAATGATTTTAACAACGCATTTGATTTAGAGCATTCAAAAGTTTATGGCAATATTTAAAAATATCTTGATGTTTGAAGAGAGAAATTTGTTCTTATTGTTCAGACGCTACATGATTAGGTGAGAAAAAATATTACATCTGGTGATTCAGGATATTGAAATGCAAACTGTATTAATCAGGAATGGGTGTTAGCTTTAACTTTGTTACCCATGTTTATGATTGTGATCTCTAGAATAATTTTCAGGCAGTTTTATAAAGGTGGCTTCGAGAAGCAATATATATTTAAAGCAGAAGCAAAAATTCTTCTTGGCTTTTAGATTTACAATGGGTATATCAATTTAAACATCTTGATAACTTTTTTAGTGGGAAAGTCAACCTGGATGTTGAAGTGCGGCATAGATTCCAATGTCCTGCTTCTGCATTTAACAATTCAAAAAGATGCAATTCAGAACAGTACAGTTTCCTGCTTATTTAAATCTGAAATATGGAAAGCCACATTCTTATAAAAATTACCAGCAGTATATAAAATTTATAGAAACTGTGCAAAACATATCTTTCTTGCATTCATTAGCAGCAAAATTAAATTTTTATTTCTTTATTCTACCAACCAAATTTGAAAAAGAAGGCAGAAATATGTTTCAATTATTGATTAGCAGCATAATAAACTTTATTAATAATGGAATTAAGATACAAGTATAATGTATAACTTAACTTAGATATAATAAAGAGGATTTGAACTCAGACTTTCAAGCTCTACAGTCATTCACTCTATCTGACATAACTGATACACATGACCACATCCATGTGAAAAAGATAAATGATCTCCAATGTATCCATTTCATGCTGAATCAGCAGTCATTACATTTGGTCCAGATCATCATTTACCACACATGTATATAATCTATGCTCGATTTATATTAAGATAGTAAATCTACACCCTTTAATGGCTGGACTTCAATCCTCTCTATTTTCCAACTCTTCAGCCATCCACATCACAGAAAATCAGAAGGTGGAATGCTCAAAGCCCTCGATGATGCCAGTATTATAGTCATATCCATATTGATTTTAAGTCAATTTGATCCCTTATATATAGGACTTTAATATGTCCATTTAAATACACAGAAGCGGGATGGGCAGAATACAGACTGAATATGTAATATTTAAATACAAGTATAATATATATACTTAACCTTGATGTAATTAAAGGGGATTTGAACCTAGACCTTCAAGCTCCCTATAATCATCCACTCTATCCAACATAACAATACACATGATCACATATATGTGAAAAAGATAAATGATCTCCAATATATACATTTTATATCACACCAGCACTCATCAGTCGGTTTGGCTCATCAACACACACACACACACATATATATATATATATGATATAATCAGTGCTCAGTTTATATTAAGATAGCAAATTTATATACTTTAATGAACAGGCTTCAATCTTATCCATTCTTCAACTCTTCAGCCATGCATATCACTGAAAATCTGATGATGGATGGAACTTCCAATCTCTTGATGTTACCAATATTGTAGTCATACTCATGTTGATCTTAAATCAATCTCACTCCTCATATGTAGGACCTTAATATGTCCATTTAAATACACAGAAGAGGGATGGGCAGAGTACAGGATGAATATATAATAT
The DNA here is from genome assembly GCA_028023455.1 of Epiperipatus broadwayi. Taxonomy (NCBI): domain Eukaryota; kingdom Metazoa; phylum Onychophora; class Udeonychophora; order Euonychophora; family Peripatidae; genus Epiperipatus; species Epiperipatus broadwayi. Next base: position 25,942,109 of record JAQFVV010000002.1, read on the forward strand.
TGAAATACAAGTATATACTTAACTTTATGAAGTTTTATAACTTTATCTCCCTTATCACATTGCATAATCCATATAATATTAATGTCATTTGTTTTTTGTTACTTTTTACAACTCACTATTGACAGTTTCTATTGGAATACAAATATACACGAAAATATAATTTTATATATATATATATTCTGTATAGTTAACCTAGATATAATGGATGACTGAAGAGATGGAGAGTACAGAGTGTTGAAGCCTGTTCGTTAATGTGTGTAGATTTGCTATCTTAATATAATCCGAGCACTGATTTTATATATATATGTGGGAGATGATGGTCCGGACTAACTGATGAGTCCTGGTTTAGCATGAAATGCATATATTGATCATTTATCTTTTTTCACATGTATGTGGTCATAGGTATGAGTTATATCAGATAGAGAGGATGACTATAGGGAGCTTGAAAGTCTGGATTGAAATCTCCTTATATTACATATTAAGCCTGTATTCTGCGCATCCCTCTTATGTGTATTTAAATGGATATATTAAGATTAACATTAATATTAACATCATCAAGGGCTTTGAGCGTTCCATCGTCAGATTTTCAGTGATTAGGATAGCTGAAGAATTGGAGAGTGGAGAGGATTGAAGCCTGTTCATTAAAGCGTGTAAATTTTCTATCTTAATATAAACTAAGCACTGATTATATATGTGGGGGGAGGGGGGTTGATGATCCGAACCGATTGATGTGAGTGCTGGTTTAACATGAAACGCATATATTGGAGATATTTATTTTTTTCACATGTATGTGGTCGTGTATTGGTTATGTTAGATAGAGTGAATGATTGTAGGAAGCTTGAAAGTCTGGGTTCAAATCCCCTTTAATAATGGAATTGTTAATTTTACTTTAAACACTACTAGAAATATTTTTTATTTGGAAATGCTGTGCATGTAGTCAAAGGATGGCCATGTTGTATACATAATCTCATTGACACAGTTGTTATAAGTTGTACGATGGCATGAGAAACTGTTATATCCGCAAGAATGTCTGTGCGGTCATCAAATAAATATACCCAATATTTTACTTAGTCTGAATAGCGAATAGTTTGCAACACTCTATCTCCATAGTTCTCTGGCAATGGATGCTCTGCTGTGCAACAAATGCTCTACTCTGCAACGAATGCTCTACTCTGCAACGAATGCTCTGCTCTGCAACTAATGCTCTACTCTGCAACGAATGCTCTGTCTGCAACTAATGCGCTGCTCTGCAACTAATGCTCTACTCTGCAATGAATGCTCTACTCTGCTGCGGCCTCCCCATTTCTGTGGGCTCTTCCAGCTACACCCGTGGACTACATTTCCACTGGGCACTGGTCATTTACCGCAAGCACTGACGCGAGATATCTCTACTCAAAACTACTAGACGTCTACTGCCGTTGTACTCCAAATATGGCTGCTAATAACTGCCTTACCCTGCGTAGTTGTTACACCATCTTTTATTGCTTGCTGATAACTGTAGCAATTAATCCTTGTCCAATCAGGTAACGTCTTTTATTCAGAAATATTTGCAATCAGCAAATATCTCTTGGAATTATCGTCCGCCATTACGTTACTTAACTTCCTCCGTTATCAGCGCGCGATCTACAACAACCACTCGAACAAATTCTAGTTTTTCTGGAGTGCACAAACATGTCTGCCATTTTTACAAAACACTACACCTCCCTCCACTCCAGAAAAACCCTTGTTGCAATTCCTTGATGTTTTCTTTTTCTATTCCTACTTGGCCGAAACATATTTCCTGTTATTTCCAAACTTACAGTGTTGTTATATCACGTAGACTTGCTATTCACTTCCGTTATTAACGTTACTAACTGGGATTTCCATTTTCACCAGGTTTCTCCGTCTATAGCTAACTTGTTGTAATGCAAAACTTATTCGCTACTCACAGGTTCCAAATGCGACTGCGCCAATGTTATATCTGCAAGAATGTCTGTGCGGTCATCAAATAAATATACACAATATTTTACTTAGTCTGAATAGCGAATAGTTTGCAACACTCTATCTCCATAGTTCTCTGGCAATGGATGCTCTGCTCTGCAACAAATGCTCTACTCTGCAACGAATGCTCTGCTCTGCAACTAATGCTCTACTCTGCAACGAATGCTCTGCTCTGCAACTAATGCTCTGCTCTGCAACTAATGCTCTGCTCTGCAACTAATGCTCTACTCTGCAATGAATGCTCTACTCTGCTGCGGTCTCCCCATTTCTGTGGGCTCTTCCAGCTACACCCGTGGACTACATTTCCACTGGGCGCTGGTCATTTACCGCAAGCACTGACGCGGGATATCTCTACTCAAAACTACTAGACGTCTACTGCCGTTGTACTCCAAATATGGCTGCTAATAACTGCCTTGCCCTGCGTAGTTGTTACACCATCTTTTATTGCTTGCTGATAACTGTAGCAATTAATCCTTGTCCAATCAGGTAACGTCTTTTATTCAGAAATATTTGCAATCAGCAAATATCTCTTGGAATTATTGTCCGCCATTATGTTACTTAACTTCCTCCATTATCAGCGCGCAATCTACAACAACCACTCGAACAAATTCTACTTTCTCTGGAGTGCACAAACATTTCTGCCATTTTTACAAACACTACAGAATCTCACATAATCAGGCTCTATAATAATTTAAATGACTGAAAAAAGAAAAGAAGGAGAATGAAAAACTGTTTGTATCAGAAACAATAACTTAGCCTTTGAGGAACCAATATCTTATCCTATAAGGCAGCAGGAACGCTTGGTTGGACATTGTTTATTTGATATTCACAGTTGGCCTTAATATTTAAAAGTCGTTCCACAATCTGCTATATATATAATTATTAAAAGAATGTGTGTGCACTTTAATATATCACAATAATAAAGGTTTACCTTTTTTTTTGTTCAATTTTAGAAAAAAATTTGAGTTGACGTATAATCTTGAAGAATATATTAATTAGGTGCTGGGTATAGCCACCATGAGTACTACAGTCGGGGTAAAAGTGGGCTGATGAAACAGAAATAAATGGCATTTAAAACAAGGTTTTATAACTGATACTAACTTTGTTGCCGCAAGTTAGTAATAGTAAGATTTTACCAACATGCTTAATATATTTACAATTTATACATATCAGTTTTATTACTTACGAAATACATGGCCTCATGAGGCATACATAGATTATAGTAAAGCCAGTGTGGTCTGTATAGTCCCTAGGTCCACTTTGGTACTTTCAGTAGTGGAGTTCACTGGATTCCTCCACAGTCTTCCTTACACTCAGGCCATTATGTATTTTCTGTCAGCAACGATCAGCTCCAATGATGCGAGTGTGTAATAAGACCCTGATTCCCTTTATCTGTGAGCTTTTATAGCTTCCCACTGATAGTGGAATATTCTAGAACATAATTAATTATTATTGTTCCTTATCTTTTTAAGTAATCATTTTCTAATCTGGAACTGTTTATCAACATTTTAATCTTAATGTTCGTAACTTTGTAATACTTTATTTTTTTAAAATTCTAGATATATATAGCATTAATTGAGAATTCTCTTAGATATATATAGCATTAAGGAAATTGAGAATTCTCTGTATTTTAATCATGGTGATTTAACTATTTCAAATATTTAGGGCTGGTATTCTGACACATTTATTACAAAAAAAGAAACATGGATTCCAGATAAACATTCGTTGTGGATGTAGTGTTTTGTAAAATGGCAGACATGTTTGTGCACTCCAGAAAAAACTAGAATTTATTTGTAAGGCTGTTTTTAGATCGCGCTCTGATAGCTGAGGAATTTAATTAGTGCATTGACGTAATGGCGATCGACAATTCCTAGAAATATTTGCTAATTACAAATGTTTCTAGATAAGAGACGTTACCTTATTGGTCAGTGCATTGATTGATCGTTGCAGTTGTCAGAGAGCGATAAGAAGACTGGGTAACATCTAGCAATATAATATAGAGAGCAGGAGAGGGCAGTCAAGCAGTACTGAGTAAGCAGTATTTAAGTAGAGATATCTCGCGTCAGTGCTGGGGGTTAATGATCAGCACCCAGTGGAAATGTAGTTCATGGGTGTAGCTGAAAGAGACCGCAGTGGAGATATTGAGAGCATTCGTTGGAGAGCTTCGTTGCAGACCAATTTGTTAGAGAGTTTCGTTGCATACCAATCGTTTGGAGAGCTTCGTGGCAGACCAATTCGTTGGAGAGCATTCGTTGCAGACCAATTCAGCGGAGAGATTGCAGACCAATTCGTTGGAGAGCTTCATTGTAGACCAATATTGGAGAGCATTCATTGCAGACCAATTCGTTGGAGAGCTTCGTTGCAGACCGATTCGTTGGAGAGCACTCGTTGGAAAAGAACAGCGTGGGAATTGTATAACGTTATTTGCTGACCACACAGTACGACTTGCAGATATAACATTGGCAGTCGTAAGCGCGGATTTAACAGTGGAAAGTATTAGAAGAAAGCTATATAATAACATACTGAAAGATCAACATATATTTATGATACTAAAGTTGATTTGTATAGATATCACACAATCAATTGTAACTTTTGCTTCTATTTCATTATTATTATTTTAGAATTAAGGTGATCATACTTGGGTATGAAAATTTACTATTAATTATACACATAGTTAATCGTATTGATTCACTACAGTAGTTCATTTTGTTACTACATTATATGTGTAATACAGCACTAAAATGTATTTTACTAAAGCTTTGATACATGAAATTACTAATATAAATAATGAAAACACTTCTTTTGTGTACTTTATACAATACAGCCCTTTATTTATCATGCTTTTAAAATTACTGTTTTAATTCTTCAACAGTCATCCTCAGAATTATAATATAAATATTATAGTAAAGTACATATACAAATTTTTATGCATTCTAAAACCATATAATTTTTTTGGTTTAATTCAGTCTGATTTTTTTAAAATATTCATTTCTAATTGTAGTCAATTTTAAATTTTAATTTTATGTGAAATTATAATAACTAAGTTCAATTTATTACTACATGTCATAGTTGGTTATTGTAAAAAATAATAATGAAGAGTACAAATATAGAAAAAAATTGAAAATAAAGTATTTTTATGCGTGTGTGTGTAATTATATTTATAAATATGTTACTAAATATTTTATTTGGATATAGTATTTTTTTAGAAAAAGTTACAAATCAGAAACTTTTGTCTTAAAATTTTATTAAAACAGGCAATACTCACTATACGTATGCCACACACAGCAAGCTATTGAGTAATCAATGGATTCCAGAAGGCTTGTGCATAAAATCCCCATCTAGTGCCTACTCATCCAACATCCCCAGACTAGTTTCTGGCTTGTGGCCTTCGTCAGTGAGGAGCCTTGGATGTGGGGCATACGTATAGTGAGTATTGCCTGTTTTAACAACAGTTATACACAAGCATAAGAGATGGCGGTCATGTGATATTTATTGGCTTAAAATTTTATCTCTACGAGTCATCCCTTGTTTACAAATAAATATTTCAAAAATTATCAGATGTTAGTTTTAAATATTCTTTTATTACGTGTAATTTTATTCTTTAAAGCAATAATTCATTTTATAAATAAAGTGATATATATATTCAATGTTTACTATAATTATGAAGCTGTACTCTATATTTATCATTAGTTTCAAATAAAATTTTGCATTTATATTTAGATATTGTTATATTCTTACACATACATATTTATACTTTCCTACAAGCGATATAAGCATTGATCACCTTGTTTTTATATTGTTTTTTTTTATTTATGAATGCGTAGTTTTTATTTTTACTGCATTAGTATTTTGAATAAAACTTAAATGTTAAATATAATTCTATTCATTCTTTTACATTTGCATAATATTATGGCACAAAGTTATATTGAGATGTTTGAAAATGCACTATATATATATTTTCAAATTTAACTGATGTATATTAATGTCCGTGTGTTTTTATTCTGATATATCTTTAAAAGCTCTGTTTTGTGACCACGAACTGGATTTTATTGATATATTATATCTGTTTTATATATATATTGTTCATTGATTAGGTGGTGAATGTATGGGAGTTTAGTCAGTCCAAAGATAAAAAGTTACTCAATCTCAAACAAAATTTATATGGCCACACAGAACCAGTCACGTGTTTAGCCGCATCACCAGCATACAATGTTATTGTAAGCGGATCTCGAGATCGGACCTGCATCATCTGGGATGTGAGTCGATTAACATATGTACGCCAACTAAGGGGACACAATGCACCTGTTGCTGCAGTTACTATTAACGAGCTTACTGTGAGTTTTTATTATTTAACAGAAGTTAAAAATATATAATTTAATCTAATAATTAAATAGTGTTTATAATTTTTTGTTTTGCAAAATTTTACGAATACACTTACACATCTATATTACTCTACTGTGGCTTTTTTAGAATATCAGAATTAATGAAAGTTAGATTTCAGGAATTTTTCTCTAAAATAAACGTTTTTTTTATATATTTTTTTCACAAAAAAAAAAAAAAAATCATTATTTTTGCAGAGGACGAGAAACATTTTTCATAGACTTAGAATATATAGCCTCCACCCCCCCCCTTCAAAGATTTATGCTGTAATTAGTTATGATGTTTTAATAGAAAATTCAAAGAAATTGTTAATTATATTCAAAGTTTATAAAATGTTTCCAAAAAATTATTGTCTATGGCATTGATATTCATAACTTGTTTATTTTTAACAATATAATAAAAGACTGATTTTATGTGTTTATATGAAATTATAATATCTATAAGAATAATATTTACATGATCATGTTGTGCATTATATATATATATATATGTATTGTTTTTCGAAGAATTATATATATATATTACGCATGTAAATTATAGCTCCTGAAATATTCTTTTATTTAAATCATATTGGAATTTAAATACTTGTGTTTGGGCTGATTAATGTATATATAAAAATCATATCTATTTATTATTTTCTTTTTCTACTTGACTAATTTGCTCCATCAAATATCTCTCCCTTCGATAGAATGCTGTTATGCCTACAGTTTCCTCCCATTTTTGTATTTATTTAGTTTTTATTGTAAAGTAAGTGCTGCTTAAACGTAATATCACCAATTCTGATAATTCAATATTGTCTGCTCTTTTTGTAAATAAATAAGAATTTCTTAATATACCAGATTTAAGATATTTATCTATTTGATTTAATACATATCCTTTGTGACGGCCTGTATTTTATTGACCGAGTGAGGTGAAAGGGTAAACTTTTAATTGGTCAAAATCACACTCAAGCCTCAAAATATATTTGTCTTTTAATATAATATTCACTTTAGTTTCGTTTGTAAAATGTATATTAATAATTTGTTAGGTTATCAAAGTGAACGAAAGTTTTTTCAAAAATAAATTTCTATTTATTTATTAAGAAATATTCGATAGCGGCAAATTTAAAAACGAAAGTTAATAACGAATTAAAAAGAGATGCTGACGTAAATGATTTCTTTGTCAGTTTTACGTTATGGAAAAGTAAATACTTTTTCGCTAAAATCTTAAATATTTTTACTAAAATCTTAAATATTTTTCTAAAATAATTTTATTTTTTTAGCATATTTTATTAAAATAATTTATAATTTGTCAAAAAATATTTTTAAAATGGTCTAAAACATTTGGTTATCATTTTCGAAATGAAACAAAAAAGATCGTAGCATTTTTCTTTGATTAGGCGGTTTTCTTTGTCATTGACAGCCAATAAGAATGTATTTGACGGCTAAGAGCCAATCATCATAAAGCTTATTTCTTTGTTACAGCTTTACTGGCAGTTTTATTGATTTTTTACTTGTAAAATAATTCAAGAGAGGGCAGCATCTTACACAACTTTTTAAAACCGTTCCAATGATTGCAAAATCTTTAGCATACCATTAAAAATGACAAAATTCCGAGTGACGTCAAGCGGAAGCGAGTCAACTCGAACTAATCACACTAAAGGATTATTCAGCTTTTCTCTAAAAAGGATAACTATTCTATAATTGTTTATCTTCTTTATGAAGTATTATAACTTTATCTTTCTTATTGCATTGCCAAATCCATATAATATTAATATCATTTATGTTCTTTATTACTTTTTACAATGCTTTTTACAACCCACTGACGGTTTCGATTGTCCCAGCAATCTTCTTCAGAACTTCTACTTATATTTTCAAATGTGTAGGAAAGAATTAATGATGATATAAGAAAATACAGCTATGAAATAGCAAATAAAACTAGAAAAGAATAGAAGTTTCAAAGATATAAAGTAGCATATTGGTATTGGAATGAAAATTAATTCAGCAAGAGGAACAGATGACTCTATTACAAAAACAGTTAACGTTGTAAAGAAATTTACAAAGAACTAACTATATAGTAATACAATACAATAGGAAAACAAAATAATTAAATCAACATTATTTATTATATCATAGATTTTAAATGAAACATATAATTATATTATGAAAATTGAATAAACAATTCAAAACAAAGCAAAACTCTCCATATTGTAGTGCCATCTTGTGCTAACAAGAGCAATTATTGTGCTAGTATGAGATAGTGATCATGTGATGTTTAGTGGTTTGAAAATTGAATAACTTCAAGAAAAAGATGATAACATCATAGATATTTTAAAAGCAATTGAAATAAGTGAAAAATTGGTGGTAAAGCTAGATGATAAGAGTTTTAATGACTGAAATAGTATAATAATAGTATATGGATCCAATGGGTAGGGTAAATAATCAGGCTCATTCCTAGGATGCCGATTAATTGAGGAGGGAGTGCCCTGTGTCTGAAGTCAGTAAGCAACTGCCTATTTAGACGTGGAGAGAGTGATATAGACATTAGATATTTTGGTTTGTCTAAGATATCAAAACAATATATTATGGCATTGATAATATTAATATTTAAGAAAAGTGTAAAAAGAAGATTTTAGAAATTACATATCAGTTTTCTATCTGCGTTGTTTAAGACAAATCATTTACAAAAGAACAAATTGAATTTAAAAGGAGTTAATCACAATCAATTATTAACCAAAATTAAAGAAAAGACTACTGAAGTTTGAATTCTCATGAAGACTTGGCTTTATAGATTATGAAAAAACATTTCCTTCTCTAAGCATCATGACACAGATACAAAATACTTATTAAGTTTTAAGGAGTATTTATCAAAATGCCATTAAGTAATTAGACTACATACTTATTGACAGTAAGTATATTAACTTTGATAAAATTGTATGATAAAAAAATTCCATCTCTCCAGATTTTTTTAAATAGTTTTATTTGAAATCTTTTGTGGATTGAAATAGATGACAAGAGATATAAAAATAAATGAAGATTTTGCAAGTGCTGCACCTGTTATCATAAAAGCTATATGATTACAAAAACTATGTGAAGAAAGAAGTAGAACTAAAAAGTCTGAAAACGTTTACGGAAATAAATAATGTTTAATGGCTTTTCAAGAAAATAAAAAATAAGAAGCTAACAACTGTAAATGCCTTGTCATATAACGAAGACAAATGAAAAAATAGTGAATAAAATTAATCCTAGAATTAAACTTTGGATGAAGTTCTTTTGGTAGAAATAATTTAATAATAAAAGGATATTTGAGGTGTGGCAATTTAATTTTCAGAATGCACTTTTATAAAATATGCATATGGAAGTGCACATTAATGGCTACTGTTTCCTTCAGAGTATTATATACTGATTAAAATTGTGTTTCCATTCCTGGAAGCACACCTGGAACTCATTTTCAAGAATACTGTTAGCATCTGTCTCACGTTCTTTTGGATATTAGTTATAGTAGAAAACCTTGATTCTTTCAGTGCACTTTTTAATTTTGAAAATAACCAAAAGACACAGGTAGTTAAATTAGATGAATAGGCAGAATGATCTAATTGTGTAATTGATGTTTTTCCAAAAAATCTCTCATAACTCATTTTTGCAAAATAAACATTACATGATCACTATTTCTTATGCTTGCTCTTGTAAGTGTTATTAAAACCGGCAAAGCTCTCTATACATATTGCAAGCCAAAATAATCGATGAATACCAGAAGGCTTGTGCATAAAATCCTTATCTAGTGCCTATTCATCCAATATCCCCAGATTAGTTTCTGGCTTGTGGCCATCATCCGTGAGGAGTCTTGGATCTGAGAGCACTGCAGCTAGATCTTAGGCTCTAAAGCAACCCTCCAGTAGCCACGTTTTATCTCTACTTAACTACAAAACTAAGAGACTTAAATTGAAAATACTATAATATTTTCAATCCAAGCTCATCAGCAGTATGTATAGAGAGTTTTGCTCATTTTTATGCAAAAGATTACCACAGATATTTATTATCTTCTCAATAGTTAGCTAACAACTAGCTCTATCAGCTTAAAATTTACACATGTTAGCTTAAACATGTTTAAACACAAATGTTCAATACTCGTGACTTCAATTTAATTAGGTCAAGGTGGAACCACATGGTGTTTCATGAATTAAATTGTCACACTTTGTATGCTTAGGGGCTTGAAAAAGAATATTATAATGAAAATATTCTAAGAATAGTAGCTTGTGAGTCTGACATTAGAACACTTAATACTGAATTTGCAGACCACATTGTAAAGTATATTTGTTGGTATTAATAAAGCAAATTTAAAAATGAAAATATGGCTGTCAGAATAAACAGGTATCACTGATTTTAGTGAGAATTAAAAGTTTGAAATAGAATTGGATAAATATGTTACAAGAAGAGATGTCAATATATAAAAAATTGTAGTTCTAAATTGGATTCCAGAAAATTACAAAACTAGAAAGAGTCATTATGTTGATATATATATGGTTGAGATAAAAAAGTGTTTCGGAATAATATACAAAAGAAACGCTATGGATTTGAATAACTAGATTAAACTTAGAAGGTTTTCATCCCATACTGGATTGAGTTATTTTTTACTCATTGTGTCTCAATATATCTAATATATTACATGATAAAAGACTTTAATTTTATCTTTCTTATTGCATTGCTATATCCATATAATAATATTATTTACTTTCTTTATTACATTTACAATGCACTATAGACAGTTTCTACTGCCCCAGCAGTCTTCTTCAGAATTATAATAAACACAATACAAATACATAAATACAAATTTACATGAACATATAATTTTATATATATATTCTATCTTATAATCAATATTCACATACCTATATATATCTTTATATACCTCTCTATACATAATTATTACCTTTTTATATATAGTATATTTTAATCTTTTTTATATTTATCAATCAGTACTTCCTATAATCATATATATATATGTATATTTTATTTTTATTTCTTATTATTTTATTCTTATGATTTTTTTTTCTTTAAATATTTAACTCGTAACATTATATATTCATATTTTACATTATTCATTACATTAACATTCAATATGTATAATTGTCTTTATTATTTCTTTTTATTACTAATTATTTTAACTAGTTTTTTATAAGTAGAAGGTAGATATAAAATATGTTAAAAAAAATATAAAATAAGTTAAAATAATTAGTAATAAAAAGATAAAAAGAAATAATATTATAGGTTAAAGAAAATTATACATATTGAATGTTAATATAATGAATAATAATAATAATAATATAAAAATATGAATATATAATATTAAGAGTTAAATATAAAAATAAATAAAATAAAATATTTATGTATATTGTTATAAGAAGTATTGATTGATAAATATAAAATATAAAAAAGATTAAAATTTATTATATATAAAGAGATAATAATTATATAAAGAGTAGTATATAAAGATATATGTAGGTATATGAATATTGATTATATGATAGTATATATAAAATATAAAATTATATGTTCATGTATATTTATATGCATGTATTTATATTGTATTTGTTATAGTTCTGAAGAAGATTGCTGGAGCAATCGAAACCATCAATAGTAGGTTATAATTATATGAAGCATTATAGAAGTAATAAAGAAAGTAAATGATATTAATATTTAAAGACTTTACAGATATGTTTTTATCATATTTTGTAAATTATCATCATATATTAAAATTGTGAATTATATACAATTTCAGGGTGATATTGCAACTTGTGCAAGCACATACTTACATGTCTGGTCTATTAATGGAGATGAAATTGCTTGTGTTAACACAGCTACTGGAAGAAATGACCGCACACAACAAATATTATGTGCTGCAATGTCTCAGGTAATCATATAATTTTATGTCTTCTATTATTTTTCATATTTTTTACAAATTAATGTCTACAACATAAAATTAATAATGATTTTTACTGATTCAATATTTATTATAATCAGTTTATATATATTGTAATCTAAAAATAGTGATATATAATCATAATACAGCCAACCAATTGCTATCAGCAAAGGCGATCGATCAAAACCCTTCGACTGGCCAAAAGCCAAAAATGTTGGGCAAGCCAAAATTGTAGCCTAGAAAGAAAAAGGTAATGATAGACTAACAATCTCTCCTTGCCCAAAATAAGTGAAATAACAATCATAATATTGGTTAAACACAGGGTTCATATGACATAATAATAAGAGCAATAATATGGGTAAATAACAATAAATAAATATTATTAGTATAAAGGGAATATACTAATAGATTAAGAGGAGGAGACTTCTCATACTCTCCTTTTTTTTAAATATAATAGCTCTTAATATTGGAAGCATATCATTGTGTCCTGAGGGTCTCTAAAGACCAGTCAAGGAGCTACAAAAATAAGCAGTAGACTTCGAAATGTATAGATAATAAAATTTATTTAATAACAATAATAATGTGTTAAAATCAACATAAAAAAGTAATAGTCCATTAATATTCATACGTTATTTATTTTCCTTGGGTGAAAATAAGTTTTCTTTCACACCAGGAGTAATTCATTTATTATATTTGTGCTTTCAAATCAAATGTTTCTTGAAACACAAGTAAGCATATATAATTTAACATATAGAATAAATCTATTAAAATTTTCACTATTAGTACTTACTATCTCCATTTCTAATTAGTCTCTTGCAGTTTGGTTAAGCTTCAGTTGATTACTAAATGCACAAACAAATAACTGCTTGCTTGCTGCATTCCATTTTGACTTAATCATTGCTAGTCAGTCTAATAGTCTATCACTGAGCCATTCTTTACTGCTGATCTGTTATCATTTTAAATTAACACCAACTTTAATCCATTCTAACCATTTCGGCTGCTTCCTCCCTCTTCATAACAATGGTGGGTATGATATATGTACGATCTATTCTAATTTAATCTATAATTTTGGAGCAATTTCTCAAATGATTTTCTAGAGTAATTTTCTCCAACAAAGGGAATGTTATTAGGTGTAGAAATTCATGCATATTTACAATAAATAAATAATTTTTTATTTATATATTTTACATATACAGTTTTATACATGCAGACATTTCACTTCTACTCCTACCCTAGAAATACTGACAATTTATTATCATATCTTTAAACTTGTCAGGTAGTTTACTTTTACATTTACGTGGAGTTTTGGGAATAACTTTTTTTCTTCTTCTTTTGAAGTAGTTCCACCTTCATTTTCCTTCTCTTCAAACACCTGTTTATCATCAATTATTTTAACATAGTCTGAATCAGTAATTAAATCCTCCGATAAAAAATCTTTTTCTTTAATTCTTTTTCTAAATATTTATTTAGACAAATATCTGCATGGTATCTCCATAACAATGGTGAAAGTGTTTAACATGTCTTTTCAATTCCCGCCCGTTCTGTACTTTTACTATTCTTATATTCTTTGATAATTACTTTCACTATTTTTCCAAGTGTCCATTTACCCTTAAATAAGTTATCTATCTATGTTTTTTCTCCTACTAAGAACTTTCCAATTTTGAACTTTGTCATGTTCACCAGTAGGTAGCATCAGTTTTGTTAATTGAGTCCAAGGAATCCTAGGTTTTTTCCCCATCCAATTTACTATTGTCGCATTACTTAAAATTTTGGAGTTTTATTATTCACATTTAAATAAATTGAGATACTGCGGAATCTCACTGTACTCGTTAAAATACCTATACGACAGCCAATCAGAATGTTATGATAGCCATCTAAACGACAATCAAATCTAAGCACACAACAAAGATTTTGCTAGAAAAGGGCAGCCACCCTTATCTCAACTTTTCTTTCTATATATCTAAGCCAGTCGTAAGTATTTAGATTTGAAAGTTTGAAGCTTTAAATATCTTCACAAATAACTCATTGAGTCTAAATCATAAACATGCAACGCAAAATCCTATGATTTACTACTTAGCAGTTTTTAGAATACATAACAAGCAATAAAGTATGTAAATCAAATTAAAATATTATTTATTCACATTTATGTGAATATCCAGTGGTTGGAACCAATTTTTCCCTAATAATGGAGTGAAATTATTTACTACATAAAGTGTTAGCCATTTCACAGTAGAAATTAATTTTACAGGCACTACCACTTTTTCTCGAATGTCAATTGTGTCTATAACTGTCATATCTGTATCTTGAAGTGTTATCTTTATTTTACATTTTCCACTAATTTTAATCCAATCTCTGCGAGATATCATTGATAGACCGGCTCTGCTGTCCACTTCCATTTTTACCATTTGACCACAAATAACTGAGTAATCTAGTCCACTGTCATTCAGCCTCTTTATTCTAACATTCTTATAATTTAATTTTTCTTCAAATTTATACTTTTAGAAAATTAGTAGTGCTACTATCTCCTAAATGACAGACATCTGCTAAATGATCTTTTTTGTCACAGTGTCTATAATTTTTATTTCTGTGTTTATTCTTATTTTTAAAATATTCGGGTTTGCCACAACAATAGCATTTTTGCTTTTTTCTATCACTACAGGACTCTATAATAAGTTTCGCTACTTTATGATTTATTAGTAAAATTTTCTTCGACTGTTGTGGCTCTATAAACTTCATCATATTATTTTGTAAAGCTTCTTGTGTGGCACATTTTTCCACTGCTCTTTTATAATTTATGTAAGGGTCACTCTGCAATACTTTTCGGAAATTCTCATCGTCTATGCCATATAGGACTTGTTCCAATAATAGATTGTTTATTTCTGGACTAACATTAGTGTTTAGACAGCTTTGTTAAAGCTAAATCATAGTCCACATATTTTTGTTGTGGTAGTTGATTTTGGTTTCTCAATCTTAGCTGTGCTACCCATTTTGATACTCTCAGAGAGAAATGTCCATGTAAAATTTCTACAACTTCATTATATGGAAGTTCCTCCGGACATTTGCAATCAGTAAGTCTATTTAAAGCTGTATAACATCTTAACCTGCAAAATAGAGAAGAGTCAACACTTTGAGATGCTCATTTTTCACTTTATTTGCAACGTATAGTATTCCACATCTGTACATAACTTTTCCATGAGTCCACATTGGTTAAATCGAATTCATGAATTGCAGACCTTAATGCTGTCATATTTTATATTCACAGTAGAAGTTATCCCGTGCCGGCAGTTATTTTTATCCTTTAAGTTCTCTGATTTCGTCAACTGTGGATTCGCACCACTCTATTATGTATCTATCCTGTTAAATCCTATAGCAATCCTGCCATTACTGCACCAACTGCTGTGTCCTGATGGTCTCTAAAGAAAATCAGGATCTAAAAAAAATTACTCTTAAAATTGCTATAGCAATTATGGTGCTATGATTTAATAAGTGCATACATATCTACTTAATTTTATATTGTATGAAAGGTTGCCCATTTGCATTAGATGAAAAAATATCTGTGTAGGGATGTGACTAATAATTTTAATTTTTTAAATCTCCTTATCTTTTTCACTCTGTTAAATAAAAATAAACTCGTTGGATTAAATGGTGTTATGAATGCTATTCTTAAAAATATTTCTTACATATGTAAAATCATCTAATCTTACATATACTAATGATTTTATTTTTCTTTTAGTTGAATGATTGGGACCCCCAGAATGTAATAATGACTGGTTCAAGTGATGGGGTAGTAAGAGTAAGTGTATGAAAATTTATCATTAAAAAAATTGTCAAACTTTTGCTACATTTTGATTATTATTCTTATTATCAGATGTGGTCTGTTGAATTTGTTCAAGTCCCGGATGAAGATAAAAAACCAAAAAGGGAGGAAATTAAAGAAATTAAAGAATTTGAGAAAAAACATCACTCTTCTACAGAAAGTAGCTCTGTCATTAAAACCAAGGAGATCGTCCGCAAGATGAGTCTGGTTGGTGACAATGATGATCTTGCAGAGGTTAATGTTATGCTGCGAAGAATGAGTTTGAATCAAGGAGTCCCTCCTTGTTCTTTAGTTAAAAGCTCTTCAGATAGCAGTTTGTCAGAACCAGAAATCCTGGGTGATGATGATAAATTAATGACTTCATCTCTGGAATCGGAAAGTCCCCAGAGCCCAGCGAAATCTGCAGAATCAAGTAATGGGAATAAAAAATCTCGAGCAGGTTTGGATAAATATCACAATGAAAATAATTCAACTTTGAAACCAGGGAAATCAAAACAGACACTTAATAATAAAAGTAATAGTGGTGCTAATATATTAGACTCTCGGAACTTTCTTGATGTAGATGACAATGGAGATAAAAAGTCTATCAGTAGTGATGTGTCAGTTGAATCTCTTACTAAAACTAATATAGATCTTGACTCTCTTAGTCAAGCTTCAACTAATGAACTAAGCAATAATAATAAATCAGAAGTTGTAAACCAAAGAAGAACAGTGAGTGAAGGAGAGGAACGAACACCATCTTCTAAATTAGGTAGTTCGCATTCTTCAGAATCTTTTGTTATAGTTACTGATACTGATGTTGCCGAAGCAACTAAAGATCTTCAAATAAGTCCTCTTAAAAAAACCCATCAAAGGCTTCGGGAATATTTAAGAGAAGGTATTTTATTTTTTTTAATCTTATTTTGAAATTTTTATAGAACATAAAAGAAAGACTGGATAGATTAAAGAAATCAGATAGAAATATATACATAAATAGGGACATCATGATAGGAATTTAAAAAGTTATTTGATTGAATACTAATATTAATGAGTAAATAGGTATATTAGATATATAAATAAGTCTGATATTATTTATACATATATTAATGTTGTTATGCAGTGGATGCTAAAAAATTTAGTCACGGGTATATATATTGGATTGAAAAGATTGTTATTTTGCAATTGAAAACTCGCAGTGGCCTTTATAACATTATTAGCTGGCTAAACATAGATCTGGTTCTTACATCACTAGCATCTAAAGGAAATTATTCAAAGTCACATATAATTTAAATATAAAATTTTTATATTGAATTTTCAAAAAAAAATTGAAAATTACAAATGTTTTGAAATAATAGGAATATTGGAAAGAATGTAAATATAAATGCCACCAAATAATTATATATTTATAATGGCAATCATCAAAAGTTATATAGTTTAATTTTTTTAAATTTTGCCAATCTCTTTAGTTTGGTGCTTGAAGCATTATTTTAGCCCTTCTTTCTTATATTAAAAGTTCTAACAGTTTTAATAAGCCTGTAAATAATTTATGGCTTATCAAATAAATGATCTTGATCACAGAATAATCGTATTAATGTTTTCAGAATTGTTTGTTCCTTGAATAGTTTTGTATTAAAAGTTTTACAATAATTTTGAGTCGTTTATTTGTTATCATATTTTATATTTTTTTAATGCGTAATTGTTTTGAATTAACTGTTTTTATCGTTACTTTATTTTATTTAATAGCAATTTATTTTTGATTAATATTTATTAGAATTTTATATTTTATATTGATAAATGATTATTTTTGTTAATTAAGTATATTTAACATTTGTTGTTAATATATAGTATTGTTTATATGTTGCATTTAGATATATAATTCACTATACTATGTTATTTAATTTTAAGTACATAAAAATGAAGTAATAACACAGACATTTGTGATATATTTATTAATACACCTGGGTCTCGTTTTACGCGATAGATAGGTTCCTCAGAAAACACGCATAAACGAAATCGCACAAAAATAGACATAACTTACATTGAAAAAGGGGGGATGCGGTCTGTGATTTTTCAAAATTCGCATAAAGCAAAGCACCAACGTAAAATTACGTTAAACTTCGCGCAAAAAAAAATAAGGGAATAAAATATGACTAATAAAAAATTTCAAATTTGAAAAAAATTGATACAAGACAAACTTTTTTTAACTATAATATTTAATTTTATTCAAAATATTATATTTTTATGCATAATTTACAGAACAGTAATTTACATTTTTTTATACACGTTTTAATTATTATAGCTATTTGCCGAAAAACACGTTCGTTTGCAAACAATTAGCACCAACTTCACACTCATATTGTTTATGAAACTAACAACTACAAATTAAATTCTTATTTTTGTCTTTAATTTTCAATTCCGTTTAAAAATCAGATTTTAATTTTTAATTGTCAAATTTAATTGTGCCCACTGTTATTACTGACCTTTTAAAAATAAACTTGTGGACACTAAATGATTAATGATTGATTATGTTCTTTTTAAAAAAGCAAAAACAGAATGTGATTTAAAATGCAAAATTAACATGCACAATGTTTGAACAAATTTACATTATAATCTTGTAAAATTTAATGTGTGTATGTATAAAATGTGGAAATCATGATTTTAATTTCATTATTGCATAAAATCTTACTATTATAAAGCACTGAAAATATTGAAATTACTAAGATGAAAGTCGAATTCCAATAATGTGCTATTACTTCCAATATGACGTAAGTGCGCGAAATTTATTATTTAAAGTAATAGCGCATTATCGGAGGTCGACTTCCGGTGAAACACGAATCGCGTAACTTCGAAATCGTGTTAAATAAGTCCGCGTAAAAAGAGACCCAGGTGTATAGTGTAAGAGTATGCTTGTTTGTTGGATAGGATGTAATTATATAGCATTTGAATGGGATTTGGATGCATAGTAAGCTTTTTGTTTATGGAGAAAAATTTCAAGTTCTCTATGAGATGTTAGTAATTTTTTTTTATTTATTTAAAAATGGCCCTTAGAGGCTTGGGGGGGGAGGGGTCCAAAAGTAACCAGAATTTTATAATAAAAAGTTATTTATTTTTCAGTGTTATAAATTTAATTTCAAATTACTATCCATTTGATATAATGCACTGCTGTGAACATGATGCCTTTTAAGGTTTCCGTTGTTTTTTTTCCACGACTTGTAAGTCTGCCAAAAAAATTGAGACATTTTTTCATTCAAAAGATTTTTTTAAAAAAACTGCACACAGCAAGATTAAGCGAATATAGCTGATAGATAATTTGGATCATGCTGAATTTAATTTAAAAATGCTTCATACTCAAGACTTTGAGAGATGACACTTTGTTGGGTGGAGTTTGTACTCTTTTTGCCACAAAACAGGATGTTTACTTTTTATCGCATCACATAAATGTTTCAGAACTTGTAGATAAATGCCTGACCATTACAAACTAAATCTGAGAGAAAAATTCTGTTTGTGTCAAAAAAAAAATCAGTGATAATTGTTCAAATTTTTCAGCCATTATAAAAAAATTGACAAATACATGAAACGCACTTCACAAAAAAATATGCTGCGTGGCCCTTGATTTCACATGGCTATCTCATTTGGCACATTAATTCAGTAGGGTTCCTGCAAGAAGTATGTAACAGCAGAAATATACAATACAGCAAATGTATAAACCAGAAAACAATTCCAGTTATTTTTGGGTCCCCCCTCATAATTATTAAATAATGTAATTAGATATTTTTCTGAAGGTTTGTGATGATGATGTTCTAGTTGTATTTTTGTATTGGACTATTTCCATCTAATATGTGTGTTGAATGTCTTTAGAACAATTTAATTTTTATTTAAATATTCCAAATACCTTCAACTGTTAGTAATAACATGGCAAACAGATTAGTATATGCACCAACTGTCAGTAGTATCACAGCAAACAAGTTAGTATATGCACCAACTGTTATTAATATCGCAGCAAACAGGTTAATATATGCACTAACTGTTAGTAATTTCACAGCAAACAGGTTAGTATATGGACAACATTTCGAGAGATATTGTTCTCTCCCTCTTCTTCAGGTGTTTCTGGCCTGACCAGTGACAGTACTAGCATGGGATTTGAGCCTGTGTCCTTTTCTTGATTATTGAATTTTAAGGTAAAGCTCTAACCAACTGAGCCATCCTGCCAAAGGCAATAGTCAGTAGAAATTTCACATACTTATCTATGAGGTTTCCTTCTGATTTCTCCACTTTTTCCCAAGAGCAAAGTTGATCAGTGGTGGTCATGGAAGATGTATAACATAATGCTTATATTTGATCCCATATTTGTTTATTTGGGTTTAATGACATGTTATCTAGAAACATTTCTATATTAGCTGAACCTTACCCTCATAAAGTTCAAATAGTTTGAAACTATAATATACCTATTCAGAGAAATGATTGGACCAAGAGAGCACTGTAATATAATTGCTTCAATCGTGATGTTTCTCAATTATATTTCACATTAGGAGAAGATAGTTTAATTGATTGTTTTGTTTATTTTGCTTTTTTAGAAAAATAAAAAGATTACAATGAATCCACTGTTGCATTGGTGGGCATGGGTCTGCACACCTTCTTTTCCTCGTGTGTGGTGGGTGTGGTCCTGAGTGGCTTGGTTCATTTGAGGTGGTGGTCGGCCATCACTGCCAAGCCCAGGTGAGGGTCGCTGCCCTCCATTGAACTTTGCCTTGAGAGGCTGCTGCACAGCCTTGATGGATTGTTTATTAGGACAGTGTTGATTTGAGCTCATTATTATTTTTGTTTCTTTAGTTAACTTTAAAATTAGAGCATTTGTAAGGTGGTTGGTCTGCTTTGGGCCACTGACACATTTTGTAGCTTTGATGGTGTTGTTGCTGCAATAATTTTGCTGGCATGGGTCTGCACTCCTATTTTCTTCCTCAGGGGTGATGGCAGTCGTTAGGGATCTGGCTTATTGGTGCAGGCTGTTGACAATTTATTGCCGCTACTTGGAAAACCTGCCGGGAGGGTACCTGGTCAAAGTCTCAATGCCATTCTTGCTCTGGTCGGCTGCTGTGCCCTTTATAGGTTGGTTTTGGGCAGTGCAGATCTGTGCTTATTACTTGATAGTTTTTCCCTAGTTGGCTTTCCAATTTTGGGCAGTAGACCAAATGTGGTCCCTGCACATTTGGACTGTTAATTGGGAGAAAGAGGTACCTATAATAGTCTTGAGTTGGCTCAGCTGTGGATCAAGAGTTTATTATCCATGTACAGATACACATTAATCAAAATTATAATAACCCTTTTATGGACATAATTTTTATCGAGCATATGCACTTTATATAAACCTTGTCAATAATTGTTTTACCATGTTACATTAAACACTTTGTAATCCTCAAAAGGTAAGTGTACCCGAAAATTTTTGTAATCTTTTAACTAATAAAGGTTACTTTTGAGAGAAAAAAAAAATAATTGTTCATCTTATAATAGCACTCACTACAGAAATTAGTGTCTTTGACATGACCTCATAGGCATAAATGTTCTATTTGTGAAACTCAAAACATTGTTTTAGTAAGTTATTGGTAGAAGATGATCTATCTTGAATTTCACAAGAACTTTTATGGTTCAGTGATTTCAAAATCACTGTTGTTTGATGTGAATGCTATGATGGTGAAAGTTGTTGTGGTCAGATGTGGGCTCACTTCTGAAATAATTTATTCGAAGGATTTAATGTGATTTTGATCACAGTCCTTTAAATAATTGTTATCCGCCTCTTTTCACTAAGCATTGATTTCCTGTCACAATTAATTCTCTTATCTTTAGTGAATATAGTTTGAGGCAGTTAATCTGAAAATATTAAAAAGTTAAGCAGTTTTAGAGATCACTATTCTAACTAATTGTGCAAAACAAATAGCACACAAACTTATCAACATAGGGTGGAAATAATGCTATATTGATATGTATTAACATTATTTTGTTTTTTTCTTATATATTTTTTTCATTAATGTCACCTAGACTTATTACAAAAAAATCAGGGGTCATTATATTTTTTGAGGCAATTCCTTATTTATGATTACAAACAGTGCTTCTTTAAATTTTTACAGAATTGCATTTCACCAATATATATATATGATCACTTGTTTCATATTTGATGCTATACAAAAGCTCCACAATTTTTATCCATCTAATAATTTCATAGAAGTCTACCATATGTTTGAGTTGAGTTGGTTTGGTTTGACAAGGAATCAGCAATTTTTAAATAATATAAGCTGTTGAGAAATTAAAGTTCTTTATACATTTTTTTTTTTAAAAATGCCTTCGAATTATAACTTAATGGCAACAATATATATATACGCATGTATATATATGACCGCTTCAATATTATAAAAAATAAATTTCATTTATAAGTTTAGGACAATTCAAATATGTTCATAAATTATTATATCGCATGTCTGTATGCTTATGTATGTATGCATTTTGTTTTTTGACTGAATTAATTGTGTATTAAGAAATATATAATATGGTTTATTAGATTTATTTTTTTATAAATACCAATGTGTGCACACATTTTCATGCACACATACATAAATGTTAAATCAGTCATTATTTATGTATCATTAAAATGTGATAACTTATTTATTTTTTATTATTATATGACAATTCAAATATGCTTATGCAGGCACGTCTGTGTGCTGATATATATATGTTTTATGTAAACTATTAAGGTATTTATAAAACACACTGTGATAACTAAATGTATATTAATCAGAATCTGAATACCGAATTTATGCTTATGGCATACTCAGCAGACTTTAATTTCATTTTTATTGTTATTAATAAATTGATATTTCATAGTTGAAGTTATTCCAGTGAATTTACTCAATCCTGAATAGATTTAAAATACTATAAATTATTATATATATTAGGATTATATCTCTTGCTCACAGTAACAGTTGTAGAGCATTTGTTCTTCAGCTAGATTCATGCACAATGGTCTGTTATATAAAAAGGAATTTATTTTCAGTGTTTATGGACATCCACTTGATGAATATCCTGAATTGGCACAAAGAGGGTATTCTTTACAGTCCATGCACTACATTTTATTTAGTTTACTCTTTATAATAAATAATATTTACATCCCTTACTGTCATTTCATAAGATATGTAAAATTACTTTGTAGTAAATCGAAAGATTTTGCGTTGTTGATTTATAAATAATACACAGGGAGTTAAATGTGAAGATGTTTAAAGCTTCACACTCTTAACACAAAATGCTTCAGACTGGCTTGTGAAGAGAAAGGTGGAACCGTTTTTTTCTTATAAAATCTCTGTCTTGTGATGCGACTTAAGAGCTCCCTATACAGTCATCATTACATCTGATTGGCTGTCATATAAGCATTCTAAAAAAGCGCATGTGAGAGGTTTTCAGCCTTTCACTTTAATTTAGTATTTATTAGAAATTAAGTTTATAGTTGGCCAGTACGTGGCCAGAGCATTGATGATGATCAGGATGGTTTTAGTATCAGCATTATATGACTTATTGTTATAGTTTGATGGAGTAGCACCTAAGTGTGTGCATCCAGGTAATTATTGTTTGTATTTCTGCCCTAAGTTTGACAGTGGCTAAATAATTAGCTTGGTCTATAGGGGACTACTTTCAAATCCAGTCACAAGATTGACTGCTGATTTATTTTATTGTTAATCATTCATGATGATGAATGATTATTACTTTTGTATATTGCTGATGAACTTATAATTAGTTCTGTGCTGATCTTTCATGCTCATTCCTTTTATATTAAATTTTGTATTTAGTTTATTTGGGGATGATGATGGTTTCCCATCTTGCCATAGTTCAGTTCTAATGTGGTGTGCCATTACAGTATTAACTTTATTTTGTTCTCTTAAATTTTACTAACAAAGAACTAGATTCATATTTATAGAGCACGGCAAATTCCTAATGTCCACTCCATACGTTCTTGTCATTGCAACTGTTATTACTATGTGATTATTCATATAGTATACGAACATGGATGAGCACACCAACACGGATCGGCCAGCGTGGTGAGTTTATTGGCTTTTTACCTCTGAGTTTAAGATCAAGAAACACCATGGTCTTTCTTCTCAGTTACCTTATAAGGCAGAGTGAATGTATGTGTAAATGAGAAATATTTTCCAATAGTTATACAATTATGACAGACAAAAATAAATCATGGCCCTTATTCCCAGGAGACTGTAAAGTTACCAATCAAGGCAGCGGTTGATGGCTGAAGGCGGAGGGTGCTAAGAATTCCCTGATTGTGGACCCAGGTTGCCATTTGATGACAACTTTTTATTTAGGTACTTACAACTGCAGATCACTTTCAAGTGAAGGAAGATTGCAAGAATTAGAAGAACTGACTTATATTAAATGGGACATTATTGGACTTTGTGAAGTTAGAAGAAAAGGTGAAGAAACAATTGATTTAAAAAGTGGACATGTACTCTGTTATAAAGGTACAAAAATTGGAAATACAAGTGGAGTAGATTCATTATAAATAAAAAGTGGAAGAACAACATTGTTGAGGTCAATGGTGTATCGGACCTAGTGGCAAGATTAGTTATACAACTTAATAGCAGATACCAAATGCAGATAATTCAGGTTTATGCCCTAACAAGTTCTCATATTGATGAAGTAGTAGAAGATTTTTATATGGGTGTATAAAAGGCTTTTGATCAGAGTAAACAACATTTTAAAATTGTTATGGGAGACTTTAATGCTAGAATTGGGAAACAAATGAAAGTGCTGTAGGTAATTTTGGTTATGGTAATAGAAATGAGAATGGAGTTTGCAGAAAAGAAAAACTTTATATTATGAATTCTTTTTTTGAGAAAAATGTTAAAAGGAAAAGGACATGGAAGTATCCAAATGAAGGAACAGCAGAATTGGATTATATTTTGACTAACAGAAAATATATATTTCAAGATTGTAATGTCCTTAATAAATTTAACACAGGAAGTGGTCATCGATTAGTAAGATGTAAAATACGTGTTAATACAAAACTAGAGACAAAAATTATTACGGAAAACAATATTTACAGTTGATATTCCTAATCTTCAGAAACATTCTAATGAATTTAAATTAGAACTTACAAATCGGTTTCAAGCATTAGTAGATTTTGAACATGATTCAGATTTAAATGAAATTAATATGAAAATAACTGATACATTTTTAAAAACTGCAACAAAGATAGCTGGTAGAAAAAAGCAGCAATTGACCAATAAAATTTCTACTGAGACTAGAGAATTTATGAAGAAAAGAAGGAATATGAAGATATATAAAAATGATGCATTTTAAAAAGGATTGAATATCTCGAATTTTGTAAAATGGTGCGGAAAAAAGTTGAAAATGATATAAGAAAGTATATCTGTGAACTAGCAAGGAAAGCTGTAGAAGAGAATAAAAGTCTCAAGAATGTAAAACAACATTTTGTTATTAGTAGGAAATTTTTATCTGCAATAATTACTAAAAATAGAGATGACATCATGAAACAGGTAGAAGACTTTTATTAAGAATTATATAGTAATAAAGAACAAGTACCTCCTATATCTATTACATTCCGAATTGCCCAGAATTTTAAATGAAGAAGTGAGACATGCAATTAAATGTATGAAGAAAGGAAAGGTTCCAGGTAATAATGGAATTATAATTGATATATTAAAAGAAACAGGTGAAGAAATATAATTTTTTTTAGCAAAGTTATATACCAAATGTCTAAATGATAAAGATGTACCAGATGATTGGAAGAATGCAGTATTAATATTTAAAAAAGGTGATAAAGAAGATATTAGAAATTACAGACCTATCAGTTTTATACAAAATTTTTACCATGATAATTACAACTTGTCTACAAAGAACATTGGATTTCCACCAACCAAGAGAGCAAGCTGCATTTAAAAGTGGTTTTAGTACAGTAGATCATATCCAGGTATTGAGAGAAAGTTATAGAAAGGACAGATGAATATGAGTTGCCATTATGCTTTGGATTTGTAGATTATGAAAAGGCATTTGATTCTATAAACATTTATTCAGTGATTAAAGCATTGGATCATCAAGGTATAGATCCAGGGTATTGTCATATTTTAAAGAATATTTATAAAAATGCAACAGCAACAATTAGATTACATAATGCTACTGGGAAAGTCAACATTGAGAAGGGTGTAAGATAGGGTGACTCTATATCTCCAAAACTTTTTACAGCAGTGCTGCAAAAAATATTTTGTGGATTAAAATAGGAAGCTAAAGGAGTGAAAGTAAATGGAAATTATTTAAGTCATTTAGATTTTGCAGATGATGTAGTTTTTGCAAGTAATGCTTTAGAGCTGCAGGAAATGTTGCAGCCGTTATCAGATGAAAGTATGATTAAAGATAAATGTCAAAAAGACTAAAGTAATGTTTAATGGATTTAAACCACCAAACATCACATGATCACCATTTTATGCTAGCACATAACTGTTAGTAAACAGGCAAAAACTCTCCATATAGTAGTGCCACCTTGTGCTAACCAGAGTTTTTGCTTGTTTAATGGATTTTCTCAAAATATGAAAATAAAGATTGATTATGATGAGTTAGAAGAAGTTAACAGTTACAAATACCTTGCTCAGATTATTAATAGAGATGGAAACATAATGGATGAAATTAATCTTAGAATTAAACTTGGTTGGAGTGCTTTTGATAGAAATAACTTGATGTTAAAAGGAAATATGCCTATGTGTTTGAAAGGGGAAGGTTTTTAATAAATGTGTTTTACCTGTTCTTACTCATGGATCTGAGACTTGGATATTTAATAGAAGAGCAATACAGAGACTTCAAACCATTCAAAGAAGTATGGAGAGATGCATGATGGGAGCAACAAGAAGAGATCGAAAACTCAATATATGGGTAAGAGAACAAACAGCTGTTACTGACCTCATTGAAAAAATTAAAAGACAGAAGTGGACTTGGGCTGGACATATTGCTAGAAGAGATGATAATAAATGGACAATTGAAATTGGATTCCAAGAGATTGTAAAAGACCCAGAAAGAGACCACATGTGAGATGGATGGCTGAAATAAGAAAGTGTGCAGGGGTGATGTGGAAAAGAGAAGCTAAAGATTGGAGATGGATTGAACTTGGAGAGACCTTCATCCTGCAGTGAATTGATAATGGTTGATGATGATGATAGTATATAAGAATATTTATATGTTAAACTCTTGTATTTTGGAAAATAGTGATATTCTGCGATATATTCTGTTACATAGATATGTATGCTTAGTATTTGTTGTTAAATAGAGATTGATAGACAATCACATATGTAAATATGAAATTAATGTCAATTGATGATTTATTGTGCATGCAATTAGATCATGTGTACATATCGATTGTTTATCATCTGTTCATTGTATATATATTTATTTATTTATTTATT
Organism: Epiperipatus broadwayi; assembly: GCA_028023455.1. Lineage (NCBI taxonomy): Eukaryota > Metazoa > Onychophora > Udeonychophora > Euonychophora > Peripatidae > Epiperipatus > Epiperipatus broadwayi. Next base: position 25,969,625 of record JAQFVV010000002.1, read on the forward strand.
TGTTATATAATTGATATTTATTTTATTAATAAATTTTAATCTAAATCAAATAAACTCTCTGATTATTGTCCAAGTGTGCAGTGTGAATTCATTGATTAATAACATTTGAGTGAAACCAAGATAAATTGACTATCATAAAATTTATTTGAAATAACTATATATAATCCAAAAATCATCCATTAGCAGTAGGTCGGTATGATTATATTTTTTGTATTGAATTCTAGTTATTATCTGACTAGATATAAATTGTGTGTGATAATTATAATCAAATATTTATGTTTTCTCTAAATTATTATTGATTGGATAAGTATTATATTGAGTTCATGGTTGATTATTAAGATCTTAATTTTATTCAATTATAAAGATGGTAGTAATATATTTTGTTCTGTTATAATTCATAATGATTTGATTTAATTGTATGTAAATTTAGTCAATGTGGATTGTAAATTCAGTTTAAATATTCAATTTTAATATTCATACTTGATTATAATAAATGCTAATGATTCTTTTTATATGTTTTGATTGTTATAATGTATAGTTTTAATAGTTTAGTTACAGGAAATTTAAAATAAATTGATATGATTAGTTAATTGTATTTAAGTAAATATCCAATAGAAATTTACTGTTTCTTTTATATACTGGTATGATTGGATGCTATGGATTTAAGATTATCTAATAGATTCATTGATATTACATCATTGTTAAATATTTCATTTTATTACAACTATCTTAATTAACAAGATTAAAGTCAATATTTTTAGCAAGGCTGAGTTAGTATAATTTATTATTTATCATTTTATAGTCTTTTTATCTTGTTATAAATAGTGTGGTTAGTAATAGTAAATTAATACAAGTATATCATGGCTGAGTTAATTTTATTTATCATTTTCTTAAACTAGGATTTAAAATTAATTATTGGCTTATATATTTATTTAAATATAAATATTATAAACTTATAGGACATACTAAAGCTGTTATCTCAATCACTCATGAATTATTTTATTTAAATATGAACATCTTTAAATTTTATTATAAGTTCATTTTATTTACAGCAATGTTTGAATTCATTTAGTGCATTCGAATACATTTATTGAATGATTTATTATTTTCATTTTGTCAATGTGATATTTGGTTTAATTGCTTTATTTTAATCCATATTTAAGTAAGATTTATATTTAGGGTATCTGAAGTGATGATCTTGTTGTTTTTTAGTTTGTTTGTTTATTTTAAATGTTGTCTGAACTCATAATGCTATAATAAAAATTATCAGGGTTTTGTTTTGTTATGTGATTAGTCCAAGGATTATATTAAATAAACATCACGTGATCACCCTTTCTTATATTCAAGACTGAATAATTAGTTATTGATTGGTATTCATTTAGAATAATATATTATATTCTTTTACGAACAATATTATTATTTATGGGTATTATAAACTTATTATTTTTATTTGATTTACATTTTATTCAGTTATAAATGATGTCCAACTTCAGAGATCATTTTCATTCTGTTACATAGGGTAACCAACGACTGAGCTATATTTTATTCAGGTTATACTAGAGCTATTATTTCTCATAGCATATTTTCGCTATTACAAATACTACCTTAAGTCATTGGGGCTATAACAGAAATTAACAAGTGCACATATTTATTCTGTCACAAATAGTGTCTTAGTTTAGAGGCCATAATTAAACAGGATCACTCTATCATAGTTTTGTCATATCCGATTTGTTACAAATGGATCTCAAGTCTGTGGTGCATTAAAAGAAGAGTATATCCTCGTTTTAATATTATAAACAGTATCCTAAATTTAAGGATGATAATAAACGTTATTTCATCATCTTTTCATGTCAGTTATAAAATGCTGACTAAACCTGTAGGGTAACTTTTTATTCTGTTACAGTATATATATAAGAAGAAGAATATATTACTGATTATGTTCGATTGGTTCCACAAAAAAATATTATGATTGGTTTAATGTATAACGGGAGATAAATTTCCATAGAAATAATGTTAATAATATTTATATATATGTAACTGTAAAATACATTTATTCAATTTCGTGAATATTAATATTGTACTATATATTCATGTATATATATTTGAAAATTATAAAATTAATAACTAAATAAGCACACAAGATGTCAAGTTTTATGTGATAAAAATAAGAAAAATAAAGTACGGTTCTGTACAATAACATTTGTCCCTCCCCCCCATTATATCATTAACATAAAGGTGAAAAATTTATTTAAAAATGATTTGCACTTTTTTTTTTTCTCAATTATTTTCTATGTATTTATAAGTTTTTAAAAAAGATCTTTCCTCAGTTTTTTTTAAACATAATCTGTTTTTATCTCCTTAATTAAAGTGTTAGAATTCCTTTTTTTTTTCAATGCAATTTGCGTACAAAATTTTGTCTAGGTGGTCAATATTTAAAATTTGTCGACATTTACATTGTTTAAAAAGAATAACAAATGAAGGATGACATTTTAAAACTTCCATTAAATTTCCATTAGCAAAGTGATTTTTATTTTAAATATATAGCAATCTTTTGCTGGTAATCCAGTATTACCCGTATTTACCTTGCTATGACGTAATTAGCCTGAAGGCACACAACTGTAATTATCTGATATTTGTGTCGTTGGAAGAACACATGAACATTGTCATGGCAACGAAGAGACTGACATGACTAATTCTAGAGATTTGATTTTTTGTTACCTTGCTATGACATCATAAGCCTGAAGGCATACAGCTGTAATTATCCGATCTTTGCATCGTTGGAAGAACACAGGAACATTGTCATGGCAACGAAGACGCTGATATGACTAATTCGAGAGTTTTGATTTTTTCATCCACGAGATTTTTTTCGACCCATGAGATTTAAAAGTGGATTTCTTCCTATTTGTTGCATCGTTTTTTTCAGTGCAGCAGCATTTTTTTCAGTGATTTAATTTTCAGTGTTTTAATAGTTTAGCAATTTTTTTACCATTTTTTTAAAAGAAATCATTACTTTCTCAACAATTGTAAGTAATTTACATGTTATTTCTTCTATGATATTAAGTGGAATTTTTTTAGGTTAATTTTAAAAGATTGAGTGGGAGGGGGGGAAGGGGGGGGGAGGGGGGAAGGGGGGGGGGGGGGGGGGGATTTTATCATATTCTACAATTGATCAGTTGTGATTGGGTGAAAGCATTTAGAATGAGGACTCCCTGCACATAATTATAGGAGGAGTTTGGGGGGGGGGTGTAAATTGATTAGAGGACAAAAGTAGTTATAAAAAACAAATATAAAAAAAAAAAGTTTGAAATTATATAAAATTAAAAATATATGATAACACCAAAGGGAGTTTTTATTTGTTGCTTTAAATACTCTAGGTAAAAGATAAAAATGGAATAAGGATTTGGACTATAGAGATGTGATTTATAATGATGTAGGAGAATATCAAAATAAATTGTCTGGAGATTGAGAAAGACTTAAAACTAAAGAGATAATAGATTTTATGATTTTTTGTTTAGGTCTTTTTAATGCAAATGGAAAATATGAAGGTAGGATAATGGATTTAAGGAGACTATTTTTTATTAAAGTGAGTCAGAAGAAAAAAGGGAGTGAATCAGAGCTGAAAGAATGATTTAATAATGAGTAAAGTGGAGATGAGTTTTTTATACAATATAATGATTTTAGATGGGAGTGTAATATTTTATTTGACTGCCAATGTTTCCCAACATACGACTTATGCAGAGGAATTTCTGCTAAGGAGAAGTCATTTTACATCACATCATTTGAAGATTGAAGATAGGAAGGTGATGGTAAAAAAGAGTGTGCATAATTAAAGTGGCACATATTGTCAGAGAGAAGGAATGTTTAACTTGGTTAATAAGATCTCGGGCATGTATAATACATGCAAAGTAATTTCTGATTTTGTCTAAAACCATTTTAAATTAAGTTATATTACTAATTCCATAATATTAGCATAAATTTAAGATATTTACTGATATATAAGACAGAAATTCATATAATCATACAATACGATACTAGCCAAAAAACAAAATTTTACTAAAATTCTATTAATAAATAGACCTTTTCAAGTGAAATTTAACTAAACATACAACATATATATACAAAACAAAATAGCCCTAAAACTTTGTTGTTGTTTTTTTTGGCTAGTATTATGGTTGGTGTTACATGAATTTCTGTTTTATTTATAATTATTAGTATAGCGTTAGACAGTACTTAATTTTTACTGATACATATATACAGCTCTTTAATATCGTAATATACAAAAAAAAAACCCTCATCAAAACCTTTTCATTAATCAATAATATTTTATATTTTTGATTTCATTTTCTATTTATTAGTCTAATTTTTAAAAATTATTTATGAACTAATAATATTAAATGTGTATCATTTTGCAGATATTGAAATTTTAAACATTTAGGATTCCAAAACAATTTCGTGAAGAAAATTTGCCTCCATAGCTTTTCACTTGTCAAGATTATAATTTTGATTAATTTTTTAAAAAAAAGTCTTTTATTTTTGACTTTTCAAAATTATTTATTTTTTAAAATTATTATTTATTACTTGTCGTGATTATTTCAAGAATTGTTGATTTTTTTTCATCATATGAAAGTAATACAATATTTTAATCGTTTAAGTAAAAACTTCAGGGAATTCCTTGTGAATGCATTTAATATCTTGTTCAACATTATATCTTAAATTCACTGTAGTTTTATTAATGCAGAAAAAAATAATCACATGTATAAATTCTGATGAAACTTTCTAAGTTATAAATTGCTTTTAATGCATGAAATAAGATTTACTAGATCTTATATTTCTAAATGTGCAAATCTCAGATGTCTATTTGAAATATTCTCTAGTAGAGAAAGAGTACATATTGATGCTTTATACTACAGTTTTCATCTACTTTAATTAAGTTATGATCTTATCAACTGGTTCTCTTTATATTTAATATTAATGAAATTTGCAAAGTTAAGTGTATCTGTCTAACCTCTGTTCACCCATATTCATTTATCTAAAAAAAAAGTCATTAATTCCAAATTTAATTCTAACAACAGTACTAGGTATATGAATATTATAACAGTTACAAAATGCTAGGAAATGGGGGGGGGGGGTAGTTTTATAAGATCTATAAAGTTTAAATCATACATTAAATAGTGGAGTGAGAAATCTTTCCCCGTAAACTTTTTTTTAATAGTTTGGCATAATTAATTGTTTTTTGTAAATCAAGCTCTACAAAGTTATGTAAATACTTTTAAGACAGGCTATAACATGTATCAAATGCACCTTGAAATTTATAATAGTCAAGCAATATCTTTTATTTTGTTGATAGAGGGACCTCTCAAACCAATATAAAGATTGTAATATTAACTCGCTGTAAATCGCAAGATTTCGTGAATGTTAATTTGTATAGGAAATAGTGGACTTAAACAGTGGAGAGAACAACAGCTTCATGCTCCCAAATCAAGATGTTTCAGATTGGCCTATATAAGTGGAAAGTTGGGTTAAAGTTAAGGTGGTCACTTTTATCTTTATAAAAGTCACTATCTCATATCGTGGTTTGAGAGGTCCCTCTATCGGCAAAATAAGTTGCATTTGATACAGGTTATAGCCTATCTTAAAAGTACTTACATATACTTTCTGTGCGCTTAATAAATAATTATAACTCTACCAAGTTGCGTAAAATCTAGTAATTTTTATTGAAACTGTCTCGATGTCCTTTAATTTAATTTATATACACCATCTATAAGCTATATAAATCCAGCCTGATTTAAAATCTTTCAATAGTTTATTTAGTAATTGAATTGGTGAAGACCAAATTGTTAGGCACTTCAAGGAGTTTGAATAGTTGACCTGAAAATAGTAATAATATACTCTGTTGCTAGATCGGTGATTTATCATAACAATTACATTCTTATAACTCCACAATTAACTTACATTCAGTCTTCAGAACATGTTAGTAATGATGAATATGCTGTTATTAATATGTAAAAGCAAACATAAATCTTTTGTCTACAAATTGCAAAAACCATGTAAGAACATTTATAATTCCAATCTTTTACTTGTGTATACTAATTAAGAATTCTATTTGAAAAATTAGGATTAATTATCTATGGTATTATGTAATGATCATGCTAAAGATAAGTTATCATAAGTCCAGTGATATAATGATTCATCTCATAAATTTAATGTCTAAATAAAGACAGTCATTTAGAATAAAAATGTTAATTGATTACTGAGTTTGCTATTCCTTGATAGTCACCTTTACTTTCTGAAGACAATTTTATTTAGTCTCATTTAGAATTAAATTGTAAAATGCTCTGGGATAATTACGATTTTCAGGAAGATAATGCAAGCTATCGTCCATAAAAATATTACTTATTGCCCAAAGAGAAATGGATTTTACAATAAAATTCTGGTTAATCATTATCTTAACTTTAAGAAACAGATATTTATTCTGATATAATTGTTATCTCTCCTGAGAACATAATCCTTCATAGCGGGAATTATTGTTCCTAGCAAAAAGTAGAGAATTCTGAGAACTTTATCATTTATTCAATTTTAATAAAGTTCAAAGACTGACGTGAATTCAAATATTCCAGCAGTCTTATTCATTTACATTTTACATTTATAAAATTGGATTCAAACTGAAAACCTAACAAACTTCTTTTTTTTTAAGGTTTCAAATGGCAACGACAACTAGTATTTCGAAGCAAATTAACCATGCATACAGCGTTTGATAGAAAAGATAACTCAGAACCAGCTGCTGTAACTGCTTTAGCTACTTCCAGGTAATGAACTACATACTTTTTTTATAAAAATGTTCAAAGCTAATATAAAAGCCTATTACAGTTTTGTACTTTTGTTATTATTAATATATTTCTATTAACTTTTTCATTTATTTTTATGGATAGAATTTTTTTTTATTTTTTCAAAATAAATGATGAAGTTAGAAACGATACGAAACATTTCACAATGATCAACTCATATATGAGGCGATATAGTGGACAGCTGTATTAGATCTTTAAGTTTGGTACTGGGGAAGTCGAGAACTGATTTTAAAGTAAAAGATTAATATCAACTTTCTCAAATCTCTCATAATCTAATCTGTAGCTTGTCAATCCATTACAGGCCTGTATCTTATTTATGATAAGGTATAAAAAGAAAAGACAGAAGAGATTGACATTATTGGATGATATAAGAGATAGGAAGACTTATGTAGAATTGAAGAAATGGGCAAGGAAGAGAATGGAATGGATGAATTGATTCTGTGACTACTCTCTGCACTTGTCTATTGGACAGATTACTATTGATTGATTGATTGATTGATTGATAAAATGGCATTTCCGTAAATGAAATCAGAGATTTCTGCACATAAGCTGTATGTCCAAAAACCCTGTTGGCCAGACTAAACACAATACAGTCATCTATCTCTTATTCAATAGTACTCAATTATTTTTATAGTCCTGATTCATTTTCCTCCTCCTATTCTGCTTTGTTTTGTATTTTTAATTTTATGTTTAAAGCTTCAGCAACTGTGTTTTATCACAGTTAGTTTTTAATTTATTGATTTTTGTCGAAGTACTGTATATACATACATTCTTTTCATTATGGATTTTAAAAAGTGCTTTATTAATTCTACTATTTCTGTCTTCATATTCCTCAATTTTATTATAAAGATCTAAACAAAAAAAAAAAATCATAAAATCTGTATTTCTTTCACTCTTTTCAACAGCCTTTTATAATCTTTTCATGCTTTTTTTTGTTTTGTTTAATGCTTTATGAAGTTCCCTCCTCCCTTCATTTTCTACTAAGGGTATTTAAATAAACATTTATTTCCAATCTTCTTTGCAATATTATGAATTCTTCATTACTTTTTAAATTACATCTTTAATATTTGTTTTCATGATATTTTAAAATCTATTCAATTTAACGCCATCCCTTATTTCCATCCCATCCTTCTCAATCTTTCTACAAGCATAAAATCATGAAAATATTTTAATGCTTAATTTCTACCTTGTCCATGTAAACTTGACGTTATATATTTTATTCAGATCTCCAATTTTAAATCCAATCTTTTCACATGTTCTTTTTGATAATGCTCCATTCATATTCTTCACCCCATCAATTTCATCACTTTTGGTTAATATTTTATAATTATTCTTTCTAAATTTATTTGTATCTCTATATAATCATTCCTATTCCCAATCCACTATTTCACATCTTCTTCATTTCCAGTAACTATATTATATATCCATTTCTTTTATCCCAATTTCAATCCTATTTACGTGATATTTATAATTTCTTTTTAAGATGTCCTCTTTAAAAGTAACCGCCACATTCTATCCTTTCTTATTATACTTAGTTTCTTCCATTTACATTTCTGAAGATATAATTCTTACTCATCTCTCAAGTTTGCCTCTACCACTGCTAACAACTCTCAACTATATTATATATATCTATTTCATTTTTCCCAATTTCAATCCTATCTATATATTATTTACAATTTCTTTGTAAGATGTCCTTTTCACCTCTTTCATTTATATTTCTGAAGTTGTGGTTCTTATTCATTCTTCAAAGCTTGTCTCTACCACTGCTAACCAATCTAATTTTTCCCTATAAAAACTATTCTCTTTACTTATTCATATCTCTACTTGTTGTTTGCTTATTTATGAAATTAAATTTTACATTAACACTCTTGGTCCTTTTTTTAAATATTTTTTATCTCTACATTCTACATCATTCTACCTTTATTTATATTATTTTATTAGCATTCCTACATATAAACAATCCTCTTTTTCATCTCTATTTTCAACTTGCATATTTATTCTTAACTATATATATATATCCCACTTTTCTTTTTTATTTAATGAATAATAAAATTTATTGTAAATTAACTCATTTAATATTATTACATATAAACATAATACTCCTTTTCATCTCTATTTTCAATTTGCATGTTTTATCTATATAAATCTTACTTCTCTTTTTTACTTAATGAATAATCAAATTTATTATAAATCAACTCATTTAATAGTTTATTTCCCCATTAATAATAAGTCTATCTTTCTAATGAGTTCTTTCCACACATTTAAATAATTAACCCCATTGTTCTTACACAAACATTTTAACTTCAAATTAACTCCACAAAACATTTAAATTTACATTACAATCAAACTTTGAGAATAATCCTATCATCTTTATCAGCTCATTTATCACCACCAACAATACTATCTTTATTTGTTTTTTCTATCATCTTAACAATATCTAAACCACCCCATTGCTTTGGACATACTCTTATATTTTTCTCTCTATCCTGTCAACAATTTATAATAATATATTCTCCCTACTTTCAATTCTCACACTTACCCTCCCTCTCTATAGAATATCCTTATCATCCTTTATTTAGAAAATAAATCTGATTTTGCACAAAGCTAGGTGATTGATAAGTGTAAATCACATAATAATAGTCAAAGCTTATCCAAGACATGAATCCGCAATCTGTTAAGCAACTTTTATAAGTAAAAAGACAGATTCCTATAAATTAACTTTCTCAACAGCATATGTCTTTCAAATCTTTATATCACTAGACCATCACTCACCATTATTGCTGTATTCAAATTTAATTTCTTAATTGTGATACATTCCTTAATCTTTACAGTCGAAGTTGGAAGATAAAATAATTAATTGATATTCAAACATTTGTCCAAATGAATATTTATATGTAACTCCAAAACATTAAAGTTTTTTATTATTAATGAGTGCATTTAAGTGCTCTCTATTAGTTCATTTTTTATCAATTTTAAGAAATAAGATATTATATAATAATCAAATTCTGAATATTTGCATGTGTACTTAATAATTATGAATTTCATAAATTAAATAAGACCTTGTGTGTGTATATATATATATATTAATGATAAGATTTGAAAAACAATTGAAATTGATTATAATTTTTGCCTATGAAGAATATAATTATACGCATGCTTGTTAATTATATAAAGCATCGTTCAATGAAATCTATTTTACACAATGTCTTATTCTAATAATTTTAATAAATCATGACTATGAAATGTGATGTTTTTGAGTATCTAAATTTATTTGTGAACTAATTAAGCTCGAATATGCTACTATAATTAATTATTCACAAGTAAGTTTCTAAAAGAGTCACTTTGACAAACTTCCAAATAAAACCCACTTTAGTCAAAATAAAAAATGGTATTTTACCTGACCTTCAAGTGTTTAAATGGTAATTAAACTCAACATCAATATTTTGCTAGTGTGAAACTTTGATATTAGTAGCAATTTTTGTAATTATTGAACAAGCCACCATACCATTTTAAATAACAAACCAGTTGAAATTCTAATAATTTTATTAAGTTCACAAATAAATCGTAGCTATTAAATACATAATATTCAGAGCAACTAAGTTTGAACATGTTACTATAATTCACAAGTCATGAGTTTAATAAAATTATTAGAATTTCATCTGATTTGTTATTTAAAACTGTAAGCTGGTTTGATTAATAATTATAAAAATCACCACTAATATAAAAGTTATACGCTTACTGGATTATTTACCATTAAGAACCTGGGGATCAGATAAAAATGATCATCTTTTATTTGACTATTAAATTTTCATTAATATGGGTACCATTTGCAAGTTTCTTTGGGAATCTGATTTAGATTGATAATAACATATTCAAACCTAGTTGGTTTTTGAATAATTTTCATCATGTCTTCTATCTTGACTAAATAATGAGTAACTAGAAGGCACTTAAATACATTCAGTAATATGATTAATAATAAGTAAAAAAAGATTACTTGGTCTGACCTCTAAAATGGCAGATAATTTATAAAATAAATTCAACTACAGTTTTGGTTGCTTTTTAAATAAATGCAAATTTCTGGTTGGAGATGCAATCAATTCTTCCTGAATATTAAAATGTAATTTTTACCAAAAAATCCTGGTCAGCTTATTTCTTTTAATGGGATTTTATTCCTCTTAACTTTCTACTAATTTATATATAGACTACCATCTATGGAATTTTTTAAAAGAACAATTTCTGTCAAAGTTATTACTAATATCATGCCTAAAGTTGTAATACGATTTGATTTCATTTAACTTCAAATACAGCACTAGTTTGTAATACTCACAAAATAATTGAAATATGTTTTTATCACTTTGTTATAATTAATATTTTGCTATTATTATTACCTAGAAAGTCTACAATGCAGAAAAGAAATTAACACATATCCATGGCATTTAGCTTTAAGCTATCACATGGATATCAAATTTGTGGATAATAGCAAATAGCATTTAACATGTATTTTAAATACACATATACGTATTGCCTCATATATGTAGTCTATATATTCTTAATAAATGAATTAAAATACAGTATAGACATTTTTTTATTAATTTCTCTTTTATGTATATTTTATTTGGTACTTTTTTTTCCCAATCATGTATAACTGAAACTGTGAATATGGCAATCGTAAATGCAGAGGAAACAAAAACAGATATTTAAATAAACGCTTGAAAATTCGGTCTTCGTAATTTATGCACATTCCATATTTAATATTTTAAACAGTTTTTTTTTTTATTTTTTGAAAAAAAAAAAAAACTCTATCAGACTACCCAAACCAATATACAGTATATATATCTTTAAACAGAATGAAAATGTAAAGAAAGGGAAATTTGAGTGTGTTGGGGGGAGACGACCATATTTCCGTTAGATTAAAATGAGTGGGCGAGGGTCATCTGGTGGACAACACATCCTCAGTTTTCTTATTAATTTATTGAAACATTCAAATTAATTTTTCAGAATTTATTCTAGATCTTTTTTTTTCTCTCGAAGTTAAGTGTTTATTTCTCTTTCAGAGATCATAAGACTATTTATGTAGGAGATGCGAGAGGTCGAGTGTATAGCTGGTCAGTTCCAGACCAACCAGGTAGGGTGATTGCCGACCACTGGGTTAAAGATGAAGGAGTAGACAGCTGCAAAGCATGTGGAGTCAAGTTTTCATTTTCTGAACGTAGGCATCATTGTCGTAATTGTGGACAGCTTTTTTGTTCAAGGTAAAAAATAAACTAGTTATAAGACTATTTCTGCTATCTTTTAGAAAAGTTCAACCTTTTATTATTATTTTCCAAAACACATTCATCTATTCCATAATAAACAGACTGATATAGAATGTATTTCTTTTAGTTTTTATTTTCTCCTCCATATTATCCAAGTTCCAGAACTAACTCGAAGCAGATTTTTTTGGGATCGTAAAAATCTTCCAATATATTCATTTTCTAATTGATCCTGTTTTAAGTTGCTTCTTTTATCCTCAATATTATCAGTTTTATGACTTACAAAGTAGTATTGTTGGTTCATGTTGATCAGCTGCAAAAACAGGTTTGTATTAATTGAAAAGAATCCTGATTCTTTTTTGAGATTTTCAATGAATCAAATAATGCAAATTTCTTAATGTTTGCTCCAAACATCCTTATCATTTTAGCTCTTATTGCTGTGTGATTATTCATATCGTGAACTATGTGTTCACCAATCTACTTCAGCTAGATGGTTAATTTACTGGTTTTTAACTTTGATTTTAAGACAAAAAAAAAAAATCTAGTCTTTTTTATATATTTGATAGTCCCTTAACTGAGACATTTAACTTGGGATTTCTTGAAGATAGGATGAAATGAATATATGAATGCTAACTCTCTTTTATGTTTCTAATCATGATCAGTATAAATAAATTGTGGTATCGTATCGAAACTGAAGTCATCAGTCAGCACAGAGAGTTCGCAACTGAAGGCAAAGAATGTTAAAAATGACTAGATTATGAACTAAGCTAGAGGCAACCTATATTTAGCTACCTATAACTACAGATAATTTCCAGATGAAGGAAAACTGATGAGTTGAAATAATTGTGTTCAGCCACCAACAGGTTCCACAGGTTGTAGATGGTAGAATGATCTTTAGATATGATAATCAACTATGGAATTGTGAAACCATATTTCTGACTCCAATTTTCATTTTTGTTTTTTTAGCTTGAGCTCTTAAGAACTGAGAAAACAATGATGGGAACATATTTAATAGGCTTGCAGTCCTTAGTTGTAACCTTCGCTTGAGGTACTACAGTCAGTAATGAGCTATTTGGCATGGGATTTGAGATAGAAGTTCCAGCTAATAAAGATTGTATGTTTAGGCAGAAATAGTAATATCAATAATAATGATAAAACAGAAGGCATAGAATATATGAACTTTACTTGATATTAACTCTTCAAGCCTCCATTGGAGGATTTCACTGGTGGCTAAACAGCTGTCAAAATTTGAGATTGATGTGTTTGCTCTTAGTGAAATTCATCTTCCAGAGGAAGCAAGTTTAAAAGAGCAGATGGATGACTGCAAGCTATTTTTTTTTTTTTGAAAGATGGATCAGTTAGGAAAAGGAGATGTGTGGTGATGGATTTTCTATAAAGTCTTATTTAATATTTCATTGTCTCAATGAAAGACTAATGTAATGGTATCAAAACTTGCATTGCACAATAGTTCTAATGCTCATTTTATTAGAGATGATGATCTAACCTTAAATTCAGAGAAATAAGGCTTTTATTTTTTGCTGGATAACATTATATTACAATACCATTAAAAGATCTATTTTTTTGTTGTTGTTTTTGGCGACTTTAATGCCTCTATAGGTACAAATAGTAGAATTTGATCAAAAGTTGTTTGAAATAATAGGATTGATGATGTAAATTCAAGTGATCAATCGTTGTTGAATTTTTGCACATCTCATGGATTGACCATCACAAATGTTTTGGTAAGGTTAAAAAACTTCTATAAAGAAACATGGATACATTCACATTCAAAATTGGCATTTAGTAGATCACCTTATAATTAGGAATCAGAATAACAACTAAACAAGAAGATTTAGAAGTGGTTGGTGGATTAAAACTGCAAAGAAGATACTGTCATTTGCTAATTATGGTCATTTCAAATATTTTTTAATGCATTAATAGTAATATATAGACTTGAGAAACCATATTACAATCCTATTAAATCCAGAAATGACATTCTCTTATATGAAGACAATGATATTTTGAATAAGTGAAAGGAGTATTTTGATCAAATTTGAATAATGATGCAGAAATTGAGATGCCAAATTAAATGATATATATCCATTTTAGCCACTCATTCAAATTTGGTTTAAGATATTTAGCTTAGTGAAATCAAAACAGTTCTTTATAATCTTAAAAAAAAATAGACAGGCTGCAGATCCTAATGAAATAAATATCTGGAGAAATCTCACAATTTGTTGATGATATGCTAACTTGAAAAGTATTGCAATTTTTTTAGAAATATATGGAACCATGAAGGTGTGCTGCCTAATTTTAAGAATGCTTGTGTTGCTCCAATTTTTAAAAATAAAATGAATAGGCAATATTAAAATCATTATTAGCGACTTCAGCTAAGATACTGTCAAGGATTTTGATGAATAATTTATTTCTAGTCATAGGAGAAAGATTACAAGAGACTCAATGTGATGGATTTTAAAGAATCTAGAAGCACTGCAGATATGCTTTGGTTGCCAGACAAATGCAAGAAAAGTATTGAGAAGAAGATAATTATTTATACATTGATTTGATCAAGGCATTTGATTCAGTTAATAGGTCAGGTTTATGGCATTGTTTGAAATTAGTTGATCGTCTACCAAAATTTGCTTTTACATGACAGAATGAGAGGAAGTAGTATTACTTCAGATGAAAAATCATAATGGAAACTGGAATTAAAGATTGATGTGTACTTTCTGTAGAATTATGTTTTTCTCAAACTCCTTAACTTCTTAAATTTCCTGCTTTTTTAACCTTATTTGGGACTTGAATAAATTCAACAGATCACATCTTTTAAAAATAATAAACAAGGTGTAGCAGAAGTTTGACAATTATTTTTTAACGATAATTTTTAAATTTGCATACAATATACCATCACTTGATTCAGTCTTTATTACATTCTGGGAGTCCCAATCATTCAACTGAAAAAACAAAATCAATAGTATATGCAATATTAGATGATTTATATATGCAAGAAATATTTTTAAGAATGGCAATACCTTTTAATCCAATGAGTTCATCTTAATTTAATAAAGTATTGGCAGAGTAAACATTTCATTTCAAAAGGTTATGAGATTTAAAAAACTACAATCGTAACTCGTTGTCCTACATAGATATTGGTTCATCTAATGCAAAGTACCCTTACATACAATGCAAAACTATTCTCTACGTATGCACTTCACTATTAAACTAATTTTAAGGTAACTATTTATTATCATAGCACTATTAATAGCTATAGTAATTTTTTTATGTCTGGGAAAATAATACATATAAAAGCATATATAATAGGATTATGAGATCTTTTTTTTTCAGTTTTGCATATTACTTTCTCCTTTACAGTTTTAATTTACCCTTCATTTATAAGACTTCTTGGCAATTGTATATTGTTTGTGAAGCTTCACATTTTATTTATTATTCAATTAAGTCTACACTGCCATGTTTCCGTTTTATCAAGTTATTAATAATGGAATTATTGTCAAAGAATCAGGATTCTTCTTTTTAGTGAACCGATGAACAGATTTATTTGTATCCACAATTATGCTTCAGTAAACATTATAAGCTTGAAAATCTAAATTGGTTTTAATTGTTCAAATGTAACATTAGTAGTCATAGTTTCTAAACAACGTCAAATTTTCTGTCAGTATTTTTTGGAAAAGGATTTTAATGCAGTCTTTATATGGAATTTATGATGTATGTGATAATCTGCACCTATTGCTGTGTCCCCAACTACGACCGAATGACCAGAAAATAAATGTACAATAAAACTCGATAGATAACAGCACATATATATTTAGCGATAATAATTTATTAACAATTAAGAAAAAGAATCACTTTATTGATCTTTGCCTAAATCACAGGTTAATTATTGAATAGCAAATAATGTTTATAAAGTTTAGATAAGCTGTTATTCACTTTACCTTCATATTGTCTTTATAATACAACCCTCTAAGAGCCTCTTGAGATATTCAAAATAATAATGACTGAGACGCTCTGTTAAAAGTACTAGTTGGCTTACTGACCTACAGGAGCCAAGATCCTGGGAATGAAGTCCTCCGATGATGATCTGCTGCTCTACAACTCGTGGAACAATGACCGCTCACAGAAAGAGTACTCAGTCCTTTTTTCCTATCAATTTATAACCTCTTTCTTTTGTTTCCTCATCTTTGAGTATTTTTTTTTTTGTTCTCATACAATGAAATTTCTCTTAAAAATTTATTTCCATATCTGTAAGGTTTTAGATCTATGCAATTAATGAGTGTCTTAATTCATTTCCATATAAGGTAATTTATAAAGTCTATTTTACCTTCATTTTTGTTTAGAAATCACGTTATGTAAATATGAAGCGGACAAATGGCCCAACCTTAGCCAATATACAGCTGATCTAAGTAAAATAGGATACTCACAATTTTCTATCAACAGGAAAGTCACTAAATTCTATCACAAAATTAACCACAACCACATCAAGGATAATAAGCCAAGAATTCTGATACCATACATCTAACCCCTCATCACATATCGTTCACTTCCGAATACAAACAGACTTATCAATAATTCCAAGGATATAATCACATCTGAGCTCACTCCTTAGGTCATGTACAAAATGATCTATCCACTAGCCAACTGCCAGGCCGCATTTTATGGTGAGACTAGGGCTAACATTGCCAATAGAATGGCTCAGCACAAATAACTATACAATAAAACCAAAACCAAACAAAAAGACAATTCCATCTTTTTTGAGCACAAAAGAAAAACAGGCCACAAATTCGAACCCACATCTGCCAACATCGCTTGCTCCGAAAGACATACAATTAGAGCAGCGTTTCGTATAGCAAGAAATCCTATGTCTATTAATAGAAGAGAAGCCTGCTTTGTCCTGTCCCGAAAATGGCAATTATAAATTATTTGCATCACTTTGCATAAATTTTCATTTCTACAATGCAGTTTTACCAACACCAGCTATGAATATGAGAGTAAGAAGATTCTTGAAAGTGCTTAGCAAAATAAATTAATATTCTTATATTTAAAGTAAATTAATATCTTGCGTTTAATTATATGTATTTACTAGCTTCATTATCTGTGCATACAGCACATATATATAGTAGTTTAATATATACATGAGTCTGTGTTTATTATAACTTCATTTAATTTGAACATTTCTTTTCAACGATTTGCTTAGCAGCATTCTTAAGTATAAAATATTATTTAATATTTTGCACTTCTCCCCTTACTCCAGAAATTGTTTAAACTTATGTATAATAATTGAATCTGGCCAGTCTTCATATCTGACGTCTGTGTCTGGGTGATCTAGTTGTTAATCCAGTTGGATTCAGTCTTAGATTCTAGTTCCTGCTTCCAGTTTTCATGTCGCAGCTTTCTAGTTTTTTCTCTTCATCCTCAGTCCGTATTCCGTGTGGCGTTGATTCAGCAATTTTAGTTTATAATTGTAAGTTGACAAGATGTTTCTCTAGCGCATTATGTGTAGGCTTAAATGTTCGGGTACTGATTTGTCATGTCTTAGAATCCCTAGCAATGGTTTGTGGTAAATTATTATTTGAACAGGTCTGCTGAAAATATATTGATGAAATTTTTTCAGAGGGAAGATAATAGCGAAAGCTTCTTCATCAATCTGACTATAATTTCTCTCTGCTTTTGAGAGCATACATAATGCATATGCAATAGGCCATTCACCTTATAACATGCGTGAGAGAGAACATTCCCATCCTCCACTGTGATACATCGTGGTTAAACGCAGTTCCAAATTACTATTGAAGTGTATTAACAATTTGTCAGTTGATAACAGGTCTTTAGTTTTGTTAAATGCTTCATCATGAATTTCTAACCATTGCCATTTTGGATTTTCTCAATAAGTCATACAATGTTTTTGTTACATGTGTTTTATTCTCTAAAAAGGCTCGGAAAAATTTATTAATCCTAAATACACTTGCAGTTGTTTAACGTTTTTAGACTTCATGGCATTTTTCATTGCTCTAACTTTCTTGGGTGCTGGTTTCTTCCCTCTATTGGAAATTATATGGCTGAGAAAAATCCAATTCTTTTGCATGCCATATGTTTTTTTGGGGCATTTAATTTTACTATACGGTAAACAGTCTTTTACTCGGCATCTCTTCTGAGTTCGCTGTGATGAGTATATCATCGAAATAGGGAATAACCCCCTCCAGGCCCTGATGCAATGTGTCAATTTTCACTTGGAAAATGTTAGGGGTTGTTGATATGCCAAACAGTAAATGATTATATTTAAATAATCCCATCGGTGTTGTCAAAGTTAATATTTCCGCTGATTTGATTGTCATCAGTATCTGGTGGACTTAGTCCAACTTTGCGAAATGTGAGCCATTTTGAAAACTGGCTAGTACTGCCCTCACATTAGGAACCCAGTATGCTCCCCTGTTCAGATATTTATTTACAGTTACTCTTTAATCGCCACATAGTCTAATTTCACTGTTTGGCTTGGTTATCACTACCAAAGGTGTGACACAATCCGATGTTTCAATTGGTATTAATACACCTTTAGCAACCAATGACTAATTTTTCCACCACTTTTTCTTTTTCATTGAATGGGATTTTCCGTGGTTTATATACAACCAGTCGCACATTTTCCAGCAACTCTATCTTGACCAGGCTCATATTAATTAATCCCAGTTCTTCATTAAACAAATCAGGGTATTTGTATACCATTTCTTGTTCTAAAGAGATTTTTTTAATAATATGAATTTGTATACCCAGTTTGTGGAACCACTTCCCAACTATGGGACTGATCTTCCCATTGACTATGTACAGGGGTAGATTCACTTTTTTACAGCAGTGGTTAACGGGTGCTGTCACATGGCCTATTAATTTAAGCATGTTTCCATTTTCATCATATGCCTTATTGTTTGTTTTTTCTATTTTACTTTCGGCATTGGCCAATCAGTGAGTGACATCAGAGAAATACCTGACCCACTATCAATTTTGATTGACAGTTCTTTTCTGCAAAGTCTCAGCTTCATCATAAACTGATTTAGAACTTGGGTACCCATATTTTTAATCATATGGTAACCTCCTCTATTTCCTCGCATAGGCGATTTACTTTTGCATTCCCAATTATCTTTCTGTTTGCAAGTGTGTGCTAAGTGCCCCTTTTTCCACATTTAAAGCACGACTCTTTAAGCCATCTACATTCTTACCTTTTTTCAGCTTTCAGCAGCATGGACTTTTCTGTTCTGTTTTAAACACACTTATTCTAGGATTTTCATCCCTATATGTGCTAAAAACTTCAACCTGTTCGAGCGTTAGACTGTATGCTATGCCTTTCTTAATGACATCTCATATGTACAGGTTCTGTGAGATGTTGTCTTAGCCTATCGTCAGACATTCCCCATAATAACTGGTCTATGAGTATTTGATCCATGAACTCATCATACCCACAACCTTTGGTCAATTCCCTAAGAACTGTGCTATACTCTTTAATTTTCTCACCCTCTAGCTGTTTCCTTCTTCGCAAGGCTAAGCGAGTTATGTGCCATGACGAATGAGGACTGAAATGATTACCTAATTTGTCAATAAGATTCTCATACTTTATTTCCTCTGTAATAGGCAAGTCAAGTAATTTATTTATGACTTCTATTACTTTAATATTCGCAAAACACATGAGTGCCACTACTTTCCTTTTACTTTTACGTCAATGCTATTCAATATAAAGAAATTTTGTAACTGCGTAATATACAATAGCCATTCAGATGTATTGCTAACCTCGAATTCAGGTATACTTTTCTGCCCAAAAGCACTCATGAGTGATTACTAAACAATTAGCCTTCTATTAACTTTAATGATTATAATTCTGTACTTTTCTCCCTAAGTTTGAAAACCTGAATGCCAGAAGATTACTAATGGCTTAAACTCTTTCCTATTCTCCTAGGTTCAGACAACAGTGACTTCCAATAATTTGGGTTTTTACTTATTTGCTATTCATAGGTTCGATGCAACTGCACCAATAATTTGCTGTGTCCCCAACTATGGCAGGGTGACCATCAAACAAATATACAATAAAACTCGACAGATACAGCATATATATATTTAGCAATAATAAAAAGTCTCGTATACAGAATTTGTGTGAAAATAAATAAATAGTTGTTTGTAATATCTATAAATAATGTTAATAAAGTGAAGTAAGAAGACATTTATTTTAAAAATCAAAAATATTTTTAATGTAATTGTTGTTTAAATAATTTTCAGTAAAAATGTTAACATTATTATGACAATATGTTAATTGAAATTGCAAACATCAATTTTATATATATATATTTTTTTTTTTCTCTCATTTTTAATAGGTGTAGTCGTTTCGAATCAGAAATCAGTCGCCTAAGAATTTTAAAACCAGTACGTGTATGTCAAAAATGCTATCATGCCTTGAAAGGTCAAACTGTATTGGATCCTGCATCATGATTCCCCGACTAAGAACAACATCAAAAGACCTGATCACTTACCTCATTGAAACTTCATTTGAGCTTAAGAGTACAGTAGTGGGCATTTCAACAATATTGCTTTTCCTTTACGATGTTGAAATTTATTTTGAAATGTTGAAAAATACATTTTGTAATTTCCAAATCACTATCATAAAATTTTTCAGAGACATTATTTAAAAAGAAGAAAAAATGCAGGGGAAGGGGGATTAAAGAATGGAGGGGGATAAAAAAAAAAACATTTTTGTAATCATTTTGTTTTTTGTTTGTTTTTCAGCCATGAATGTCAGAGATATATAATTTCCCTCTCACTTTATCTTTAGTTTTACCTAGGGGATTAGGACAAAAGGTTGCTTGTGATGTAGGCCTATTAGAAAACTATGTTAAAAATATAATTATATGTGTGTATTTATAAATATATATAAAGTATACATAAATATAAATGATTTCTTTAAAGAGACAAGTACATTTATCAGTCCATATTATCACTGTAAATTTATCACCTAGTAATTGTATTTTTAAACGAAAAGGAAAGCTACCAAAGTAGGAAATATTTTTATTGTGAGCAACCTGACTTAACTCCTTTTCATAAATATTCCGTTATAGTAATTGCATTTTGAATGACTTAGGGTATACAACAGTAACCATTCTGGTGTACAATTTGCCATCTTGAAACATATCATAATGGATTTTTTATTTGTCCTCTGGTTTTTGATTGAAAGTTGGACTTAGCAGTAAACTCAGTCTTAAAATGTGATCAAAACAATACTTTTGGAAGTATTTTTGCTTCGTTTGAAACATCTTAAATTATTAGATCTGTTTATTTTAAACTGTGTCTTTTAGAACATCATATCATGCTATTCATTATTAGCCCCACTCTACAGAACTAGCGTAGAATTTTGTTGGTGCTCAATTTGGCATGATAATCCAAAATCTGTACATTTGTATTTATAATTAAAGAAAGCTTTATGTATATTTATGTATGTATGTATAAATGAATGTAAATATACATGAATTTACATGTATATTTCGATGTAATTATTTCTTGTTTTTATCGTTTATGTGAATTTTTTATCAGTAAAAAAAATATATATTGATTTTTAAAATTAGAATATTCGGTTAAGTAATAACAATACGTGCATAAAATATATAAACCATGTAAGAAATTTTATTTAATATATTAAGTGCAATTAAAAATTCCTGTACCATTTCGTATTTAATAATTATTAGTCAAATATCCACCCAGGAAATTTGTAAATAGAACAGTCGTCATTCTGTAAACGTAATAAATAATTGTTGCTTAATTTAAGTATGAATGGATATCTGTATTGGTTCCTCTTTTTTAAAAAAAAAATTTTTTTTAAGTGAATGATGCTAGTATTTTATATACTGTATACGAGACTGGGTTTGAGGCTATATAAGTGTAATCATCGAGTGGGTTGATTTGTTTTACTCAAACCAACTATCTATAAATTTGTTTTCAAAAATTAAATTAGCTTGTTTATTTAAGTACTAGTAATTAATTTAACCACTCGTGATTGTTTTAAGAATTATTAATATTTTTAATTTCCAAATTAGTAAAGAATTGAGATTATGTTCACCATTAAATTTTTATTTTCTTTATGGACCAAAGTTTTATTTTGGTGCTGTTAAAGTTGGGGTAGATAAATGTAATAAAACAGCTTGTGTCAATGCTGGCCATTTTCCTACCATAATGTATATACAATATAAATAAACTGAAGAAATATCTAAATAAACTTTTGTTGTTCAGAGCATCTATTAAATATAATACATATGCATTTACACTATTGCTAATAAGTCTTACAGACATGTTATACTCAAATACCACAGTGATACGGCTAAACACACAATTTCACTCGACAGATTGAATTGAGATTTTTTTAAAACTCCTTACTTGGTAACTGATCTATGAATTACCAGCTTTTGAAGTAATCATAGAGCTAAACATTTACACTAAAAGATATATAATATTTAAACACAAATATATTCTACAAATATGTTATATGATTTATATACAATATTAAAATATGCTTCAATACCATATTCTCATAATTTAAATGTTTTCAATTTTCTCGAAGCAGAATTGCCTAGTACTCATTTTTAAATAATATTTTATGAAAGATCTATGTCCCCAATATACCAGTATTTGCCTTGAGAAATTTTATTCAATGTTTAATGAAATTTCATTCTTACATTTATCATTGTAATAATTCATTTCTTACATAAAAACTTCGCTGTAGACAAAAAATCTAAGAAGTAATACTTTGGGCTATTTCCATAATCATTAAATTGTTAAATGTTTTTAGAAAAATTCACACCGTATTTATAACTTTCTAAATATATTTAATTGTTAAGTTAATGTAAAAATAACATTTCAAGTGATCTTATTGTCCTCTCTTCTTCTAGGATCAATAGTCTAACCAGTGACAGCCAGCAATGTAAGTGAACCAATGACTTATATTTCTGAATACTGAATTTAAAATGATGTTCTAAGTTTTAGTTACAATGTCACATTAAATTTAGTATTCATGAATTTAAAACTTACCTGTTCATTTCTCATGCTGGCTGGCATTGGTTGGACCGTCAACTCTAGAAGAGAGAAGAATTAGACTATGTGAAATGTCATATCAACTTATTATATAAATGAATATATTTACCCATATATAAATTGATATATCTGTGAATGCTTAAATGCACATATATATATAGGTATAAACTTAAGGAGAAAAAGTAATAAGTTTAAATAAATTAAAGAATTTTAAAAGACTGATTCTTTTAAAATAGTAAGTAAAAGATTTATAACTTTAAGATTAGAAAAAAGATTACTTTCTAAAAGTAATAATCTAATTAAAGTCTCAGTCTGACAGAACATAGCAATCCGCCCATTAGAAGTCATGCCTGTATAGAAATTTGAACTGCCAAAAAGTATCTATCTGCCTGAACATAAGCCATAAGGAGCCATGACTAAAATCATCAAAGAACCAAAATCCAACTGGTTGGTAATCTACATTCAATAAGAGAAAACAAGAAGCCAGCCATCTCAGAGAAACTTTCAAAATCCTAGATAATATAAATTCTTATTCCCGTTCATAGACTAGCATTAACTTTATGAACAATAAGTAGCAGTAGCAATCTTCGAGTGTCCCTTGATATTCAGCGTAGATGAACTATTGCATGTGCGTGGATATCCGCTTCTCATTCTGTTAGCAAATGTTCACAAACCTTTCCTAAATAATTATTATTTATAACCCCAAATGTGTGTGTAGTTATGTGTATGTTAATTATATGACATTATTATTGTATATCTTTAGTAAGAATATTTGCATGTAGTATGTATACCATTTTATTATTATTTGCTTATTGAAAGGATGTGTGTAGAATAATTTTAAATTTCTAATAATAAATTTATTTAAAATTTAAGAATAAATAGTGTCTGTAATTAGTATTTAATGGGGGTTTTTTTTTTTTGAGGTTATACCACTAATAAACAATTTTCTTGGATGTCAATTGAATAATTAATGATTTATTTATGTTGTATTATTACTTTTTCTTTATGACTGAGCTAGTTTGTGATTTATCAGGTGCTGAGTTAGTAGCTGTCATCCAGATTATGTTAATTACTTCTTGTAATTAACTGGCGCCTGAAGTTTACTTCAAAACAAATAGAGTACTTTGAATGACAGTTTTTGAATTCAGCAGTCAAGATGTTCTGTAACCTGGAAATATGGCTGTAGGGGTTATACCTTGTGTAATCTCAGTCTGGCTACAGGTACCCTCTGGGTACTATGCTTCTCTGCCTGAGGGATCGGGTGCTGTAATATTTAAATTGCAGCTGAGTAGTTCGAATTTATAATAATTTTATATTGTCATTTTTTTACAAAAAGAAGGCAACAATTTGTTTATAATGTTTTCACAATTTTGTTTTTATTAAAAAGTAAGTTTTATTTTTGTATTCTAGTTATTTTATTAAAGAGTAAACAAAAAAAATTTATTCAAGATTTTTTTTTTTTAATTCGATCTATCTACCACCTGGTGCAACATGTTCTTTATTAAACATTCAAAATGGACATCTTGATTTAAGTTGCATCTTATGTGTTGATTTCAAATTATTGACAAGTCTGATTTTCTGTGAGGCAATCTAATATTAGGGAGTAGATTATATGAAAGAATTGATTGCCACTGCAAGGGAGTAAACAAGTATACCACTAATATTTCTCATAGAAATATTTAATTAGGTATCTATAACTTTAGTGATTAGTTTGGGTTTAATTTAATAAGATAAATTATGCTATGATTCAAGATCATTCTTAAATAGCATGAGTTAGTATTATATTTCAGGCTATATTGCAAAGGATTATATTTAAATTAAGATGATTCCCTGTTGAAAAATTGAATATAATGTCTTTATTGGATTAAGAATAAGATTCCAGTCTTTGAAAAACATTTCCAACTTTTTTATATCCTTATTGGGAGACTTTATTTCAGGAAAGGATCTATATCTTGAGAATTATTGTCAGAAGAAAGGAATTCTTTGTCTTGAATATCTAGATTAGGGATCAAATAAACTGCCTCATGAACCACATGTGATTCTTTGATCCTAATCTTGGGTCTCTTTTTATCATGAAAAACGTAGACACGTTTTTATTTCATCTAATTTGTAAATAAATATTTTGATAATTCTATAGAAGGGAAAATGTGCATTAAAACTTTGTTTCTTGAAATCAGCCTTATTACAAATATTAATTATACTAGAAATTTGTGAATAAAACAAACTGTCAAAGTAATATTTTATTTATTTGTATGAGAATTTTTATTTATGTTCGATTTATTCAGATTCTATTCTATTATAAAATTCATATAGATCCACAGCTATTCAGAAATTCATATTTTTCATGAATCTATTTTTGAACTCTTTCCTTGTGGCTCTCTTATGGGGAAGGGGCAAGATATTTAAACAAAATGGTTCTAAATGTTAAAAAGTTTGCCGAACCCTGATCTAGATCACTGATGAATATATTAAATAAGATAATGAGAGAACTAAAGTCTATGGCAGTCTGAAAAAATCACTAAAAGATTAAATATTGGTAATTAATTTTAATTTTCCAGTGATTTTTTTTCATGTTTTGCCTTAGGCATTTTAATTATTCATCGATTTCAGCCATTTTTTTATAGAAATTTATCACTTGCAGGCTTCTTGGTGGTTCTGCAGCATCACCTAGTGGCCACAGTACACATAACCAAAAACTACCAAAAAAAATTGATTACATTTAGCAGCAACCATTTTCAAATTAAATACAGCCATTTCTACTTCAAGAGAAAAAGATTAAATTCTTCAGAATGTCCTTGAGATAATCCTTATAATGTAGATATGATCTGACCCATTAAAACTATACTCTAGTTCAACATAAAATATTTCTTTTAGGAAGTCTATCATATTCTAGCCAATGAAGTGAATTTATACTACTGGAATCTGTATACCCCAAAAGTATTATTACATTACCAGCCAAGTCGCATCAATGTATTTGGAATAAACATTAACGCAAATAAAACTTAAATAAGAATTTATTCATTCATCACAAAATAATATATGTAAGTAGATGAAAATCAAAATATTTAGTCTTTTTAGCTTCCATCAGTGTATGTATAAATTCTTTACATGCATGCTTATAGTCTATTTATGTGTTAATCTTAACATAACTTCTCTTATGTATAGACACACTTTAGTAGATTGTTTTCAATTTTTATTTATTAAGTATATACATATCTGCACACACTGCATTATAACTACTACAGATAGTCCAACTCCTCCCCTCACTCAAGAAAGTTATCTTTTTAATCACAAATATAATTCTGCAGCCTTTGGGATAGTCGATAGTTTCTGACATATCTCAGTGGGGATATAGGCCTTTCATCATCTTGAGAATTTTACCCTTCTTGAGATTATTTCAACTATAGGAGATTCACCTCTACTGTAATAGCTTACTCATTAGACTGATTATTCATTTCAGTTAAGTCGATTTTGACTGTTTAATATTAGATAACTATCTCATTTTTAAATAATATTTAATCCAAATTTATTAAAAAAGTATTTAGGAATAAATATGTTTCATTTTATGTTCCTTGGAATAGGTAAAGAATTCTAAAAATATTCTTAAAATGCAAAAAAAATAATATATATCAAATGATATGTGGATGCAAAAAATCATACATTAGGAAGTTAGTATGTACTTGGGAGAAAATCTAATATACAATCTTGTAAAAAAAGCTATGAATAATAAGTTTTAGTTAACCCAGATCATATAAGAATATTAAATGAAGAAAGCCATTCATAAAAAGAAAAAAGTTAAAGAGGCAAGCTTTATAGACCAATTTAAAGATTGTATAATAGACAATCTGCTAATATTGATATACACAATTCTTGGAAAATCACACGAGTTTTTTTTTGTTTACATTAATTCAGTTGAGAATCATTACAATGTAATCAAAAATACTTTTAATTTATATATAGTTATTGTCTTGTACTTTTGTTTAATATATATAGTTTCTATACTGCAAGTTATTGTCTACCATTATTATAATTTAAAATGTATATAAGGATTAATAAATATAAAGTAAAAGCTTACAAAAATGACGTTTAGTTTACCACATATCCAAATTACCATACAAATCCAACTAATTGGGATTCTAAAATGACTCTGCAGTCTTCTTTTTATAACCTACCCATAATTCAGTTGTTGGCTTCTGGAAATAAGATGATCTTAATTTATTACTTGCAAGCTATGCTTGAAAATACAATAGGATTATCTTATCAACTGTCCTCACAATCAAAATTGAAAAATTTGGTCTTTATTTATTTTTGATTATACAAATCTTTTTTTAAAATTCTTTTAAAGTTAAGCTTTCAGAATTGAATCTCCGACGTAATTACATTTAATTACTCATCTAAATCTTATTACTACCATTATTTGTCTGTTTTTGTATTTAAATTTTAAGTAATTATTATTTTATTATCATAACTTACAATACTGAATTTATTTGCATTAGTCTGCCTCTGCAGACAGTGTACCTATCCTCATAGATATTTTGGTAGGCATCTGATACTTCTATATTATCCCTTCTTGTTTCACTTCATAGGCCTGGTGTATCTCTGGCTGCTCATACAGTACAGCATTTACCAGGTTCTCAGTTTGATTATCTGCTGGAGTTGATATCTCGAGACTATGATGATGTCTTGATTTATCAATGGATATCTATATTATATCAAAAAGCAGGTGATTTTTATGCTATTTTACCTGGTGTTTATTCTTTATCCAGATCCCTAGATAGTTCTGAACTCAAATGTTTTATAGTAAATTTATTCTTAAACAAATCAAATATTTGATTTAATGAGTTAATTTCAATCTGTTTTTTGATCATTAATACTTCTGGGATTTTACCAGATCGATATCAGTGGCAGAGAATGTTGTGCAAATAATTCCTTTCTTGGAAATGAATTGAATCATTTTCTGTCACCCCTTTAACTACTATATCGTCTTTTATGGAAGTGCTAGTAAACACAGAATGCCCATTTTTTCGCATTGTTTTTCCATTTTCTCTGATAAGAAAATTGTTTCTTTGTATGAGAGAAATACCTCCAGAATCTCATGATTTTTCATAAACATCTCAAGACCTTTTATTGTTTTATTTTTTACCAGGTTAAAGTTCCACCATGCTATTACAAGAAGAAAATTTCCTCTGATCTGCCTCAAACCAAGGAATATTAACTTTTGGCTTCATATTGCTTTTTCTTTGGCATGCCTCACATTTTTTAATATAGTTCTCCAAATCCAAGTTTAATCCTTGCTATCAGATACCAATATGCTTTTATCATGATTACCCTGGGGTGTTCATTGTGAATCAGTTTCAAGACTTTTCCCTCCCAATACTTTCTCATTTAGAATATATTCATTTGTGATTAATAGTTGCTTATGTACATAGTTTGCATTAATTATTTTGCATGTTGATTTGGCCAATCTTATTGTAATCTTATATTACTTTGCTAACCATCATCCAATCTTGACTACCCTTATCATTAAATGTTCTGGCCCCCATCTTGTTTATATGATTTTTTACTCAGACATGCTAATGCATTTCCATGTT
The DNA here is from genome assembly GCA_028023455.1 of Epiperipatus broadwayi. Lineage (NCBI taxonomy): Eukaryota > Metazoa > Onychophora > Udeonychophora > Euonychophora > Peripatidae > Epiperipatus > Epiperipatus broadwayi. The sequence goes on from JAQFVV010000002.1 coordinate 25,998,371, forward strand.
ATCTGATTTCTTTTATATATTCATGCTTCTTTTCACACTGAAAGGATATGCCAGAATAACAACAGATGTGGATTTAAAAGATTGGTCCATTAATAACTTAAAATTCTTGTAAATATTTGTAAAGTTTTTTTGATCTTGAAAACTAATGCCTGTGGCTCTGCCATTGTGGCTATAATTTCATTCAGCTTTTGACAAAGCTCTCAAGGTATATGGTATTGATCTTTCATTTTCACCCCCAAATGAATACTACCCTAACCCATCTTGGATCTATTGTTCACATAGTCATTTGTTTTACATTAAAATACACTAAAACTTTATTTAATATAAGTAGCACTTTCCTGGGAGATCATAGAAGGATTTTACCACTTCTTACAAATTTTTTTAAAAATTTACCCCTAATTTAATGCTTGTAGTTATGCCTAATCTTGTAAAATGATAGTCATTTTCCTTTCTCATTTAGAGCATGTCCTAGAAATTTGATTTTTCCAGGTTCACCATAGTTTTTTTTAATGTATACATCAAAACTTTCTTGTCTATCACTTTCATTATATAGTGTTCCACTTTCACATGAGCCATGATTAAAATATGGAGCAGTCCCTATTAATACCTAAAAAAAGTGCATCTATTTTTGTCTGAAAAATGTGGTTGTAATTCCTAAAAAATCAACCTATTTAATCTAAACAGACCCACTTGTGCCATTATTGGTATTTGGTAAAAAGCCACCTATATATTATGCAGTAATCTACAAATATGCAAATTCCCACTAGGTTCATCACTAGTGCAATGAGGATTCATCTTGAACATCCAATGTGTTAGTATTCCTTTCTTAGCAATTATCATAATTCTTTTGACCCATACTGTGTGATTTTTGGTTTACAATTAGCTTGAATCCTTACATCAACAGCAAATTTATCAGATCTTTACTAAACAAGTATGGATTTGATATCTTTGCAATATATATACACACATACATTAGATTTTCCTCCCCGAAGTCAATTGTGACTCTGACAAAATATAATTTCCTACCTTATTTCCATTTATATCTTTAGCTATTATAGTCTGAATTTTTTAGATGAGTTTATCTGGCTTCTACTGTTATTTACTCCAGTTCTTTTTCGATACAAATGATATGTGGCAAATGCCAGTATTGAAAAGGTTTTTCAATCATTTACTAAATATCCATTTGCTGTTGTCACTAATCTAATTTCATCCAGATCAATTCAAGAAATTAATTTCAGGTTTGTTTTCAAACATTTTCATGTTTTTGAAAATTCTTGATTTGCTTATTCTGGGTTACATTAGTATGTGGATGATAGTTTTCTCAAGGAAATATTATATACATGCAACTGGCATCTAAAACTGAATCTATCAATGTTTAACGTTTAAAAAATAAACATGGAAGTAACAAGTTTATAAGTTTGTATATAACATTTGTAATACAAGCTTGTTAAATTAGGTCATGTGACATATGACTTTCTTTGTAGTTTTATTTTTTGCTATTAAGGCTTTGGCAGTTTTATATTGCTAAAGTTATTAATATGTCATATCTGAACTTGGTTCAGTCCCATATGCTATTTAAGTTAGATAGCTGGATTGGAAGACATGGATGTCTGAAAATTTTCAGATTTTCTATTTAATAGTTATCCATTAGATAAAGTGCTGGGCTTGTCCTGTTATTTTTAATCTAATGCTTGAATGTCCTAGCACCTCACTGAGGAAGCCAGCAGCAGAAACCAGTCTGGTATTGAGAATATTTTGCAAAACTTGTTAAGAACTTATTTGCAAGTTCTATATATAAAAATTGGTATATTAAATTTCTCAATTTGAAATGCAGTATTTTGTAGCTGAAAACAGGTTACTTTAAAGCAAAGAGAAATAAAATGTGATTTAATTTTAATTTACCGGGTCAGATTAAACTAGCTTTTGATTTAAGAAAAAATGTCTGGTGAACAGATTCTACAAAAGTACAGAAAAAATAATATGAAATGCGTTTTTGATGTCAGTTAAAAATAAGCACTTAAAAAATTCTTGCATTAAAATTTATATATTTGCAGGCATAAAATATTATTAGTTCATACTTTTATTATTGCAGACATTACTGGGGGATAAATATTAGTTATTTATGTATGTAAAAGATATATTAGTTTCCTGACATCAAAAGCTAAAATTATCTCTGTTTACATGGATATAATCTCGTTTATTCTTTATTATAATAACAATCCATAAAAACATTTAATTCTATAAATATATATAGCAGTTACATAAAACATCTCAAGATTTTCTTTTAAAATCCAGAAATCAAAGAGAACAAGTTACCTATATTTTCACACTTCTAAAAAATTTTACAGAGTGAACAAATTAGACTAATATAGCTATTTCTACTATATAAATGAAAATAATTTATACACTATTCAACAAGGACAAAATATTGTTTTACAACTTTAAAAATAAATTCAAATTACTTGGCCAAATGTGCTCTCTTGGCTAAAGTAAGCAACACATTTTATAAACAAACATTAAATATTTAACATTGCTTGAACTTCATCATCATTATCAATCCACTGCTGGATGAAGGTCTCTCCAAGTTTAATCCATCTCCGATCTTTAGCTTCTCTTCTCCACATCACCCCTACACATTTTCTTATTTCATCCATCCATCTTACATGTGGTCTCCTTCTGGGTCTTTTACAATCTCTTGGAATCCAGTTTAAAATTTCAATTGTTCATCTATTATCATCTCTTCTAGCAATATGTCCAGCCCAACTCCACTTCAATCTTTTAATTTTTTCAATGAGGTCAGTAACACCTGTTTGTTCTCTTACCCATACATTGCGTTTTCGATCTCTTCTTGTTACTCCCAACATACATCTCTCCATACTTCTTTGAGTGGTCTGAAGTCTCTGTATTGATCTTCTATTAAGTGTCCAAGTCTCAGATCCATAAGTAAGAACTGGTAAAACACATTTGTTAAAAACCTTTCTTTTCAAACACATAGGCATATTTCCTTTTAATATCAAGTTATTTCTACCAAAAGCACTCCAACCAAGTTTAATTCTATGATTAATTTCCTCTATTATGTTTCCATCTGTATTAATAATCTGACCAAGGTATTTGTAACTCTTAACTTCTTCTAATTCATCATAATCAATCTTTATTTTCATATTTGGAGCAAATCGATTAAACATTACTTTAGTCTTTTTAACATTTATCTTTAGTCCTACTTTCATCTGATAACTCCTGCAACATTTCCTGCAGCTCGGAAGCATTATTTGCAAAAACAACTACATCATCTGCGAAATCTAAATGACTTAAATAATCTCCATTTACTTTCACTCCTTTAGTTTCCCATTTTAATCCACAAAATACTTCTTGCAGCACTGCTGTAAAACGTTTTGGAGATATGGAGTCACCTTGTCTTACACCTTTCTCAATTTTTGACTTTCCCAGTATCATTATGTAATCTAATTGTTGCTGTTGCATTTTTATAAATATTCTTTAAAATATGACAATATCCTGGATCTATACCTTGATGATCCAATGCTTTAATCACTGAAGAAATGTTTATAGAATCAAATGCCTTTTCATAATCTACAAATCCAAAACATAATGACAACTCATATTCATTTGTCCTTTCTATAACTTCTCTCAATACTTGAATATGATCTACTGTACTAAAACCACTTTTAAATCCAGCTTGTTCTCTTGGTTGGTGAAAATCCAAGGTTCTCTGTAGACGAGTTGTAATTATCTTGGTAAAAATTTTATATAAAACTGATAAAAGGCTGATAGGTCTGTAATTTCTAATATCTTCTTTATCACCTTTTTTAAATATTAATATTATTACTGCATTCTTCCAATCATCTGGTACATCTTTATCATTTAGACATTTGGTATATAACTTTGCTAATATTTTTCTGTTTCTTCACCTGCTTCTTTTAATATATCAATTATAATTCCATCATTACCTGGAGCCTTTCCTTTTTTCATACATTTAATTGCATTTCTCACTTCTTCATTTAAAATTCTGGGCAATTCGGAAGATGTAATAGATATAGGAGGTACTTGTTCTTTATTACTATATAATTCTTGATAAAAATCTTTTACCAATTTCATAATGTCATCCCTCTTTTTAGTAATAATTCCATCTTTTTTCCTTATTGCAGATATAAATTTCCTACCAATACCAAAATGTTGTTTTACATTCTTAAGACTTTTATTTTCTTCTACAGCTTTTCTTGCTAGTTCACAGTTATACTTTCTTATATCATTTTCAACTCTTTTCTGCACCATTTTACAAAATTCGAGATATTCAATTCTTTTTAATGCATCATTCTTGCATATCTTCATATTCCTTCTTTTCTTCATAAGTTCTCTAGTCTCAGTAGAAATTTTATTAGTCAATTGCTGCTTTTTTCTACCAGCTATCTTTGTTGCAGTTTTTAAAAGTGTATCAGTTATTTTCATATTAATTTCATTCAAATCTGAATCATGTTCAAAATCTACTAATACTTGAAACCGATTTGTAAGTTCTAATTTAAATTCATTAGAATGTTTCTGAAGATTAGGAATATCAACTGTAAATATAGTTTTTCTTAATAATTTTTGTCTCTCTAGTTTTACATTAACATGTATCTTACCCCTTACTAATCGATGATCACTTCCTGTGTTAAATTTATTAAGAACATTACAATCTTGAAATATGTATTTCCTGTTAGTCAAAATATAATCCAATTCTGCTGTTCCTTCATTTGGATGCTTCCATGTCCATTTCCTTCTAACATTTTTCTCAAAAAAAGAATTCATAATATAAAGTTTTTCCTTCTCTGCAAACTCCACAAGTCTATGTCCTCTCTCATTTCTATTACCATAACCAAAATTACCTACAACACTTTCATCTTTCATTTGTTTACCAATTCTAGCATTAAAATCTCCCATAACAATTTTAAAATGTTGTTTACTCTGATCAAAAGCCTTTTGTACATCCATATAAAAATCTTCTACTACTTCATCACTATGAGAACTTGTTGGGGCATAAACCTGAATTATCTGCATTTGATATCTGCTATTAAGTTGTATAACTAATCTTGCCACTCTGTCTGATACACCATCAATCTCCACAATATTGTTCTTCCACTTTTTATTTATAATGAATCCTACTCCACTTGTATTTCCAATATTTGTGCCTTTATAATAGAGCATATGTCCACTTTTTAAATCAATTGTCTCTTCACCTTTTCTTCTAACTTCACAAAGTCCAATAATATCCCATTTAATATAAGAGAGTTCTTCTAATTCTTGCAATCTTCCTTCACTTGAAAGTGATCTGCAGTTGTAAGTACCTAAATAAAAAGTCATCATCAAATGGCAGCCTGGGTCCGCCTCCAGGATATTCTTAGCACCCTCCGCCTTCGGCCACCAACTGCTGCCTTGGTTGGTGACTTTACAGCCTCCTGGGATTAAGGGCCATGCTTTATTTTTGTCTGTCATAATTGTATAATTGGGAAAAATCTTTATCATTTACACAAACATTCATTCTGCCTTATCAGGCACTGAGAAGAAAGACCATGGTGTTTCTTGATCTTAAACTCAGAGGTAAAAAGCCAATAAACTCACCACGCTGGCTAATGCGTGTTGGTGAGCAGCCCATTCATGTTCGTATACTATATGAATAAACATATAGTAATAACAGCTGCAACGACAAGAACGTATGGAGTGGACATTAGGAATTTGCCCTGCTCGGTTCCTTTAAGGCCTCCAAGAGGAATCAAAGGGTCTCCTTTCAGTTAATAGCAAACTCCTTTCTGCAGCCATTGCTTGAACTTATATATATATGTAATAAAAATCTGAATTCTAATTTTTTTATATAATTCTAATGTAAATGTTTTTTTAGAATGGAAGTCATATTCCTTTGTTTTATTTTATTTGATTATATCATTTTGATCCATTCATACAATTTTTCCCCTGAATTTGGACCAATTCACTGCAGAGGATGATGAATAAAGAAGTGAAAGAAACGATTGCTATTTTTCTGTGACATCATCTTGGCTAACAGGTGTCTGATCATTATAAAAAAAATAAAGGCAATTAATAATGTTTTAAAATTTTACACTGGATAATCACTAGGTGAATGTTGTAACCCAGATCGATTAAGCCATAAGTCAAAAGTTAGACATGGAACTATATTCTTAGTTAGACAGCAATGAAGACTATATACTAATCTGTATTGCATAATATAATAATCAAGGATATATAAGTCCAGTTATTCTATTTCTTATAGTTATAACTTTTGTATAAACCAATTTCGAGAATTTAACATTTTGCACTATCTTAATCATCTGTATTTTATACGCAATAAATCAATCTGCATTTACAATTGCGATTCTTTACATGAAACCAGAAGCTTAGTTATTAATAATAAAAAATTTAATATGAAAATGATTTATATATACTAAATATGAAATAAGAGAAACTAGATTGAAGGAAGAAAAATACAGATTTGAACTGGTAGAACAAACATTAAGTTAACTAAAGTTATAAAAGTTGGAAAAATGGGGTTATGGTTAAATGATCTGTGCAATATTAATCTGGACACCAGATAGGTGGAATATCAAGGAATGTTAATTCTTTTTTAATAATCTAATCTGAATTTCTAATTATAAATATAACAAATTAAATTCTAGTGTTGTTAAAATTAATTAATATCTAACATACATGCTATATATATACCTGTACAAACAGTGCAATATATAGTGTAATTTGAGCTGACTTTCACATGACCCTCATCTCTCCACACTATCTCATACCACTATGTCACGTAAAATTTTATTTAATTTTTGTAACAATTAACATTTTTTGAAAAACTTATGGCTGAATATATATATCAATTTAAAAAAACTTTTTGAAATTTTGTATAGAGGGCCAAAAATTCTAGCTGCACCAGTGGCATAAACCAAGCATTCCTAGTAAATAATCTATATATTGGGAGAAAATTCAACAATAGATTATTCAAGTTCACTGAGTGAATACTATTTCCATTAATTTTTGGCTATGGTTTATTGTTCTTAACAACATGCACAATAAAATCTTCATGAATAAAATTTGATTTGACAACAGTATCAAATAAGGAATGAAAATTTTCTGAATCTAACGTTTTAGCATATGGGATATCAGATACTATTTTTCAAAAATAATCTTTGTTATATCTTTCCCTGAAACATGTAGGAAATCCAAGAATAGAAAATGCTAAATTAAACATCGCAACTAATATAATCCAATACCATGCAGTCTCCTTTCATTCAGTGAACTATCTTTCTAATTTCACAATTAAACTTCCTTCCTTTGTAAGTCAAATTTCACTGACAGCAATGATAGTCTGAAAGCAAAACAATTTCCAAGCTGCGTGTATTGTTTTATTTTTAAAAAAAAGGCTTATGGCTTTATTGCTTGGTAGTCCATAAGCTCAAGTGCCAGAATAAATCCTGAGACCTCTCGATTCCAAATCACTATCAACTGTGCCAATCACATAGGACTATTGTTTTATGTTGATTTTACAAAAGATTACATTAACAAAGTTTGTACATTTCTTTTACGTACACTTTACAAAAGATTTCTATTACCATAATGACCCACTTTGCCATCATCATTCACTGCAAAATAAGACAGAATTTAATAGTTTCTATTTTTTACATTACTCCAACAAACTTCCTTACCTTATCCACCTAGTCTCTTACTAGATCATTTACAAACTCTCAGAATACAGTTTAACACTTCAGTTGTCATCTCCGATAAAAACATAACACGTAAAGTGCATTTCAATAGGTTAATTCTTTCATAACTTGTTTCCTTATCCATATATTTTATACTCAATCATAATTCTTAGCCTGAAATATCTTGCAGAACATCATAAAATTGTGGCAAAATCATTTTCAAATTTCAGAACTATCTCTTGGACCCCATTGACCAAATAAAAGTTGAGTTTTATGAAATACAATAGTAAAGAATACATCTACATTTCAATAACTTATATTATCAAACTTAACATCAGACAAGCATTAGCAAAAGTATTTGGACAATGATGAGTTAAATTATTCAAAGATTGTTAATAATTATTTCTACAAGTTTTATTATCAGTCTCACATTTTAAAAATAATTCCAAAATATTTTATCAAATAAAATGTTGCTTAATCAATACATAGTACAATAATCAAATTTTTTTTTAAAAAAAAGATATGACAAATTAATTTTATTTCTGATGACAAGCAGTGGCCATCCTAAAGAAAAAGGTTATTTCTGTTTTGCTGTTGTTTTATTGAAGATAGCGGGTGTGATCCAGATGAAACTAATAAATAGTTCAGGGGTATAGTTATCATCTTCATAATTTGTTTTCAAACTATGAATGTGTGTCAATTTATTCCAGTTCCCAGAATTTTAATGATTACCGATTATTTAGGTAATGTCTCGTTACGGGAAAATGTTTCATTTTTCAATAATGAATTAACTGCATGGATAAATGGTCAATAAATCAAATATTTTATTATCATGCAAGTACAAACAGATATTTATTTTGAGATTACTTTGTAAAAACTTAAAAAAGGCAAAATTTCCTATTGTGTGGTATTATGCATAATACCTTTTCAATTTTTGTCAACTACTATTTTTTTAGATTATTTTGTAAAAAATTACCGAAAAAATATTATTTTATTTAAATACAGATATTGTAAAAGTACAATTTTATGTTGCACTTATTTTTGGATTAGGTAAAAATCTAGGTTCCACTATTTATACCTTAAATTAAATACATATCAAAAGTATGCTAAATCGTCAATTTATCGATTAGTTATGTGATGCATTGTGACTTCTTAAACAGAGTCAGGAATGTCTTCAGCAATTATGTCCAGAGAAACCTGTCAGCCACTTTACCTTCCCTTTCCATTCCCCACCCTAAGTTTTCCCATAATCTGCTCCATCCCATTTCCACAACATAACCTTTGTTAATTGCATGGCCTTCATATCTAAATCCCTCTTATCTTTTCCCAAACCCAGCATAAAAACCAATAACCGACTTTCCGTATAATCATTGTTCCTATTTATTCCACAACTTCATTATTTGTACCCTTTCTGCTTTCAAGCATTTACATTCAATTAAAAGATGCCTGATATTTTCTATACCTTCCTTACATAATTTGCAGACTAAATCACCCATATTTTTCCATTTACATGTATATTCTCTTGTTGCTAAAGAACCCGTTCGAGCCCTAAACAATAAACTTCGTGTTGGTGTTTAAAAGCCGATTTTTGCATTTGTTCCTGCTATTTTATTCATCATGCTATCTCAAAGCCAAGAAGATCGATTGAAGGCTTTTAAAAATAGGGGGCAAAGTGCAGAGGAAATGAGAAGGCGAAGAACTGAAGTATCAGTTGAACTTCAGAAGCAGAAGAAAGATGACTAACTTTTGAAAAAGTGAAATGTTTCAGAATTGGAAGAATCACTGAATCCATTAAAACAAAATAACAAACCAATATTAACAATGAATGAAATTTTTAAGGGGTTGCATAGTACCTTGGAGCAGAGACAATTGCAAGCTGTACATGCTGCTCGCAAGATGCTGTCAAGAGAGAAGCACCCTCCAATTGAACAAATGATCGGTGCTGGTGTCATTCCAAAATTTAGTAGAATTTCTTGGTTTTAATGACAATCCTGCTATTCAATTTAAGGCTGCATGTGATTTGTCAAATATTGCTTCTGGTACCTCAGAACAAACTGTAGCTGTTGTTGCTAGTGGGGCTATACCTCAATTTATTCATTTACTATCTTCTCCATATGTTAATGTATGTGAACAAGCTGTGTGGGCTTTAGGAAATATTGCTGGAGATGGTCCAGAATTAAGAGATCTTGTAATTAGTCATGGTATCGTTAAGCCACTTTTGGAACTTATAACACCCGATATTGCTGAACAATTTTTAAGAAATATAATGTGGACATTATCAAATTTATGTGTCAATAAAAAGCCACCTCCACCCTTTTTATGTAATTAAACAATTTCTTCCAACTTTGGCAACTTTAATAAATCACCATGATACCAACGTGTTACGTGATGTATGTTGGGCAATATCATATCTAACAGATGGTACAAATGGAAAAATACAAGAAATTGTAGATATAGGTGTTCCAAGGTTAGTATCTTTGCTAGGAAGTCCTACAGTTGCAGTTCTTTCACCTGCTCTTAGAGCTGTTGGCAATATTGTCACAGGTAATGAAGTTCAAACCCAGGCTGTGATAGATGCTGTAGCTTTGCAGTACTTTCCAACACTTCTCAAACTAAATATTCAGAAAGCCACATGGCCAATATCTAATATTACTGCTGGCACTCATAGTCAAGTTCAAGCAGTTATTGATTGTGGGCTGGTTCCACATCTTATTGAAATTCTTGCAAAGGGAGATTACAAAACTCAACATGAAGCTGCGTGGGTGAAATTCTTACCTGTGGTGATTCACTAGAGCAAATAATTTACCTCGTGCAATATGGAGTAATTGCACCCTTGTGCAATTTATTAAGTGTGAAAGATAGCAAAACAATTTCAGTTATTTTAGATGCTCGGAACCAATATTTTAGCTGCTGCAGGTAGGGTTGACCAAACCGACCAAATCACTCTAATTATTGAAGAAGCTGGTGGAATAGATACAATAGAACTGCAGCAGCATGAAAATAAACAAGTATACCAAGAAGCTCTTAATTTAATCGACAAATACTTTTCTTCCAAGGCTGATGAAGTTATTGGACCACAAAAAACTAGTGATAGTTATCAATTTGTTGGTGAGGAAAAAGCTCCAGACATAACTAATTATTGTCAGTGGTGTACAGCTTTTTTTTTTTTTACTGGCAATTCTTTTTACCCATTTTATGCTCTGCTAGCGTGGCTGGCCTTATTTTATACTGTTTTTCTTACTGTTGTCTTGTGTTAATGTTTTGCAAGAATTATACAAAACTCACCATGGTTGTAAATAAAGCTTTTAAACAATCATATTTGTAAATTAAATTTGTTGTCCTGCAGTAACCTTTTGTATTTTTGATCTACACATTTCATTTTCATATTTTTTGGTAAAATCAATAATAGTACATGAAAGAAAAAAACCAATAAACTACTTTCCTTACTATTATCATAAATTAAATCACACCCAATGTTCTGTTTACTTCTATATATATTTAAACTCTTTTTACTCCCCAAGTCCCTGTTCTTCATTAATGCATATTCTTTTATCCCATTCCTTACCACTATAACACTCAACAATCCTCCTAACACAATCATCCCACCTTTCATACAAGTATAGATATATATTCTTTATCCCAATCTTCTGCATACCACATTATCTTTCTCACCCATCTTGTTGCCTGCCCTTTACTCATAACCCAATTAAATACTATTTTAGCTATTCTTTTATTATCCATAAACTGCAACATACCAAACATTTTCATTTTGCATCTCCCATATAAAAACTTGATCATCCCATTTCTCCTTGAATTGCCTCCTTTGCTGTCCACACATCTGAATCTAATGCATATCTTCCTACTTCCCTTTGTGCTTTTTCTAAGTAATCTAATAGCCCTTTACTAACACATAACACATCATTTCCATATGTTAACCCTGCTACTGCAACTCCCATACAATTCTAGCTACATCATTTTTATTATATGAAAACACTTAATTTCTTTATCAATCCCTTTCTTTTCTTTGCTTCATTTATCTTTTTTTTTCTCCCATTCATCCAAGCAATTTTCCTGATTACTTAAGATGATTCCCAAATAACTATATCTATTCACTACACTTAACTTTATATTTCCCAATAAAAATTCTACGTCTTCTCTTTCTCCAATATTAACCAACCTTATATTTAATTTTTTCACTAAATTTAATCCCCATCTCTTTACTCACCCTTGCAAATGTCCTCAGTATAACTTCCATATCTTTTCTTTTCTGCACAAAGACATCCGGAAAAAAGACCCGTCAAAGTATATACTCCCTTGCCACATATTAACAGTATCTCTAGACCCTCTTCCTATTGCTCTCCCCATTTCACTCAAATACAATAAAAACAAAATAGGTGACATAGGACATCCTTGCCTTAATACCATCCCATTTTTAACTTTAACTCATTCTACATCCCCTAATTGATATGTATAGTAATTAATTTCATATAATTTCTTAATAATATCCACTAAAGCTTCATCCATTCCCAAATTTACTAAACTTACCCATAATCTATTTACTCTATCATATGCCTTCTCTATATCTATAAAACTCATATATAATTGTCTACCTGAAACATATCCATAACTCGTCTAACTACAAATAAACTATCTCCTATATGCCTATCTGATCTAAAACCTTGCATTCCCCCCACTACATTTTCTTCCATCCATTTTGCAACTCTTCCAGCCACCATATATGAGAAAACTTTATATAAAACTGATGTTATTGCTATTGGTCTATAATTCTTATCCGTTAAATAATAATCTTACTCCTGTATTATTCCAACTACCCAGAAAAACTCTTCTGATGTTACTGCTATCGGTCTATAATTTTTTAACTTTCTGTGATCATTATCCTTTAACTAATAATCTTACTCTTGTATTATTCCAACTACCCAGAAAAAAACTCTTCTGCGCCATCTTATTAAAACATAATAGCATTACTTTTGCCTATGCCCTAAATTCATTACCATCTCAGCTGCTCATCCATCTAAACCTCTTGCCTTTCCACTTTTTCAATTTCTTCCCTGCCCCATTCAGTTCATTTTGTGTAAACCTAATAATCCCATTACTATATGCTTTCATATTTTCTATCACTCTGTCCTTCACATCTTTTCTATATCCATTACATATCTATTTAAGATTGTAATTCTCTAGAGCTATTCCCTCATCATCTAGTAATACTATCTCTATTCTACATTTCTCCTTTTAATATAATTCAAAATTTTTTACTCCCATCCCTTCCACTTTTAATATCCTCCAACAATTTATTATTAAATTTCATTCCTTCTCTATAATTATCTAATTTAGCCAATTTCTTCTTTTCTAAGTACTTTTTCCATTTAGCATTATCTTTTTCACTTTTTGTTCTTAATAGCACACTTATATTCCCTGCATGCTTTTGTTTTAAACTTTCTCTCATTTTTTTATTATTTTTATTCTTCTGAATATTCTCACCTAAAACCCTATTTGCCACTTTTTCTATTTCATCACACCAGTCCTTATACTCATCCCCAATCAACTCTTCCATGGTTTCATCAACTTATATTTTATACTCTTCCAACTTATTATCATTCACTCTCCATCCACATCTTTCACTATTGTTTCTATTCTCCATCACATTACTAACCATTTCTATTACAATGAAGTTATGATCACTATTACATACTATCTTTTTATTATCAAACACCTTAATTTTCCATACTTTATTTTTTCCCTCTTTCTCTACCAATACATAATATATTGTGTGAAATATATTATTTCTAGTTTATGTGATGCACTGTAACTTCTCCTTATATGGAGTCGAGAATCTCTCAGCAACTATGCCCAGAGAAACCTGCTAGTCACTTTGAACTCCTTTCCATTCCCCACCCCAAGTTTTCCCGTATTCTTTTCTACCCTGCTCCATCCCATTTCCACAGCATAATCTTTGTCAACTCCATGGCCTTGAGATCTAAAACCTTCCTATCTTTTCCTAAACCCAGCATAAAAAGCAATAAGCCACTTTCTGTATAATCACTTTGCTCATATTTATTCTTCCACTTCATTATTTGTATTACTTTCTTCTTTCAGGCATTTACATTCAATTAACAGATGCCTAATGTTTTCTATACCTTCCTTACACAGCTTGCAGTCTAAATCACCCATATTTCTCCACTTACGTGCATACTCCATTGTTGCCAAAGATCCTGTTCCAGCCTTAAACAGTAAACTACTTTCCTTGCTATTATCATAAATTAACTCACACCCAATATTGTTTACTTTTATAAATTTAACTTTTTACTCTCCATCTCCCTATTCTTTATTAATGCATCTATTCTATCCCATTCCTTAACACTAAAACACTCAACAATTCTTTTAATACAATCATCCCACCTGTCATGTGATGCCCTGTGACTTCTCCTTATACGGAGTCAGGAATCTCAGCAACTACGTCCAGAGAAACCTGTTAGCCACTTTGAACCCCTTTCCATTCCCCACCCCAAGTTTCCCATATTCTTTTCTACCCTGCTCCATCCCATTTCCACATAATCTTTAACTCTGTGGCCTTTAGATCTAAAACCCCCTTATCTTTTCCCAAATCCAGCATAAAAACCAACGAGCCACTTTCTGTATAATCACTTTGTTCACATTTATTCTTCCACATTATTTGTATCCTTTCTGCTTTCAGGCATTTACATTCAATTAACAGATCCCTAATATTTTCTATACCTTCCTTTCACAGCTTGCAGACTACATCACCCATATTTCTCCATTTACGTGTATATTCCCTTGTTGCTAATGATCCCGTTAGAACCTTAACCAGTAAACTACTTTCCTTGCTATTATCATAAATTAACTCGCACCCAATAGTCTGTTTACTTGTTTAAATATTTAAACTCTTTATTTTCCATACTAGCTCTCCATCTCCTTATTCTTTATTAATGCATCTATTTTTCGGTCCCATTCCTTAACACTAAAACATTCAACAATTCTCCTAATACAATCATCCCATCTTTTGTATAAGTATACTGATATAAATTCTTTATCTAAATCTTCCGCATAACGTGTTGCCTTTGGTACTCATCTTGTTACCTGCCTTTTATTCATAATCCAATTAAATACTATTTTGGCTATTCTTTTATTATCCATAAACTGCAATCTATCGAACATTTTTATTTTGCTTTTTGCATCTCATATAAAAGCTTGACCTATGTGATATGATGCACTGTGACCTCCTTATACGGAGTCAGGAATCTCTCAGCAACTATGTCCAGAGAAACCTGTTAGCCACTTTGAACCCCTTTCCATTCCCCACCCCAAGTTTTCCCATATTCTTTTCTACCTTGCTTCATCGCATTTCCATAACATAATCTTTGTCAATTCCATGGCCTTTAGATCTAAAACCCCTCTTATCTTTTCCAAACAGAGCATAAAAATCAATAAGCCACTTTCTGTATAATCACTTTGTTCATATTTATTCTTCCACAACTTATTTGTATCCTTTCAGCTTTCAGGCATTTACATTCAATTAAGAGATGCCTAATATTTTCTATACCTTCCTTCCACAGCTTGCAGACTAAATCACCCATATTTCTCCATTTACGTGTATATTCCCTTGTGCCTATGTGATGTGATGCACTGTAACTTGTTAGCCACTTTACTTTCCATTCTCCACTCTTAAGTTTTCCTGTATTCTGCTCCATCCCATTTCCACAACACAATCTTTGTCAACTAGATCTATAGCCTTTATATCTAAACCCCCGTTCCCCCCCCCCCCAAACCCAGCATAAAAACCAATAATCCACTTTCTGTATAATCACTTTTTCCATATTTATTCTAGCACAACATTATTTGTAGTTTTCAAACATTTACATTTAATTAACAGATGCCTAATATTTTCTATTCCTTCCTTACATAATCCAAATCACCCATATTTTTCCATTTACATGTATATTCTCTTGTTGCTAAAGATCCCGTTTAAACCTTACTATTATCACACATTAACTCACACCTGTTATTCACTTCTATATATATTTAAACTCTTTTTACTCTCCATCTCTCTAATTCCCTATTCTTTATTAATGAATCTATTCTTCTATCCCATTCTTTACCACTATAACACTCAACAATACTCCTAGCATAATCATCCCATCTTTTGTACAAATATACCGATATAAATTCTTTATCCAAATCTTTTGCTTGCCTGCCCTTTACTCGCAACCCGATTAAATACTATTTTTGACTATTCTTTTATTATCCATAAACTGCAATCTACCAAACATTTTCATTTTTACTTTTTGCATCTCATATACACAACTTCACCATCCCATTTCTCCTTGAATTGCCTCCCTTGCTGTCCATACATCTGCATCCAATGCATGTCTTCCGACTTCCCTTTGTACTTTTTCTAAGTAATCTAATACCCCTTTACTAACACATAACGCATCATTACCATATGTTAACCCTGCTACTGCAACTCCTGTATAATTCTAGCTACATCATATTATATGAAAACACTGTTAATTTCTTTATCAATCCCTTTCTTTGCTTCATTTATTAATTTTTTCTCCCATTTATCCAAACAATTTTTCTGATTACTTAAGATAATTCCCAAATAATTATATCTATTCACCACTTAACTTTATATCCCGCAATAAAAAAATTCTACATCTCTTTCCCCACTATTAACTATCATTATATTTGATGTTTCTTCACTAAATTTAATTCCATTCTCTTTACCCACCCTTGCACATGTCCTCAGCATAACTTCCATATCTTCTCTTCTTTCTGCACACTAAAAGATATCTGCAAAAAAAAAAGATCAAAGTATATACTCTCTTCCCACTTATTAATGGTATCTCTATCCCTCTTCATAATCTTTCTATTGCTCTTTCCATTTAACTCAAATACAACAAAAACAAAATAGGTGACTTAGCGCATCCTTGCTTTAGTCCCACCCCATTTTTAACTTTAATTGATTCTATATTCCCTAATTGTTATGTAATTATTTTCATATAATTTCTTAATAATATCCACTAAAGCCCCCAAATTTACTAAACTTATCCATAATCTATTACTATTTACTCTATCATATGCTTTCTCTATATCTAAAAAATTCATATAAATAACCGACTACCTAAATTCCTACTCATATCCACAAGTTGTGTGACTACAAATAAACTGCCTCCTATATGCCTATCTAATTTAAAACCTCCTTGCATTTCCCCCCACTATATTATTCCATTCCATCCATTTTATAACTTTTCTAGCCACCATATATGAGAAAACTTTATATAAAACTGATATTACCGCTATCAGTCTAGAATTATTCAACTTTTATGATTTTTACCCTTTCCTTTAAATAATAATCTCACTCTTGTATTACTCCCAACTACTTGGAAAAATTCTATTCTGTGCCATCTTATTAAAATAGAATACCCTAAATTCATTACCATCTCTGTTGCCTATCCATCTACATCTCTCGTCTTTCCACTTTTCAATTTCTTCTCTGCCTCATTCAGTTCATATTTTGTAACCCTAATATTCCCATTACTATATGCTTTCATATTTTCTATCACTCTATCCTTCACATCTAACATCTTTTCTATATCCATTACATATCTGATTCTCTCCAAGTCTTTTCTAGAGCTACATTCTATTCCCTCATCATCTAGTAATACTATCTCTCCCCTACATAGTATAGCTTTAGAAGCTCCACATAGTGTCTAAAAGCAGAAACTAAAAAAATGGAATATAGTACAGATTATATCAGTACTTTACCATTCACCATGTCACTTATACTGTATCTGGGGGAGGCAAAAAGTGAACAAAAATTTAATTTTTTAATTACTACAACTGCTTAGTGGCATGATCCATGTTTGAAATTACAAGTAATACAATATCACTTAAATGAATCTTTTGCATATTATTTACCACCAGTTTTCATCAATGCTATTTGCAAAAATGTGTGCATATAATTTTTGTTATAGTTATTACATAATGAAAGTGCTTAAGCATAGTTTTTTTTTTATTTTAATAAATTACAAAATGCAAACATCTTATTGATATTTCAAGTTTTTTAAATTAAATTAACCTCTTCCTAAAAGTTTCTTTAATTAAACAAATAGTATACTCCTATATATGCAGACAAAAAAGATTGCTTCTGATATTGTTTTAAAATTACAATTGACAAAATGGAAAAAGAACTATCTTGAGAGGAGGGGAGTGGCATTTTTTCTTTTATTTTTATTAGTCTATTCTTTATCGAAATGTCTTCCTTTTTTAAAAAAATCTACTAACTTTTATTCAATTCTGTAACAATCAAAACACAAGAGTGCAGTAACTCAAATTTTTGGTACTTTAGTATTAAACCTGCTGTGATTGAAAGTAGACTTCAGAATCAAATCTGTAAATAAACACAGAATTAAACACATTTGCAATCTTCTAAAAAGAAAAAAGAAATCATTTTTTACACCAGTATTACATAATCTTCCAAATTGGGATTAGCTACTGAAAATCTTGCTTCCGTTGCTAATTTTACATTTTAAACTATGTTGTGATATCATGCAAAAATCCTGACAGACATTTCCATTTGGGAGAACATCAAAATTATTTCATCCCAGCCATTAATTTGATTAGAATAAATGAGGGTGGTCATCATTACAAGGTAAATGTATTGGGTTTTTTTTTTTAAAAAAAAAAATTTGTAAAAAAAATCAATCAAAAGTATGCGAGATCACAATTGTTGAACAATGCATCACAGCAAGTCTAATATTAAAGTAGCAAATTTTTTATTACAAAATGAAATTGTTTTCAATAGTTAAAATTATTACAAACAATTACAAAATAAATACAATATATAGTCTATTATGATATATTCATTAATTATTAAGAATGTATATACTAAATTTTTAATTTAAAATATATTATAGGTAACACAATCTCAATTTTCTGTGCATGTCATGCCTTTTACTTTCCAGAATATACTAATTAAAAAAAGGTATCCTATTTTCACTCATCCATCTAGGATTATATGTGAGATACTATCTATCTTATAAAATTCCCCGCTTAAAAGATTACAAATATATCGATGCATAATGCTAAACAGGCATTCTTATTTATCAATATATAACACAAGCTATGCCATTTATTGTTATAAATCACAATTACAAATAATAGGGAGTTTTATAAGATTATTAAAAGCATTGATAATTAACATTTCCTTAGAAATTGAAAAGTTTAACTTTGTTGTTATATTCTTGGAAACTTGCACTTATTACAGTGTTACAATATATTTATAATCCTAAATAGATGAATGGAAAGAGCATATCTATATTATTATGCATCATGTATTTGTTATCCATTTAAAGCAGCTTTACATAATTACTAAAACAATGAGAATCAACATTATCTCATAAATTGAAAGTTAATTTTTGTTAATATTCTCTGCACATTTAAGTATTCATTCTTATAATTATAGTATCTCTTATTCTATTCACAATCCTAAATGGGCAGATGAAAAGTTTATTTGTAATTCTAAATGGATATATGGGAATATCTTTTTTCTATTTGTAATTGCAATCTATAATACTAGGTGTGGCAAGTGAAAACATAGGCTTTAATATAAATGTATTTAGTAATATGCATTTGTATGTATATATAATGTTTGTACTGTATGTATTGTACCGTCTACAAGTAGATGGCCCAAAGATATTGGCATTTAATTTTTTTTTAGTTTGTGTAATTTATTTTTAAAGCGTACAATGAAAGTTAAATTTTTTGTTCACATTTTTTTTTTATGTAATTGAAAATAAAAATTGGAAAGAATAAAAGACACGCAGATTATTAACCCAGATAAATTAAAAGAATTCCAAAAGTAGAAAGATTACAATTAGAAAAATCCTTTTAAGTAATTAAAGAAGGCAGAATTATGCTAAAAAAAAAAGACTTTTAACTTAAATTTAAGAAAGATTGTACTG
The DNA here is from genome assembly GCA_028023455.1 of Epiperipatus broadwayi. Taxonomy (NCBI): domain Eukaryota; kingdom Metazoa; phylum Onychophora; class Udeonychophora; order Euonychophora; family Peripatidae; genus Epiperipatus; species Epiperipatus broadwayi. Next base: position 26,018,079 of record JAQFVV010000002.1, read on the forward strand.
ATAAAAAGACAAAAGAAAATAGATGCGCAGGGAATTCTAAAAATGGATCGTGACTATAAAAAATCAGAAAAACTTAAAGCTGGGCCTTTGTCTTTTCCTTAACTAGCAGTCTGGGATAGAGAAACTATCCTATCCCGGACTACTCTATACAGGACTACCATTATTCATATGCTGAAGTGGATCATCATGCATAGTGGAATCGATGCGTTTATAGATACCTTTCATCGTATAAGTCATTCAGAACAAAACGTCAAGTCTAGCCATTAAGACAGGCCAAGAAACTACAAGAATGTTGACAGAGGGAAACTAATTAACTTCAATGAGCTCTTCAAAACGCATACTACAAAACTTACCGGCAAGATTATTCATATCCAGATTGTGACTAAATTAAGCATTTGCAAACGATCCTTCCTATAAGCTTATAGTATTACTACTAATAGAGACATTTGCAGAATTATCATCACAAAGAACTTCCTGGAAGAAACTTAAGTGAACTTTAATTATTAAACTGTTTTAGTTACTTGATTTAATATCTGGATTAGTGTGCATATAATCTTTCCAATTGATTAGTAATGTGTTTTTAATATTTTAATTTGTTAGAATAAAAATATTTATTTCTAATATCAACTATTCATTGTGCATTATTAAAAATAGTTCTTAAATTTATTAATGTTAGTTTATTAGAACTTGAATGCATAATTTACCCTTTGCCAATATTTATTAATTAAGCCCTGGGAATAATATCTTAAAAAAAAAAAAAAACCTTATCTACAGTAAACTATGACTCGGTTTTCTTTTAAAATCATTTTCTTTTTTATTTACGATGTGCGATGCGATGGATTTCAGCGGATTCTTACATGAATCCGGGCCCGGGCACCCTTATAAAAAGAAATAAAAAGCTGATTCGGTTGGCAATCGTAACAATTTCTAACTGACCAGGATATATAGTTATGTTTTTAAAAATAAGAGTGAAACCTTTTTCATAACTTGATCAACTCACGGTTTATTGCGTATAGAGACCTAGCCAGATAGAAAAACCCGTTACAGTATGTATATTATTTAAAACAGGCAAAACTCACTATACGTATTGCCACACACAGCAAGCTAGAGTAATCAATGGATGCCAAAAGGCTTGTGCATAAAATCCCCATCTAGTGCCATCCAAGGCTCCTCACTAACAAAGGCCACAAGCCAGAAACTAGTCTGGGATATTGGTCTTCTGGCATCCATCGATTACTCTAGGTTGCGGTGTATGGCAATATGTATAGTGAGTTTTGCCTGTTTTAACAACAGTTGTACACAAGTATAAGAAGTGGTGGTCATGTGATGTTTATATTGTTATTTATGAAAACTACATATTAAAACCAGCTTGGTACAGCTTATTATTTAATTCACTCTATCTTTTAGTTATTTCAGAACAAAATATATCCACTATATAGATTTCAATACAGATTTGTCAAAAAAAAACTTTTTCCCCTATATATTTTTCATTTACCTCGGTTATATTTATACATAATTGAAAATTTAACCTTTTAATTCTTCTCATTAAAATATATAAAACCAATATATTAATAATTTTTTATTAGTTTCTTATTCTAAATATAAACAGGCAAAACTCTCCATACATTAATGCCACTCAGTGCAAGCCAGAGTAATCAATGGATGCCAGAGGGCTTGTGCATAAAATCCCTATCTAATGCCTACTCATCCAATATCCCCAGACTAGTTTCTGCCAATGGCCTTCGTCAGGGAGGAACCTTAGATTTGAGAGCACTGAGTTTTGCCTGTTTAATAACAGTTATGAACAAGCATAAGAAACAGTGACCATGTGATGTTTAGTGGTTATTCTAAATACGAATGCTCACCAAAGCATACATTAATAATTACAAAGACATTATTGATAGAATTGTGAAACAATTGTCCATTTTATTAACTGTAAATTGTGAAAATGATACAATTTAATGACAATTCAAAAATGAAAACATTTTTTTTTCTTTATAGAAAAAAGACTGTACAGTTGGAGGAAGAAAAACAACAATAAAATTAATGATGGCTTAATGTTTTTTTTTTTTTAAAAAAAAAATTCCCCAATAGGAAAGTGTGACAAAAACATCCTTAATTTTATTGCAACTTTAAAAAAAAAAAAAAAAATCCCATATATTTTAATTATGAAAAAATGAGTCTTTAATCACTAGTCAAATGGAAATAATCCCCCTCCCCCCATAAGTGATTTATAGCTGTATACATATATATATTTTCTTTGGATAGAATTAATTCAACTGTTTCACGTTTCTAATAAACGGAAGGTTTTTAATTTTTTTCACTTTTTTTCCTTTTTACAGTAATTACAGCAAAACAAGAATGAAAACAAAGACCAATAGAAAAGTACAGAAGTAGGATCGGCTTAGAATTTTTTTCATTTTTATTTTTGTAGAAACTGGCGCAGAAAGAGAAATTACATTAAGAAACCTGGAATGAACTTCCTCTTTCGTTATCATTAAGGAGAAATGAAAAGCAAGTCAACAAATAGACTTTGAAAGTTTTCCCATAAAATCTATCTAATATTACATACTGTTTTATAAACGTTTAAGAATAAGTAAACAAGGGTTTATTTTATAATGGCTCCACTCAAATTAATTAATTAAAAATGGTACACTAGTGAAAACAGTCACAAAATCCATCACTACTTGCTTAATTTCTCATCTCTGCTGCCATGAGTTAATTATTTTTTTTGTTAAACAGCCTGGAAGATGGCAGAACATGGACAAGAGGAAAGGAAAAAAAAAAGATCAAATGTGGGTTTCCGAAAATAATTATAAAGCTGCTTTTTTTTTGTTTTCTGCTGAATTTAACATGAGTGTTTTAAAGATTGGATTGAAAAGTAAAACAAAACACTACCAAGAATTTATTTTTATTTTGTTTCTTTGAATTTGTGTTTTTTTTTTTTGCCCCAGTGAATGTCTATGCACAAAAGGATTTACAGCAAAATAATAAAGTCATCACATTGCATATTTCCTGGTCCACTCTCGTGCAAGCTCATTGTATCGTTCCCGGTCTGTTTTGTAAATCCTGGCAATTTCTGGTACTAAAGGATCATCTGGATTTGGATCACACAACAATGAGCAGATACTCAGTAAAACTATAAAATAAACAAATAAAAAATGATTAAAAACAATTTTCAAATGAAATAGTTGCATAAATATTAAATAGTATGTGTTTTTAAGATACTTAACATCTCCCGACATTTTCATAATGAAATTTAGCCGTTATTTTTAAGACTGTCAAGTAAACGGACCATACAAACGGAATATAACTTGTGCGCGTTATTTTACAATTGCAAATTAACTAAATAAATAGAAGCCTAATGGCAGATCTAACAAAATTTTGAACAATCAACTTCAAATTTTTCAGATACAAACTTTTTATTAAGTCATAATATAAGGGGAAAAATATGTAGGGAAAACCCAAAAGAATAAGCTATATAAGAAACATTCGAACTATTAAAGTATTATAAGTAACTGATGGTCCAAAATATATGGGCTGCCACATTATTAGTCCTATGGCAAATGATGAAAAAATTGTTAAAAGAATTTTAGTTATACCTATTTAAAATAGATAGCCAGGTAGAGGTGGATTTCAAGCACAGATGTTTGATGAGAAAAACAAAAAAAAAATTATCATAATTTTAAAAACAAAAGTAATGTTTTTAGCAAAAGGTAGATAGAGAAACAGTGAGCAGCTTTAAATCAATCCCTTCAAATTGAGATTCCCTAAAAGAAAATATTAAAATGTGTAACCTACCATTAAAATACTTGAACGTCACATAATCGACTGCTTAAGTAATAATCCATGATTTGATTTTTATTCATTTATGTTTTTATAAAAACTAGTAGTATAATATTTATTAAATATAGTTTAAATGAATATTTTGGTATGTCTTCAGTCACAAACATTATTGAAATCACTGTTTCAATGTTTATTTCACTAAAATGCTTGATAACTGATACCATAATTAACATTATATAATATTGTACTTCAATAAAGAACAATTCTCTTTGATTGTACATTTTGAAAAAAAAATACTTGATATTTTTTCGTTTGTTTTTTGTTCTATTTGCAATTACTGTTTTATTCACCATAACTGGAGAGTTATTAAATATATAATAATACTTCAAGATTTAACGCTATTGACTTTTTTTTTACAATTTATATTTTTATAACATCTTTTATATTTTGTTGCATTATTTCAATATTTTAGATTGATTTAATAGTGCAACATTTTTAAACCGTCTTATTAAAATATATCAAACTCTCAGATTACTTTTTTTTTAAAAAATATATCTGGAACAATAGCCCATTCATTATTAAGAAACTTACTGTTTACCTTAATAGCAGCTTAAGAAAAAAGAGTTTAGTTCAAGTGATGATGAAATAGAACCAGCTAGCTATAAAGTAGAAATGAAAAATATTCTTCGACAATCCCAAAGTTTCTGAGAATTGGAACATAGGTGACCCTGAATTGCAATTCTTCAAACTGTTTTTTAATGATACCTTCCTCCAAAATATTGTCAGGGAAACTACTCTAGGTTGATCCTATATATCAAAAAAGTGTACAGATGATATTGCAAGGCAATATTAAAATGCCATATTAAGAATAGACTTTGTCAAAAAAAATAAAACATTAATTATTTGTTATATAATTAGAAAGAAATTTAATTAAAACATTTTAACTATAATTAATTTATCCTTTTTTCCCTGTATGGTTAAAATTATTACACAGAATGAAATATTTAAAAATAACAAATATGAGAGCAAATCACAGAGAATCCCACCCTTTTTACGTATCACTATTTTGTTTCTTTACTTACACAGAAATGTTTTGGGACTTTTATCATTGTATTTGCGGCAAGCCAGTACAGGAATCGGAGATATTTATCTCTGAAGGTATCAAAATACACATAGGGTTAATTAATGACCTCATTGATCTTATTATTTGTATATGTCTTCAGGTAAATAATTATCAATATCTTTTTTGTTAATATTTGAATTGTAACATCATCATACTGCATATTTGTAGTTATAGCAATTGTTATATATATACATTTCATTAAATGGATGTTTTATTTAATCTATTTGTTTATTCTGAATTTCGTATTCCAATTGACTAGATAATTCAATTGGCACAATTAAAGAGTCTAAAACCTAATTGTAATTGAATATTTTTATTTATTATTAATAATGGTTTCAATAATACAAATTCTGATTGCAGAGTTTGACATGAAACAGAAAAGTTTTTTTCTATTTAACAATATTAAAAAAGACCATATAAATATAGCCATGTTGTTGGGATTCACCATTTTAACTGATGGAACCAGAAAGTTTTCCTTTTTCAAAGAATACAATATGGCTCTCAGAGATTTGGTTAAAAATTGTGCCTACAATCAATTTCTAAAAGGGCCTTTTAGAACAGTTGTTTTAGAGCATATCCAAAATTAAATTAGACAGAAATGACTTACAGAAACAGACTTAAGTTATAAAAAATCCACTAAAAAATGTATTGATTAGGCCAAAAAGTATTTAAACATCAATCATACTGTAAATCGGTATCATAAAATTAAAAAAAAACTTTTAAACAAAAACACAGCAGTGTAAGCGTAGTAAATTTAACTATTATTGTTATAGTAATCAAGATAACTATATGAACTGCAGGCTAAAGGGGCATCTAGCGACAGTATGTTAAAATAGAAATTGTAAACTGTGTAGAATGAATCAACAGAATCAGAGTTTTTCTACAATGAAATAGTAAAAAAAATTATCTGCGTATTTTTGCACATATCCGTCTAAGCACATTACAAAAGTTATACTCCAGAGGTAAAAGGAGAAACTTCCAAAGAATACTATATGGCTCTCAGAGGTTTGCTAAGAATTATGTCTACAGTCAATTTCTGGAAGAGGCTCTTTAAAAACAATTGTTTTGAAACATGTCCAAAATTGAATTTAGAGAGCAACTACTTGCAAATATAGACCTAAAGTATAAAGAAGCTATTAAGAGTTATCACACATGAATTAATGATTGACCAAATGAAAGAGTATTTAGACATCAACCATATATAAATCGATATCATACCATTTAAAAAAAAAAAACTTTTGAACAAAAAAAAATGTAACAAAACCATAGCAGACTCTATTTAACTGTTATTACTACAGTAAGCCAGGACTCAGAGTTCATAACTGTTTGCATAATCAAGAGAACTGCATCAACAGTGGGATAAAGAGCTATCTATCAACAATATGTTGTAAATCTAAATCGGAGAGAAAAACGCAAAAACCAACAAAGAATACTAATTGCAGTAAAGCAGAACTTCTTAGGCTCCAAACGTTAAAAGAAGGCAAATGTTTTAATATGGAGATTGACAGCAGCTCAGGTGTTTCATTAAAGTCTCTTAAAGATTGGAAAACACAAATCTCCAAAAACTGAAAAAGACTAACTTGAGAGCTACGACATAAATGACAATTATTGCGGAAATTATAGGAATTGTTGAAGTACAATTAAACATGAAAAGCCCTAAGTTACTCTTGTGCAGTGTTTTCCTGAAGGTTTGTGATGATGGTATTTCAGTTGTATTTTATACATTGGACTAGTGACAGTGCTAGCATGGAAATCAAACCTGGACCTTTAGATTCTTGAATACTGAATTTTAAGATAACATTCTAACCAAATGAATCATCCAGCCAAAGGCAACAGTCAGTAGAAATGTCATATACTTATGTACGAGATTCCTCCTGATTTCTCCATTTTTTCCTACAAGCGAAGTTGATTATAGTCACACTAGGTTGACTTATGGGATTGTTCGTTATTGTCATGTGATCAGCTTCTTTAAATTTTCTGCTTTGTACCATTTCTTTGCTATCCAATATTTTTGTATTTTCCCCAATTGAATATGTGTTCATTCATGCATTCAATACATATATCAGATCGTGGAAATAATTCAATATATAAATACAACTCTTGTACACAGTTTTCAAAAAAATATATCCATTATCAGGCTGGAATTGGTTTAAATTTTTCAATATAAGCATCAATGTCATAAAACAAATTAACATTGAAAAAAAAATCCAAAGTAAATTTCCGAATCTATTCAAGATAAAATTGGAGAAGGTAAAACAATATCTGTTCAATCAGAAATAAAAAAACCTCAGTCCCAATCATGTATAAAGCATGAAAAGTGCCATTTGTGCAAAACAAGAGTATAAGCATTTAATGATTTAATTCGGAAGGCTATAACGAATCAAATCAAAAATTCAGAGTGTATTACTACTGTGATAATTAACAAATAAAATGATAAAATATGAATTTGTGGAGACTATTGGATGACAATAAAAACATGTAAAAGTGCATACCCAGTACCTCATGCAATTGAGATCTTAGCTTTCAAATCATTGCACTTGGCCAAACTCAATCTTCACATTGAATTTCATCAAACAACTGTGAATAAAGAGATCTCCAAATTATTGACAAATTACAATCCACTTGGGACTGTTTAATTATAACTGTCTTTCACTTTGGGATATCTGTGGCACCAAACATTTTCCAAGCAAAGATAGAAACATTGCTAAATGGATGAGAAGTAATATGTTATTTTAATGACATATTAATTACAGTTAACTATAAAACAGCCTCAGAAAGACAGTGATTAAAGCATGTAATAGGCTCAAAGGATTTGGGGCAACATTAAATGCAGATAAATGTATATGAAATACAAAAAAGTTAAAATTTGGGGTCACATCATATCACATGATGAAAAAATCTGGCACCTGATAACGTTGAAGCAGTTAAAAACACATCTAGACCAAAAAATGTAAAAAATTTCAAGCATGTTTGGGACTGAGCAATTATTTCAAAGTTTTTCCTTAAGCGAAAAGAACATGTGGCTCAATCAGAGGACAAACTGCTGAAGAAAAATCCAAAATGAGAATGATCAACCACCCAAGAGAATGCTTTCGTTAAAACAAAGTCTCTGTTGACACTAAATAAATTGCCAATGTATGTACAAAACAAGAAGATCCATAGCATATATATCACAAATGTTGTGTAATGCAGAAAGGAATTAAGAGTCGGCTTGATCAGTATTTATATGGATGTCATTTTACAGCCCTAACCGATCACAAACCGTTGCTAGGCATATCGGAAAAGGTCAAATCCATCCCAGATCATCTCAGCCCATGTATGCTGTGTTGAATCACTTTCCTTTCAGCTTATAACTACAAATTACACTATAAAAATTGCTGATAAATACAACATGATGCTATTTTATGAATGCCAGACAGAACAAAAGTAAAAACAGTACATGTGGATATCAATTATAAGAATATTGACAATCTCCATTCACAATTATTAAACTATAAATTAAATGAAGAGTGGACAAGCAATGATCCAGGCATCAACTATTAATAAAGTGGACTAGTAAAGGCTGGCCCATTAAACGATTTCAGTTTTTGCCATTGTCTTTTTGGAATGTAAATCTAAATCTGTTTGTATATAAAAAAAATGCATATTAAACAGGCATTAATAGTAATAAATTCCAATAGTCATAGAAAAGTACTCAAAATACTGAGCAACAAACACCAAGGAGTAGTAGTGTGTGCTAAAACAAATTGCTAGAAAGTAAATGTAATGATAAAAAATACTTCAGGAAAGTATTTATGAAGATATTTACTGTTTAAATTTTAAAAATTTATATATTTTTTCAACTGTTGAACCATTATAGATTTTATATCAACAAAGGTGATAATGGGACATGTATTAGAGGTGGGGGGAGGGGATTTTGATAATAGTGACAGATAAGTTTGACTTCCTATAGAACTTTTTATATTTTAAAATATCAATAGATAGAATTTGTGAATGCCATCGAATTGTTTTTATTTCAGAATGTACATTAGAAATGTTAAAAAAAAAAAAAAATTTTTTTAGGTAGTAGTTTGTTGGACAAAGACGCCATTTGATGGCACTAGTAAGTCCATCATGAAAATAATGGCCAAATAAAGGCTTAAAGCTACATTATAAACTTTAATAAGCAAATATAAAATAATAAATTCTTATATCATTTACATAGAACTAAAAAATAAAAAGTATATATAATTTCAAAATCTAAATTAAAAAAAGAAAAATCACTTGATCATATATAATGTTATAACTCAAACATTTTACATTCACTTCATTATGAATTAAGGCCAAAAATATTGAAAGAAAAAGGAAGCATATTCAGATTATACCAGAATTAATCTTTCATGCTTCAAATAAACTTTCATTCTATAATAGTGGCAATAAAATAAAAACCTAAATATACTAAGTTTGCACATTAATTATTAGGGTTATTTCCTGTGAATTTTTTCTAAATATCCCCTGATATTGCAACAATTATGTATATCGATACAATTTCAGAGAAAAAAATATTACCTTTTGATATAGTTAATGCCGGTGACCATTGTGACCTCAAAATGTCCAAACATATACTACCATTGCTATTAATATTAGGATGATAGATACGTGTTGTAAAGGCCACCTAAAATAAAGATTGATATTAAAATAACCAATGACTTCACATACATATAAAGTATGAAAATTTAAAATTATTTTAAGTAAACCATACATACATATTTCATATTATTACTGACATTATTACAAAAGATTTCATCAAATTAGTAAATTACAAACCGACATATGCCTAGCAAAATAAGCACTTATCTTAAAATTCTAATCAATAATTTTTTTTTTTAATACCATACTTAAAATTATGATCTATGACAAAATTTCATTCAATTCAGATATAGACATAAATATGTATATGCTATTCATAACAAATTAATCAGGTGTCTTGAGTTTGATCAAATTCAAAAATATGAGTGGGAGAAAAATAAAATAAAAAAAAAGTAATATATAGTTCAAAAGCATTTTAATTATTGGGAAAACAAGCGAAATACTTATACTCAAAACTATAAAAATTGGTTAGAGCAACCAAGTATTACAAATATATATATATACATTTTGAGAACTGCCTAGTTTGTCCAGTAAAAATAAAATGGAAGAAATTGAATTAATCAAAAAATGTTTAGTGATTTAAGCATATTAATAACATAGATTTGTAAATGCATTGTAGTTATTAATTTTAGATCAAATATAGAGTTATGTTACAATGAAGACTTAACCTTTTTAACATGAAGAGTCATTTTGTTTAAATATTTCAACCAAAAAAATTAAAACAGCTGCAAGGAAGGAGGTGAAAAATGAATTGATGAAAATAAGGATTTCTGAGTGATTGTGGTTAATCAAATCAGTGTACATATAATGGAAATCAAAATTCTCTTAAAAATAAAGGACAAAAATTGCTTTTGTAAAAATTTGATTTATTCAGAAATTTTTATTATTTAAGCATAGCAATTATAATTTTATAATAGAGCTGACTCCAAAGAGCAACAGAGACAAGCACATTTTTTTCCTTCCTATATATTTATTTACAAATTATAAGTAAAAATAAAAGATATGTTTATATTTATTATAAGAAAAAAAGCCGTAAATTTGGGATTAAAGAGCCATATGCAGAGTATGCGCTGCAGATTGCCAATCTTTGTTTTAAGATAAATATTAAAATTTAACATTTTTTTTCAATAACAAAATTTATATATCAAATATAAAGATAAACTATGAATATTATGATGGCAGACATTTTTGCCACATAAAATACTTAGTTCTCAATTTAGTCCATATAATATTTTCTTTAACAGTCCAGAGTTTGTTAAAAATTATTCCCTTAGGCGCATAGTATACTGTAATAATTTAGGATATAAGCCATAAAAACTGAATTTGAAATCTGATATCAAAAAAAAAATTTCCAAACAAAAACCTGATAAAAATGGCAGATATGTAAATGCTAAAACTAATCTCTTAACTTAATTTGCTTATCCTTTTCTATCTCTAGCAGTAAAAGAGTTACTATTTTTATTTTTTTATCTAGATGTGTATATTATAGATAAAAGTCATAAAAACAAAATCTAAAATCTGACAATGGTGGCATTAAAAAAAAAATATTTCACAACAAAAAAACTATTCAAAGTAGCAGATATGCAAATATTAAGTGCTAAATAGACGAATGCTATTGACAGAAATAAAATAATATTATAACAAGTACTAATAGCTTATTTAGCAACATGTTAGCTTTCAATAAAATATTAGATTTCTCAACTTATTTGGGTTTAGTTTGTTATCTGCAATTTGTTCAACTTTATTAGGTTTTCTTTTTTTTTTGATCTTTCCATATGTATATAAATATTAATTTCAATCGTGAGCCAGAAAATAGTATCAAAAAATGAAGTACTGGGTGGAGGGGAAAACATTTCTAAAAGAAAGCTGTCAAATAATCTATAATTTAAATTTAACATGCAGTATGATTAAATCAACAATCTACACCATTTTATAAAAATGGCAAATTAAAAAGTGTACATATAGTGACGAGGATTTCAGCTTCAATAGTTTATATTATATTACAGCACTAATGGAAACTTCTACACATCGCATGATCACCATTTCCTATGCTTACACAAGCTGTTAAAACAGCGACAAACTCTCCATACAATAGTAGCAGTTAAAAAATGTTTCTGCATAAAATCTCTATCTAAGTGCCTACTCATCCAATATCCCCAGACTTGGATTGAAAACAGTATTTGTTTTCATTTTGGACTCATAAATTTATAATTATCTAAAAAGGTACTGGAAGGTTGTCTTGGATCCTAAGATATAGGTACAGTGCTTTCAGATCCAAGGCATGTCACTGATGAAAGCCACAAGCTACCAACTAATCTGAAAATAATGGATGAGTAGGGACTATAGGGATTTTATACACAAATCTTGTCACATCCACTGATTACTATGGCTTGCACTGGTTGGTACTAATGAATGAAGAATTTGTCACTCTTCTAATGGTAACTTGTTAAGTAATGTGAATTAATCAAAAGTAAATGACAGATAATAATTCAATATGCAATCTATTGTGAAAAAGTTAACCAATTGAAAATTTTTTCTGTTCCCTACTACCCCAACTATCACTGCAACGGAGTTTACTGTCAATAAAATATGTTTCACTGGATTCAGGAAAAGCATTTGATTATATTATTACAATGCATAGTGAAGTTTCTAGCACAAATAAGACCACTGCTGAATGTTATCTTACAAAAAAAGCAAACAAACAGTAGTTTTAACATTTCTGTAGTGTAATTTTGACTATACCACTCTCATGCAAGGTAGGGACTAGTTTCTATCTGCTTTTAACATTTTGTGGAGGAATGTAATCATAAACATATGAAACACATGAAAAAGATCTATGATCCCCAAGATGTACATTTTGTGCTGAACCAGCCCTCATCAGTTAGCCCAAACCACAATCTCTTACGCATAGCTTTACCATTGTTCAATATATATATAAATATAGGGATAAAAAATTGTTACAATTTATTTGATAAGTGTCAAACGTGATACCCTCATAACTTTGATACCAATCAATAATGAAATAATATTAATAATTTTTATCAGTTATTCATTAGACTAGATTATCCAACAATGAATAACATACAGTGATAAAGATATGTGTAAGAGATTAAGGCCTAGGACGTCTTTGATCATATATTTATGATTACATCCCTCCCCATTGTTGGATAATCTCTAGTCAAATGAATTACTAATAAAAATTATTAATATTTTTTCATTAAGTGATTGGTGTCAAAGTTGTGAGGGCAGCACATTTGACACATCAAATAAACTATAGTAATTTTCTATATATATATATACAGAATAATGAGAAGATAGATTAAGAGATTGCAGCTGGGGCGACTGATTGGGAAGTGCTTAGGGATCATAGATCATTTTCACATGTCTTTGATCATATGTTTATGTTTACATCTCTAAACAAGATGTAGAAATCAGACCCTATCTTGCGTGAGAGTGGTGTAGTAAAAATTACATTCTGGAAATGTTATTCATTGCTGGATAATCTCTAGTCTAATGAATGACTAATAAAAATTATTAAACAGTAGTTTGTTTTTAATTTTATACTTTAAAGATGGATTTTAATTTTCTTTAAAATGATTGTGCAATATATATATATATAGCAATTAGTTGTATACATATTTTTAAAGTAGCATTTTTGATTTTTCTTGTTTCATAATTTTGGTTTAAGCCACAGAATGGAATAGAATACCTCTAAGCACATGTATTTCAATGTAAACTATACCAACAATGATATAATGAATGGCATTTTGGAATAAATTAATTAGTTTTAGTAGTCTCTATAGTATTCTGACTTTCTTTTACGGGAATGTAGTTTCAGTGAAACATTTGCTGACATTTTTTTTTTTTTTTTAGAACTTTACAGATATAATTTATATGAAATCATCACCAATATATGCAAAAATCACCAACAAACTGAACATTAATAAAAATAATTTTTTTTTGACAAAATGAAAGTGTGCATTAAGTTAATTGTCAATCAGATAAAATCATACGATCTTTAATAATATTGCTAAAATAAATATCGTTTTTATTATTCAATATATAGTAGAAACAAATTATTTCATAAATAATACAAAATTAAAAAAAAAAAATCATTAAATTAAAAAAATATACTCATCTTCCATATTTTAATGATAAAAGTGAAAACACTAAATGATTATATATTAGACACACACAATCGTAAGTGTATTAACAATTAAAAAATGGCAAATGAACTGGGCATTTTAAAGCCGTAAAAGAAGTCTTAAAGTAGATATTTGAGTATAAAAACTAGTAATCTACTAATGTGAAAAAATAATTGTGTCGAGTATCTCATAACAGAATTTCACTGGAAAAACTATTAATCGTAATACATGAATTTAATATAGCACATTTTAGAATACAATTTATATAATATAAACTGCATTAATTATAGTGCAGACACCCCTCCCCATTTGATGGCACCATCTGTTTCAAAAAAGTTTTGTGCTTTTCCAGTTTAAATCTTTTGGGGGTGAAATAAAAAGCCTTTAAAAGGTCACCATTGATGAAAATAAATTTTTTAAAAGATTTGAATCATCAAATCTAATACTTTATGCATTTTACTGATTCTGAAAAGGAATTTCATAAGATTAAACTGAGTTATTTATATTGTATATTTGAGACAGGAGTGGAGGTTGAAATGAAAGACATTGTGTATGCAGATCAAAAGATTTCTGTGTAAGATTGAATAATATTATTGCAGAAGAGATAAATAAAAGGAGAGGTGAAAGAAAGGAATGTTATGTAGTTCATTCAAATGGATTTCCAAATTAATATTGCCTTGATAAGAATGGCATAGTCATTGGGATAGAAATGTTATTTATTGATAAATATGGATATTTCTGCGTATACCAAGTTAAACATAATGTTAGCAGAGTTAATGAAATTTATATAAATTTTAAAATAAAAATAAATAGGCAATAATTATGAATGTAATGACAACTGGCCATGTTAAATATTTAGGCAGTTATTTATTTGGTGTTAAAAATAATTAACAAAAATAAAATGAAAAAATTGCAATGGGAAATAAGCTTTAATAAGTATAAATCATTCTGAACCCATTAAATTTAAAAATAAGAAGTAATAAATATTTTTTTGGAATGCGGCTTTATACAGAGTAGAGACTTGGACAATTAGAAATAAAAAGATTAGAAGATTATGAGGTTGGATTTGAAAAAAAAAAGAAAGAAAATTGGCAATGTTGAAATATTGATCTAAGTAAATGAAAAAATATTTATTGAGGAATTATAAAAACACTTAGAAAAATTGAAATGGACATATATTTAGAATAAAAAATTGTGAAATATAAGTTAAAAAGATGTATGTATGTGGATGCTGGAAGAATATGGGGAGTATGAAAAAAAAAATCTAATAGATGATTTTAAAAAATGGAATAGCTGAATTTTTTTAAAAATATAGAAAGAAATAGAAAGACACGAAGAAAATTGTTGAATTGCTGCGTACATATATATATAAGGATTATTTTTTAATTCATTGATTATTTATAACACAATTATCTAATGTCATTTTGTCTAGACATATTTGAAATTTTAAAAAAATCGGTTCTACAACTTTGAATGATCCACACCGCTGGATAGAGCTGTTTCTACGCAAAAGCACAGAAAAAAGCTGTTTACAAGGCCGTTCATATATCTTACGGCCTGTAAACTGTTCAAACACCTAGACTTCCCCAACATCGCTAGCATGTGAATATTATCAGTGACGTGTTGTGAGTCTATTTAGACGCTACTATTGAATATTCAATAGCGTATCGTATGAGTGTCTAATTGTAATCACGAAAAGTGTAACAGTATGCAATTCAAAGTTTTTCGTTTTAAATGTATTGTAACTTGTATGAATAACAACACTACAAATTATAACTATTTCAAAAACATCTCTAATTTCCTTGTTAGGTGGCACAATTTAATAAATGAGGAGTGTAAATCGCGATTCGGCAAAGTTCACACGAAAGTCGTGCAATTTGCAACAAGTTTTCAGTGAACTGTTATTGTTTGTGTTTATATAAAATCAAAGTTAATTTTTTTTTTTTTTTTTTTGGTTTTGCAAGCATTATTTTAAAAATAATGAAATTTTTTTAAATCAAAAAATGTAAATTGAAATTAAAAAATATTTTCCAAAAACAAAGGCATATTATATATATATTTTTTATGAATAAAAATAAATGTTTTTAAACTCTCATTAAATCAAAAAAAAAGACGAATGTTTTAATATATATAAAAGAAAAGTTTTTTTAAAAAAAAAAAAAAAAGATCGAAGGTTTTAAAAACCAAAAATAAAGTTATATTTGTTTTTAAAAAGTTAAAATAAACCCAGTAAAAAAATTGAAAAAAATAGTTATAGATTTATTTTGGGGGAAAAAAACCCATTAAAAAATATAAAAAAAACCAGGTTAAAAAAAAAAAAAAAAAAATTATTTTAAAAAATTATTTTTCTTTTAAAAAGCCATGTAATGTTATATCTATTTGTTTTCCAATAGCAACAGCGCCATCATGCTATGTGAATCGTCCAAAGTTGTACAATCAAAAAATCTAGAGAAATGCATTAATTTATTTTCTATTTATCCTAATCATTCAATATTTTTTTAAAAATCTTTTTAAATGTGTTCTCAAATGTATTATATATTTAATAAATATTGGGTATTACCTTTTCCATTTATTTATAAAAATATATTGTATATTTTTACTTTAAATAACAAACTTTACACATAATGAAAATATTGAATTACGAATATTATTTTAAAATCACTCATTGAAATATAATCATCTTATTTAAATATATTATAACTCAAAGAAGTTATAACATTCAATTAGTAACATACCTTTGGTGGTTTGAAAGGATAATCTGTGGGAAAATGAATAGTTAAGAAAAATACGCCACCTTGATAAGGACTGTCAGGCTAAAAAGAATCCAAAATTAAAATATTATCTTTCTATCTATACATACATTTAAAACACAATCTATATCAATATATTTATAATAAAAAGACAAAATATTTTATTGCTAATAAGCACAATTTCGTACGGCCAATAAATCTTTTAATAAATAATATTTCCTATATCAAAATTTTACTTTTATTTATATAGAATAATTAAGTTGTTTTTGTAAATAAATAGTTAAATGTGTCAAAATAAAATATTATAGTACCAAAAATAAAGTAATATGAATTTGAAAGTAGGTACAAAAAAAAGGAAATGTAATATGGATTTACTTTCATTCTCACAAATAAAAAATACTAATTAAAATGTTACAAGCATTTGCCAATCTTGTAAAAATAAGATATCCTATACAAGATATGCTTGCCTTGCTAAAAAAGCCTTTAAATTTTTTGTACAGCTAATGAAATCTTTGATAAACAATAGCAACTTCCTTTATGAAAATTATTTACGAGCAACTTATAAAATTTCATACTTAACTACAAAAACAAATAAATCATATATCATTAGTAAAAAACTTGTGATATCAATGGCAATTATTCAAAAAATAAAACATAAAACAAGAAAAATTCCATCGGCATATAATAATATGAAGAAATTAATAACAATTGGTTTGAATGACTTGATATTAAGTTGGATGAATTGATTAAGCACAGTTATTGACAAGTATTATGTACTGTCACATTAATAGTATCTAAGAATTATAAAAGTTAATCAGATGTTATTATGGACTCACAATGCATAAATATAATTTTCTAAAAGTGAATGAATTTTGGAAGAAAATGAGTTTGAAAATAAATAATTGTTCTGAAATATATGTCAAAAATGCAGCATAAATTTCAAAAAGAAAAATTACATTTAGAGATCAATTGAATTACTATTTTCATACCTTTATTAATCAAGATCCAAAATGGTAGAATGTTGATCAGGATTTAGAACATCATACCTGGGTCAATTAATTAATCAATGTACCTGATTATTCTTTCAAAGAAGTTATTCCAATTAAATGTTATGAAAAAAATTAATTCATTGTTCAAAATATTATTGACAGCAATTTATAAATTTTCATTATTTTTTTATTTATCCGAATACACAATTATACAAATTTTAATTATAATAATAAATAATCATTTAGATAGCTTTAACATATGGATGTTTATTCAAATTGTCAATATTCAATAACAATAATTATAAAACATATGCATGTTATATATACATTTAAATAAATCACAAGATAATGTAAAATATTATATAACAGCAATAATTATAGATATTCATAGAAATCAGTCAACACTTAATCAATCCAATATCAATAACAATTAACAAGCTCAATCTGTTGTCATGGCAACATCTTTGAGCATAATTACACTTATATATATATTTTTAAATATAATACAAAAAAGCGTTTTTCAGTAAATATTTTTTGCCTTTACCAGTGTGATGTAAACTATTTTAAAACTTCAATTTATATTGTATATGTAAAAACATCTATCTTTTTTATAAATAAAATTAACTAGGATCAATAATAAAAAACAAAAAAACAATCCAATATGTACAAATATTACAAGGTTATAATTTTTCTTTTTCTCTTGCCTTCCTTTCCCAATTAATCAACAAAACAATCATACAAAATGCATAGAAAAACTCATTCCTCGTATGCCAATTATTAGTTAAATTAAATTTATGTTTTATATTCATACAATTATGTTTGAAGTATTTAATATTAGTTTCATATAGTTTCCTTCTATAATATGGTTGATGGTTTTACATTTTACACAATCTTTAAACTATATTAAAAAAACTAATAGATAGAAAATATGTAAAACTAAGTATAGTATTTGAAACGTAAATATAAGGGATTTGACTACAGATTTTCAAGCTCCCTTCAGCTGTGAAAAATAAAAATAATCTCCAATATATGTATTTCATGTTGAATCAGCAGTCATCAGTTGCTCCAGATTATCTCCCACACACACGTATAATCAATGCTCAGTTTATATTAAGATAGCAAATCTTCAAACTTTAATGGACAGGCTTCAATCTACTCCACCCTCCAACTCTTCAGCCATCCATTGAAAATCTGATAATCGAACACCTAAGTCTCTTGTTAATGCCAATATTATTGTCATGCCCATGTTGACTTTAAGTCACACTGACTTCTCATGTATAGGACCTTATCCATTTAAATATACAGAAGAGGGATGGGCAGGATACATGCTGAATCTGTAATATTTGAATACAAACATACTTTATATACTTGGAATTTAGATGTAATTGTAATGGATTTGAACACAGACTTTCAAGCGCCCATCACTGTTCACTCTATCTTATACAACACACATGTAAAAAGATAAGTGATCTCCAATATACTTATTTAGTACTGAAACCAACACTCAGCAATTGGTCCAGATCATTATCTCCCACACATATATATAATCAGAGCTCAGTTTATATTAAGATAGCAAATATTCAAACTTTAATAAACAGGCTTCAATCTACTCCACCCTACAACTTTTCATGTAAATTGTTTGTACGAGATAGTGGACAGCTGACGGACATTTGAAGGTCTGTGTTTAAATCCCCAATAATTACATCTAAACTCCAAGTATATAAAATATATTTGCATTCAGATATTACAGATTGAGCTTGTATCCTGCCCATTCCTCTTCTGTGTATTTAAATAGTCCTATAGACGAGGGGCCAGAGAGATTTAAAGTCAACATAGGCATAACAGTAATATTGGCATCAACAAGGGATTTGGGCCTTCCATCATCAGATTTTCAATGGTATGGATGGCTGAAAGATTAGAGGGTGGAAAAGGTTGAAACTTGTTTCATTAAAGTTTGAAGATTTGCTATCTTAATGTAAACTGAGCACTGATTATATATATGTGTGTGAGAGATGATGATTTGGACCACAGCATGAAATATGAATATTGGAGATCATTTATATTTTTCACATGTGTGTAGTCATATGTATCAGTTATATGAGATAGAGTGGACAGGTGAAGGCCCTATAATTAAAATTAATTAATTATACTAGCTACAACAAACATAACGTTTAACTAATAATTGTCTAATTAAAAATGGAAAATTATATAGCACATATTTATATAAGTTTTTTTTGTCCTCTATATATACTGTATGATTGTTATAAATTGTTTAATTTGAAAAGGAGGAAAAATTAGGGGGAGGGGGGATAAGAAACAAAGAAAAAAAACTGTATATTATTATAGTATTTGCATTGTATTTGGGTTGTAGTTAATTTTATATATAAATAAAAAAGATCGATGTTACTATGTGAGCAATATAAATTGAAGATTTACAATAGTCTTCATCACATTGACAAGGCAAAAAAAAAATTATCGAAAAAATCTTTTCTATATTATTTTTATAATATATATATACAATTATTGCTGTTATATAATAATATTTTATTTTATATTATACTGTGCAACTTAATTAAATATATGAAAAACAGCATAAGCAATTACATTTCCTCGAATTTTTGATGATAATAGATCCAGTTTAATTTATATTGAAAGATAAATGCAAAAATCTTTTCATGACTAAAATTAATAAAAGGATGCATTTTTGTAAATGCTTTAACATCAATTTAGCAGCAGGAAAAACTTCTAGAGCTATTTTAGTTTTATTTATTTATTAAATTTTGCTAGAACTCGTTTAATGGCAAACATAGGTAAAAATGAAAAGCTCGAGTTTAAAGATATTAAAAAATATGTTATCAAAATTTATAAGTAATAGAAACTTTTGTATCTGTACAAAGTATTATTATTTTCAAGGCTCATACTGTGGGGTTTTTTTTTTTAATATAACAGAAGTTATGCTTCCTAATCCTAAACAACACCATTAGTAATTTCTTGATAAGTTGCTCGGATCAGACTGTTACAATGGTTGCTGGAATTTCATAGATCAAAAATTAATGATGCTAAGTGCGAGTGCCAAATATATGTAATGGTGTGCCATCTAGTTTCAGCATACTTCTATATATATAGCATGGCTATCAAAAGAATGAACTTTGAGATTACTTTTAAATACAAAGTAACCTATATTTTTATCTTAAAATAATTCAAACTTTTCACAATAAAAATCAGCTATGCATAAATTGTGCCATTTATCAAATGTTTTTGAGAAACTCATTGGATTTAATATATCACTATTAAGGAAAAACTTAAATGTATTTATATTGAAAGCATTTATAAAAAAATTAAATAATGGAAAAATGAGGAAAATGACTTGATTTTGATTTAATTAAGCAAATCACAATTAATTAATTGGTATGGATGGAGAAATGGAGCAAATGTATCATTTTCTGAAAGTTTAGAAAGAATTTGCAGTTTTCTTGTAATTCAACTCAAACTTGAATTTTTAAAAAACATTAAATGGATGTTTAAATTC
Source organism: Epiperipatus broadwayi (assembly GCA_028023455.1). Classification (NCBI taxonomy): domain Eukaryota; kingdom Metazoa; phylum Onychophora; class Udeonychophora; order Euonychophora; family Peripatidae; genus Epiperipatus; species Epiperipatus broadwayi. Next base: position 26,039,030 of record JAQFVV010000002.1, read on the forward strand.
TTATCTTTTCAAGGCATCTCGATTATATTCACATAGTTTTAATATTGTGCTATATATCTTATTTGTATATATGTTTTATAAATACATATACCTATATGTCAAAAAAATAATTAGAGATGTATTATATATGTCTATATTAAAAGTTTTATAATGAATAGATAAGTATATTGTTGAACTATTACTATATGTTCAATTAATCTATACACACACACACACAAATACTTTCAATATCAATATACTGTTTTAATTAAAATTAATATAATTTTTTTTGCACAACCTAATTTGATTTTTAGGCATATATACATATATTTGAAAAATAACTTAATCCAATGTAGTGCATATAATTATTTATACATGACAATATCTGAGATTCTTTATTACAATATTTTAATTATTATCTTTAAATAATTTTAATTAAAAAACTAGCAAATCTTACTTTCCATAATTACTGTATATGAAAAATTTAGACATTTATTATTGCATCTTCTATTTATTAAGCAATAGTGTAAAAAATAATATTTCTTAACAATTTTTGTTAAAATATTTAAATTTTAGGTCTTATATTTCTGATAAAAATAGAAAAAAAAAAATTTATTTTATGTTATGAGGTTTTTCCCATTCTGGAATTTTAATTTTCTATGTTTTGTAAAATTATGAATGAGAATTTAAGCCGTCTACTAGCTCATTATTTAATCAAGTCATTAAAAAAAAAAGAGCTAAAAGAAGATGCTTAAATGCTCACATTAAATAATATTTACCATGTATTTATATAAGAAATACGATAAATGTTTAGAAAATATACTACAAATACATAATTATGAGAGATAGGAAAAAAAAATTAGGATAAAAATTATAAAAGATGTAGTTAGTTAATGGAAGAGTTTTAAATACCAGAGAAAAAATGCAAAAATGAAACAAGGGTTTGGAGATAGTATTGGACATTTAATTATGAAATGTAAAATATTTAAGGAGGATCAAATAAACTGACAGAGAGTTGAAGAAATTTAAAGGTGATAAGAATGAATGAATCAGATTTTTTTGTTGTTGTTTACTAACAAAATTGGTGAATATGAAGATAAGATAGTTAAACTATCAAAATCAGCTTTTATTAAAATGGAATAGAAGACAAAGAAAGAAATGAGTTTATTTTGGTATGTAAAAGTTTTTTCCATAGAGAGAATATTTAACTTAAAAAACAGGGTTTCTAGTCATATACACTAAGTACAGAAACTTGAATCTTCATTTAAAAGTCATTTAACAAAACATCATATTAATGTAAGACATAAATCTGTAATGTATTAATTACAAACCATAATTGGTTATATTTTATGAAATATATTTGAAATGGAGCGCGTATTATTTTAAATATTCTCTTTATATATCCAATGCAGAGCTCTATATTTCTCAGAATCAAAGTTTTTTATAGATCAATTTTAAAAGTGTTAAACAATGTCCTTTTTGTGTTTTTAGTTTCATAAAAAAATGTAATCTATATAATGCTAAATAATTTTGACTCCAATAGCTGAAATGGGCTAGACATTTTTAATCAGTTATCATATGATGTTAAAATGACCAAATGATAAGCCAATAACAGATTTTTGTCAGATTAACAGAAAGATGTAGGTCCATAAAATACATATACAAATCTAATGCCGTTATCAAATTTTCAGTGCTTGATGAGAAAATAATTGGTGTAAAAGACTTAAGACACAGATAACCAATTCTTGGTTTGTTCCTGACAAAAATACATAATAAAATTAAAATCTATGTCTACTGCCACTTTCACATAGACAATAAATGGCTTTAGCACAATGGATATTTTTTTTTTTTGTAAAATTTGGGCTTCTAAAATAAATATGATTTCCATAATTACTGATAAAGATGCAAATTCATGGGCAAAAAAAATATGGCATTGTTTTTATAATTTTATTCTCAAATATGAAAATATATTATTACTACATTGTGTTTTTTTTTTATGTACATTAATGATTAAAAATTTTAAATGTTATTTAACGGGAAATCCTAAATCGTACTATAATAAATTAAGTCTGGAATATTCAATTGATAATTAACCATTTACTTACGTTTGTGATTTCTTTAAATAAACTCAATAATCTATGGTTCAAATCAATGATAGGTGAAACTAAAAAAATTTTTCCACTTTGAAGCAAATTTAGAATACCCAACTCTGCTGGTCATCTCATTATTAGTTGATAAATAGCTATCTTAAAATCCTCATCACAAAGCATGTAAGTCTGGCTTGATGGATATTAAGTTTCATTTCATTGTAGAAAAAAGATGAGAAGTCCTTTTTATCTATCTTTTATACATGTGTATATTTTACATTTGAAATTGTTAATAAAAACTCAATACTAATTGAAAATGTTTTTAAAATCATATTTTTTTACTACTTTACAAAAATTTTCGACATTAAGACAAAGAATTACATTTATACCAACCTTCAACAAAATTGCTTTTGTTTTTTATAAATTCTGAAAATTACAAATTTGATTTACAAGTATGTAAAATTATTCAGTCTATTAATAACTTATTGAGGATAAATAAATAAATAAAAATTAATATATACACTAGGGTCTTCGTTCAACATTTTCGATGGGTTCCAAAAACAACAAATCTGTGAGGAACAGAAATCAATTTCTCATAGAAATAATATTTGAATGAAATTACAGAATTTATTTTTATGTATAGACAATAATATACTTGGACAATGTATTAATAATTACTATATTGAACATATTTATTTAAAACATCAAGATATTAAGTAAGCACAAATAATAATTTGCTTTGAATATCATCACCAGGCAGTCAAAAGTTGTATAAACTTTTATTTGGCTCGTGCTGCTTTCTTGAATCTTTATAATTTTACATTTCTTGCATTAATCCTAAAACTGATGGTCTCAAATATTATAATTTATTTTTAAATGATAGGCAATACCTATATTTCATTTATTTCTTAATATTAATACATTTTCATCAACTTTAGAAAATATCAATAATATATTATAAAAAATGCACTTCTGTATTGTAAAATAATTATTATTTTTTAATCTTTTGGTCTATAAAGCTGCAAAATCTTTTTTCACATTATTCTACAATTCCTAAATCATGATTATGCAAAAATATATTAAATGAAAATATGATGAATGAAAACCCTTATATATACACACACATATTTATAAATAGAATTGAAAGTAAGTATATAAATATATTATAAAGTATACTTACAGGACCCATTATTGTTGCTTGCCAATGAAATACTAAAATCAGAAAATATACATTAATTATCGAATGTTAAATTTAATATACTTTATCTTTTAAAATGTATATTAACAATATCTTTATTAAAAGCAGTTTGTGGATAAATTTTTATTTTCATTATTAAAATAACATATATTCAGAAACTCAAAACTATTTTAGGTAAACTTATCACTTTTTCAAGGAATACAAAAATCCTTTTTAGTTCATAAAAAAAAAAAAAAAATCAATGAATAGAGGATATGAAAGATATAATGTTATAATTCTTATTTCTAAAATATTATTTATTCTATGATATTGAATTTAATACAAATGGATAACTGAAATAATCTAAATGAAGTGAAATTCGTTAACTGCTAAGTGAATGGCAGGCAAGTTTATCTCTTAATTGTAGTGTCACATCTATCTTTTGGTAGAGAACTTAACATATACACATATTTGTTGACTATACTATGAATAAAATCACACTCAAAAAACTGTAATAGACTAGTCAATAACAATATGTATTTGGCTCATGAAAGACTTTAATCATCAACCAATCTTATTTCAACATAGCAAAAATGTTAAAGAGATAAAAAAGAGACTAAGCAAATAGCTATACTTTTTATATATAAGTTAGTATAGTAAAAAAAATTATTCTATTATAAATGTAATAAAAATATTTATTGTTAATTAAGTTGTTTCTATAATAAATTTTATTTGAATCCAAACTGCTATTACAAGACAGCAGCTCAAAATAAATAGAATAAACAAATTTGCTCATGAGCTATGTTCAGATTACAAAGATTATTACAAGAAGTAATGAAACAGTCAATTTCAGATTCCTGGAAATAATTGTCCTAATATTTGTTACTAATTAAAGATAATTTAGTTTAATAAATCATGTTTGTAAAATTAATAAAAATAATAGCATTATTAAATAATATTAACATTCTTGCTTTACTATACTTTAGAAAAAAGATTTGAGCTGATTAATCAAGATTACCTAGTACTTTTAAAATTATTGGCCAAGTCTAATTTTTTTTTTTTTGTTAAATTGCTGAATAACCAATTTGACAATTTTCTAAGAAAATTTTCTGCCTTTATAAACTTAATACCAGACATTTGACAAAAATATTGGTTTATATACTAATTTTTAGTAATATAAAAAATGCATTTGATGTTAAATTATATAATAAAACGGTACAAACTGCCATTAGATCCAGAAAATTACTAAGATTATCTATATTATAGTAGCGGTATGAGGGCACCACTAAGCATTTAGCCTAGCATAAGATTGAAAAGATTCTTCAAAGATCGTAATGATTATTTATTTACGTAACACGGCCACATAATATTTTATAGCGTAATCTCTCACACACTATAATAATTATGTTTTATGTTTTTCCCAGAGAACACAATTGCTGTTACTTCTATAATTAAATTAATATGTGACATTCAAGTATGGCTTTAATAATCTTTATTATACCCTATTTTTCTTCATATCTCCTTTCCCAATCCTCCCTTCACAGAATCAAAACTAACTCTATTTTTGAAACAAAATACCCACAAAAATTTAACTCAATCCATTGCCAATTTAATAACTGTTCTATTATTTAACATTCTATAATCTTTCCCGACGAAGTGCGTCATCACAACCCTATGATCAACAATGGCCCAAATTTATTATGGAGACCCCGTCCAAACAGGGATGAACATTAAGGTGATTTAATATTAGAGTGAGCGGTATTGCATTCCACTCCGACCCTCTACTAACACTCATGTTAAATAATTTTACACTTATCATTAAACAACGGCGTAAGTTTCCAGGTGTTTGCTTATGACTGTCGATTTTACTTTTACATATTCCTTTTTCCGGCATAAGTTTCAAAGTATTTGCTTATGACTGAAATTTTAACTGACTTTACCCCCCTCCCTTTGCTTTTCAAGATCGAGCAATCAACATTTGGGAATCTAACCTATACAAACGTTTTAAGTACAACAAAGATAAACAATATATATAAAAGTTGCTATATAGCACACAATAATATAGTATGGGTGCACAAATATATATAAAGTTCAAAGGAAAAATAGAAATAAACAGAGATAAAAATTTTAGTAGATATTTTCTAACTTCCTGGAATAATAACAATTATAAAGGGTTAAATAATTCTGAATTTAAAATAGAATTTTATAATAAATTAAACAGCTTAAAAAAATATCTAAATAAATATTAATACTGTATTATTATTATTCTGATTTTAAAATTAAAAAACAAGCATGTTAATCTGATAAGTGTAAAAATTTCTATTATCCATTTTGAAATCTTAATTAATTGAACAAAATTTCTATTAGAAATATTTTTTAAAATAAAAAAATCTTGTTTTTGAAAAGGATTAGACAGATGAAAAGGTTTAATTAAAAACAATGTGTTTTTATCACCATACCAACCACTCTTATAAAAAGAGTTGATAAAGAGATTAGAATAGTCTTGGCTAAAAATATTTGGCACTGTTCTATTAGATCATGTCAACCACTTAATGGTGTTGCAATGCAAAAACATATGTAAATAATGTTAGCGGGCCCATCCCATTATTGGTGAAATAATAATAATCATACAGGTTAACATAATTCATTTACTTCCTTAATAAATTTACTACAGCGTGGTGGAAAAAATGCTGATAATGCTTTAATTACCGAAACTGTCTTTTACTTTTTGGGGTCATTTTTGAAAAGGAAAAGTATTTATTTATTACAATAGTTATCTTTAAAAGAATATGTATGTGGATATTAATGGCACACCTATTAAGAACAATAATAATTTCCAACTAGATTGGGTTTTTTTTTTTAAGATTAATAAATGTATTCTTTTGACAATTTCTTTTGGTCTCTGGATAAAACTATGAGAAATTTTACAATCATACATTTTATCCAAAGGCTTAATGTAATTCACTGATTTCCTTATCAATTCCTGTAATTTAGTCGAGAATAATTTTATGATACAAAAAAATTTTAAAAACTACAAATTTCATCTTAGTCCTACAATGTAGGGCAGATGGTATGCTTTTCACATCTGCAAGAATTCAAACTTTATCTAGTGACATAACTTATTGCAAAGATTCTATTAGAGTAGAATTAATTAATACCCCGTGTGTGCCGGCTTTTGTGGACAGCAGTTGCCCTGTTTTCAAGCCAGTCATTTTGTCGCGGACATGTTCTCGCGCAAACGTGATTTTTTGCGTGAGCTGGTTGAAATCTTGCTTGGACGTATCCGTTCCAAATTTTTTGAAGGTTCCACATTGAGTAGAAAAGTGTGGCGACAAGTTGACAATTGTTAGGAGGTAATAATAAGTCAGATGACTTGTAAGCTCATTCCTTTGACATGCATATTTGAAGAGTTCTGGCAAGCTGATTTCCAGACATCCTCACACAATACTGTAGCAAACTTTGGAACTGTGAGCATTGGGATAAAATGCGTAACACAAAGCAGGCCGGCCATCAGCCTCTTTCTGTGCTTTTACAGATATATAGGCCTAGAAGGTGGCGGCCATGTAAACGGCATATTTACATGCTTTTGCATATAAATAGTGCCATCAAGAGGCTGACACGATCAACAGTACCTAAAATTGTAGCGGAATAAGTATATAACGTTACATTTCTTTCAAATAAAAGTGTAAAAAATATAAAATCACTTTCAAGTAGAAATATATTTTAAAAAAGAGAATTTAATAATTTTACTTAAATTATATATAATGCACTGATGGCAAATAAATTATATAATTCTTTAATTAAAGTTTAAAAATCTAAAAAAAAAGATTATTTTGATATAAAAGAATTTTTAAAATAATGCTGTTAATTAGTTATTTTTAATCTTAGAATGGAAATGACTATCTATATTGATGTAATAGCAAACAGGCCCTTGGGCGTAAAGTCAGATAAAAAAAAATTAAAAAAAATACTAGTGATAAAATTTTCAGTTTCTGCTCTAAAGAAAGCTGACCAATAACAAGGGAAATAAACGCACAGTCCACAGAGAAAAGTCAAGCCAAGTAAGATCGATCCTGGAATTTGCTGAAAAGAATTTACAAAGATATAAAAAGAAAACTTTAACGTTGAGATTTAGATTGCTCTTTAAATATATTTATAAGTGTATTGCATATCACTAAGATGTAGGGGTCAGCAATAATTCAGGTTTTCCGTGTTTGCACCAGCTGCGGCTGTCTCCAGAAAACTGCCCAGCAACGGATTTGTCTTTACCTAGAATATGACATGGAAAGAACTTTGAAATGTATAAAGGACTGCAAAGACGAACTTTACCTACAGCTTTGGAAAGTATAAACTGTTTTAAATGAAAGATGAACACTAATTATATAATACGAAATTTTTCAAGTAGTAATTTTAAATGGCATTTAATTTTAAAAGAAATCTTTTCTCTGACCAAAATTTTAAATTATTTATATTTTTTTTATATATGTGTGTTTAATATCATTTCCATTCTCGTAATTTCTTTTAAATTAATAATTTAAAACGTGTAAATGGCTGCATAGATTCGTAAGATTGTTAGTTTAAAGTGTATTAATTTTGAGCTAATTGTTTCGTAGTTAAATCGGTGCTAGTGGATAGATATAGGGAAGTTTTATGGCAATGTAATTTGAGTAGGTCCATTGGATACTTGTTCCCTTATACCGCGTTAGCATACAGGGCATCATACCCACCTGAACGTATGACCCAAAAGTGTAGTCATCACACTGTCAATGGTCGTAGACGTATTTTCTACACCCTTGATTTTCTTACTATCTGGTTGGACAGTAAGCCGGCGAAGACCACTATCCCTATTTACAGAGCATTTATATCACCAATTTGGCAGCGGATCATTCCTATCTGTTGATGAAGTTTATTAATGAACATGGGGGAAATGCTCATTCTTTCCCACGTTTCGTTATTTCTCTAATGATATCATGCTACAAACGTAAATTCCTGTTAGCATGGTTGTGCTATGCTAATAATCTCATTTTGCATTGGTCATATTAGTATATCAGAAAGCTAGCGTCGATTTAAATGCGAGATTTTTAGCCTGAGGTTAAAAGGGATTGGATTGGTTATTGCGTAATCTGTGTAGCATATTCGCTTTTAGTAAAATATTTAAAATTGTATTAAATCAATTAAATACTTCCATCTGTGCTCATAATTCAAATCAAATATAATCAGTATTTAATTTCATTTTCAGAATTTTCTTTTTAATGTGTGCATTATAATAAAATGTTTTGCTGAATTAATTTGGGCAGTAACTTATTTTATATATATTTTATTAATAATTAAAATTCAGAATTAGAAATTTGAATATACAATGTGATACTTTAAGCTTAGCTTCTCCCTGAGCTAGTGACTGGGGCTTTCGGTTCGATAAAAGAGTAACCTCTCCTGTGCGTATCTGCCTATATAAATTTTCTAGGTTCCAATAGCCTACTGGTGCCCTAGTATGGCAGATATTGGTAGCTGTAACAGGGAGTTGGCACAGTTAGCAGAATTGGTTGGTTTTCAAAGTTATACAGATAGATGTAGCTGAATTCAAGACAGTAAGTAGATCCAGCAACAGTTTATAGCACTACAGGTTTTGATTCACAGGATAGGGTCATTTCTAATTGATCAATTAGCCTGTACAAATGTGGGCAAAACAGCTTGCTGGCCTGAAGTCCAACAAATCCTAGACAGAAGGAAACTGATTAAATGCCAACATACCTGTCTGCCTTTCCTGCTGCTGACAATTGCCTGGACTATACCTATCTTGATGATAACAATCATGAAACCAAGCTCATCAAAAGAAAGCTTGAAGAATTGGTATTCATATGCTGCTGCTTATCTATACCTACAAGGAACCACAGACAAATGTTTCCCATATATATAATGTGACTTATTTTAATATTCCTTAAAATGACATTTTAACCTGTAACTTAAAATAAAACAAGTAAATAATTTGCTCGAGTCAAACATCTAAAAGAAATACGATTTTATATATCATTAAGAAGTTGTTTGTAATAATTCCTTTAAAATGACATTTAAAAAAAATCTATATATTTTACAAGAAAGCAAGTAAAATTTTGAGTGAATGAAATGATTGAATTCATTGATGAAAACAAATCTTTTTAGAATAATTTAAAGATGATTCTAAAAGCGTTATAATTAATTAACAATAATCAGTTAAACACTGATTTGATTTTTTTTTTTTTAAAGAAAACAGAAAACTTTAAATAGTAATGAGAGAATTAATAATTGATTTTATATTTTTTTATATATATACACATGCACGTGTGAATTTTATATATGTTCAAAATGAAATTAGTAATTATAAAAATTAATGCCATTTATTATTTTGATAAATTCAAATGATAGAAAGTGAATTTCATTTATACGTTATTCATCAAATGTACTGCACTCTGTATGCATATATATATTATAACAGTCACAGAGGACAAGGGCGCCATCTAGGCTACTTAGAACTTAGAAAATTTAGAGTAGGCATATGCGCTGTTAAAAATCCAACTGTTTATTTTATTGACCATTTGCCCTTGCCACTAGCTCATGGAGTAGCAGAGGTTTAAAACAAAAGTATATTTTGTTTCTAAAAAGATCACCAAAGTATATTTTTAATAAAGATTAAAAAAAAAAAAAATTAGATCACTGCCAGTACTAATAACACAACAGATTTTTATTAACGCACATTTAAAATTGAGGAATAAAATTTATATTTAGATTTTAACATCAATTTCCAAATTTAAATTACTATTTTAAATAGACCGCACAGATGGACATTTAAATTATATTTTACTTTAGTATGTTGAGTATAGATAGGCTACATAGATTTTTTCACTTAAAAAACTTATCAAAACATTCATTCAATCTCAGACTAAAAGTTCGTAGCCAAACCAACACCTGCTTCCAGATATAGTCGCAACCAATGCAATATGAAGATGCTAGCATAAAATTACGCCAACAGGAATGTGCATCTGACAGCGTAATATTATTTGAAGGACATGATCCTCGTCCAGAACAGGAATGTGCATCTGTTTGACGAAGAAATCATGTACATAAATTAATTAAAGAGTGCTACTATGGGGGAGAGCAGTCTTTCTGCAGACTTATAAATCCCTGTCCATAGAGCTAGAATGGGTCAATGACACAGGAAATATGTCTGCAACCATTGCAACGATACTGCCTGTTTGGGGTCATGCATTCAGTTGGGCACATTGCCCTGTATGCTAAACATGCTTCACATTACATTGATATAAACACCCATATATACCTCCACAAGCATCGTCCTAACTACGAAACAAATAGCCTGAAATTAACCCTTTAAAATAAACAAACTAATTTAAACATAGTTATTAATTTTTATCCATGCAGTTATCTATGCCCAACTTTAATTTGATACATTTTAATTTACACAAAACACAAAAAAAAAAAAAAAAGAAAAATGGAAATGATTGCTTAAACAGATGCATAAAAAAAAAATACTAATAATTGATTTTAGGGCAGATAATTGTTCTTATTTTCAGCTATTAATTGCAATTTTAGAAAAGTTCTTATTAGATAGACACAAGAATTCATACTTTACAGATTGAGTAGATTTAGAAGTCCATCTTCGTGATCACTTTCGTAGATTTTGTCCTTCTTTGAAACAAAACCACTACTTGCCATGCATTTGGTAAGGAACTATCATCCAGAGGCCTCAGCTGGTTGTCCAGAAAATTAAATCTATTGCAGACTTCCACATCGTGAAAATCTGCAATATAGCTAGTTATAATGGTATATTCATAGTCAGCTCTCCGAAAACAATTATAATATTTTGGCTTTTATATTTTTATTAGGCACTTATCCAATCTTCGGATTCAACGAGCAACATGTCACTAATCCTCTGGTGTTTCAATTATGGTCCATGCTGTCATTTCGTGCTTGCATAGGTCATTTAATTTCTTTTTATTCTCTTACCATTTAATTTATTTTAAGTGCCCCAAGGGCTAGTTTGCTTTAGAACAATCATTTAATTAATAAAACAATCATTCCCATTTTCTAACATTATAGAAATCAACATCATTTCTATTTTCAAAAATATCAAATCTTTATATCTTTACTTTTTTACAAAAAAATACTTTCAAATGCTTTTATTTTTAAGATAGTTTTTCAAGTTTCCCATCTGTGCGATAGATATATATATTAAACAACTTTTAATTTTCAGTTTTTAAGTTAAGTTTTTTCTTTTCAATAAATCAATTTTTATTTATGTCTTTTTATTTTAATTTTAAAATAATGTAACGGCAAATTATATACAGTTACATATCAGTAAACTTCCTCAAAAAAACAAAACATTAAAAAAAAAAAAAAAATTTACTTAGTGTTAGTAATGATGTTTCACAAATTGATTTTACTAAACTTTTTATTTTTAAAAAAAGACAAAACTTTGGGTAGTAATTAAAAGAAAGAAAAAAAAATGCTGACTATTCTTTCCTTTCAACACCAGCTAAGATTTACAACTCCTCCCTCAAGAGTTTTCTTTTTCCTACATTTCGTTATTAACTTAGGCAAGTTAAACAGTTGTTTTTAAGTTACGTTTTTTCTTTTCAATAAATCAATTTTTATTTGTCTTTTTATTTTAATTTTAAAATAATGTAACGGCAAATTATATACAGTTACATATCAGTAAACTTCCTCAAAAAAACAAAACATTAAAAAAAAAAAAAAAATTTACTTAGTGTTAGTAATGATGTTTCACAAATTGATTTTACTAAACTTTTTTTTTTTAAAAAAAGACAATATTTTGGGTAGTAATTAAAAGAAAGAAAAAAAAATGCTGACTATTCTTTCCTTTCAACACCAGCTAAGATTTACAACTCCTCCCTCAAGAGTTTTCTTTTTCCTACATTTCGTTATTAACTTAGGCAAGTTAAACAGTTGATTTCAAATAACTTTTTTTTTTTTAAAAAAAAAAAATTTATATTAAACTATTACGTTTTTATTCCTCGCATTTATTTTTACATATGCGCAATTTTTTTACAGGCAGTACTTTTTACAAGAACATTCAATATAATATAATATATAATATAGATAAAAAATATTTCACTAAAAAAAAAATTGCTCAGGGTATTCGTGGTTTATTAAACAACGTGCCACATTGGGAGTCCAATTATAACGGTCACAGAGGATCTGAGGAAAGTGAAAGTCGAGTCTTACAGCATCTGCACTACAAGGGCGCCATCTAGGCTACTTAGAACCTAGAAAATTTATAGAGTAGGCAGATACACACTGTTAAAAATCCAACTGTTTATTTTATTGACCGTTTGCCCTTGCCACTAGCTCATGGAGTAGTAGAGGTTTAAAAGATAGAAGTATATTTTTAATAAAGATTAAAAAAAATAAACTAGATCATTGCCAGTACTAATAACACAACAGATTTTTATTAACGCACATTTAAAATTGAGGAATAAAATTTATATTTAGATTTTAACATCAATTTTCAAATTTAAATTACTATTTTAAATAGACCGCACAGATGGACATTTAAATTATATTTTACTTTAGCATGTTGGGTATAGATAGGCTACATAGATTTTTCACTTAAGAAACTTATCAAAACATTCATTCAATCTCAGACTAGCCAAACCAACACCTGCTTCCAGATATATAGTCGCAACCAATGCAATATGAAGATGCTAGCATAAAATCACGCCGTCAGGAATGTGCATCTGTTTGATGAAGGAATCATGTATATAAATTAATTAAAGAATGCTACGTATGGGGGAGAGTGGTCTTTCTGCTGACATAAATCCCTGTCCATACAGCTAGAATGGGTCAATGGCGCAGGAAATACGTCTGTGAACATTCCAACGATATGACTGCCTCTTTGGGGTCATGCATTCAGTTGGGCACGTTGCCCTGTATGCTAAACACGCCTCACATTACATTGATATAAACACCCATATATCTCCCCACAAGCATCGTCCTAACTACGAAACAAATAGCCTGAAATTAACCCTTTAAAATAAACATAAACTAATTTAAACATAGTTAATTTTTATCCATGTAGCTATCTATACCCAACTTTAATTTGATACATTTTAATTTACACATAACACAAAAGAAAAATGGAAATGATTGCTTAAACAGATGCATAAAAAAAAAAAATACTAATAATTGATTTTAGGGCAGATAATTGTTCTTATTTTCAGCTATTAATTGCAATTTTAGAAAAGTTAATTAGATAGACACAAGAGTTCATACTTTACGGATTGAGTAGATTTAGAAGTCCATCTTCGTGATCACTTTCGTAGATTTTGTCCTTCTTTGAAACGAAACCGCTACTTGCCATGCATTTGGTAAGAAACTGTCATCCAGAGGCCTCAGCTGGTTGTCCGGAAAATTAAATCTATTGCAGACTTCCACATCATGAAAATCTGCAATATAGCTAGTTATAATGGTATATTCGTAGTCAGCTCTCCGATAACAATTATAATATTTTGGCTTTTATATTTTTACTAACCTCTTATCATCCAATCTTCGGATTCAACAAGCAACACGTCACTAATCCTCTGGTGTTTCAATTATGGTCCGTGCTGTCATTTCGTGCTTGCATATGTCATTTAATTTCTCTTTATTCTCTTACCATTTAATTTATTTTAAGTGCCCCAAGGGCTAGTTTGCTTTAGAACAATCATTTAATTAATAAAACAATCATTTCCATTTTCTAACATTATAGAAATCAACATTATTTCTATTTTCAAAAATATCAAATCTTTATATCTTTACTTTTTTACAAAAAAATACTTTCAAATGCTTTTATTTTTAAAATAGTTTTTAATGTTTCCCATCTGCGATAGATATATATTAAACAACTTTTAATTTTCAGTTTTTAAGTTAAGTTTTTTTTCTTTTCAATAAATCAATTTTTATTTATGTCTTTTTATTTTAATTTTAAAATAATGTAACGGCAAATTATATACCGTTACAATATCAATGCTTGTCGAATAGAACATATGTAAACTTTAATCATTTTTTAAATTGTATTAAATGTTAATTGAAATATTCATTGTAAAACACATCTTTGCAGATATATATATGCATTTTATGTAAATTTATTAGAACATATATGTAAACCCATATAATAAATTGAATTTTGTGTATTAATAATGTTAATCAAAATGTGAGTTTTTATTATATGTTAATGAAAATCAGAAAGCTTATAAATGTACAGCCTTATTCTAGAGACCATAATTTCATTTCTTTTATTGTTATTAATAAATTTGTATTTCATTATTAGAATTATTCCAGTGAAAATTGATTCTAAATATTTTTAAAATATTTTGTATTGCTTCATTTCTTGGTCATAGCACAGTAATGGAGCTAATGCTCACTGCACTAGAATCGAGCATAAGACTGAAATATGAGTGGGGATGTATACTAGTATTTATGGGCATCCAGGAGTCCTGGTTAGCACTAAGGATATATTCTTTAAAGCCCATGCACTACATTTTATTTTAGTTTAATCTTATTAGAATTTAAGTTTGTAGTTGGTCAGTACATTAAGGTACTAAGTGTCCAGTGCATTTATGATGATCAGCATGTTTTAATATGCCAGCATTGTTTTGATTATTATGTATTCTAATGGACGAGCACTTAAGATGGTGCATCCAAAATATGTGTAAATAATTATCCCAAGCTGGCAAAGGCTCAATAGTTAGTCTGGTCTATAGTAGATCCATTTAAAATCCAATCACAAGATGGACTGCTGATTTATTGTAATGATATATTTTGATTGATCATTCATGATGATGAATAGTTGAGTATTACTTTTACTCACTGATAATGTAGCGATATATTTTGATATTGATCGTTCATGATGAATGGTTGAGTATTACTTACTTTTACTTACTAATAATGCTGGTTAATACTTATAGTTATTCTAACTGATAGCTGGTTGATCTCTCAGAGATTTTATGATCTCTTTAATATATAAAATTCTTATATATTTTGGATATTAAACATTACTTAATCTCTTTTGATGTATATTTTTTTTTTATTAAATTTCATTATTTGAAATGTTTTACTACTGACGCAGATTCACTTCCAACTTTTCTATCTCGTTATAATATATAATCAAATAAAACTAAGTAATATCGCAAATACCCCTCCCCCTTTTTAATTAGTCCAAAACATGATAAATCCCCTTTTAAAACCTCATATTCTATTGTTGAAACTTTTACTGTACATCAGACACAGTTGTCTGTCTAGGTTGATATCATGCTAATTATAGAATAAAAATTCACTTAAGCCACACAGTGATCAGATATTAATTTTTCACCATGAGGGCACAATCCATGTGTGACACGAGTTCACAGGTTATGAATCCTTTTTAGTTCTCTAGCTCCTGAATATGTCCTCGGCTAACTGGCTAGCTTCATACTTTCTGTGACTGGAAATCACTCGGGCAGCTCCAGGTATGGTGGGGAGTGACATATATTAACACTTTTAATGAAAAAGTTCTTAACAATCCCAAACAAAAGAAAACTGTAATTTATACATTTTTCTGCAAACAGAATTCACACCTTTGTGGTTTATTTTTAGCTAAATTTTGTCATTTACAATTTCTGTCCTTATTTCGGAGGAATTTTTAATTAAAGAAAAAGTTATTGATTAATTAGCGCAATATACAATTGATAGACTTTAACTATATTTTTAATTACAAATATGTTTTGTAGCTAGTTTTTCAACAATAGAGTACATTGTGAATCTCTAATTCCCCTCCCCCCCCAACACATGTTTTTCCCAGAAACACACAAAAAAAGCTTTAAAGAAAAATTTATATCTCAAGATACTGGTGTATCTCTAATTATAATTAACTTGAATAAATTTTTAAAAAAAAACAGGATTTCTTTGCGGGATTAAAAAAAAATTTTGTTTTATTAAAGATAATATACTTTTGTAAATTCTTACTATAAACTATGGATATTTTTACTAAATCATATATAAATATTGTAAATATACGAGATGGCAGAAAATACAATTTTAATAATTTATATAAAAATGGACTAATTTCCACATTTAATGATATTAACAAATAAATAATCATTAAATTTAGTTATTAAGCATCAATTTATGTTTAAAAGAAATTATTAATCTATACTTCAGGCTAGAAAAATCTGTTAGATAATAGTAAAATAATTGTGTGAATTTAAATTTCCAATCCATTTGCATTAACTTATATAAATAAATGAAAAAAATACTATTCTTACATAGTGATCAATAAAGATTTTTTTAGATTTTATTTTTCTTAAACTTACAATCATCTCCAACGGGTCCTGCAGAACACTGAGCAGGTGGATCGCGACCAAGATCTTGCAATTCCTGAAAGATAAAAAAACAGAATTGTAATAAAATCAGTTTACATGAAAATTTCCCTTTTGAAAAGTTTTAATATTATTTTTATAATAATATAATGAGCTGCAAAAATTATAAAGATTTCCAATTTTAAACATTTCAATTATGCCTTCTATTAAGATGAATATTTCATATATGAAATAAATATTACTATTATTCACTTGACAAACTTGATACATCGTCATTATTTTCAACCATTATCAATCCTACAGCAGGATAAAGGTCTCTCCAAGTTCAATCCATCTACCTTCTCTAGTTTCTCTTCTCCACATCATTCCAGCACACTTCATTTCATCTCTTCTAGCAATTTGCCTAGTCTGACTCCAATCTCTTAATTGTTTTAATGTCAATAACAAGTTTGTTCTCTCACCTATGTATTTTGTTTTCAATCTCTTCTTGTTGCTGCCAATATTCATTGAATCATATCTGTATTGCTCTTCTATTATAAGTGCCCAAGTCTCATATCCATAAGTAAGAACTGGTGAAACATTTATTAAAAACCTTTATCAAACATATAGGCATATTTTCTTTTAATATCAAGTTATTTCTACCAAAAGTATTCCAACCAAGTTTAATTCTATGATTAATTTCATACATTATATTTCCATCTGTAATAATAAGCTGACCAAGATATTTGTAGCTGTTAATTTCTAACGCACCATTATCAATCTATTTTCTTCTAAGAAAATCCATTGGACATTATTTGTCTTCTTAACAATTATCTTTAATCCTACTTTGTTACTTTCATCTGATAACTCTTGCAATATTTCCTGAAACTTTAAAGCATTATTTGCAAAAATAATTATATCATATGCAAAATCTAGATGATTTAAATAATCTACATTTACTTTTACTCTCTTAGCTTCCCATTTTAATCCACAAAATACTTCTTGCATGGAAATATGGAGTCATCTTGTTGTACAGCCATCTCAATGCACATTTATAAATATTCTTCAGAATATGATAGACAATATTCTAAATCTATACTATAATGATCCAATGCTTTAATCACTGAAAAAAGGTTTATAAAATCAAATGCCTTTTCATAATCTACAAATCCAAAGCATAATGGTAACTCACATTCATTGGTCCTTTCTATAACTTCTCTCAACATTTGGATGTTTTTTGGTTAGTTAAAATCCAAGTTTGCTATAGACACGTGATAATCTTGGTAAAAAATTTGTAGATGGATATTCTCTTTATAACCTTTTTTAAATAATAATACTGCATTCTTCCGATCACCTGCTACATTTCTATCATTTAGACATTTGGTGTATACATATAACTTGGAAAAAAAAAATCTTATCTCTTCACCTGCTTCTTTTAAAATATCTATTATAATTCCATCATTACCTGGAGAGTTCCCTTCATAGATTTAATGATATTATTTTATTTTATATAGCTCTGTTTTTTATGTAATAGTAATATTAGCGATTAAGCCAATGCACATGTGCTTTAAAGATAAATTATAAATGAATACTCTCAAGTTTTCAGACACAAGATATAGTATCTCGTGTCTGAAAAATTGAGAGTATTCAATTATAATTTATCTTTAAAGCATGTGCATTGGCTTAATTGCTAATATTACTACTTCATAGATTTAATTGCATGTCTTACTTCATTTAAAATACTGGGCAATTCTCAGAAGATAGAGTAGTTGTAGGAGATACTTTTCCATTTTCTTTATTACTATATAATTTTTGATAGAATTCTACACATTTCATGAATTCTCTTTTTAGAAATACCCATCTCTTTTTCTTCTACAACTTTCCTTATCAATTCACAATAATACTTTCTTACATCGTTAACAATTCTTTTTCATATGATTTTACAAAAATTATAGATATTCAACCTTTTTTAATGAAATCATTTTTATATATTTTCATATTCCTTCTGCTGTTGCAGTTTTTAAGGCTGTTAATATTTGAAAACAATTTTCAAGTTCTAATTTAAATGTTGGAATGTTTCTGAAGATTAAAAATATCAACTGAGACTACTGTTTTTCTTAATTTTTTTTTTTCTCTAATTTTACATTATAACACATATATCACTAATTAACGATCAATTCCTGTGTTGAATTCATTAAGAACGTTACAATCTTGAAGTACATTTTTTTCTGTTAGTCAAAATATAATCCAACCTTCATTTGGATGCTTCCATGTTCATTTTCATTTAGCATTTTTCCAAAAAAAAAAAAAAATCTGCAAACTCCTTAAGTCTATTTTCTGTCATTTCTATCATCATAACCAACTTTACCCACAGCACTTTCAGCTTTTAACCGTATGCCAATTCTAGCATTAAAGTCTCACGTGACAATTTTAAAATGTTTGATCTGATCAAAAACATTATGTACATCTATATAAATATCCTCTATATCTTCATTGATAAACCTGAATTATCTGCATTTGGTATCTACTATTAAGTTGAATAAGTAATCGTCACTCTGATATACCATCGATCTCCACAATGCCATATAACAATAAATCATATCTAAAAACGTGTACACCTTTAATAAAAATAATTGTGAAAATAATTACTTTATATCATCTCCCAAATTTTTATCTATTTCTCAATTTTCAAATATTTTTTTTTGGTTATAATCAACAATATTTCTTTTTTTTTTGAACGTTTAAAATAATTTACCTTTATAAATCACTGTTTTTGTTAATTGTGTAGTAAAACTAAAATATTTATATAACATAGTACATATATTTTTTAGAGAAGACTGAATGCACACGCGTAGTGTTATATACGTAGAAAGTCAACATTTATACAGTACAAGTTATTATGGAATTTCAATAATAGAATAATCACGGAATAATAAATACTTAATAGTTTTGATGCTTATAAATAAAAGTTATTTGTAAAACCATTTAATATACTTATTAGCAAAAATAAAGTTAGTGTTAACACTAACTGAAATAATCATATAAATATAGACTATTAAACAGAGGGCATTACTGGATATTTGTAATTGTATAATGGTTTCTATATTTATTAGCAAAAGTACTGAAACAGTAAGGTCTGCTTTGCAGATCTTCGTTTCACCTTTTCTCACCTACTTCCTACCCTCATACCTTAGTTTGAACCCCAATCTATCGTAGTGTCTGCAATACACTTATATACCGAAAATCCCTCCTAATTTTAAACCACAAGCACAATGCTCGTATTATATATATAACTTATTCCCAAATAAAATAAAATATTATGAATTATGTATTTGTTCACATAATTTACATTTATTTAAAAGTAGGTTATATAAGTTGTAATTGCGCACACACTATGATATGCATTTTAAAACATATCAAAATTATAAATTGTTAGTCATTTTGTTTGAATCTATTTACAAATATATTACTGTCGTAATATATTCTGATTTAAAATAAAATTCATTTAGTAAATATTCGTTTAGTAAATAGATTCAAATATTGCAATTTAAAAAGTAAAATCATTTTCTGTACTTTTGCTAATAAATATAGAAACCATTATACAATTACAAATATCCAGTAATGCCCTCTGTTTAATAGTCTATATTTTTTATTAAATAAAATATTAAGGCTTTTTTACCACAATAAAGTATTTAGACTATTTTAATATTCATTTATAAACATTTAGTAAGCAATTTATCCAATGATGCAATATAATAAATGACTGTAAAATAAATATATATTTTTAAACAATATCTATTAATTTAAAAAAATTTTGTGAAGAATTATAAGTTCTTTATTTGTTGTAATGAACAAATATGAGTGCTTAATTATAATGTCTATCGATAAATATATTTAAAAAATGTATCCAGCTATGGTTGAACAAAAATATTTTTTTTATAAATAACCGGCAAGGTATGATATAATTAAATCCTTTAAATATGTGTTGCAAAATTTCAAAACAAATGCAAGTTTGCCATAGACATAAATCATTAAAATTGCTTAATTCTTTTATATAGTATATACTTTTTGAAATATCATTTATATGTATTTTCAATCATGTAATTTTTAAAAATTATTATAACCAAAGTCTTAGTTTCCAGATACAAAATCATATTTTTAAAATAAAAATGGGAACAAATATAATAGAAAAAAACAGAAACTGAAGAAAATCATATAAATATTTAGGATTTGCCAAAATCTCCTTTATAATAATTCTCAATCAAGCTGTATAACAAACTAAAATACACACACACACAAAAAAGACAAATTTAACATTATATGCTAATATTAATAATTGATAAATATATCAAAATGATACGAATTATTATTATTATATAAATTTTTAAACCTTTTAAACTGAAAAAAAATCAATTCTTATAATAATGTCAATTAACTTTTTTTTTAGACGATTCCTAAAGAGAAAAAAAAAATTAAATGATAATTTATCAAAATCATTCAGTGATACTTTCATAATCAACTGTTAAAATGATATTCTACATGGCCATAATCCTCATCAATACATTTTAATATTTTGTATTTACCGGAATCTGTTATAGTTCAAACTTTTTACTTTTCATATTGCACAAACTCTATTATTATAATGAATGAAAAAATCTATCAATTTCTTCTATTTTAGCAATAGAAGAATAAATTAGATTAACACAATCCATTTCTCTCGCCATGACATTCCAAAACAAACAAAATGTATTTAGGTTCAAATATTATTTCAATCAGAATATCTTTCTTATTTTTTAAATTTTATACCTGCTGTTTATATTATTTTCACTGATGCCAACACTAATTTACATCATAATGTTTATGACAATCACTATAGCTATCTACAGTAAACTAACGCATAAATAAATTGTCTTTTAAAATTATGGAATAGTAATTAAATATATAGAACAAAACTTGATTTAATCTCTCTTCCAAATAAATAAAAAATTCAAAAGAAGTTATTTTTTAGAAGAAAACTAATTTTAAATCATTTGATTAATTCTACTTTTAAAATTTTCAAGTTAAAACTACACAAACTGTTTATAAATATATATTTACTTAATCCTTTTTTTATTTTATTCATATACACTAAACCAGCATTTCTCAACCTATGGCATATATTCCATCAGTGATTCACAAAAGAAAATCTATTTTTGAAAAATTGTATTTGGATAATTTATCCAAATAATGTAAGAGTAGTACATAAAAAAAGAAAAAAATATATCTCCATTATATCAATTACTATTTTGTCAGCTCTTTGTCATAAACAAAAATATTCAGGCTCGTACTTTAGGTCAGATGATATTTTAGTGCCATACTGTGCAATGATTTTTACTTTGATCTTATAGGCCAGCACGAGTCTAATTTACACATAAAACTAAGTAGCATAAAACACGATATTAAAAATTGTGTTATGCGAAACAAAATCAAGGTTCTCATTAATTTTAATTAAAAAGTTTTTTTTTAATATTTTGAGTTTATATAATAATTTTGGAAAGGTTAATAATAATAGATATCTTATTTCAAAATAAATATTTAACTTTTATTATGGTAATTATATTTTTGATTATCAAAAAAAGTCTCAAAAGTAACTATTATTCGCCTATCTATTTTTTTCTTTTAAATGTTGAAATTTTGTAAAAAGGGTAGTGAAAAATTTTGATATTTTTCAGGCCGTACATGGAAAGCACAAAGTTGAGTGTCACTGCACTAAACTTATATATTTTTTCAATTTATTTATTATAACTTGATTACACTAATACTCTCTCAAAATAATTTTTTTTTAAAAAAATTATTCTATTAATAAAAACAAAAAAGCATGAACCCAAGTAATTACATATATATATTAAATTATTTTAAATAATCATTATTTTGACACACAGATGAGGTTGATATTTAGTTGAATCACAATTCTTTAAATTAAAGTATGTATAAAAAAAGTTATAATGTATATTTTCTAAATTATTTTTGGTGCACTTGATTTTTTTTCTTTTTGCTGAGCTGTCATGTTTGAGAAAAGTCTGCTATTTCATTTCTTTTTTTACAAAAGCAACCTAATTAATTAAAAATTGGATTAATAAAGGTAATGTACATCAGTTTTAACAACTTTTGTGATTTTTTTTGCCAACATTGTTTACAATTTAGGAAACAAAACATATGATTAAATGGTTGATTCTATTATTAAAAGAATTTAAATAATAAAAACAAAACAAGTCAATCATATTTCAATTAAACATTTTTATATTTATTTTTAATGCATAATGTTATTGTGTATAATTAAAGTTTATTTTCAATTATATAGTAAATAAAATTTTAATTTTTTTCTTTTTTTGCTTAATAATATTTATGAAGTTTGGTATTTCTACAATGGAAGAAGAAAGAATTTCTATTATTGGAAAGTATTAAATAAAATTAGTTAAATAAATTGTATTTTAGATAATGCGCATATTTTTCAATTAATTTTTAATATAAATTCTTTCAAAATACAATAGTACAACATATCAAGTTTCAAAAATTGTTAATTTCTTTCCTCTAGTTTTTTTTTTTTTAAAAAAATATTTAAAT
Source organism: Epiperipatus broadwayi (assembly GCA_028023455.1). Classification (NCBI taxonomy): domain Eukaryota; kingdom Metazoa; phylum Onychophora; class Udeonychophora; order Euonychophora; family Peripatidae; genus Epiperipatus; species Epiperipatus broadwayi. The sequence goes on from JAQFVV010000002.1 coordinate 26,062,201, forward strand.
GAGAAAAAAAAAAGATTACAGATATTCCACCATCAATTTTATTTATTTATTTTTGATGTCTTAATGTACATACATTTTTTAAAGCAATGTATTTTACTACTAAGCATCACATGATCACCATTACTGTCCATGGGATCATGATGGCTATGATTATTAAACAACCAGATACTGAACCAGGCTCAGATCTGTAGAACTATACAAGCTAATGAACTTGGATTGAAAATATTATTGTGTTTTCATTTTGGACTCATAGCTTTATAGTTAACTAAAAAAGTAAAAGGTTACTGTTTGAGGGTTGCATAGACTTAAGATCTAGATGGTGCTCTCAGATCAAAAGTTTCTCACTGATGAAAGCCACAAGTTGGAATGTATTTTATATATATTTTGTTTAAAATGTCTACATACAAATATATGTTATAGTATACAATAGTCAAATATGTTTAAAAATACATATATACAAGCAACAAAGATTACAAATTATAAAATTATTATAAAAAAGCCTTTTTCGGCAAATTATGTTATTTGCCCTTTTCAATATGTCTCCACGATTTAAAGCATATACAGCGACATCTATATCAATACATGAGAGAAGACAGATAAACAAATGGATATCTGACACGATCTATTATGTGATTTTTCCCTCAATTCTACTACAAAATTACTCTGTTATATATATTGAATGGATATATATCCACATATATTAATTAATTAACTATCCATTCTTTATCCATTAACCACTTATTATTTAACTTAATGGATGTTTTGTATATATTCATACAGTTGTTTTTATTATACATGATGTAGTTTGTTTCATATATTTTACGTCTATTAACATTTTTAATATAATCAAGAACACATATTATCAATACAATTTATTTTATGTCCGTACTGCAAATAATGAACATATAATGCAGATCTATCATCTTTCCTAGCAATAGCATCATTGTGTTCTTTAGCTCTTTCTCCCAATTACTTTGACGTCTGGCCATAGTAAACCATATTACAAAAATTATATAAAAAGGTTTTTTTATAATAATTTTATAATTTGTAATCTTTATTGCTTGTATATATGTATTTTTAAACATATTTGACTATTGTATACTTGAAGTGCAACATAAAAAAAGAATTGGTTTTAATTCTGATTCTTTTTCTGTAATGTTATAGTATGTAGCATAGCATTCTATTTTTTTTTGTTAACGATTTAATCTACATTAAAAAAAAATCCCAATATGTATATCATCATATATATTAAAGTTCTAATTATAAATTTATTTAAACACACATTCATTACGTAAATAATATTCATTAAGGCTGTAGCCTCAATCACGTGCGTATAAAATGCAATAGTAGGGACCTCTACAGGTCTTTAAACCACAAGCTTACTCTTTCATTGTTCTAATGGAGTACATAAGATGTGTATAATAGTCCAAAATTTTAAATATAACTGGCACTAATAATTTAATATATAACCTTTAATAGAGAATTTAGGAGAGATAATAAATACACATTTTCTATTCGTAATTATTTTCATGCTATATATAAGTTGTGTAATTTTAATAATATATTTTTAAAAATTGTAATAATAATAATAAAATATCATTACTTAAATATTTTTAATAAAATATTACTGTGAAGCTGAGTAAATAAAGTATTTTAAAGTTCAATTAAAATATTGTTTAAATTTTATCAGTGTTAAAATATTTATTATTTTTTGTGTGTTCAATTTTAAAATAACAAAATTAAATATTAATAGAATTGGCAGACGATCAGATGAAGGAAAAAATCAATATGTAAAGTAACTCGTATAATATATTTGTAAAATTATTTTATTTTATACAATAGTTATATAAGTTAATTCATCTTAAAGAAATAAATACAAAATACTTAAAATAAGTTTAACAAGATGGTAGGGTAATATCATAAGTTACAACCTAGAAAGTCAACCTACAATTTTAAAGTGGTAATAAGGAAAGAAATTGTCAGTATATATTATTATTACGAATGGAAAAAATGGTGAAGGATAAAAGTACTCTGTTACAAATAATTAAAAAGTGGACAATCAGTCACATAAAAAAACATTTTCACCTTACCTCTGCTTTATTGAATCATTTAAGTAATAGTGACTAACAAGAGGAACGAAACAAAGATAAAAAGTATTAACTTTCATGAATTAAGGAAGAGAATTCATAGAACTTTAACATAAGGTATAATTGAGATAAAAGATTACAGAAAATAATTAGTGCTGTCAATCAAAGTAATTTGTACTATTCAAATTAAATGTACAAGATTAATATTTAAGAATGGGCATTTGTAATAGTTTTATAAATCAACCTTAATTTTAATCAAACAAATAGGATAATAAATGCTTATTCTTAATTAGTTTAAATAAAAGTTTATAGTCAAGATACGTCCTCTATTTAGCCAATATAATTTTCTATTAAATTAAGAAACGTTAAAAAAAGGAGAATTCAATGAAGAAGTGATATTAAGCTTAAGTCTGTTAAATAAATCAAAAATTATATTACAAAAGACTTAATTCCAAGGAACTTATTTATGTTTATCATAAGAAAAAGAAATTCTTATATAAAACATAGGAATGAAGAAAAGATTTAAGTGAAAATGATTTCTTGATCAATACTGCAGATAATTAATAATTATAATAAGGAGACCAACATTTAGATATATGTTTGATTTGATTGTTTAATTACAGATCTCATTAACTTTTATAAATATGGAAAATCATCTCAAGAAGCATCTAACCATGAAAGATTTCATTTTATTATTGTTGTTGATTATTTTAAATGTTGGGTAAGATCCTGGGAACCGCTAATAAACCTAGTAGTTTAAAGTAATAATTTGAAAAGAAAATATTAAATATCATATTGAAATATATGAGATGGCATCGCAAAAAAGAAGAAAAAAATTAACAATTTTTTTTCTTTGAGTATTATTTTAAATACAATTATATTAGTTGTTAAGTTTAATATTAAATTTAATGATTTGATTTGTTAATATGTATTATATTTTAATGTTTGTTTAAAATTAATAACTTTAAAAGTTATGCTTAAGATGAGAATGTAATATGCGTGAAGGAAAGAAGATTAAAAATAAGGGTAAAACAATACTTTGAGTTTGTATTCTAAGGTAACTAACAGAATTTAAATTCATTTATTATATGTTAAAATATGAAATAATTAATAATCAAATTACTGTCACGATAAAGAACCGAGAGATGGTAGTTATAATAATACATATATAAAAATAAAAAGTATGATAATGAAATTTTAAAGAGCAATACGAATGGATTAAATGTATGAATGATAAAAGTGGCTAAAAAAAAAAGTTGATCTCAGTTTAATGTAATAAAATAAACACTGATGGTTGTCAAATTACATAGTTTGTTTTGTAACACATCATCGTTAGATTTGGAAGGCAGCACTTGATGGGAAGATCATATTGTAATACTAGTATGGTAGTATATTGTAATTATGAATGCTAGAAATACCTGTTTGAGTTAGATAAGTTTTCGTTCCAGGATAGGGTTAATATGTTTAAGTTATACATTCCTGAAGAACTGATAGAAATAACATGAGGTTAATCCAGGTAACAGCCATATATGTAGTTTTGAGCCATAATGTGAGGAATTTCCATAAAATAGAGATGTTAAAGATCCATAAGAGCTTAATGTAGAAATCTAGATGTTAAAATAAGAAACATTGTAATATCTTGTTTAAGGCGTAGAAAGTTGTTTGATATGAAATTGAAGTAAATGCAAAACAAATGTTATAATACTTAAAATAATGTTTTTAAATTGATACCATATGGAAGGAAAGTGAGATCAATGATGAAAATAAAAAGATGAATGGAATGAGTGATTATCAACGAGTGTTTTAATCTTGGTTCCATTAATTATTTTAATCTTATAAATTGTATATTATAAAAACCAACAACATAACTGTAAAGTTTAGATATAATTATTAATAAAATTTACATGTACACAAAATATAAAAATTTATGAAAGAATTGTATTGTATGGAAGGGGAGTAAAAAGAATAATATATTGTTTATTCGGTAGAAAGAACTGAAAAATTGAATCCATATTCAAAACTGATAAACATTATTATAAAATTATAGCAAGAAAGAAATTTCATGAGGAGGTGGTTGGGGGGGTTTGGAATTTAAAGGAGAAAGAGGGGGGGGAGGGGGGGGGGGGGGGGGGGGGGGAAAGGAAGGGGGGGGGGGATATATATCAACAATAAACGATTTTAGATTTGAATAATAAAATGCTTATGTAATTTAAAGTTCACTTTCAAAGGAGTATATGTAAGTAAATTATTGTTCTTATTAATGTAAATAATTGTCATCATCATCATCAACCATTATCAATCCACTGCAGGATGAAGGTCTCTCCAAGTTTAATCCATCTTCTCCGATCTTTAGCTTCTCTTCTCCACAACACCCCTGCACATTTTTCTTATTTCATCCATCCATCTCACATGTGGTCTCTTTCTGGGTCTTTTACAATCTCTTGGAATCCAGTTTAAAATTTCAATTGTCCATCTATTATCATCTCTTCTAGCAATATGTCCAGCCCAACTCCATTTCAATCTTTTAATTTTTTCAATAAGGTCAGTAACACCTGTTTGTTGTCTTACCCATACATTGCGTTTCGATCTCTTCTTGTTACTCCCAACATACATCTCTCCATACTCCTTTGAGTGGTCTGAAGTCTCTGTATTGCTCTTCTATTAAGTGTCCAAGTCTCAGATCCATAAGTAAGAACTGGTAAAACACATTTGTTAAAAACCATCCTTTTCAAACACATAGGCATATTTCCTTTTAGTATCAAGTTATTTCTATCAAAAGCACTCCAACCAAGTTTAATTCTATGATTAATTTCCTCCATTATGTTTCCATCTGTATTAATAATCTGACCAAGGTATTTGTAACTGTTAACTTCTTCTAATTCTTCATAATCAATCTTTATTTTCATATTTTGAGCAAATCGATTAAACATTACTTTAGTCTTTTTAACATTTATCTTTAGTCCTACTTTTCTACTTTCATCTGCTAACTCCTGCAACATTTCCTGCAGCTCTGAAGCATTATTTGCAAAAACAACTACATCATCTGCGAAATCTAAATGACTTAAATACTCTCCATTTACTTTCACTCCTTTAGTTTCCCATTTTAATCCACAAAATACTTCTTGCAGCACTGCTGTAAAGAGTTTTGGAGATATGGAGTCACCTTGTCTTACACCTTTCTCAATGTTGATTTTTCCAGTATCATTATGTAATCTAATTGTTGCTGTTGCATTTTTATAAATATTCTTTAAAATATGACAATATCCTGGATCTATACCTTGATGATCCAATGCTTTAATCACTGAAGAAATGTGTATAGAATCGAATGCCTTTTCATAATCTACAAATCCAAAACATAATGACAACTCATATTCATTTGTCCTTTCTATGACTTCTCTCAATACCTGGATATGATCTATTGTACTAAAACCACTTTTAAATCCAGCTTGTTCTCTTGGTTGGTGGAAATCCAAAGTTCTCTGTAGACGAGTTGTAATTATCTTGGTAAAAATTTTATATAAAACTGATAAAAGGCTGATAGGTCTGTAATTTCTAATATCTTCTTTATCACCTTTTTTAAATATTAATATTATTACGGCATTCTTCCAATCTTCCGGTACATCTTTATCATTTAGACATTTGGTATATAACTTTGCTAAAATTGTTTCTATTTCTTCACCTGCTTCTTTTAATATATCAATTATAATTCCATCATTTCCTGGAGCCTTTCCTTTCTTCATACACTTAATTGCATGTCTCACTTCTTCATTTAAAATTCTGGGCAATTCGGAAGATAGTAATAGATATAGGAGGTACTTGTTCTTTATTACTATATAATTCTTGATAAAAATCTTCTACCAATTTCATGATGTCATCTCTCTTTTTAGTAATAATTCCATCCTTTTTTCTTATTGCAGATATAAATTTCCTACCAATACCAAAATGTTGTTTAACATTTTTGAGACTTTATTTTCTTCTACAGCTTTCCTTGCTATTTCACAGTTATACTTTCTTATATCATTTTCAACTCTTTTCCGTACCATTTTACAAAATTCGAGATATTCAATTCTTTTTAATACATCATTTTTGTATATCTTCATATTCCTTCTTTTCTTCATAAATTCTCTAGTCTCAGTAGAAATTTTATTAGTCAATTGCTGCTTTTTTCTACCAGCTATGTTTGTTGCAGTTTTTAAAAGTGTATCAGTTATTTTCATATTAATTTCATTCAAATCTGTATCATGTTCAAAATCTCCTAACACTTGAAACCTATTTGTAAGTTCTAATTTAAATTCATTAGAATGTTTCTGAAGATTAGGAACATCAACTGTAAATATTGTTTTTCTTAATAATTTTTGTCTCTCTAGTTTTACATTAACACGTAACTTACAACTTACTAATCGATGATCACTTCCTGTGTTAAATTTATTAAGAACATTACAATCTTGAAATATGTATTTTCTGTTAGTCAAAATATAATCCAATTCTGCTGTACCTTCATTTGGATGCTTCCATGTCCATTTCCTTTTAACATTTTTCTCAAAAAATGAATTCATAATATAAAGTTTTTCTTTTTCTGCAAACTCCACAAGTCTATGTCCTCTCTCATTTCTATTACCATAACCAAAATTACCTACAGCAATTTCATCTTTCATTTGTCTACCAATTCTAGCATTAAAGTCTCCCATAACAATTTTAAAATGTTGTTTATTCTGATCAAAAGCCTTTTGTACATCCATATAAAAATCTTCTACTACTTCATCACTATGAGAACTTGTTGGGGCATAAACCTGAATTATCTGCATTTGGTATCTGCTATTAAGTTGTATAACTAATCTTGCCACTCTGTCCGATACACCATCAATCTCCACAATATTGTTCTTCCACTTTTTATTTATAATGAATCCTACTCCACTTGTATTTCCAATATGTGTGCCTTTATAATAGAGTATATGTCCACTTTTTAAATCAATTATTTCTTCTCCTTTTCTTCTAACTTCACAAAGTCCAATAATGTCCCATTTAATATAAGACAGTTCTTCTTCTAATTCTTGCAATCTTCCTTCACTTGAAAGTGATCTGCAGTTGTAAGTACCTAAATAAAAAGTCGTCATCAAATGGCAGCCTGGGTCTACAATCAGGGGATTCTTAGCACCTTCCGCCTTCGGCCACCAACCGCTGCCTTGGTTGGTGACTTTACAGCCTCCTGGGAATAAGGGCCATGCTTTATTTTTGTCTGTCATAATTGTATATATGTATTGGAAAAATATTTATCATTTACATAATCATTCATTCTGCCTTATCAGGCACTGAGAAGAAAGACCATGGTGTTTCTTGATCTTAAACTCAGAGGTAAAAAGCCAATAAACTCACCACGCTGGCTAATGCGTGTTGGTGAGCAGCCCATCCATGTTTGTATACTATATGAATAATCACATAGTAATAACAGCTGCAACGACAAGAATGTATGGAGAGGACATTAAGAATTTGCCCTGCTCGGTTCCTTTAAGGCCTCCAAGAGGAATCAAAGGGTCTCCTTTCAGTTAATAACAAACTCCTTTCTGCAGCCAAATAATTGTACAAAGATGTTAATAATATTATATGTTTATAGTTTATTATGTTATGTAATAGTTAAAAGTTTGTTATTGATTACTGTTATTTGTTTAAATAAACAAATATTTTTATATAAATGTAGACTAATGGCTTTGTTTCTACTCAAAATTATTTTCATCACACTGTCATATCCAAGTACATAAATTATGGGGAATATAAAGAACAAAAACTTGATAAATTGTTTATTAAATTAAATTATAACTACTTAAATGACATTATTTAACAGCATCATATTTTAATTACAAATAGTCTTATCTTCAAAGTCACATTATTTTTTTAAAATTAATTTGAATTCATTCTTAGAATAAATTTAAGATGGTATAGCGCAATGGGATACCGCAGCAAGTTTACATTTTGGGTTATGATGAAATTTAAAACAGTGTAAGTGGATTAAATAATTTACTGAAGTGATTAAAAAGGTAGTTATTTTAATTAATGGGTATAATTTCTGATGATCATAAAAGTAGTTCATTTTTATCTTAGGATAATTTGCTGTTTTTGACCCACCTTTCTTCGGTGGGCCGCGTCGTTGTTGACAACGTTGTCATGGCGGTGCTGGCGTGATTATCCATCGGTTTTTTTTTTTTTTAACCGCGAGATTTAAAATTGGAGAGACATTTGGAAATTTTTGATTTTTCTGTCTATTGTGATTTTGCTATCCACTTGATCACAGTGACTTTTTTCAGCTCTTCCATTGCGTTTTTGATATTTTACTTTGTGATTTTACTTGTGATTTTACTTTGTGATATGGCTGAAGCTCCAAGAACCTTGTTCAGTTTACCGAGTACGGAGGAAGAAGCGATCATCTTCTTACAAGACCCGGTCTTCTCCCCAAAAGGAAATTATGTCAAAATGGGCATGAAATGAAAAAATATATTCATGATTCCAAGAAACAATGGCGGTGTAACTTGAAGGATTGCCTGTTTGTTGGCTCCAAAATGACTTTCGTGACCGCTATACGCTTCATCTATAGTTGGTCCAAAGAATTAACATCGATAACATTTTGTGCGGAGGAATTGAATATTTCGGACAAAACTGTAATCGATTGGAATAACTACCTCCGGGAAGTTTGTACCTGGAGATTGTTAAGAAATGAAAGGCGGAAAATCGGAGGTCCCAACACCATCGTTGAGATTGATGAAAGCCTCTTCACAAAACGGAAGAACAATGCCGAAGAGTCCTACCACAGCAATGGTATTTGGCCGGTGCAGAGAGACTGAGGAATGTTTATTGTAGCCTCGAGATAGAAGTGGACTACTCTCATGCAAGAAATTTTGCAAAATGTACAGAAGCTCGACTATCTACAGCGTTGCTGAAGGGATAGAAATTGCAATAGAAAAGGCACTGGTTTGTTGGCTCCAAAATGACTTTCGTGACCGCTATACGCTTCATCTATAGTTGGTCCAAAGAATTAACATCGATAACATTTTGTGCGGAGGAATTGAATATTTCGGACAAAACTGTAATCGATTGGAATAACTACCTCCGGGAAGTTTGTACCTGGAGATTGTTAAGAAATGAAAGGCGAAAATCGAGGTCCCACACCATCGTTGAGATTGATGAAAGCCTCTTCACAAAACGGAAGAACAATGGAAGAGTCCTACCACAGCTGCATTTGGGGCGTGTGCAGAGAGACGAGGAATGCTTTATTGTAGCCTCGAGTAGAAGTGCGACTACTCTCTGCAAGAAATTTTGCAAAATGTACAGAAGGCTCGACTATCACAGGTTGCTGGAAGGGATACAGCGAAGAGTTAGCTGAGGCTGGCTACGAACACCATCGTGTTAATCACACATACAACTCAGTAGACCCCACAACTGGCGTACATACACAGAATGTTGAAAGGTTGTGGGGTTTGGTCAAATGGCGTAATAAAAAACACAGAGGGACAGCACGTCAGCACCTCGACTCATATTTGAGGAGTTTATGTGGAGGCAGTCATACAAAGCTGATCCTTTCGCTGCAATTTTAGAACATATATCGCAATTCAGTCCTCCGCAGTGAACGCTATTTGTAAGTAATTTTAATTTTTTTTATAATAATTATAATTTTAGAATTAATTATATTATTGAATATAGACAATACCAATATACAGTCCGTTTTTAGCATTACCGCATGCTTATAAAAGTACCCTCTTACACCACATTTTATACAAGATGGCCATTAATGGTAGATTCGCATTAACTTTTTTTTTTTTTTAAATTTACAAAAAATTTTTTTTATATTTCTTCAATTATCAAACTTCCACTTAATTAATTTAATTTGTAAATAATTTTTGTATTTTTTGTTTAATATTTCTAAAATATAAATTATTTTTGTAAATTCATCGGCTATATTTTTATTTTATATCTTACACCCCCCTTTTAAAATTACTGCCATTAATGATTTTAATAAGTTTTTGTTTCTATATTTTGTATTGACCTTATTTTGTATTTATAGTAAATTTTCACTAATTTGTTGGGTTTTTTTGTATTTTTTGGTTAATATTTCTACAATATCAAATTATTTTTGTAAATTAATCGGCTATACATTCGCTTTTAAAATTAGGGAATATGAGCGCATTAATGGCATTTTAATAATTTTTTGTTTCTATATTTTGTATTGACCTTATTTTGTATTTCATGAGTAAATTTCACTAATTTGTTGGGTTTTTTTGTATTTTTTGGTTAATATTTCTAAATATCAAATTATTTTTGTAAATTCATCGGCTATATTTTTATTTTATATCTTACCCCCCCTTTTAAAATTGCTCCATTAATGGACATTTTCAATAAGTTTTTGTTTCTATATTTTGTATTGACCTTATTTTGTATTTCATGAGGTAAATTTCACTAATTTGTTGGGTTTTTTTGTATTTTTTGGTTAATATTTCTAAATATCAATTATTTTTAAGTAAATTATTATACATTCGCTTTTAAAATTAGGGATATGCGCCATTAATGGAATTTTAATAATTTTTTGTTTCTATATTTTGTATTGACCTTATTTTGTATTTCATGGGTAAATTTCCACTAATTTGTTGGGTTTTTTTGTATTTTTTGGTTAATATTTCCAATATAATTATTTTTGTAATAATCGGCTATAATTCTTTTAAATTAGGAATATGAGCGATTAATGGACATTTTAATAATTTTTTGTTTCTATATTTTGTATTGACCTTATTTTGTATTTCATGTAAATTTCACTAATTTGTTGGGTTTTTTTGTATTTTTTGGTTAATATTTCTACAAATATCAAATTATTTTTGTAAATTCATCGGCTATATTTTGTATTTTATATCTTGACACCCCCCCTTTTAAAATTAGCTCGCATTAATGGACATTTTAATAAGTTTTTGTTTCTATATTTTGTATTGCTTATTTTGTATTTATGAGTAAATTTTCATAATTTGTTGGGTTTTTTTGTATTTTTTGGTTAATATTTTGTTGGGTTTTTGTAATTCATTTTTAAGATTTTTTAATAGTTTTCATGATGTAATATTAAATAATTTTGTGTTACTATATTTGTATTCAGTATTAAATTTTCACAATTTTTTTTTTGTATTTTTTCCAGGACCAAAAGATGCTGGTGTTCGATGCGATCACGTGACATTGGTATTAGATAATTTGCCTGATGACGTATTAGCCTGAAATACCGGTCTAATGTTGCGCTTTTTAACGTGACGTGTTCACGTGATATGCGGACACATCTTATCGAATAGATGTGTCTGCAGATCACTTGGAGACGTTATCTTAAAAATCGCAACATTAGACCGGTATGCCTTCAGGGTAATACGTCATCAGGCAAATTATCCGTAAGTACCCATTTTTATAATTAGTATTTCTAATTTATAATTGAATTAATTTTTGGAAAATATGGTGATAACAACAAGTTGGAATTTCTATTGTGTTTGTTAAAGATATGCTAATTTTAAGAAAATAATCTAATTTGTACTTATAATATTAGGTGTGGTTATTATTAAGATAGTTGGATTTTAATAAAATCCCTCTTATTGTTCAATTGTCTTAAATGGAGTAATTGTTATTTTATTATAAAAGAATACATTAGATTTATTTTTATGTAATTGATTAGATAAGTAAAAGGTAAATAAACATTATTTTCAATGAAAGATTATGTTAGTCATTGTCTATTGAGGAGATTTTCCTAAGGAATTTACCAAAGTAATGGAAAGATTTTTACAATAGCTATGCCATCGGGGGGCATATTTTATATGCTTTCTCAATATTAAAACCACTCTATTATAACTGACTCAGGTTATATAATAGATATTTATAGTCAATTGTTGAGTCTCGTAAATTGTTTTTATATAATTTATAGTTTAATATCTGAGCTAGAGTAAATATAAGATTGATTTGCACTGTGAATATATGGAGAGTTGACGTGGTCAGATTACAATATACACATGCATATAATGATATTCTTATTTGATATCTATATTTTTTCGAAGTTATGTATGTAATCTTGTAATTAAATATCAATAAATACAGTAACTTAAATATTTATAAAATACAACTTTAAAAACTTTTATCCAACTAAGAGCACTTTCAATTAGCTTCACAGTTTTTGTCAACTAACTCTTTCAAACACACTTTCAAAGTCTAACCTTCCCACAATTCATTGATTTTTACGTTTTCTGCCTGTCTATTTATTAAGTCATGCTTGCATTTATTTATTAATAGCAAACGTAAAAATAAATGAATTATGGGAAGGTTAGACTTTGAAAGTGTTTGAAACAGTTAGTTGACAAATAGTACGAAGCTAGTCGAAAGCACTCCTAAATGGATAAAAGTTTTTAAAGTTGCACTTTGTATATACTTGTATTACTGTATTTATTAATTTTAATTACAAGATTACACATATATATTATAATGAAAAATTTACTTGATATGCTGGCTGATTTATGCACCAAGTTGAAATGTCAATTATGCAATCAAAGCAAGGTCCTAATTATATATATATATGGATAGAATATATAACTTTTTATAAGTGCTATTTTCTCTTTATGCAAGGCAACTACATTTATATTCATAATCAAAATTCAATGAAGAAACATAAAACTAATTATAAAAGTAAAAACAATAAAGAATATCAAAAGTTTACAAAAATAAATTAATGCAATAAATAAATGTTGCTTATTTATAGAATCAAAATTAAAAATTTTAGAGACTTGTTCCAATAATAACATGCATTATAATCGAAAGTCTGAAAGTCCAAAAATCTTAAAGTAACATTTACAGTTAGAACAATATTCTTAACACATACACACACTATTAGAAGATGATTGTATGATGAGTTTATCTCATTTAACAATTCCAGGAAATTTTGTTTACTTAATGTGCGTACAGATATAAAATTGATTAAATTTGTTACAAAGATCACAATATCTTCCAGTATCTAGAAACTAGCTTTGACATATAAAACCTACTGATGTATAATGCAGTGAAAACCTAGAAATGCTTGTCCAATATGTTTGGTAAATGAATTGACAATACTGCAAGCATAATGAGTTGTTATTGATATAACTTTGAAACGATTTATTTCTTTTTCAGCAAATACATTTACAACTGTTTGCAAATATGTATTCCTTTTGTTATTGTTAATGATGATCAATTGATAGATCCATCCTTGATATTGTTCCCAACATAGTAACAAATAAAAATAGCTTAACGAACTGAATAAGTTATGTCAGTAGTCTCATCAAGACAGAGAGAAATGATATCATCAGAAGATTTTATATCTATTTTTTGCTGATTGGTTATAGCCAAAGGCATGTCTTTTATTCTTTAAATATTTTTTTTGCTTTCAAAACCTTCAAAAAGAACCAGTGCACATTATAATTGTGCATCTTTTAGATAGTCAAAAGATTTTGTACTATGGTATATTTACACATAATACACTTCCACTTTCTTTGCATACTATTAGCATGCTGCATAGTATATGCAGATCACCGACATAAAAAAATGCATGATTAAAGATGGAGAATTATATATATCTACTACAAAACTGTGGTATAAGGAAATTTAATTTTTACTAATTTCTCACATAAGTTTTAGAATTATTATGAAATAATTTTAATAAAATATAGGTTAATAATATTTATGCATTACACCAAAATTTTCTCATGTCAATTCTTGACAGACAAGCTATAGGTTTACCATAGCCATACTAAATCATACTAATTATATTAATATCCTGCATTTTGAGATGCCCATACTAAATTATTAACTATCTTACTTATTTTCCTCAATAAAACATATTATTCAGTACTGCCAAAAACAGCTGCATATTCACTCCCTTCAGAAATCACATTTCAGATAGAGTAACCAACTTAGCAATCTATTCCAAAGACGAGTCGATAATCTTGTTCATAATAGTTTGTAAAAATATAATCAAAATTACTATGAGCAAATTGATGGTCCCTTCAAAATTTTTATTTACTGTTGGCTACTGATAGTGCAAAGGATTATACCTATTGAAATTTCTCTGAACAAGGAATGATGAATTAATTAGCTTTTCACTTTTTTTATATCTTGTGCTGATAAGTTTTTTTCCTCTTTGATGTTCAAATGACATGACTGTTTTTCAATTCTAAATTGAATCCAATTAACCTATTGATAAACTTCCTTAATTTATTGAATTCATCTTATATTCACAGAAATTAATTTTTAACTTGTTTACTATTTCATTTATTTTTATAACCATACATTTTTATACAATCTTACAATATTATGCTATAGCAAATTCAATTAACGAATTGTACAGTATGCCTGCAACAAAGTAATTCCTGCCATGATTTAGCTCTTCCAAAATATTACACGCTAAAAAGTTAAAATTATGAAATAGTTAATTCATTAGTCTCTATGAGCACAGATACACAATTATGCTAAGCAATCTTAAGATGGTTAACTATATTAAAATATATTCCGCAGTGAATAATTCTAATAGCTGTAAACCCTCTTCCTTAATTTAAAAATCAAAATGATCTGAATTATAATTATTAATACAAGTATATGATTTACAAAACCACAAAATGTTTCTCCTATCACATATTCATTAAGATACATACTCTGTTTTATACATTAGTTTCACAATATTTTAATTATTACATTTTTATTAATTTAATTACAAAAAAAAATCAACTCAGATTTATGACTTAATTTAGTACGCTTGTATTTTCAAATGTTGTATAAATAGCTTGCAAAATAAGCTCTTAACAAGCTTTGAGGATATCCCCAACCTCAGACTGGTTTCTGCTAGGATATTCAAGCATTAGATTAAAAATACCAGGACAAGCCCAGCACTTTATCTAATGTATAAGTATTAAGGAGAAAATCTAAAATTTGGCAATTTTCTATTGCTAAAGCTTTCAATATATTGTGTATCTGAATTTAGTTCAGTCCCATATGGCTATTGGAAGACATGAATGTCTGAAAATTTCAGATTTTCTACTTAATAGTTATACATTAGACAAGGTATTGGGCTTATCCTGGTATTTTTAATCTAATGCTTGAATATCCTAGCACCTCACTGACGACGCCAGTAGCAGAAATCAGTCTGGGGTTGGGGATATTCTCAAAGCTTGTTAAGAGCTTATTTTGCGAGCTCTATATATATATAACATTATTAATTTAAATACAGTAACAGTGGATTTTATAACAGCCTTTCATTTACAATATTTTAATTACATATAACGAGTTATTTATTTATCTAGTGCTATGTCTTAATCTGTAATAATAATTAAGGATCACGCCACTACGCATGCACTGTATATTTAAACACTTAATGGAAAGTATTCAATATTTTACAACAGCCTCCTCCCCTTTTTGACTAACAATGTTGGTTTTATTTTCTATTTTTTTTTTCCAATTCATCCTTAAATCAATATATTATTTTAGTTGTTTGAAATATTACTACAGTTGGTCTGAATTTGCATTTTATAAGTCACTTTTGATTTTTCATAGAAATCTTTACATAATTTCAACTTGGTCTGATGACTCATTTTGTATATGCATAAAGCATATACTTAAGTCCAGAGAAAAGGACTCATAAGGTGTTTCCTAGTCGTGCATCCTTTAAATGTCTTAACCAACAAATATTAATACTAAACTAAGCCACTTTTTCTAATGATACACATTAGAAGGATTCTCTTCCACAGTTTTATGTTGAACAGCTTGCTGTCTTACTCTCTTATTAGTTCTTAACATCTAATAACTATTAACTGACTTCCCAAATGTTTGTTCTATATTTGAGATTTTTTAATTCTTTTGTTGACTTCCCAAATGTTTGTTCTATATTTGAGATTTTTTAATTCTTTTGTTACAAAAATGTTTTAGGTTTATTTTTAAATTAAGAAATAACAAGTTATTTAGTACTTTAGAGGATTCAAATTTTATTTTCCAACAAATATTTTAATTTCTTCTACTTTAAAGAGAATTAGTTTGTATCCACCCCCCTCCCCACCCCCTTACTTCAAATCAAAGAAACAAATCAAACTTTAACATACAAAAACAAATATAAATTAGATTGTCTAATTAAAGTTATAAAAATACACAAAATTTGATTTAAAATTTTTTTTAAGATAGCACAACTCTATTCATATTGTAATATTTGTCATCACTGCATGTGACATAAATATTTTAATGTGTATGCATCTTTGTTAAAACAATGTAATACTGTTTTTTGTTAAATATTTTTGTTGATGTGTTAATAAGTTTATATAATTTTTAAATTAAAATGTATTACAAATGCACATATTTTAAATATATGTATATTAATCTGAATAGTTACCAATTTTCTATATTGATTTTCACCATCTCCATTTTTATATGTTAAAATTTTCTGTTCTTGTTTTTTAATGGTTGAATCTTTAACCTTGTTATATGTCAATACTAGCAATGCTTCTACAACTGTTTTTATATAACTTCAATCTTTTAAAAACAACTTCTTGGAAAAATGTAATTCAAAATAAATATATACAAAATGTATATAAGGAAAAGCTTGGCTTAATATTTTAACAGCATAATATGCCAAGTATGCTTTCAACTAACTGGTTGTCATATTCATAGAAATAGTTGACCAAAAAAACTAGAGTGAGAATTTGCATAAAATTTGAATATAGAATGTAAATAAATTAATTTAAATGAGCCACTTTTTTGATAGGGGGATGCAGGATTCTTTTTTTATTGATTGCATGTATATTGTTGGCAATATGCCAGGCCTCTTTAACTTTACATTTAGTATAGTTTCTTTTGGAGTAGACAATGCTGGCAGATATAGGTTTGAAGCTGTGACCATGTTTAGGCTCATGTTCAAGGAAAATGAATTTAATCTCAGTATTAGTCTTAGCTAGATGGTATTGGTATCTGTGCTGTGCAATTCTCGTAGATCGATTGGCATGCAATTCTCCGTAATAAACTAGGGCAGATTACGTTGTTGCACATAACTTTGTATAGAATTTAGAAATTTTGCTCTGGGGGTAGCTTGTCTTTCATATTGTTAATAAGACGATTCAGGGCAGGAGAAGTGTAAATGAAGTATGATTCAGCAATGCTGAATCATACTGTATGTTGTCTATACAGTGGTGCCCTTGGGGATATATGGAAATGATATCCAAATTTTTCTTTAATTTGAATAGATCTATTCCTAATTTTAGTGAAAAACCTTTTAACAACTTGATAAATATTATGATAGTTATTAATAGTTGTTTATTTCAATCTTATTTTGATTATTTATTTATTGCCAACAATATATATGCAATCAACAAAAAGAATCCTGTATCTTTCTATCAAAAAAGTAACTCATTCAAACTAACTTATTTATCTTCTATATTCAAATTTTATGCAAATCCTCATTCTTGTTTTTCTTTTTTCTCGGACAACTATTGCTATGAATATGACTACCAAATAGCATACCATGCTATTAAAGTATTAAACCAAGATTTTCATTATTATATACATTTTATATATATTGAAGCAGACAATCTTAGCTTAAGATTGAGCTTCATGGTTCTATCCACTTACTAAGTATTAACCTGTGTTCAAACCGAACGTCCCATCCCTCTCCTATATATTTCATGTATATATTTCTCAGATGCATGCTTAAAAATTATAAATTTTAACTTTTCAATAACCTTTTTTTATTATTCTTTTTTATTAAAGTACATAAGTGCGGCTCAGCTATATATATATATTACAAGAGCAAACATACTAACAAAATATTAGTTTCATAAATATTTTATTATAACGACATTTATAACTTTCTTTTTAAATTATTTTTTTTAATCAAACTGTATATTTTATAAAATCCAAGATGGAAGATGCAACCATTAATTGTCCAAAAATAATAAAAGGGTTGGAAATATAATATTGTTTTAATCCTGGGATGGTATTTTTTAATTAAAGTTTTACTGAAAATAAAGTGGGAAATAAGATTAATAGATTTTACTTTCGTCATAAACATTTTTGTCGAATCTATTTTCAATCTGGAAATAGATTTTAATATATTTTTGGAGCATTATATGACGATTGCATCTCCCAAAAACAGTGGACAAAGAAATGTAAGATTTTGTTAGATCGGAGATTAGATTTTGGGCTAGAAATAAAAAATTTAAAGCATTCCACAAATACCTGAGCAGGATATAAATGGGCTGATTTTAAACACCAAAGATTAGCTACTATTGAGAGAACTGTGCAGTTAACAGAATCCATGCTGGCTTGAAATTTAAAAATGACGATTGAATAAAAAGCTCATCATATTTCTGACCCATGGGGATCATCTGCCGCTACCATACCATCATGCTTCCGTAGAATGAGGTAAAAGCCTGACCTGAGAACTTTAAAATGCTAATCAAAAGCTTGTTGTTACCTAAGTACTTGCATGGATCCTTTCAATTGCCCCGCCGAGCTGACTTTTTAAAATGGACTCTTAAGAAATTGCAAGGTAATTATCTTCATGCTGCCTAAAAGTTAATCTAGCCTAACTAATATCAAGATTTCTTTCATAACTGATTTAACTTTGTATCTTCCCTACTATGTAAAAATGTAATTTACTCTTAAATAATTTCTATAAATCTAATTTTCTCTCATATGCTCTAACTTTCTTTAACTTTGGTGTTGTCATTTCTTTATATGAATTTATGATTTATTATTAATATGCCAATCTAAAGCAACCGGGCGAGCTCCATTTGTAACATCCTTTCTTTTAATTAATTTAGACCTCCATGGAGTAAGGTTATTAAATCTCCCTTTTTTAGATCTTAAAATTCATTACTAATCAATACGCTCACCAGATTGTTTTTCAGAGTTAACCTATTTTATGTTTTAGTATAAAAAT
Organism: Epiperipatus broadwayi; assembly: GCA_028023455.1. NCBI lineage: Eukaryota > Metazoa > Onychophora > Udeonychophora > Euonychophora > Peripatidae > Epiperipatus > Epiperipatus broadwayi. The sequence goes on from JAQFVV010000002.1 coordinate 26,081,230, forward strand.
TGTTATTTGTCCAACTCCGAATAGAATAAAGTAATTCTACCCTGGGTGAATCCAGAATTTAGGCCAATTAAAGCTCTGAAACATTTATTTTATAAATGTTATTTATTCAATTCTAAAAAGATGACCTATTAGTTGTTTTCTATAACTATTAGCTTTCTTTTATTTTTCCATACTCTTAAAATATCATATGTTTAAATATTCTCAGTTGGTGTAAAATCCACGAAGGTGGGATTTAATTATTTTTAAATAGCAGAAAAGGCGGGAAAATTTTAATGTACATTTTACTATTTTAGTTATTAAGTAAAATCTTGTATATATATATATTATAGTGGCATCACGTATTATTTGCATAAATTATGGCATTTAAACTAGGGTCATTTATTTTTAAAGCAGTAAATCTCATTAGTGACATTTATCTCTACTGCGTTACTGATATCCAGCTTATCTTCATAAATATATTACGTGCTTCTAATCTGGGGGTTGCGACAAAATCGAACCCATACATTTCTTCTCATGTCCTGTCCTGTGGATAGTTGAGCTTACCAGGACCACCTACGTATAAAAGGCCTCTGCATGTTGGTTACTCCAGTAAGCCCTGGGTTATGCCATGCCTAATTACACTTCTCTATGCACTGTCCTAGAAAGGGAGTCTTAGACTTCGTTTTTCATCCAGAACACAATCCTCCTCTTTAATTTCTCTGCCACTATGTCATTATCGCCACTTATTATTATTATTTCTTTTGCTTATGACCTAATTTTAGTGCTGTAATATTAAAATTGTGCTCTGCTCAAAATATATATATAAATGCCAAATATTACTAGTTTTGTTAATTAAAATGTTATTTCAGTCGTATTATACAATCCCACCATAAGAGTATATGTCTTGGGGAAAACAAAGCATTCTTCCTGCCAAGGCTGACATGGCGATAAAATAATTTTATATCTGTAATGAATCTCGGAACGCTCCCCGAAATAAAGTTAGTCATCATGTTTTAGAACCATAAATCAAAGCATTAATAGCAAGTTTACGTAATCTTTCTAATAATTGATTGGCATCTTAATACCATTCCCACCAAAGATGTGCGTTAAATTATATATACTATTTGGTTAATAAAAGAGCATATGAGAACCATTTGCGTGAATTCCACAAACTAATGTACATAATTAATGCATATTATTAAACTATATATTTTTTTATTATCTAACTTATTTGAGTAGTTTGAATTCCTTTTTCTCCACTTCCACACGTACAACCATGTGTATGCATATTTTAGTTTAGTTATGTAGTTAAAATGTCTCATTGTCTTCTCCATTCAGATAGTGGGCCGAGAATAAATTCTCATGTGTCATAATTATATGTTATTCATTAGGTGTTTGATCTGGGGCTTGGGGAATGGGATCAAATCCAGGTTGGTCCCCGATCTAAATCTCAGGCTTGACTGGATTTGAAGTACATTTTTTTTAGTTCCAGCTCACAGTATTTATCTTGAATTGTTTTTATAATAATATTCATTATCTAGTTGAAACATCAGTACAATAGTACTATAAATTATACACAGATGAATTCAGATGTCATTTATATATATGTAAAAACATCTAATGTATACATATGTATTTAAAATTCTACAGGATTTGTATTATCTTCAGGTTTAGGTTATCCGAGAAGGAAAGATTGGAAAATCATTCTATGTCAAGTGATCCAATCAAAAAAATCCAACCATCTTTGATTATGTTAAACTTCACTCACCAAATGTAGCATCAGAGAATTTTTAAAAAAATCTAAATTTGAAATTTTAATGTGATGGAGTTTTAAAATTATCTCTATTCACAATCTGCAAAAAATCAATTTTGGGTTCATATGCAATTATACAAGGAATGATTACCGAAGACACAATTAAGATAGAAAGCTATAGAAAGCATCAAATTGTAACTAAATACAAGTTTTCATGTGATATATAACAGAATTGGATAGATTTATTTACCAAAATAAAAACAAAACAAACCGAAAAAAAGAAAGAAGAAGTAGTTGAATCGGCTGATTTTTTGTTTGTCGTGCAATACCGAACCGAAAATAGAAAGGGGTTTAATGAGAATTAAATCAAAACAAACAAAAAATCAGTTAACTACTTTTTAAAAATCATTGGTTTTAATCGATCCGTTTTTTTTTGGTTTTGTTTTTTTTGTTCTTGTTGTTTGGGGTAGCCAAAATAGATTTGATAGCGGCCGTACTTTTATTTTAAATGTGATAAACAACAACAACCAAAAAAAAACAACAAAAAAATACATAGACGGTAAAAAAAAAAAACCCGTCCCCTTTGAAAATATAAATAATAAAAAAAAAAGAATCAAAAGCCAAAAAAATGAAGTACTTTTTCTTTGTAAATTCATTTATTTGTAATTTTTTTGTTTATGCATTTGTTTATTTTTGTTTTTTTGTTTTGGTCGTGTTTAAACAAAAAATTTGATTTGATATTACTTTTATTGAAACAGTAAGGTCTGCTTTGCAGATCTTCGTTTCACCTTTTCTTACCTATTTCCTACCCTCATACCTTAGTTTGAACCCCAATCTATCGTAGTGTGTCTGCAATACGCTTATATACCGAAAATCCCGCCTAATTTTAAACCACGACTACAATGCTCGTATTATATATATAAGTCATTCCCAAATAAATAAAAGATTATAGATTATGTATATGTTCACATAATTTTGATTTATTAAAAAGTAGGTTATATAAGTCGTAATTGCGCACACACTATGATATGCATTTTAAAACATATCAAAATTATAAATTGATAAAGTTATTTTGTTTGAATCTATTTACAAATATATTACCGTCGTAATATATTTTGATTTAAAATAAAATTTCATTTAGTAAATATTCGTTTAGTCATCATCAATAGTAGTCTGTCCAACAGACAGGTCCAGAGAGTAGTCACTACATAAGTTCATCCATTCTTCCATTCCATTCTCTTCCTTGCCCACTTCCTCAATTCCACATAACTCCTTCCATCTCGTATATCATCCAATAATGTCAATCTCTTCCATCCTTTCTTTTTATTTCCACTCACCATTCCTTCCAAAACATCTTTCATTAAACTATAATCTTTTCTTAGTATATGTCCAATCCAGTTTCTCTTTCTCTCTTTGATACTTTCAATCAATCTTCTTTCCTCATTAACTCTTTTCAAAACTTCTTCATTTGTTATTTTATTCACCCAACTGATTTTTTCCATTTTTCTCCATGTCCACATCTCAAAAGCTTCCAGTCGTTTCTTAATTCTATTACTCAATGTCCATGTCTCACAACCATACATTAATACACTCCACACATAACATTTAATTAATCTTTTCCTTAATTCTCTTTCCATAGGTCCACAGAATATCTTCTTTCTTTTTACAAATGTCACCTTTGCCAATGCTATTCTTCTTTTAACTTCATCTTCACTTCTTCCATCCTCACTCAACCAACAACCCAAATATCTAAATCCCTTCACCTGCTGCACCATGTCATCATGGATTCCAATTTGCAGTCTTTTTGCATCTCTCCCTATCCATAAACACTTAGTCTTTTCAATATTAATCTTCATTCCATATGCCATACATCCTTCTTCCAATTTATTCAACATATTCTGAAGATCCTTTTCTTCCTCAGCAATAAGAGCCATATCATCTGCAAATCTTATACACTTTATTACTCTCCCTCCAACATTTGCTCCTCCACAGTCCAAATAATTATTTATCATATCTTCTAAATAAATATTAAACAAAACAGGTGACATACTACATCCTTGCCTAACTCCACTTTCTATATTCACTTCATCAGTCTCATTACATCCAAATCTAACTCTTATTCTTTGCCCATTATACATATTCCATATCAATCGTCTTTCTTTCCAGAATACTCCTTTATCTCTTAAGATAGACATCAGTCTATTCCAGCTTACTCTATCAAATGCCTTTTCTAAATCTACAAAACATATACCAATTCCTTTATCTCTTTCAATATATCTTTCTGCAATTGTCCTAACAATACCAATAGCATCTCTTGTGCTTTTCCCTTTCCGAAAACCAAACTGTTCTTCAGCAATATAATAGTCAACCTTCCCATAAATCCTTTGAGTTAAAATCCTCAATAACACCTTAGAAACATGAGACAATACACTTATTGTCCTATACTCTTCACATTTAACAGCTTTCTTCTTTTTAGCAATTGGAATCACTATAGTTCTTAAAAAATCTTCAGGCCAAACTCCACTATTATATATCAAATTGCAAAGTCCAACTATTTCCTTCATAGTAAATTCTCCCATTTCTCTCAAAAATTCTATAGGTACTGCATCAAATCCAATAGCCTTACCATTCTTCATTTGTGCGATTGCCTTTCTTACTTCATCTGGCAGTATGTCCATACCTCTATCATCCATTGCAACATCTTCATTTTCAAGTTCATAACTAATTAAATTATTTCCTCTACTAAACAGATACCGAATATATTCTTCCCATCTTTTTAATATATCATTACTATCGGTTAACCTTCTTCCATTCTTATCCGCAATCTCACTTGCTACCCATGTCTTTTTCTCCCAAGAAATACTTTGTATTCTATCAAATGCTAGATCATATCTTTTCATCTGTTGAAACCTTTCTATCTCTTTACATTCTTGCTCCAACCACTTTTCTTTTGCTAAATCTGTTTCTCTTCTTAATTCATTATTAAATTTCCTATATTCCTTTTGCCCTTCCTCAGTATTTACATTCTTCCACCATCTCCGCATTTCCATCTTTTCCAACATACCTTCAGTGATCCAAGGTCTTCTAGCTTTTCTCGCACGAATAATACCTATTTCATTTTTTGCTATTTTCAAGAATCCCTCTTTAATTCTATTCCAACACCCATCAGAGCTATTAATATAGTTCCCATCCTGAACAATTCTTTTAAATTCATTTTCACATATTAAACCAAATTTTCCTTTTTCCATTTGTCTCAATTTATCAAAGTCCCATCTTGTGTATCTTTTCCCTCTTTTAATTCTTTTTAAACTTAACTTTAATTTAGCCATCACCAAATTATGATCCGAATCTATATCAGCACCTGACAAAGCATGTGAACCCTTAACAGCATTCTTATATCTATTCTGAATCAGTATATAATCAATTTGATAACGTTCTTTGTTACCTGGAGCTTTCCATGTATACAATCTTCTAATATGATTTTTAAAGCAAGTATTTGCAATGACAAACCCATTCTCTTTACAAAATTGTACAAGTGTACTACCCCTTTCATTTCTTTTTCCAATACCATAATTTCCAACAATTTTCTCTTCCCTACCTTTCCCCACAACAGCATTCCAATCCCCCAATAGCAATATACATGCATTTTTTCCAACACATTGAATACTTTCTTCTATCTTCTCATATATTTCATCAATTTCTCTATCATCATGAGTACTAGTTGGCATATAAACTTGTATAATTACCAAATCCCTAGGACTTGCATTTATTCTCATCACCATCAGTCTATCATTAATACCATCAACCTTTGCCACACTATTCCATATTTTCTTCCTCACAGCAATGCCAACTCCATTAATTGATCTATCACCACCTGAATAAAACAACTTTACATCTCCACTACTTACTTCACCACATCCCTCCCACCTCACTTCACTTAATCCCATTACATCAATATTATTCAAATTCAACTCTCTTTTCAAATTCTCCAATTTCCCACCTTTCCTCAAAGATCTAACATTCCACGTTCCAATTATCAGTGTATCCCCTCTCAATGAATTATATTTATGAAGATTTCGCAGGTTGACGACCTGAGTAGCCTCATGTCCACTCCTGCCGGGCAAGACACCAAAGTTATTCTTAACTAAGGTCTCAACACCAAACGTAATGATTCCTGTAGACATACTCATAATAAAACAAGGGAATTATAAGACAAAGTGGTTTCCCGTTGCCTTCAAATATTGCAAGTTAAAAGTAAAATAATTTTCGTTTAATTTAATAAAAGTCATTCCAAATATTTTTTTAAAATAAATGAGGGACAATAGTTTAATTAGTTAATATTATATAAGTTTTATCTAAAAACAGCAGATGTCCACTTAAGGTTTTCTTTAATTAATAAAAGTAATTTTAATTAAATCTATTTTGTAATTCAAATGTCGACAGGGAAATTAACAAAAGAAATTAATTAATGTTGAATTCCTTTAGACATTTGGATGATTTAATTACAGCTGATAAGTCCGATATATTTTTGTAATGCTCCAGGGCAGTTCTATTGTAAAAGTGTAGTATAAAAAAGAAGGATTTCCTTTTGTTCTCCGGTTTCTTCTAATGTTTCTAAGAGAAATCATTCTGAGTTCTATTCTAATAATTTGATAACCTTGACATGACAGAGTAGATACGTCAAGATGGCTATGTCCCCTCGGAATAGCCAGCCGCTGCTCCAGACCATCGGAAGCTATCACATAAGGAACCCCGGAACTGCTGCTGCTGCAAAAATATGAACATTTCCAGATTTTGCTGTTAAATTATATAAAAACCTGCCGACCATCAATCTACCTAAAAATGCTTCTCCAGATGTAACCCTAAATTAACCCAAGAGCTCTTGTGATAACTAACATGCTACAGCTATTTAAAAATGTTTTTCTTATATTTCACATAACTTCATTATGTATTTCTTTAACGTGTTTAAATACACTCAACATTTTGCTCTCTATCCTTGGGTTAATATTTTCTATTTATTAAGCTTTCTGTTATTTTATTATGATAATGTGTCAGAATCGTCTTTGACCTAGTGAATTATTCCTTTTGTTGAAACTAAGATGCCGCTATAAAGGCGTATTTTAAATTTCTAAATAATTTCCAATTTTTATTATCTTGCAAATCACTCGTTCGAGGGCGATTCTTTTCTTTAATATATAATATAATCACATACATGTTATTGATTTTAATCTAATATGAGAGTATGTGCGAGGTCAATGATTTAAATATGTCCCCAAATGCATGATTGCGTATATAAATCTATACTTACTTTTCAAACCCGCAAGCATGCATTTTCTTATTTTAATTACCGTGTTCTACTTTAATTACAAAGTTCATCATGAATTTTTGGGAATTTGATTGGGCATTTCTCTTAATCCAAGTAAAACCCATTTAGATGTTTTATATATTCTAGTCTCGTATTGCTGGTACATGAATTGGTTGTTGAGACCGCTTTGTTTTACTTTTCCAAGGATTCTTTACACAGCTAAGTCCATTCTCTTCGTTTGCGGTTTCCAGACAGAGTGTGTCCCCAAGTGACACACCTGGGAATTAAACGCAATCGTCACCCAGTCGCTAAGTTTCGGCTGTTCATCAAAATACTTTCCTACGGGTTAGCGGTGAGACGCCCTCCGTAATCATTCCGGATATTCGATATTGTTTTATTTTATATTTATTTTACAAAGCATCCGTGACTTAAACGTGTCACACCCTCAAACTTTAATAAATTCATTATCAGCAATACTGACCTCCCAATGCAACTCTATTATTATTATTCTCAAATAAATGCTTTGATCACATTCCCATTTTGTTGCTTAGTAAGCTTTTGTCCGTGCTATTCTCGAAATCAATAAATATTTTAGAACACTTAAATTCAAATGTTTTCTTAAACTTGTATAATTACTCAAAGCACCTCGCACATGTTCCTATCTCATCAAGCACATTATCGTAATGCTATTAGCCTGAGGAATAGAATATATCACTTTGCTTTAAAACCATTTCGTTATTTATTGGAATATAATGCCAACAATTATTTAATACGCGTCCATCTCATATAAGCAGACAGTGGCGTTATATATATAATTTATATAAATTTTGTGAAATTATTTAAAACTAAATTTGATCTTATTTTATTGATTCCTACCACTGTCTCGGTCTATATATTGAAACGGTTGTCTTCAAATCCCTCACCGTTTCACCAACCATCCTAATAACCCACTCGTCTGTGCTAAGTTCAAACCTGTTTAATAAGTCTAAATTAAGATTTGTAAGCTAAAAATTGCAATCACGGCTATATAAACGGCATTATATACGCACATACGAAAGAACGCTATAATTGAATAGTATTGCCAGAGTTATAGCGTATAATTTTATCGCGTAATATTTTTAAACTATTTTAAACAGTAATAATGTAGCGTCAATTTAATAATTCATTACTTAAATTCGTATGTGGGAATATAATCCACCTATATTGAATATATATAGCCTAGTGGCGTGATTAAAATATTTATTAAATTTTAAGTTTCATTTTTATTATAAACCAATTTAATGTAAAAACACATTGAAAGGGTGATTGATTGCAAATGCGCTGACAAGCTTCTTTTTAAAAAGAAAAAAAAAGATTTTTTTTCTAAAAATAAAAGTATTTTCGGAGAATTAAAAGTTTAGTAAAGTTTTGCTGTAAACAATTGTATCAGTATATGCCGCACCTGCCTTAGGTTTCTAAAAAGAAAAGCCAATTTTAAAATAATCTAGCTAATTGATTCTAAAATATTTTGGAGACCTCGCTAATTAAGAATGTGTTTACAGCAGGGATTTTACACATAAATTATAAAATCAGAACAAAATTCCTGACTAATTAAAATAAAATCTCATATCGGATTAAACTGATTAAAATTCGATTTAATTAAAAGTTGATAATCAGAGAAAAGTTATAACACCTAAAAGGAATGTCAGCATGTTTGAAGTCAACCACTAATTTCATAAGCAAATTAAAAATTTTGTAATCTTGATGGAGATGAAATTCCAAGGTGGGTGGGCTGATAAGGCGATCATTTAAAAAAGGCCATGTAAAGTGGAGGAGCCATCTTAGATCTTTACTTTTTTGAAACCTGGACAGCTTTGAATCTTGGAAATCTTTACAGCTTGAAGGCTACATCTGTGAAGTTTTGCCTTCTTTGATCATCGTTAAGCTTTTGAATCCAGCGTGTATCCTGAACCAAAAGCAACCATGAACATTTTGACATCCAGTTAAGACAATAACTTTTATATCTGTGCGAGAGAAAATGTCGGGCTAAAACAGGCAGCCTTGGCTAGGCTCCAGAGTGAAGGCGACGGGCCTTTACTTCCATCCAAAAACCGCCATCACCAGTATGCCGCCATAACAGCTCCTCTCTAACCGTGGGAAGAAGATGATGCCGCAAGCCGCCACAAAGACTCCCGTAACTCCAGCTCAAGTACTACAAGATGACCGGTAACGTCACCATTTCTAACTGCAGTTCAATATATTAATTTTTCTTTAAGTCTAGACTTATAAAATATATTTTAATTCTAAAATCTTGAATTCAAGTAAATTGCTAAATGTAAAATTTTATTCTTAAATTTAATTATATAATTCTGACCTACTTTCCAATGTTTCCTAACTAAATGATTTTAATAATTTTATTTTCAATTTTCTCACTGCAGTTGTGACTATGGTTTCTTTATTTTTTTTTATTTTAAAATATAAATTATATGCTAATGCCTCGAAACAGCGGGCATTCAATATTAATAATAAAGAGAATAGAGAATGACCCCTCTTCATTTAATAATTATTTATCGTAGCTTAATGCACGCTGTTTCGAAACCCTCTTAAATAACTGTCAAGAATTGGCTATGTGCTGATTATTATTTTGACCTTGAATATTTAATTATTTGTTGGCAATTTTAAAATGGGAATCTTGTTTTAACCCAAAGTAAATTTCAATTTAATTTTCACTAAGCAATATCCAAGCCTTGAATAAGTATATTTGTTATTTATGTCATTTTGTAAAAGCCCTCCAAATATACTTTTTCCCCCTTTTTTTTTATTAATCGCGTAATCAAATGTGTTATTTGAGAGTGAAACTAGAAAGCAAAGAATATTTAAAAGTACGCCCACGTATAGCATATGATTATTAAAATGCTATATTAGAGTTGGCGCTAATGATTACACTGATTAGCTATCGTTCTCGTGGCTAAATATTAAATTATATCAACTCTTTTGCTTGGCGGATGTGATAATTTTATTATACATTTAAACTTTCTCGTTATGTTGCATTTTTCTTTAAGATGGGACTCGGAACGGCCATCCCTCTTACACTCCTTGGGTCGCACACGAATAAGACCTGACATCAAATTCCAGGCAATAGTGTTAGCTACCCCAACCCTCTTTAGCAGCATGGCGATCGGTCATAGGGCTCCGGTGTTGATCACAAAACCCTAAATATTAATCCATCCGTAGAGCAACATTTATTATAACTGTTTACCAGCGCTATAGCACATTGGTTCTTTTGTTGCCAACTCTTCCTCCCTTAAATTAAGTTTCAGCCATTGTCTGACATATTCAAGAGCTAGTTTCGGTCTCATGCACAATAATTTGAAATAATAATATTATAGATAAATTTGACTTTAAATGTTTTACATATATGTGAAAACAAGGCTTCGTCTGATTACTTAGCTGAAAACCATGAAATAAGAGGGATTAGCATAATCTGCCCCATAGCTACAATGCAGTGACTGATCAATAAGATAATAAAGCAAATGATGAAAACAATATTTAACTTCATCAAATAAAATAACAAATGTAAAATAATTTTAATTGTAAGGAGAGAAGGTTAAAGCGCTCTCCAAAAATGTTAGATGCTACGCGCATTTTAATTGTAAAATGCAAGGGTGGTATATATAAAAATCGTCAAATTTAATCTGCAAAAATAAACATACAATGTAATAAATTACTCTGATCTCGATCTTATTTATTTCAATCCAATTCAAAATCCTTTATATTATATATGTGATTTCCGATGCATTAATTAGTTTTAAATATATATATTTGATAAATTCCATTTTTTGTTATGAGTCTCATTGCTTCTCCCTGACCTATGTCGGCTCGCGGTTAAAATGATATCTATCGGTATCTTCAAGGTGGTCATCCGTAGGGTCGTGAGTCTTGGAGCACAGGTGAAGGAGTTGAAGTGCGGTCAGTCTCAAGATCTAACCATCTCATACTGGTCGGCTTGGTATCTTTGCTTGGACTCTGGATTCTGTTGCGCGAATGTGCTAGCTTGACCGGTACAATATATATATATACTTTCTGCATTTCTTTTGTAAATCCATAGACGTTAATTAGCCATCCAAGTTTCTTTTAGTATAGAGTCTTTGTTTCTCCCTGACCATCAGGCACCGGTCAAAGATTATACTACTAGTGGCATCAGATGCGTTAATCACGTAGATGGCGCTGTGAAATTTGGACTTTAGATTCGAACTTAGTATATCTAGAAGGCAATCCCTCTTAGAATGTTCAGTTTCGTGTCTGGGGTTTGAATTCTGCAGTGTGTTAGCGAGATAGACGATTCTGACTGTTACATAGTAAATTTTTTTTCCAGGTCCATGGCTTGCCAAACATGGAGCCTCGAATATTTAAACACCCACATCCCTGTAGCTTAATTTTAGCATGTTGTTTCGTATTTAATCACTCAAATCCTTTATAATTTTGATATATATAATATTTTCAAACTCTATATTATCTATATAGTTTAGTTGCGTCTATATTTCATATATTTTGTTTGATTCGGGCATTCAATTACTTATACTGTATAATCAGAATTTGTCCAAACTTGCTATAGTGCGATACGAGCCATCTGTATTTATCTGTATTTATTGTTTCACTTAAATCACGCTATGTACGCATAGCGTAAATTACTTAAATATTGTCCCAAGTGAATATTGTGACAATCTATGAATATTTCAAATAATGTATTTTACTCTCAAAATAAAGTTTTATCAGCTCAATGCGCAAGATAGCATAATAATAATTTTGTACGGTAATGACCTAGATATAATAGGCTATAATAGGCTATCGTATGGAATTCAGAAATGTAAAAATAAAATTTTGTAATCAATAAAAATGCGAATGTTTTAACGAGTGCCTGTAGTTAAATGGAATAGTTATTAAAATTAATTTTGGGAAGCTAACAGTCTATGGATCCTTTTAACTGGCGACATGGCGCCCAAGGGTAATTTCATTAAACGGAGTTACTTCTAAAATAAATTTTGTCACCAGGCTAAATTCTTTTATATGTAATTTGTTTTTTTTTCAACGTGTGTAAATTTTTCTTAGACCAAATAATGAGACGTGAATCGGATCAATGATTATGTAAATAAATATATATGTTTGCAAATCTTAGATAAGAGGGAACGAAATAATTATACCCGGATCTAGCGAATGTTTATATATATAAATAAAGTTGCTTGAATTTAAAAATATATTTTAGCAAAACAATTTGACAGGTAGAATTTAAGAGATTTTTATATATACAGGCAGTTAAAAATATATATGATGGCAGCAGATTTAAGCGAGAAATTTTAGCAGTAGTAAGAGGGTAGTAGTTGGGGTTTTAGTGATAAATGTAAAAGCAGCAATTAGGCCAACAGAACCGAGAGGGAGATAGCCTATTAGCCATTAATAGAATTTGAAGTCAAACGTAATAATCGCAGAGAATCAAACAAGGAAAAATAATAATAGTATTTTTTTTTAACCGTATTAGTTTTAGTAAGCTCAACGTAAAACAGCTTAAAAATTTTCTTTATCGGTGCTATACATTGTGTTTTAAGAGTACACCTATTCCTTTAAAAAAAAAACTTTTTTTAGGATATATTAAATAGTTAGCAATAAAATAAAAGGAAAAAATCATCATCATCATCGATCACAATAATCATCCAAGGCCATGGATAATATGGAGAACAACCGCGATGAACAAGAACTGGCCTCATCCGGATATCTCGAATCTTCTCCAGTAGCTACGAGATCTGTCCAGCAACCAAGCCAGGGAGATTTCAATCGGAAATATCTGGAGGAATTGTATAGGAGAAGCGAAGAGAGGGCAAGAGAGCATGAAGAGGAAGCCTGAAGAAAAGAGGAAGAGTATAAAATGTTTAACAGGCTGCTCCTCGACGAAATTGTCAAAGTAAAAAAAAAAACAAAGGGCTCTCGAACTTAATAATATTGAAGAACGCTTCCTAGAAAACTGGAAAGAGGACAGAACTACAAATCAGAGCTGTCAGACCTTTGACAGCAATCAACCAATTTCCCAAATCAACAATAGTACAAAAGATGCAGCCTGCAGTACATTAATTTCAGACCTCAGGATTCAAACTCAGATTGATAAAATAATCACCATTCAGATATTTCGAGGAGAAATAGGAGAAAATCCCCACCCACACTTGGATAGCTTGCGAGATTTTTTTTTCTCTTTATAAGACGAACTGTCATGAACAGATTGTGATCGCTAGTCATTATTTATATGGCTATGCAAGAGATTGGTGGGGCATGACTAAAAAACCGAGTGACTTTGCCAATTACTGTAAAACATTGTTGAAGTATTATTGGAGTGATGATCGACAGTGGGATCTTTAATACAATTTGCCAGGAGAAGTATGAAGCAATCAAAGAGACTTGCGTGCAATTTTTCGTCCGTCTGGTAAACCGATTTAGATCACTCACCATGTTCAAGTTTTCAGATACCTACATCATCCGTACAATCCAACAGAATATGCCATTACCTATCCAATGGCTTATGGTCAGCAGCAGGATCAAAGATGTGGAAGTCATGGCAGAATTTTTGACAACGATCAACTCTGGCCCATGGAATCCCCACAGTCAATCAGAACAAAATATGATTGGAGGAAATACGAGACCCAAAACAACCCTGTTAGCACAACCCCACTACTCTCATCCTCCAACAAAAGGAAGCCTTTCAGGGGATATGAACCCCGTGTCAATGGTTATCCGAGAAGAGGACCCCACCTATGGAGTTCCTATTGGTCCGTGTCCAGTAATAAACATCGGAGTGGGATCCATTGAAATTCCTGCCCTCATTGACACTGGCAGTCAGATTTCTTGCATTTCAAAGGGATGGTTGCTACGAATGGAAGAACAGAGTGGATGTATACCTAGGTTACCATCCAGTCCCATCCAGATGAAACTGGCTGATGGAAAACGAACCAAAACTGAAGCATACCAAGTATGGTTAGAAATAACCTTCAGGAAAATAACCATTGGGCACACTTTCCTAGTTATAAAAGAATTGGTCCATGATGTCATAATTGGATCCGATTTTTTGACCCAAAATAAGTGTATCCTTGACTATGCCATGAGTTCAATCATGGTCCAGCAAGAGAAGATAGATTTTAATGAAGCCAATGTCTTACCTGGAGTCCAAGTTCAGTGTATGGAGGGCAGCATCGTTGAAAACACCATGATAAGGTCAAAGAGTCATCACTAGAAACCATCGAGAATCAAGTCCCAATTGCATCAACTATTGATGGCAAATCAGCAAATCTCTCCAATCCCTGAAGAAATTAAAGGTTATGTCCACCGGATTCGTGTGAATGAGGAAACCCACTTCCTGGCCCGGACATACCCCATTCCTTTCCAATATCAAGATGAAATGAGTGCGCAGATCCAACAGATGATTTCATGGGGGCAATTGAGAAAGGATCATCGCCCTATAATAACCCATTAGTGGTTGTGAAAAAGAAAAATGGGTCTATAAGACTGTGTTTAGACGCCAGAATGCTCAACAATATCACGATACCAGAACGGGATATCCCACCACCTGTACAGGAAGTTTTCCTCAAATTATCTACAAAGAATATTTTTTCCACATTGGACTTAACTGCTAGCCATTGGCAGATGATATTACACCCCAAAGACAGAAAATACACGGCTTTCCGTCACAATGGGCAAACACATCTATTTAAGAGAGTACCTTTCGGGCTCATAAACAGCGGCGCTGGGCTAATGAGGTGCTTGGATCAAGTTCTATCCGAGGATTTAAAAAAAAAATTAGTGTGCTATATCGATGATGTGGTCATTGCATCGCGCAACCCTCAGGAACACCTGGAGCAGTTTTTTTCTGAATGTGCCCAAAAGAATATTACTGTGAATCTAGAAAAGAGTCACTTTGCTCTAAAAGAAATTGCATTTTTAGGACACATAGTAAATGAACAAGGAATTCGGACCCATCCGGATAAGGTAGAAGCAATCCAGAATTCCCGAGGCCTATCAATAGAAAGCAGATTAGATCCTATTTAGGCCTCTGCAATTATTACCACAAGTTCTATACAGGCTTTGCAAAAGATACCTCCACATTGCTGGAACTATTGAAGCAACACCATCGGTGGGAATGGAATGAACAGCACGAGCAAGATTTCAAGAAAATCAAGGACAATTTCTTCCAGACTGTGATGTTATGTTATCCTGATTTCACTCGCCCATTTTATTTGCAGACCGATAGCAGCAAGAAAGGTCTAGGTGTTGTACTGTTCCAGGTTAATCATGAAGGCCAACATCAGGTATTGTACTTCAGTAGCCGTACATTAAGAGGTGCAGAAAGAAACTATACTGTCACTGAACAAGAGACTTTAGCCATTGTATGGGCGTGCAGCAAATTCAAGCAGATATTGCTGGGATCGGAAGTAATTATAATTACGGACCACGGGTGCTTGGAATTTCTGAATAAGAGTTATCTAAACAATGATCGCCTTATACGATGGAGCTTTTCATTGCAGAAATTCCACTACAAGATAATTTATTGCCCAGGCCCTGAAAATATTGTGGCCGATGTATTGAGTCGTCACCCTGTGGAAGTTAAGCCTTGCAACCCTATGATATCAGACCAGCCGTTAATAATCATGACTAACATGTTGGACCAGGAAATTGAAAAGAAACTTAAGAATTTGCAGTATTGGCAGGAAAAGCAGCCCCAGTACAGAGATTTAATGCAAGAAGTCCAAAAGCAAGGAAACCCTGCTCAAGGATGTACCACTGGTAGAAGACAAAGGAGATACAGATTGCAAAATGGACTTTTGCTGCAACAAACTGAGAATAGATTGTGGAAAATTCTCATACCACCTGATTTAAGAAGCCCACTAATCACTTATATGCACAGCCTGGTGGGACATTATGGTCCCAGGAAAACCGAAGAGGCCCTGAGGTGGCAGTTTCTATTGGCCACAGATGTATAGTGATATATTACATACCCTCCAGAAATGTAATACATGCGCTAAAAGCAAATGCCCAAATAAGATCTTCAGCGGTGCCCCCACCTCCATTATCCCATTGGGACCCAACAAGGTATTGGCAGTAGACCACTATGGGCCACTACCATCCTATCGTAGATTTCGGTACCTTTTTGTCACCTATGATGTATTTTCTAAGTATGCATGGGCCTACCCAGTCATAAAGGCAGATTCAAAAAGTGCAATTAGGGCATTACAGTGCAAGCAATTTGTGAACATCGGCAAGCCCGAAGCAATACCCTCAGATCACGGCTCGGCTTTCACTTCACGAGAATGGCAGACCTGGATAAAGAGTCAAGGTCTCAGGCATATGATGACATCCATTAGAAACCCCCAATCCAACCCCTGCGAGAGGGTCATGCGGGAAATTATCCGGCTGTTTCGGACGTACATCCACGATAATCACCGGGGCTGGGTCAACCGAACGGAAGAAATTTTTCAGTATATTAATGGAACTATTAATGAGGCTACAGGCCTAACACCAATGCGTCTTCATTTTGGTAAGCCAGAGCAACCGTTAATTAAAATACCCTTGCCCAAGGATGATTGAGAAGTTGACAGAGAAGAGGACCGGCAAGCAGTTCATCATTGTCTGAAAGCCCGGGCAAAGAAAAAGCAATTAAAGGAAACAAGGTCCTACCAATTTCAAGTTGGAGATCATGTATGGGTCAGAACTCCAAAGCCCAGTAGCCGGGACCAGTGTAAATACAAGTTTTTCCCACTGTATCAAGGGCCATATGTGATAAAACGAGTAAGCGGCCCAAATGCATATTTACTGGAGGATAATGGAACCATAAGAGGGACTTATAATGCTAGGAGTCTAAAACCACTTGTATATCACCCACCAGACCCAGGATTATAGTTTTTTTTAAACAACAACAAAAAAAAATGGACACGTCACAAGAAAGGAGATTGGATATAAACAATGTTAAACTATTAGATTTTAAATAAAAATTTTTTGAAGGGGGGAGATAATAGAAAATGTTCGCTAGATGGTAGATTTATTAATATGATCCAGGTATATAATTCAGTTTCGCTTCTTCATTATATTTATATCCAGTACATTATGGGTTATCTTGTAAATTTTGTTTATGCAGGCTTCATAGGTGGACACCTATTGTAAGATCTTTTTTTTTTAACAATTTTTTTTTGTTCTGTCACTAAGGAAATGTGAAACAGTAAGGTCTGCTTTGAAGATCTTCGTTTCACCTTTTCTTACCTATTTCCTACCCTCATACCTTAGTTTGAACCCCAATCTATCGTAGTGTCTGCAATACGCTTATATACCGAAAATCCCGCCTAATTTTAAACCACGAGTACAATGCTCGTATTATATATATAAGTCATTCCCAAATAAATAAAAGATTATAGATTAAGTATATGTTCACATAATTTTGATTTATTAAAAAGTAGGTTATATAAGTCGTAATTGCGCACACACTATGATATGCATTTTAAAACATATCAAAATTATAAATTGTTAAAGTTATTTTGTTTGAATCTATTTACAAATATATTACCGTCGTAATATATTTTGATTTAAAATAAAATTCATTTAGTAAATATTCGTTTAGTAAATAGATTCAAATATTGCAAGTTAAAAGTAAAATAATTTTTGTTTAATTTAATAAGTCATTCCAAATATTTCTTTAAAATAAATGAGGGACAATAGTTTAATTAGTTAATATTATATGTTTTATCTAAAAACAGCAGATGTCCATTTAAGGTTTCCTTTAATTAATAAAAGTAATTTTAATTAAATCTAGTTTGTAATTCGAATGTCGACAGGGAAATTAACAAAAGAAATTAATTAATGTTGAATTCCTTTAGACATTCGGATGATTTAATTACAGCTGATAAGTCCGATATATTTTTGTAATGCTCCAGGGCAGTTCTATTGTTAAAGTCTACTATAAAAAAAAAAGGGTTTCCTTTTGTTCTCCAGTTTCTTCTAATGTTTCTAAGAGAAATCATTCTGAGTTCTATTCTAATAATTTGCTAACCTTGACATGACAGAGTAGAGGTGTCAAGATGGCTATGTTCCCTCGAAATAGCCAGCCGCTGCTCCAGACCATCGGAAGCTATGACATAAGGAACCCCGGAACTGCTACTGCTGCAAAAATATGAACATTTCCAGATTTTGCTGTTAAATTATATAAAAACCTGCCGACCATCAATCTACCTAAAAATGCTTCTCCAGAGGTAACCCTAAATTAACCCAAGAGATCTTGTGATAACTAACATGCTATAGCTATTTAAAAATGTTTTTCTTATATTTCACATAACTTCATTATGTATTTCTTTAACGTGTTTAAATACTCAACATTTTGCTCTCTATCCTTGGGTTAATATTTTCTATTTATTAAGCTTTCTGTTATTTTATTATGATAATATGTCAGAATCGTCTTTGACCGAGTGAATTATTCCTTTTGTTGAAACTAAGATGCCGCTATAAAGGCGTATTTTAAATTTCTAAATAATTTCCAATTTTTATTATCTTGCAAATCACTCGTTCGAGGGCGATTCTTTTCTTTAATATATAATATAATCACAGTTTAAAATCTACATGTTATTGATTTTAATCTAATATGAGAGTATGTGCGAGGTCAATGATTTAAATGTGTCCCCAAATGCATGATTGCGTATATAAATCTATACTTACTTTTCAAACCCGCAAGTATGCATTTTCTTATTTTTAATTACCGTGTTCTACTTTAATTACAAAGTTCATCATTGATGTCGAGAATGTGCGGACCCTTTTAAATGAATTTTTGGGAATTTGATTGGGCATTTCTCTTAATCCAAGTAAAACCCATTTAGATGTTTTATATATTATAGTCTCGTATTGCTGGTACATGAATTGATTGTTGAGACCGCTTTGTTTTACTTTTCCAAGGATTCTTTACACGGCTAAGTCCATTCTCTTCGTTTGCGGTTTCCAAACGCAATCCTTTTAAATGAATTTTTGAGAATTTGATTGGGCATTTCTCTTAATCCAAGTAAAACCCATTTAGATGTTTTATATATTCTAGTCTCGTATTGCTGGTACATGAATTGATTGTTGAGACCGCTTTGTTTTACTTTTCCAAGGATTCTTTACACGGCTAAGTCCATTCTCTTCGTTTGCGGTTTCCAGGCAGAGTGTGTCCCCAAGTGACACACCTGGGAATTAAACGCAATCGTCACCCAGTCACTAAGTTTCGGCTGTTCATCAAAATACTTTCCTACGGGTTAGCGGTGAGACGCCCTCCGTAATCATTCCGGATATTCGATATTGTTTTATTTTATATTTATTTTACAAAGCATCCGTGACTTAAACGTGTCACACCCTCCAACTTTAATAAATTCATTATCAGCAATACTGACCTCCCAATGCAACTCTATTATTATTATTCTCAAATAAATGCTTTGATCACATTCCCATTTTGTTGCTTAGTAAGCTTTTGTCCGTGCTATTCTCGAAATCAATAAATATTTTAGAACACTTAATTTCAAATATTTTCTTAAACTTGTATAATTACTCAAAGCACCTCGCACATGTTCCTATCTCATCAAGCACATTATCATAATGCTATTAGCCTGAGGAATAGAATATATCACTTTGCTTTAAAACCATTTCATTATTTATTGGAATATAATGCCAACAATTATTTAATACGCGTCCCTGTCTCATATAAGCAGACAGTCGCGTTATATATATAATTTATATAAATAAATTTTGTGAAATTATTTAAAACTAAATTTGATATCTTATTTTATTGATTCCTATCACTGTCTCGGTCTATATATATATATATTTTCTGCATTTCTTTTGTAAATCCATAGATGTTAATTAGCCACCCAAGTTTCTTTTAGTATAGAGTCTTTTGTTTCTCCCTGACCACCAGGTACCGGTCAAAGATTATACTACTAGTGGCATCAGATGCGTCATCATGTAGATGGCGCTGTGAAATTTGGACTTCAGATTCGAACTTAGTATATCTAGAAGGCAATCCCTCCTAGAATGTTCAGTTTTGTGTCTGGGGTTTGAATTCTGCAGTGTGTTAGCGAGATAGATGATTCTGACTGTTACATTATAAATGTGATAAACAAAAAAAAATCAAAAAACCAAAGCCAACCAAAAAAAAAAAAAGAAAAGAAACTCGGCCCCGGCAACATTATATTTATCTTTGTTTACAAACCGAGCCCGCCCTCCAGCGGTTTCAACACGCTATTGTAAAACAACCGTTTTCAATTACAAGATCATTTTGTAAACTTTTTGTCCTTGAATTTTTTTTGTATAAAAAAAACCTTTATTTTTATTTTTTTAAACAAAAAAAAAACTTCAAAAATCTTGGCATCATTTGTGGGAAATTTTATTATGGCATCACAAAGAAATATCTTTGAAAAAATATTCTATAAACAATAATAAATTAAAATATTAATTATGGCAAAGTAAGCAAAATAAGTTAAATGGAATAGGAGCATAACAATAATCCTTCTACATAACATCAATGTAATAATTTTCATTTCTGCTTGTATAACCTTGTTTAAAATATAATAAAATTAAATAATTTTATATATTTATATATGCTTAATTAGTACCACTGTCCTTTGCAAAACAACTTTGAATAACCCTAATTGACTAATCAATGTCTCCTTGGATATATTAAGGAAAGAACAAGGGTTTTAGAATGGAGAAATTTTACATTCACTATTTCAGTGTCGCTCTTAGACAAAAGCCACATATTACGTATTATTTTACTTCTAAATAATTTGAATATTTGTTTCAAAGTCTCTTCTGATAAAAGAAAATATAAGATTGCTCACTCTTTAAAAATACCTTACTCGATTAATACTTTATCAGATACAGGAAGAAAACAGTGAACTTAATTAGTGTCTAAAACTGAATTTGCATCGAAATAAATAGTAATTTTTCTATCTATTGTTTTTTATTGAAGAATTACACAGAGTAAATAATAGACTTTACTCTATGATAACAACTTGTTATTCATAGGTTAATTAGAAACTTGTCTTTAGAGGGTTTTTCATGGTTTGCCCAAAAATTATCATATACTCTTTTACCATATATTGTTCTATGGAAATACCACTAAGTCTTGATTCTAAAATCACTTTGTGATGCATATTTGAGAAAGTTTCTACGTATAGACTGTGCAGCAGAACCTTAAATATAGTATCTTTTTTTCAAGTCTGGTATCAATCACAAAATTACTTTTTTTTTATCCATATATTTTTAAAAAATAAAAAATCTGATCCCATGATGAAACTTCCATAAATGTTACCAAGATATTTAATGGGTTTTTTTTTGGAAAAATTTTTTAAATTTAGCTTTTATAGCCTTTTATCTCAGTTTTGCTTATGTAAGTGCATAATAATATAAAAATGTTTTTTTTTGTTTTTTTTTTTGGAGATTTCAAATAGCTGTCGCTTCAAAACTACATTAGATAAAAATTAAAAAGTTTAGATTCTTTTTTACTATATCTTAGTGGTAGATTTGATGAGCCAAATTAGGAAAGTAAAAAATCCAAAATTGCTAAAATATTGATCATTTGATGTGGAATAATTATTAGGAAGCAAATGACGTGGATAAAGCAGCCCCATATATAAAATAAAATTTATAATGAAAAAAGATGAAGATAAAATGTCATGATTCATTATACATCCATTTTTCTTTTAATTATTAATGTTTACCAATGAATAATTTAATTAGCAATGAGCAAATTTTTAAAAATGGTAAAGTTTAGTCAATTATTTCATAAACAGAAATAATAGGCTAAAATTTTACTATGATAGATTTAACAAACTTATCATTACAGTTACTTTAGTTTGAAACAAAACCCACAGCATTTTTCATAGGCAATAATTATTTATCGAAGAACTTTTTAATATGCTGGAAAAAGCAGGAGGAAAGAAATAATGGAAAACAAAACTTTATGTGACCTAGTCAAAAGATGTGGTCATTTTTATTTTGGTTTCATGGATAAAAAAGCACTTCTAAAAAAATTCCCATTATAAAATTGTCACTGTTATATATCAGAATTTTAAATTTTAGATTTGAATAATTAGAAAACACATCATTAAAACTGAAATAAAAGTTTCTCTTTCACAATACTCTAAATTTAATTTAGGACTTAAAGCCAAAATTTGACCAACAAAACTAATCAGCAATATTATTCATATATAAAAACTATTAAAAAAATTTGACAGAACAAAATTATAACAGTTTTAAAACCAAAAACCAGAACCGATGGAAATTTTTTTTGTTCAAAATCATTAGTATGAGTTTCTTAAAAGCTGTTTGACAGAATAAAGTTTTATTTTTAACAACTCGCATATGCAGACAAATATTTCATTTATTTGATAGAATATTCTCTACTAAAAAAATTCAAGCAATAGAACAATAATCAGCACCTACTTTTAATATATTCATCAGTAGTCTTCCAAAATGAGAATGCAAATTCATCTATGCTGATGACATTGCTGAGTTGTAGAAAAAGATTCTCCAAATATAAAAAAAATAATTTCTCAAGAAAAATATGAAAAAGTTTGGAAACTTTCAAAAACTGCATCTTATTACTAATACCACAAAAATGCTATGTTCACCATTTCATCTAAATAGAAAAATATCTTGTAACAATATAAACATCTACAACAATCATCTAAAATGCATTATAGTCTATATTATTTTTATAAGAGTAATCTTGGACTGTAACTTACATCCCACATTTAGTAAATGTTAGATCTAAAATAGAAGAACTTCTTTGGAAACTTGACTGCGAATTTGGAATTTGGCACAGTGATATTAAGTATTTTAAAGATAGGTTCATTCTTTTTTTATTGATCGTGCGTGTTTAAAAAATCAGAGCTCACATTAATTTTCTGAATATTCAGTGAATATTATCATGGAAATATTACTGGCATACTCATCAAATCCATCCTCTTGCAGTACCTTTTTGATTAAAAAAAAAACACAAGCTGCTTCAAAAAATATATGAACATTAAATAGATCAGATTTACCATTAACTCAAGTTATAGATTTACATTTCACATCAAGATCCCCTCTTTCTGAATGCTCAACCAAGAATCACTTCAAATTGCCAAAGAAATATGGTGTAAAAATTGACTTTTTGTGAAACAATTTCTTTTTCCAAATCCAACAATATAAGGCAGCTGCATTTGATTCTCTAAGATGTAATTAGAGTCAAATGGAATTTAATAATCTCTGATTTATATACTTTTTGCCAAACCCAAATCACAATGACTGCAGAATTAAAGGAATTAGTAAATGTATTTCCTGGTTGGACTTTTTAGATTTCTTTATAGTATTTGTTAAAAGTTAGCTACTTAAAAAAAAAAAAATCCATTTGTTGAATAAACATTAATAGGAAAACATAATTACTCAAGATTATATACAAGCATATACAACAAAAAAATATAATTAGTATATATAAAAGTATTTAAAATTTGCAACATTACGAAAGCTAACATTAAGAAAAATTAATTCTACTAGTCTGTAACTAAATTATTCTTTTTGCCAGTTAAAAAATATATTTTTTTTTTATTATAAGTATGTTTATCTTTGAAAAGGATATTCTTTATTGAAAATGCATTAAGGTTACATTTTAATGTCGCTCATATTTTCTTCGTATAAGAAATTAATATAATTGCATATATTATTAAAATATTTTTTTTAAAACATTATTAAATGTTACAAAAAAATAATAATTATAATTTGAAAAGGAACTGTTTCACTGTAATGCCCTCTTTATAAGATTATGCTTGATATATATATATTTTTTAAATATTTATGATACAAAATATAAAAAAATTATGTAAATGGTAATTCATGTAAATAGTTCCAATAAAACTGTTTTTTAATAAGTTAACTTTTTTTAATTTCAACATGATAAATGTTTTAATGTTAAATGGAAATATGCCAATATGCTCGAAATTTTTTTTATTAATGTGCTCTATCAATATTTATTTATGGCACTGATACTAGGATACTTAATAAAAAAACAATATAGATAACACAAAAGACACATTAAAATAAGGAGATATATATGCCAAAATTAATAAATGCAATTCATAGTTGAGAGAATAAGCATGTATGAGTGATGAGAAATAGTCGGACTTGATATGTTATCAAAGCATAAGAAAATAAAGTGTTATCTCCATAATTTTTAAAACTAGACTATAATGATTTATATATTAAGCTTCCTAAATTATAATTAAATTTTACAAATGAGACTATTATATTCCGATATCAAATTTTATGCTTCTTGATTAGATATAATTTATTTAATTACTTGATTATTAATATCTATAACCTCTACATAATTGACTTTTAAGCACAGAAAATTATTTTTCATTCATCTTGCATCAATCATTAATCATCCTTATACATTCTTTATAATATTGAGAATGTGTTAATTTTATTTTTTACTGCATATGAACTATTTTCTTTTTTGCTATCAAATCTTTTTTTTAATATTTCTATTTTATTTATTTATTTTAAGTATAGAGATTTTGCCATCACAGTGTGCAATTTGTGTGATACAAACATAAGCCAGGATAAGGTACCAAAGAATGCAGACTAGGAAGTAATACTGGGAGAAAAAAAATATTCATTAATTACATCAAAATAAATTACATTTTTGTTTAAATGTTATCTATATTTTATAAATTTGTCTTAAATTATTTATAACTTATTTGTTATTATTCCTTAAGATTTTATTTTATTGATCCTATTTCTAACAAGTAGTTTAGCATAAACAAATAAAATCTTAAACTTATGAGAATTTACTATTTACTGAATAATGCATGTTTGAATCTTGTTCTAAACATATGTAAGAAATTCTGCTGTTACTGTGTTATATCACTAATCAAAAAGGTATCAGTTGTAAGTTTTTGTAATTTGACATAGAACAGTTAAGTGCAATCCATCAATAATAACAAAAAATAAATTTGAATTTGAATTAAGATCTAAGTTAAGTTATTCTTTTCTTATACATTTAACACAATACATTTATTTTTTAATTTTTTTTAAACTGTCATGAAAAAGATTAAATTTTCATGCTTTTAGATATTTCGTTAAAGAAATTAATATATATATATATATTTAATAATTCATCATTTTCTTTTAATATTAATTTTTAATAAAGTTAATAAATTTATATATGGAATATTCAATGTAAAAATTATGTTTCCTACTAAGATTTTTTTTTTTTATGAATAGTATAAAAAAATATACCTAATTTCAAATTTTAATAATAAAATTTATTATAATTGTGTATTTTTTATTTAATTAGATTTCCCAAGAAGAAAAGAAAAATAAACTTTTTGGGTATCAAAAATTAATAAATAAAAGAAAACAGGAAGAAGAGAGAAAAATCTTTCCAGAATTACTAAGTATTTCACTAAACAAGTAACAAAGAATGACTCAGAGCCTGTTCCTGGTTGCAAATTTGATACAATCAATCAGTGGGAAAAGAATTCCAGTGAAAATAGTGAACATGCTGAAAAAACTTTCACTCATGTGGAGCCCAATGACAATACAGAAGAAACAAGGGAAGATACTGAAGACCCTTTTGCTTATTCAGAATGTGTATCCTATTGGAGGTACAATAAGTGTGTTTAATTTTGAAAGTCATAAACTTTAATCGAAATCATTTTCTCATTTAGAAATATGTCTTAAACAAACCTATGCGATTCTTCCAGACAAAAACTTTCACATATATATAAAAGGCATTTAAAAAATGATGAAGGATACAACAGAAATTGATTAATTTATTCAGTTTCAAAAATGCAGTTTACTGCTTTAGTTGAAAACTTTTCGAACTTTACAATTCCAAACATAAAAAATTTATTTAGGTACTTAATAACTGATAACATCTTGCAATGAGAAAATTTTAAATCATTTGAATAATTACAAAAAACAGACAGCATTAATTATATCCATCAAAAATAAAACTTGTATTGATCCTTTACAACAAGTAGTTCAGATAATGATGGGAAACATTGGCATGAAGTTATAAAAAGAATAATTTTTGTAGTATAGTTTTTAGATAAACAAAATCTGGCTCTTTGTGGTAAAAATAATATACTTTAGGATCATAACAATGACAATTTTTAAAATGCACAGAGATGTAAGAAAAGATTAATCCTTTTACATCGGAACACTGTAACATGTAGCTAATGATCTTGACTTTAAAAATATGCCCCTCTATTTGGAAATAAAATTCAAAATGAAATACTTTATTGCCATCAGATATTTAAAATAATATTAATCTTTGCAACAAAACAAATATTTTTAAATTATTTTACATTGTAGGCCAGAGAGATGGATCACATGCTGAACAAATAGTCAGATTCATTCAATTCAGAATATAAAAGTATTGAAATACATGAGCACTTTTTAGCATTCTATCCAATTTTAGATGCTATAGAGACAATATTTCTTACTGATTTACTGAAAAAATTAAGTTGAGACTTATAAATAAAAGGTCAGGGCTATGATGGCTCTAATATGCATGACAAAATAAAGGTTTAAAAAAAGAATTTTAGTTTTAAATTCCTGTATTCCTAGGTTCAAATCATAGTCTAAACCTGATACTTAATGATGCTGTGAATATAAATTACAAAACTATTGGCTTCCCTAATATAGTACAAGAAATGTTTAATTTTTTTCTGTTTACTAATGGAATATTTTAACTATACCTGTAAGCGATTTAACCTTAAAGTCATTATATGAAACATGGTAATCAAGCAGAATTGATGTCATAAAACCCCTTTCTAAATATTTACTTAAAGTATATGATGCTTTACTTTAAATTTATAATGACCCTTCAAAAATGGACGAACAATCCAAATATCAAGCAAAATATCTAAATGAAAAATTGCTACAATTACATCTCTTTGTTATATTAGAGATTGGTATATTTTGAATAAAGTGAATTTTGTCACCAAAATACTGCAGTCTTCATTTCTGAATCTCGTATTTACTTTAGATGCCTTGAATGATCTAAATCAATTTTTAAATGACTACTGATCTGATGAAACTTTCAAAGAAATTGTAGAATAATCAAAATTAATTGCAACAAAATTTGACACAGAATCTGTATTTTGTAGTAGACCACAATTTGATTACAAACATGAAAATATAGATTCTGAAATTTCATTTAAAGCATTTTTTTTTTCTGCATCAAATATTAAAATCTTTGCAGGAAACAGTTAATTTATTAAAAGAACATAAGAATTCAGTTCAGTTTTTGGATTTAAGTATTGCACATATCTTGTTATAAAAAATTACAACATATATTAACTAAAGAGAATCATTTAGATATTGACACGGACAATTTATATGAAGGAATTTTGCACTAGCATTTATTTCTAATTTTAAAAACAATATATATCAGATAGTTCAATATATTTATTCAAACAAGTTAATCCTAGTTTATTCAGACTTTACAATTACTCCTCAGATTCTTCTCATTACTAGTATCTGAAGCATCTGGGGAACTGTCGATTTCTAAAACTACTTGCCATTATATCAATAGTCAGAAATTTTGGATATGCATATTACTATTCAGAATTTTTAATAATGCAAACTAGAAAAATTTAATTTACTAAGTGATTTTCCTTTCTGTTTAAATATTTATCTATCCATCCCTATACCTAATAATGTTTAATACCTTCCCATTTTATATACTTGCAAATTTATCCTTTTTATTTACACATATACGAAATACAAATGACAAAGTGATTTTCTTGCCAAATAAAATAGTTAACTTTATATAAAAAAATATTTAATATTTTTGTTTTCATAAAACTAGATTAGGCTATTAATTTATGTAAAATTATCTAAAGATGTAATTTGCAAATAATTTTCTTGTCATATAATATAAATTATTTTATTTTTCAAATTATTTTTGTTGTTTTTGTACATTTTTTTTGTATGATTATTGTTTTTCATACACTTTTTTTGTAATTTCGCTTTTTGTTCAATGAGTTTATAATACATTACATATTTCATTTTTACTCTTTGGTATATTTTATGAAGTGATTTTTATTGGTTGGGGTGGGGGGTGGGGGGCATCAATTAGTTTTGCACACAAGAATCCAGCCCTGATTATGGAAAGTTAAAGAATAATCTTTAAAGAGCTTACTGCAATGCAAATGTCTCTACAACAATTTCTTATAGAGTAAATGTGAAAATGGCATTAAGGATCACTAGGCTTGGAGAGGGCTGGCTAGTTTGAGAGTTTGTCAATTCTTATCCTTAGATAAGAATAGTGAAGACGAATATTGGATATTTAGGTTGTTTGTCAAAGGGTCTGCTATCTTTAAAAAAAACAAACATTCTGATTAAAACGTGAAAAACTTTCTAGTTTTACTCAATACCTATAATCTCAAATATCAAAATTTTTGAATTTGGTTAACAATGGGGTGGGTGTAGATATATTAATCTTATTAATTACAAACTAAATCATATTTTTATATAGTAATTGCAAATTCTTTAGGAATAAAATACCAATTTTTTCTAAATTTTTATTTTCGCCCGAAAGACAAAAACTTTAATTATTATTTGATAAGATTTATCATCACACACAGTATGTTTTAACTTAAAAGGTAAAAAAATAGATTGAATATATTCCTATCAGAAGAAGTTGTCTAAAAGTTTACTCCAAATTTTTCAACCATTTGAAATCTGTTTCATTTATATCATAATATAAAATTTTTCATTGCAGAAGCCATAAAATTTATTTACGAAAAATTAATAATGAAATTTTTTTTTTCGCTGCTATAACAATTTTAGTGAAAGAATTGTTTATTGTGTTAGTCACCAACATTCAAAGTCGATATGATGAGTAATATTTTCTATAATTTAAATGTCAAAATATATATATAACTTATAGCAGAATATATTTTTCAAAACTGCTTTTTAAAATATTATACTAGTGAATTTTTACGATTATTAGTACTCAACTGATAGTTATAATTTTATATTTATATAAACTGTACATAATAAAGCGTCTCGAATTAAACGCTTAATTTAAATTAAAAATAACAATAACAACCGATCACTTTCTAACCATCCATGTTTTTATATTAGTTTTGAATATGGCACAATAAATAAAGCACGAGCGTAAATACATATACAAAAACCTGTGTGATTGCAAGTTTACGTATAAACAAATTATGGACAAGATATATAGAGAACTAGTCGTTTTCTCATTAAAACTATAGTAAAGAAAATACCATAATCAATTAATCAAAGTATATATGAAATTATTTGAGATTTGCTATTACGATTACAACATTCCATAAAATTATAAATTCACAATAGTTTTAGTACATCTACCTCCCTTTAAAAATCAACTTTCAAAAGCAAGTACTAGTAAATATTAGACGGAAATAAAACGAACTAGTTTGAGAAATTCCATGTTATTGGCCTTATAAATGATACAAAAATAATTAACGAAACAGATCTTTGTATTTTATATAATACATATTTTATAAAACAGATCAAAAATAGCTTTTAAATAAGTTAAACTCAGAATAAATATCAACATTGAGTTGTCTCTTGGATATCAATAAGAATATAAAGGCTTATAATAAATGACTTTTTGTTAAACGTAATTCATTATTAAAAAAAAAAAAATTATAAAATGCTATATGTCGTATATAAGTTGTAAATAAAAATACATTTACCTTATTGATTCTTTTTAAAGCCATTGTTCTGTTTAAAAATTACTACAATTTATATTAGCCGTATGGGCTGAAATTTTGAGTAAATCGTTCCCTTTCACACCAAGACTAAAATGGCGGTTATCAAGAGGAAGAATATAAAGAGTGATTTGGCAAAATAATCTACGTCATGATAAGTGCTTTGTCCAATTTTGTGTTCCGGAAATTAAAAAAAAAAAGAAAAAGATTTTTTTGTCTTTTATCGTTATCTTATATATAAATCTACTACTGTTATGCATAATATTTTGTAAAGTTTCTCGTGACCTTGTTTTACTAATACAGTAATTGAATTACAATTATTTATTTTTGCTATTCTGGTGCTGTACAGGAAAATCTATACGTATACGTATGAAGTTTTTTCACAAGACAAGGTGGGCAAATTTTACGAATAGAATATTGCTGTCATGTGATAAGACATCACAGTGATTATACTACAGTGAAACTTAAAATAATTTTCATTTCTTATTCATACCGACTTTTTTTTTTTTTTCAAAAAAAAAAGAGTAAAATTTAATTATTTGAGTAATTAAATTATTCGGACCAAAAAAAAAAATATTGATTTTTATTTTAACGTAGCATAGTTGCGAAATGAGGATAATTTCGTAGAAAATGTTAACAAAGAAAACATTCTAATCATGTAAATTTCTTTTAGTTATCTTTATATGTTTCATTTCATTAAACTAATATTGCGTTACTCTTCATATGAAATAAACGATTACAATTATAGGAATGAGGACCAAAATTCATATTTACCCATCTATATAACACTATCTTAAAACATACTAGCTATTAATTATTTCAACAAATAATTTAATTCTTTAGCTTATACAATAGAGTACTTAATAAAATAAGAGAAGCTTTTTACTTAAGTCTCATTTACTGTTAGCTTAAGTAATCCTTGAATTTCAACCCTCATTAATAAAGACAAAAGCCAGAAATTAGTTTGAGGACGAGAATTTAAAATAAAACATCCGGCAATCACTAGATACTTAGATTACATTTGGCATTAAAATAGAAAGTTATTTTCTTTTTATCTAATTTTAAAACTTTTTTTTTGACTGACTTAACAAGGTTACCAGGTGATTTGCCTTTACAGGATGGATCTACTTTTATTATGATTTTGACTTCCTCTAAAAGTTTAAAAAAAAAACATGATTTTTTTTTTTTTAGTTGTAACAGTTTTTACAAATTAATGAAAAAAGACATGATATATTTTTTATTATATCATTTTCAACCATTATCAATCTACTGCAGAATGAGGGTCTCTTCAAGTTTAATCCAATTTCTCTGATTATTAGCCTTTCTTCTCTATAACACATCAGCAAACTTCCTTATTTTATCCTAAGTCTTTTGCAATTTCTTGGAATCATATTTAAAACTTCAATACTCTATTTATTACCATCACGTCTATTGTCCAGCTCAGATCCATTTCAGTCTCAATTCTTTCAGTGATGACCAATGATACTTATTTATTCTTTTCCATGTATTTCACTTTTGATCCTTCTGATGTTATTAATAGTCATCTCTTCATGCTTCATTGAATGGTCAGAAGTCTCTTATTCTTTTATTTAAGGATCCAAATCTCAGATTCATAATTAAGAACTTTTAAAACACATCTATTAAAAGTCTTTCTTTACAAACACTAAGACAAATTGTCTTTTAACATTAAATTACTTCTAGCAAATGCATTCCATCCAAGTTTAATTCTGGGATTAATTTCATCCATTATGTTTCCATCTGTTTAAGATATTTATAATTGTTAATTATGCTCTCATTTTCAAATATTATCGATCTACTATAGGATGAATATAAGTTTAATCCAATTTCTCTGATTCCTACCTTGTCTTCACAATATACTTAATTCAGTTGGTAAGGTTTATAAAAAATTTAAAAAAGTAGAGATTAATTAAAAAATATTAGAGAAAGATATTTACGTCTACCAATTTCATCTAAGCAGCATCTTTATATATATGTTGAAGATAAAGCTTAATTATAATTCTTGTCATACTAGAATATAATTATGTTTAATTGTAAAAAATAATTCATTTGATAATAATGTGTATTTTATCTTTAATACTTTGAATTAAAGCAGTCAAAATCTATTTTACATAAGATTTCAGCTAATTCCATTTGATTATTGATATTAGGATTTCATATGACTAATGAAAGGATTTTGATTTAAAAGTTTAATATATTTTATGGTAAAATTCTTGAAAGGAGACTTAGGAGCTCCGAGATATATCAATTAAATATACCATCATTGTCGGCTATTATCAATCCATTCCAGGATAAGGATCTCTCCAAGTTCAATCCATCTTCTCTAATCTCTAGTCTATTTTCTCCACATCATTCCCGCATACTTCCTTATTTCATTCATCCATCTTGTGATTGCTTTCTGGGTGTTTTACAATCTCTTGGGATCCAGTTTAAGATTTTAACTGTCCATCTATTATCTCTTCTAGCAATATGTTCAGTCCAACTCCACTTTAGTCTCTTAATTTTTTCAGTGAGATCAGTAACACCTGTTTGTTCTCTTACCCATATATTGTTTTCGATCATTCTTGTTACTCCCAACATGCATCACTCCATACTTCTTTGAGTGGTCTGAAGTATTTGTATTGCTCTTCTGTTAAATGTCCAAGTCTCATATCCATAAGTAAGAATTGTTGAAACACATTTATTAAAAACTTTTCTTTTTAAACACATAGGCATATTTCCTTTTAGCATTAAGTCATTTCTATGAAAGGCACTCCAACCAAGTTTATTCTAAGATTAATTTCATTCATTATGTTTCCATCTGTAATAATAATCTGACCAAGATATTTTTAATTGTTAACTTCTAAATAATCATTATCAATCTTTATTTTCATCTTTTGAAAAAAAATTAATTGCACATTACTGCAGTCTTTCTAATGTTTACTTTTAGTCCTACTTTTATTTGATAACTTCAAACATTTCCTGGAGCTGTGAAGCAACTATATCATCTGCAAAATCTAAATGACTTAAATCTTTATTTGCTTTTATTCCTTTAACTTCCCATTTTAACTCACAAAATACTTTGTGCAGCACTGCTGTAAAAAGTTTTGGGGATAAGGAGTAACCCTGTCATACACCCTTCTCAATGTTAATCTTCCTAGTATCATGTAATCTAATTGTGACTGTTGCATTTTTATAAATACTCTTCAGAATATGACATCCTGGGTCTATACTTTGATGATCTAATGCTTTAATCACTGAAGAAATGCTTATAGAATCAAATCCCTTTTCATAATTTACAAATTCAAAGCATAATGGCAATTTATATTCATTAGTTATTTCTATAACTTCTCTCAATACTTGGATATGATTCATTGTACTAAAACTACTTTTAAATCCAGTTTGTTCTTTTGGTTGGTTGAAATCCAAAATTCTCTATAGACGAGTTGTAATTATCTTGGTAAAAATTTTATATAAAACTGATAAAAGACCGGTAGGTCTGTAATTTCTAAATCTTCTTTATCACCTTTTTTAAATATTAATAGTAATACTGCACTCCTCCAATCATCTGGTCCATCTTTATCATTTAGACAATTGGTATATAACTTTGCCAAAATATATATATATTTCTTCATTTGCTTCTTTTGAGATATCAATTACAATTCCATCACTGCCTGGGGCTTTTCCCTTCTTCATAAATTTAAAATGTCTCGCTTCATTTAAAATTCTGGGCAATTCGGATGATATAGTGGTTGTGTGAAGTACTTTTCTTTGTTCTTTATTGCTATATAATTCTTCCAGAGGCAAATCTCTTCATACAGTAGCACCACTCAATGCAATCCAGAGTAATCAATGGATGCAGGAATGTTTGAAAATCATCATGATGAAAGCCAAATGCTAGAAACTAATCTGGGGATATTGGATGAATAGGCACTAGATAGGTATTTTATGCACAAACCCTCTTGCTACATCCATTGATTATTTTGGCTTGCACTGAGTGGCATTACTATAAGGAGAGTTTTGCCTCTGTGTAAACAGCTTGTGTAAGCATAAAGAATGGTTATCATGTGATGTTTAATGGCTATATTATTCTTGATAGAACTTTTCTATACATTTCATGATGTCATCTCTTTTTTTAGTAATTTACTGTAGAAATAAGTTTCCTATCAATATTAAAATGTTGTACACTCTCGAGACTTTTAGTGTCTTCTATAGCTTGCCTTGCTAGTTCACTATTATACTTTCTTATATCATTATCAACTCTTTTTTGCACCATTTTATAAAATTCGAGATATTTAATTCTTATATCATACCATTTACACCTTCTTATACACTTTATCAATACTTTTATTTGTTTTATTTGTATTATACTAACAGTTTTGACTGTCCTGCAGTCATCATCAGAGCTACAATATTCAAATGTATAATCTTATAATTATTTCATTTATCCACATATTTATATACATAATTAATACACAATATATAAACAAAAATAACTAAAGAAAAATAATTATACATTTTAATATGATCTTTATAAATAATCATTTTCCATTTTATTATGATTATATATTTGAATATTGTAGCTCTGATGATGACTGCAGGACAGTCGAAACTGTTAGTATAATACAAATAAAACAAATAAAAGTATTGATAAAGTGTATAAGAAGGTGTAAATGGTATGATATATTATAATAGAAATCAATACATAAGAAAAGAAGAAGTAGGAAATTATTTAATTCTTAATGCATAAGAAAAGAAGAAGTAGGAAATTATTTAATTCTTAATGCATTATTTTTATATATTTTCTTATTTCTTTTTTTCTTCATAAATTCTCAAGTCTCGCTAGAAATTTTATTGGTCAATTACTCTTTTTTTCTGCTATATCTGTTACAGTTTTTAAAATTGTATCAGTTATTTTCCTGTAGATTTCATTCAAATCTGAATCTTATTCAAAATCTTCTAATATTTGAAAAATGAATTGCAAGTTCTAATTTAAATTTATTAGAATGTTTCTGAAGATTAGGATTATCAACTATGAATATTGGTTTTTCTTAATAATTTTTGTCTCTCTAGTTTTACATTAACATGTATCTTACAACTCACTAATCGATGATCACTTTCAGTGTTGAATTTATTAATAACATTATAGTCTTGAAATACATATTTTCTGTTAAATCAAAATATAATCTAATTTCATTATGTTCTCATTTGGGTACTTAAATGTCCATTTCTGTATAACATTTTTTTCCCCAAAAAAGAATTCATAATATAAAGTTTTCTGTTTTTGCAAATTCCACTTGCCTATGACCTCTCTCATTTCTATCACCATAACCAAATTTACCTACAGCACTTTAATATTTTAATTGTTTATCAATTCTAGCATTAAAGTCTCTCAAAACAATTTTAAAATATGATTTGGTCTGATCAAAAGCCTTTTGCACATCCATATAAAAATCTTCTACTACTTCATCACTATGAGAACTTGTTGGAGCATAAATCTGAATTATCTACATTTGTTATCTGCTATCGAGTTGAATAACTAATCTTGCCACTCTGTCCAGTACATCATCAATCTCCACAAGGTTGTTTTCCACTTTTTTATTTGTAATGAATCCTATTCCATTTGTACTTCCAATATTTATGTCTTTGTAGTAGAGTACATGTCCACTTTTTAAATCAATCATCTCTTCACCTTTTCTTCTAACTTCACAAAGTCAAATAATGTCCCATTTAATATAAGACAGTTCTTCTAATTCTTGCAATCTTCTTTCACTTGAAAGTGATCTGCAGTTGTAAGTACTTAAATAAAAGATCATTATCAAATGGCAGCCTGAGTCTGGAATTGTATTCTTAGCACCATCTGCCTTAGCCATCAACCACTGTCTTGACTGGTAACTTTACAGTTTCATGGGAATAAAAGCCATAATTTTTTTGTGACTGTCATGATTAAATATTAGAATGGGAATAAAAGCCATAATTTATTTGTGACTGTCATGATTAAATATTAGAATTTTTTTTTTTTTTTTATTTATACACATATTCATTCTGCCTTCAAGAAAACTCGTCTGATATTTCACTTAAAAGCTATCTGGCAACTGAGAAGCAAGATCAGTGTTTCTTGATCTTAAACTTAGAGATAAAAAGTCATTTAACTCACTAAGCTGCTAATGCATGTTGGTAGGCAGCCCATCTATGTTTGTATACTATATGAATAATCACTTAGTGATAACAGCTGCAACGACGAGAATGTATGGTTAGGAATTTTCTCTACCCAGTTCCTTAAAAGCCTCTAAGAGGAATCAAAGGATCAGCAAACTCCTTTTTGTAGCCATTAAATATATATAATATATTTAATGAAATTAAATTGTATATATATATATATATATCAGTTCTTACTTATGGATCTGAAACTTGAATACTTAACAGAAGAGCCATACAGAAACTTTGGATCACTCATCATAGTATACAGAAATCTATGTTGGGAATAACAAGAATGGATTTCAGACAAAATATTTGCATGAAAGAATAAAGAGAATTATTAAAAGAATTAAGAAACAGAACTGGGCTGTTTATATTTCTAGAAGAGATGATAATAGACGAAGACATGAAGTTTTAAACTGTTTCTCGATGTACAAATTCTAGAAAGAAATTATGTGTGTAATGAATGGAA
This sequence comes from Epiperipatus broadwayi, assembly GCA_028023455.1. Classification (NCBI taxonomy): domain Eukaryota; kingdom Metazoa; phylum Onychophora; class Udeonychophora; order Euonychophora; family Peripatidae; genus Epiperipatus; species Epiperipatus broadwayi. The sequence goes on from JAQFVV010000002.1 coordinate 26,117,712, forward strand.
ACAATAAGGAAGTTTGCTGCTGTGATTTGGAAAAGAGAGGCTAAAGATCTGAGAAACTGGATTAAATTTGGAGAGATCATTCTGCAATAGCTCAATACTTGAATAGTGGTAATTAGAATAATATAATTGAGAAATAACACAATCTTTATTTTTAATTTTCCATTGTTTGTCGCATCTAGTCTAGTTTCATATTATTAAGCTATAACATAAACTTTAAAGAGCTCTTTACTACAGTGAATATGGATACATCTATATTCAAAGCAAAGAGAAGTTTATATTATACAAACACATAAACACAGATCATTTGACAAATCATAAATTAGTACAGTCGAAGATTAAAATGATAGCTGTATTAAAATATCTTGTTCAAATCATATATGCAAAAAAATGGTGTTATTTTTTCCAAAAGCATATTCTATTTGTGTTAAATTTTAAAAGTTATTAAACACTATAAGCTCTAATTTGGACTTTCAGGATTTTCATGTTAAAAAGACATGAATCCTATTCTTGGGTTCCTTTAAAAAGAAATCTTTTTTGTTTTTTTTTTGATAACAATAGCAGTAACTGATTAAAAGGAAATATGTAGCATTTTCTTCTTGGAAGAATAATTATTAAACAAACTTGCATCTGGTTTGAATTGAAATTTTGTCCCTGATTTCAGTACTTAACAGAAAAACTAGACTTTACAAAATCCAATACTACAGAAATAAAGGGATTGCTCCATTCTTAGAAGTTTTCTGAAAAAAAGGGGTATTTGCATTTATACTGACATCTGTTTCTATTATATATATTTTTAATGCTGTTTATTTAATATTTGCAATTAATTATCTTCTTGATTAATCGTAAAAGTTCTATAAATGAGATTCTTTTATCTTTGTTTTACTGAGTTCAACTTAATAATGTGTTTACATCTTGTTGATCATTCTTTCTTAATCCTAGCTTTTGTCAAAAAAAAAAAAAACAGCCTTAAAAAAATCTGAGACTATCCAGATGCAAGTGTATACTGTATTTGAAAATGCTATTCGTGGTGTCTGCAACATCTATATCAAATTACTCAAGTGGCTCAGGAACAGAGATAGATTATTTAAAAATATATTTATTGACATTATAAAATTGTACAGATGCATAATAAATACACTTTGTTAATGTTGGCTCATCCATTGCTGGCGTTGGTCTGGAAGAAGTATGCCAGAGCCATTCTCTGCACTAGCAGGTTAATATATGAGTAAATACGTACTATTTTGTTGGTATTGACCACCCCTTTTGAGGTTGACCCAATAATGCTAAATTATCAGCTGGGATACATGTAGTGTGAAATCAATGCTTCTCTAGTAGAATCCGACATGTTGCAACACAGACTACTTCTTCTACGATACACTACAATGTGGATATATCAGGTCCAAAATTCATGTAGAGTTTGTGGGCCATACTAGTAGGCTCCATGTATTATTAAACAAAAATCTAAAGGATAGTATCTTATCCTTGTCTTGAAGAGATTTGAGCTTATCGCAAAATATAGCATTGGGGTCTGGTGTTGGTTGTGTGAACTTTGTCCTGCACCTTGTGTACCAAAAAGTGTATGTCAGGAAGATAGATAACCTGATAACTGTAAAGTCTCCAGAGAAGAGACAACCCCTGATGTCCAGGATTTTATCCACTGCTATAATGCAGTGTTGAGAGATAACTCTTCGAATACTGTTATAGCCTGGACATATATTTAACAGATGATTAAAGGACTCCTCTCCTCTAGAACAGGCATGACAAATTGGGTCTATTTTATTTAGGAGGGCAATGGCCCCAATCCTGGACCACAGCAAGCTCTACAGAGTGAATGCCTTGCAACAGTATAGATAAACATGTTCAATCGTATCTAATAAATTTTAATTTATTTTAATTTTTAAAAAAAAGCATAAACAGATAGTTTTATTCGTAGAGGCTTTCTATCAAAAAATGTGAGTATATGCATTTATATTGATAGCTCATGGGAGATATATATATTTTTTAAATTTAGGATATCTATCGCAATGCTATAAAGAAAGAACAAATTCCAGTCATGTGCTATAATAATCTTCTTGTATTCACCCATGAGCATCGACTTAAAAAGCACAAGTAGAGATTATCTATATAGAAGCAAATCTTTGCTCACTATCCTGAAATCAGGACTTGCACTTTATAATATTACATATGTAGGCTGCACAATATAAATAACAGAATATTTATTAAATATATCTATAGCAGTACCATTTTTTAAAGTTTAGTTGAACCCCAAAAAAGTAAGAGAAAGAATTTAAAATTTTCATCTAAATCACTTCATCAGCACATATTAAAATAAAACAATATTTAAACCAAAACATAAAAATATTTTAAATATATTTGTTTAAATAGATATACCACATAGAATTCCATTTGCAGCTTAAAAGTCATCTTACTATAATCAGTCCTAATATATGTAATATTTAAATAATCAAAATGTAATAAGATTCTAACTATAGTTTTCTTTAATGTTATTTTATAATGACATTTTACAAATTTATTTAATGCACATTGATTACGTAAGTAATATTTATTAAGGCAATAACCTAAAGCATGTGCATTTGAAAATGAGAAGGTAGGGACCTCTATAGGTCTTAACCACAAGCTTACACATTGGAAGAAAAGAGGGGAACCCTTCTTTACTTCAACCTACTTTCTATATAAATAGGTGAAGCTGAAGCGGTTAGATATGAGAGCATGAAACTATTCAATACTTCACTGATTAAGTACTAATGTATAATAGAAATTGTGGACTAGATCAGTGAAGTATTGAATAGCTTCACACTCTCAGATCTAACTGCTTCAGCTTCACCTATTTATATAGAAAGTAAGTTGAAGTAAAGAAGGGTTCCCCTCTTCGAATGTGTAAGCTTGTGGTTAAGACCTGTAGAGGTCCCTACCTTCGCATTTTCAACAATACATGCTTTAGGTTATTGCCTTAATAAATATTACTTATGACATTTTACATAATGCTTATTAGATATCTGTAAACAAATAGAATCCCAATTAATCTCTCTACAATGTAGCAACTTCTCTTCTGGCCAAAACTTTTTTAATTTTCACAACCACCACATTTTCTTATTTTATCACGAGTTAGGATTTATGTAAGTAATATTTTTTATTTAACCTTGAATATACACACTTAAAACAATTAATAAGGTATAGCCCGTAAATTAATATATACATACATTTAAATAGTTTTTTTTTTTAAAAAAAAAAATTCCCTTAAATAGATACCTATATGTTTATAAGTCTAATCGGGCATGAGAACTATGCTTCATTTTATCATCATCAATTTATATCTCCTTTCCCTGCCCCCCTTTACAAAATGTTTTATTTCCAACAGTCTATAGCAAACACAGAGTTAGTATGTGTAAACCACAAAAACATTACATGATCACCATTTCTTATGCGTACACAAACTGTTAATATAATAACAAACTCTCCATACAATAATACTACCTTGTGCAAGAAATATTGTGCAAATCTCTACCTATTGCTTACTGATCCAATATTCCCAAACTAGTTTCTAGCTTGTAGTTTTCATCAGTGAAGAGACATAGATTTGAGAGCACTGCACCTAAATATTTGAATCTAATGTAACCTTTCAACAGCCATCTTTTACCTATAAACCATGAGCACAAAATACAAACATTATTTTCAATCCAAGTTCATTCACTTTTATAGTCATATAGATCCAACTCCAGTTTAGTACCTATACATTTGGTGACATTGGTTTCTCAAAAGCCACAGTCACTCATCCTGTGAGCAGGATGGTAAAAAGCACTAAAGCATTAAATGATCACTATTTCCTACGGTTATGTTGTTAATAGAGTAGCAAATTTCATAAAGTAATGCCATCCAGTGCAAACCTTAGTAATGTAAGCTTTGTGCATAAAATCCTTATTTAGTGTCTATATCTAAAACTCTTCATTGATGAAAGCCACAAGCTAGAAATTAGATCGGGAATATTGGATGAATAAGAACTAGATATGTATTTTATGCACAAACCTGGCATCCATTGGTTACTAAGACTTGCACAGGATGACACTACTGTATGGAGAGTTTGTTACTATATGTTTAGTATGTTTGTGATAGAGGAAGAGTATCTCAAATTCAGCTAGGTTTTTGAAAACAGATCTCCATGAAGAAAAAAACTGGGAAATTAATTAGTAAACTTTCTATTATAATATTGAATTTCAAAAGTATTACACTTTTCAGCAAAAAAAAAGCTTTTATTATTAATTACAGTTTCAACTATACCATGCAGTCTTCATCAGATTTTCAAAATGTGAACACATAAATATAAAGATATATATAATTTATATATTAAAATTATTAATTTACAATCTGTTTGAATCTCCAGACACATGCTTTAAAATGTGAAAGGTTTGTAATGGAGTTGGGTATAAAGGGTATTGTGGATTATTTTAACCTGGAAAAATCTACCAGGAACTTTTCTGGAGCTAATGATGGCATTAATGTTGTTAAATTGTAATTTAACCTTTACACTAAAAATAAAACTATGGTTCCTGCTTTACATAATTGAATGTTTCTGTGAGTTACTGGTATTTAAAAGTACGAGACATTTAAAATGAAAATGTGCTGAATGGAGTTTTCATTTTTATAATAATGATCTTTGGGTATCAAGATGTAATACACATATAATGATGGATTTTTAAATGTTAAATCAAAAGAAAAACGAATAACTTTTTGAATCCTAGATTTATAGTTAGTTGATGATTGTGCTATCTATGGAATGTTCTTTAATGCTATCAGGTTTGAATTATAAGCCATTGATGAAAATAAAATCTTCAATTTAAATTGCTATTACACCTGGGTCTCGTTTTACACGATAGGTTCTTCAGAAAACACGCGCAAACGAAATCATGCAAAAATAGATGTAACTTACATTGAAAAAGGGGGTATGTGGTCTGTGATTTTTCAAAAGTCGCGTAAAAGCAAAGCACCAACGTAAAATTACATTAAAATTCGCGCAAAAAAAAATAAGGAAATAAAATATGACTAATAAAAAATTTCAAATTTGAAAAAAATTGATACAAGACAAACTTTTTTTAACTACAATATTTAATTTTATTCAAAATAATATATGTTTATGCATAATTTACAGTACAGTAATTTACATTTTTTATACACGTTTTAATTATTAAGATTTTCTGGTGACAATGTAATTAATCTTTGAGATGATGATTTTATTAATTGTTTACGAAGCTTGCGATATCCAGACATACAATCATTTAGCTCTCGTTGGAATTTAAGAGCACGTTAATGATTAGTGTCATTAATAAAAAAATAATAATTGATTACGTTCTTTTTTAAAAAGCAAAAACAGAATGTGATTTAGAATGCAAAATTAACATGCATAATGTTTGAACAAATTTACATTACAATCTTGTAAAATTTAATGTGGAAATCATGATTTTAATTTCATTATTGCATAAAATATTACTATTATAAAGCACTGAAAATATTGAAATTACTAAGATGAAAGTCGAATTCCAATAATGTGCTATTACTTTCAATATAACGTAAGTGCACAAAATTTATTATTTAAAGTAATAGCGCATTATCGGAAATCGACTTCCAGTGAAACACGAATCACGTAACTGCAAAATCGTGTTAAATAAGTCCGCGTAAAAAGAGACCCAGGTGTATTTAGAAATATGGATAAGTTTACACATCTTCATAGTTTTTAGATAGAAAAGTGGATTTAATTGTTTAAGTGCAGCAAAAGATTTTATCCATGCTTGCATTTAATAAAAATATGGGATATTCCATTGTAGAAAAATGAATCTTTTAATCAAATTTGTTGAATATAAAGCTTTTATTCTGCTAAATTTATATGGGAAATAAACTTACTGTCAGCATAACATAAAGATATGGAATTTTTTTTGTTAAAGGTTCTAAAAATTTGATAGCATGATCATAAAACCGTGGAAATTTTTCTGTTAAAGGTTCTAAAAATTTGACAGCGTGATCATAAAAACAATCAGTATATTTTATTCAGCTTTCTGGATGTAATATTGTTAAATCTATGCTTGCAAAGCTTATTTTCATTGACATTTGACTGGGGAGTGAATGGGGAGTAATAGGCTGTTTTAATAAAATGTTTTATAGAAATGTGAAGTGTGAGATTTGTGGAAAAAATAGATCCCATTTATGTTATAAAGATTATCTGTAAAATGTTCTAAAGAGGTGCAATAAAAATATCTTTTATTGAAAAAATACGGTTCTAGATAAAATATAATGGATAATTACAATTAAGCGAAGTGATGAAATCTCTCGGTAAAGGAAGTGCTGCAAAAGAACTTAAAAGACAGCACCACAAGATGTCAAGTATACTAATGAATTTGTTTGATGACATATTTATGTTTGCTTTGTATAGGCATTGCAAAACTCATTTTTAGCTTGAATATTATATCCTGTTTCTCCTTTGAATTAAAATGCCGTACATATTTACAAAAGGCTATTAAGTTTTATTTGTGCTTTACACAAAAAAGTGACGCTTAGCATTATTAGAAAAGAATTATAAGGCTTAGCACTTTCAGGGAACTTAGGTCTCCATATTCATAGCCTATCTTGGAAGTGTCGGCTTACATTGAGATTTTAAGCGAAACTTGGCAGTAATTTATGCAAAATTTATTCAAAGTTTTCTTTCATATTGACCATTTTCTGGAGATTGCAAAGCATGATTCTTTTCAGTTTATTGCATAATTGTCATTTGCAATAAAGCACACTTTTATTTTTGTTTTTGTATCACTATACTCAGTACACAGTGCCCTTGCCAGAGTGGGTTTGAACACATGTCCTGTTGTTTTTTTGGTGCTCGAAGAATATGGAAGGCTATTAAAAGTTATACATGAAGATAATACGTATAGAACCAATCAATTTGTAGTGCTTCTGAGTTGAACTTATTGACTCAATGAAAAAGATATCAGACAGATTTCTTTCATTATATATATATATATACATTTCATGTAAAAATTTCCATTTTTCAGTTAAGGGCTTGAACACCTGCACAATCATATTACTGGAAATAACCTGATTTTTTAAAATAAATATCAAAATTGGATAATAGCTGGTGTTAAAACTTAAATATGTTCACAATAAAATAAAGAGAAAATAATTAAAGACTCTATTATTAAAAATTTATGATTCTGAAGCAATTAATTTATTTAAACATTATTTTAATATTAAAGATAATGGGAATGTGAGTTGAAATTATGGAAAAGTAGCTTAATATATATTTTGTGTGTTACATTGCACTTGAGAAGTCTACTTCGCAAGAAAAACTGAAAGAGTTGATTTTTAATTGTGGTCTATCATATAAACATCACTAGATTTATCATTTGGAATTTTCTATTTGTTAATAAATAATCCTACCCTGTTATCCAGCAGAATGAGGCCCCACTCTATATTTCATACCCTGATTCCTATTGGAAATTTATGTTTACTGATGAAAAAATACAATCACAAAATTTACAGACTCAGCAACGATTATCAATATTTAATATGTCAACTGGATTGCAGAGAATTAACAGACACTTTGAAATAAGGCATTGACTATTATATATAACAATATTCTAAATCAATATTTTCCAAACTATGTCCCATGGAATACTGGTGTTTCATAAATGGTCAATAAACGTTCATGACATTAAAGGAATTTATAATTCAAAGACCCAAAAATAACAAAATTCTTAAAAAGATTAGATTATTTATTTTTTAAACCACTAAACATCACATGATCACCATTTTTTATGCTAGCACATAACTGTTATTAGCACAGGCAAAACTCTCCATACAGTAGTGCCAACCAGAGTAATCAATGGAAGCCAGAAGGCTTGTGCATAATATTCCCATCTAATGCCTACTCGTCCAATATTCCCAGACTATTTTTCTGGCTTGTGGCCTTCCTCAGTGAGGAGCTTTGGATCTGAGAGCACTGCACCTTAATCTTAGGATCTAATGCAACCCTCCAGCAGCCACCTTTTATCTCTACTACAATTAGAATAAAATTGAAAACAAAAATATTTTCAATCTAAGCTCAATAGCTTATATAGTTATATGGTCATGTGATATTTAGTGGTTTAACACCAATCCTGCCTAATAGAATAGTGGTGGCTATGGTTGTTAAAGATCCAAAGACACCAAAATGTATGGGTACTGAACTAAGTTCAGACCCATATGACTATATAAGCTATGGAACATAGATTGAAAATAGTTTTGTGTTTTCAATTTTATTCTAATTGTAGTAGAGATAAAAGGTGGCTGCTGGAGGGTTGCATTAGATCCTAAGATCTAGGTGCAGTGCTCTCAGATCCAAAGCTCCTCACTGACGAAGGCCACAAGCCAGAAACTGGTCTGGGGATATTGGATGAGTAGGCACTAGATGGAGATTTTATGCACAAGCCTTCTGGCATCCACTGATTATTCTGGTTGGCACTACTGTATGGAGAGTTTTGCCTGTGTTATTTATTTTTTTATTGTTTATCTATTTATTATTTTCAAGAGTTAAGTTTTGTATAACTAAAATTTTGGAATAAATATTTATTTTATTTTTAACTCATACTTATTTACGTTATTTGTTATTAAAACTAAAAAATCCAAACCTATCTTTGTATTACAAAAACCGATGTTTTCCATTAAAATTTTAGAAACGCTGCTCTAGATCTGTAACAAATAAAAGACTAAATAGATTAAAAGAGAATATTTATTATTAATTTAATAAATAATACCATAAGTTATATTTATTATTAATGATATCACAAATTATATTTATTATCACTCCAATATTATAAATCTTGTAGATGTTTATGGCAAATAGCCAGTGGTGGCTGTTCCAGAAACAGTGCAGCACCCCCTGGAATTTGTTTTCTTAAATTTGAGTTTGAGAATATCAGTAATATTATAATATAACAATCATTCAATATTTTGCATAATTATTATGTACAATTAATTAAGCCATTTTTAAAAAGAATTATCTTTAACCAATGATTGAGATTCTATTCAAAGAGACTGCTAATTATGGCAGTGCCAGAAATGTCATAGTCGGTGAATTTCAGCAATTTCCCCTAGATTTGTTTGCTTTTATCAACGCATGAAATTAGCGCCACTGACTGCTTCCCGCGGTTATTCCGAGTGAATATATTTTTATTGTTTTCATTTAGGATGAACGATAAAATGGTGTTTTTTTCTTGTAATTAACATATTAACATATAAATATTTTTTACAGAAAAATGTAGGAAAATATTAAATGAAATATTATTTTAAATATTTATCACGATGGCGATTAGTGTTTAATGTATTAAAAAATTATATTTTCCCAGTTATCATTACAGGAAAAAATTGAAATAAATAGTAATGGTCGATCTATTCCAGATATTATTATTTGTCAAACAGCAGTTAGTAAAAATAAAAATACATTAGACTTTTTAACAATGATTAGTATAGAAAAATAAAATGTTTATGTGATTGCAAAATTAAAAATATTCTGTTTTGTTTTCTTTGCTTACTTTTTTGGCGGCGATATTTTCACGGGCCGCCGCTGCCAATAATCATTTTTTAAAATTGATTTAATATATGTATATTTATAATGTAAAGTAATATATCTATTTTAGTACTATTTGGAATATTTACATAATTTTTTATTAACCAATTTAATTAAATTAAAACAAGTGATTATATTTATTAAAACTAAGCCATGAATGTGCGTGTAAATACTTCGAACGTCAATTGCACCATAGTCAAATTCAACATGATTGTATTCAAACAAGCTTATATTAGTTACTATGGGAGTTCCATGTCTTATCAATCACAATACACATTTAATTACCGCGCTGGGAGATCATCATCAATTGAGGAAAAATATAACAAAGGAACAACTTTAACAAAAAATTTAAATTCATATTATATCAAGCGCACATATATTAATCATACGAAAATTTCTATAAACTAAGAAATGCGTCCCAATGTATAACCATATGTAATACCAAAAATGAATTTCTGGTTAACAGTCTTGAATTAACAAGTTCTACTGTATTTTAGTTATATTTATAATACAAACACACACTCAAACATGACTTCAATAAGCAACTAACAAGATATTCAGGTTTCCCTTTTAATATTTGATCCGAATAATTATTTTTAAAATTGATGCCCTTTAATTTAAATCATGCTTTAATTTAGAAGTTAAAACAATAAAAGAAAAAGATCAAAATCATTATTTCTTACGATAGGCAATTTCTGAAGCGGCTTTACTTATTAAAACAGTTAATTTAATTAAACAAAATTATTATTTAGAATTGTATCCCCACATGTTACAAACAAAGATATATTAATAAAGATGTTAATAAATACGTTAAATAACTATCATCGAAAGATAAATTATAAATATTAATTTATATAAATTACAGAGACAAAATCTTAAATAACATAATAAAAGGTAGACTTTAAGTGTGAAAAAATTAATCAAATTTAATGTTCCAATAGAAAGAACTATATATTTATTTACCTTTACAGATTTTCAACATTTTACAACTATATTTGAACTAGATTTTATTTTTACTTACATATGTATATTTCGAGATCTGATTGGAAAAACTTTGTATTTTCAACTTACACTTCACGATCTAGAAGTTTTTCATTTAATTTGGTTAGATAGTCACAATCGGGTTTCCACAATTTAGAAAATTTACTTGGTTATAATCAGTTTTTTCATTGATTCTGCCTTGGTAGTTTCACATATATTAAATACAGTAGACCTTACCGGTATCATTCTTCAGAGATATCTATCCAGAATAATGAGGTAGATTAGTCAGTCAGTCATAGGAAAGCTTCCCCTGTACGCTAGAGAAGTTTCAATTTTGTCATATTAATCTGCAATTTCATTTTGACAACAACACCAGCAACGATGATGAAGAAAATAAGAAAGCAACTGGCCCATTTAGTTTTTTCAGTACTATGTATATTTCTTACCTCGTGTAATTTTTAATTAGTAAGAAAAACTAAAATAACATTTTATTTTGGGTCTAATTGAATGAGATAATCTATATTTTCAGATAGTTAAGATAATCTATATTTTCAGATAGTTAATATAAGTTTTGATTTTAATTACATATTCCATTAATTAAAAACGAAATACGTTGTCCTCTACGATTGTAAATTAATCCGTTAATTACCAGTCCCTAAAAATAAATCTTTTTATCTTAATAAAAAATCGAACCTTTCTTTAAAATATTTTTAGACAGGGACTAAACTTTTTGAAAGAAAAGGGGTAAAAAAATACATTTTTCCCTCTTTATCAAAAGAAAATTAAATAAAATTTAAACAAAATTTATATTCTAAATAAATATATAAATGTGTGTGTATATAGATGCATTTATTAAAGTTAAATCACTAAGCATGCTACTGTATGGAGAGTTTTGCCTGTTTAATTTATTAAAGTTACATAAAAGCTTTACCCAATAGCTTAGCTAGTTGTAGAAGTAGGTATTAAATAAAATAGTCACACCCCATCTCACATACAAAATACTTAAATAAATCTGAAATGAAGATTTCCATTTCAATATATAAATACGATATTTTAGTGTAAATTATAAACACATAACATTGATGGAGCAATTTCTGCCTATATTAGTGCATCAAGTTAATCCATCAAACATCACATGATCACCATTCTTTATACTTACACAAACTGGTTTCACAGAGGCAAAACTCTCCATACAATAGTGCCACTCAGTGCAAGCCAGAGTAATCAATTGATGCAGGAATGCATAAAATCCCTATCTACTGCCTATTCATCCAGTACCCCTAGACTAGTTTCTAGCTTGTGGCTTTCATCAGTGAGTATCCATTGATTACTCTGGCTTGCACTGAGTGATGCTAATGTATGGAGAGTTTGCCTCTGTGAAAAACAGCTTGCGTAAGCATAAAGAATGATGATCGTGTGATGTTTGATGGTTTAATATTAATCCTTCCCAATAGGATTATGGTTATTAAAGAACCAAAGACACCAAAAAGTATGGATGCTGAACTGAGTTCAGATCTATATAACTATACAAGCTAATGAGTTTAGCTTGAAAACATTATGTGTTTTCATTTTGGACTCAAAAGCTTTATAGTTAGCTAAAAAAGTAAAAGGTGGCTGCTGGGGGGGGGGGGGTTGCATTAGATCCTAATATCTAAGTGTAGTGCTCTCATATCTAAAGCTCCTCACTGATAAAAGTCACAAGCTAGCTAGAAACTAGTCTGGGGATAATGGATGCGTAGGCATTAGATAGGGATTTTATGCACAAACCTTCCAGCATCCATTGATTACTCTGGCTTGCACAGAGTGGTACTACTATATAGACAATTTTGCCTTTGTGTCAAAGTTGTGAGTACAGTAATTTCATGTTCATAAGTTAAAGTATAGTAAGGCTGTTTTGACAGCAGATTGAAGATTGATAGGCGTGGACTGCTTTTATGTATATACGGTATAGATTTATGAAGTATTGTGGAAAGAAACTATTCTTCACACATGCACTATAAAACAGACACACACTCACCCATCAATAAATGTTTTAAAAGCATATGAATATATATATATATCACTGTGCTGAAAAGAAATATTTAACCAATTAAATCAATTCACAGTACTCCTGAATTATACACTATAATCTTTTAATCTATTTTTCAATGAAAAAGATATAACTGATTTTATTATAATACTTAGGTAAGCCAGAAATTTAAATACCTGAATCTTTCCACTAGAAATTGTAGCCCATGCAAATATTATGACTGAATACTAATTGGTTTTAAAGCTTAACTATATTCACAAACATACACACACACATACATATATAATTGGTGGCTCAATATATGTGAGCATAATGATGAAGGCTAGAGAAAAGTCATAAATCTGTTAAATATATAGCAAGAAGTGCAGACATTTTTTGTTGAAATTCAAAGAGAATTTTATTGTTCCTCACTCTCTCTTTACATAGATTATGTATGACATAAAATATAACTCTCAAAAGCAACTAATAAATCTTAAAGTAGTTAACAAATAATTAATTAATAAAAAATTATTTCAGAAATGGTTAAACAACAATTCGTGTAAACTGTAAATAATCTAACAACTTTGCCGTTTAACAAGATTGTTATAAGTTTACCACTGTCAAGGATTAAAAGACAATGAGAGCTAGAGTCAAGTTTGAACTCCATTTATATCATGCTACCACACACATGATGAGGCAATGATATCAAATAAAGGCCAAACAAGTATTTAATAAATAAATTCAAATATTCTTTAAAATATGCTTCCAAAAATAAAAGAAGTAATAATAGTGATAAATTATACCATTATGATCAAAACAATCAGAAAAAGAAAATCATAAAATAATATTCAATCAATATTAAAGTGATTCCATTTTATATGCTATTGGTGCCAAAGATATAGATTTCAAGTCTTATTTAATAAAACCATAAACAATAAACACAGATTTATTTATTTAATGTATAATTCTACAACACTATAGATCCAATATAGAACGCACATCAACAAAATATGTAGCATATATAAAATAAAATGAAAAAAAGAGCAAAACTTCATAAATAATATAAAGAAGCATTATTACATTCAAATATCAGCCTTTCAAGCATTATGAAAAAAAGAGAAAACAACAAAAAACATAGAGTATGAGAGAAAAATGGCATTATTATAATAAACTAGGTCAACTTATAAAAAAAAAAATTATTATAATAAACTAAAGATTATATTTTCAATAAGAGCATAACAACAACAATAATATCTGACCAGACCAATCAAGCTCAAGGCAAATGAACTTTAATTTCAAGGATGCAATTTACGCTGAAATGGTATTTTTCCATTTTCCCAGAATGTGATTCATGTTGACTAATGTTTTTCCATTTTCCCAAGATATAATCCATGATGAACTAGTATTTTTCCATCAAGCGCTATTAGCTGAGAGGTCATCGCGGACACCTTGCAAGCAAGAAGTTGGTTGCAGATGGTTGTGGGTTCGCGTCCCGGCCGGTGCTATGACACAGGAAAAAAAACTAGTATTTTTCCAAGATGCAATTCATGCTGACTAGTATTTATCTGTTTTTCCAAGATGCAATTAATGCATACTAGTGGTTTTTCATTTTCCCAGGATGCAATTCATGCTGATTAGTATTTTTCCATTTTTTTTCACATGAAACTTATATAACAAATGAACAATAAGACTTAGCTATAAAAACTATAGTACTCTCACCAAATCCAATTTTTATTGGGACCATATGTCAATCCAACACCAATTTCAACTCCTCCTCATATAAGTTTTCAATTATACTATCATGTGTTCCCACATTTTTCTTAATATCACATTTAAAAATTCTATATATACCTAATTTAACATATGTATCTTGTAAGAAAATAATTATTTTTCTTTTAATTAATGTAAATCTGGTTTTTTCCTATCACAATTAAGATTGTAAACCTTTATTCCATATGTAATATCATGAATCAATTTTATTTAAAACTTCATGTTTTCAAATGCAACTTATGTAACCTTTTTTGAGTGTCAATAAAGTTTACAATTTGAATATTATTAATATTCATAATAATAATAATTTTAATAATAATACTAATGATGATGATGATGATAATAATAATAATAATATGTAAACAAGCATCTATTTTTATAGCGCGATGTTTATAATTGCAATTCACTAAATATCAGCCTTTTACAGCTACTGCACATGCGCTTTAATGAGTGTTAAATAATAATAATAATAATAATAATAATAATAATAATAATAATAATAATAATAATAATAATAATAATAATAATAATAATAATAATAATAATAATAATAATTCAATTCAATTGTTTATTAACATGTAAACATACAGTACAAACAAAGACCAAAAAGTTTACATTTGATTGCTATTACAGCTCAATAACTGTTGAATTGCTTTTTTAAAGCTATTCTTTGATAAATTAAAAATATCAATGCTTTTAAAATGTTTATTATAAAAATCTGGTAATCTAACCAGTGTAGATCTTTTCAAACAATCTGAATGAAAATGAGGTATATAAAATAGTTCAGTATTTTTACTATTCAGCTTGGGGATTCTATATTGTATTTTTGTCTCCAACTCAGAAATATCTATTTCTCCTTTCACTATCTTTTGTAATATTATCATGTCAGCAATTAGTCTATGATTAAATAACTTATTACTTAAATTTCCTGATTTTTTTTAAGTAGTATTAATTTTCGAAATTTATGTTCAACACTTTGAATCATATTAATATGTGAAATTATGTCTGCATTCCATATAACAGATCCATAATGAAGTACTGGAATCACTAACATGTTAAATAACATTAATATAGTATTTAATTCAAAATTGTTAATTAATCTCAAAATAGGACCTAATACTTTATGCGCTTTTGTTACATTATATGAAACATGCTCTGTAAATGATCCATTAGCAGAGAAAATTATTCCTAAATCCTTATGACTAGTATCTCGAGGAATATATGTATTATTTAATGTGTAAGTATATAAACTTTTACCAGATTTTCTAGTAAATGTTACAATTTTACATTTGCTAGCATTTATAATCATACCATTTTTAATACACCATCTATGTAGATATTCTAACATATTTTGCAACTTCAAATGATCTGATGTACTATAAATTGTCTTAAATAGTTTTATATCATCAGCATAACAAAGAATATTCTTATTATTTATAAAACAATGCAAATCTGAAGTCATTATTGCAAATAAATAAGGACTTAATACACTACCTTGTGGCACTCCACAAATAGGATAAATACAATTTGACCATTCATTATTATAGAAAATATAATGAGGCCTATTCAATAAATAAGATTTAAAAAATTCAATCAAATTTTTCGATAATCCATATGCAGCTAACTTTAATAACAGGTCCTCATGACTCACTCTATCAAAGGCTTTACTTAAATCCACATATATAACATCTAGTTGTTTTTGTTGATCAAAATTTTGTGCAATTATGTCATTTATTGTGATTAAATTTGTATTTATTGACTTTCCTGGTATAAATCCATGCTGATAATTAGGAAGCCATTTGGAAAGATTATTAGATAAATGCTTAAGAAGACATTTATCAAAGATTTTAGCTGTAATATAAAGTATGGATATTGGTCTATAATTTTCAATCTTTCTTTTAGATCCCTTTTTGTGTATTGGTACTACTTTTGTTTCTTTCCATAAAGAAGGATAAGTATTAGATTTTAGAGATAAATCAAATAAATGTTTCAGTACAGGAGCCAATAATTGTCCACATCCTTTGTAAATAAATGATGGTATGTTATCTATTCCCACACTTCTTTTGTTCTTTCGTTGTGTAATAGATGAAAGAATTGATTCTCTAGATATATGATTAAAATTCAAAATTTCATTGTTAACATTAATTAATGTCTCATAAGTAAAATCATCATCATTATTATTATAAGCATTATCTTCCATTTTTAAATTGAATAAAGATGAGAAGTCATTTGCTACTAATCCTATATTTTCATTTTGTAGGGTATTTCTTTTTGGTATAAGGAATTTAATACATCCCCAAAAATCTTTTGGCTTCCTTATCAAATTATTTTCAGTTCTCTTTAAGTAATCCTGAAAATTTTTTTTTTTAATAATTTTTGTAAATGACCTATATATTCTAAAATTATGCCAGTCAAATAAAGATCCAGTAATTTTAAAATCTTTATAAAATTTTAATTTACGCTTAATTCCTTTAATAAGAACTATAGAAAACCAAACTGGATATTTAGTATGAATTTTCAAAGTAGGTATAAATTTATTTATATGTTCTGTAAGCCTGCTCTGAAAATTAACAGCAGCATCTTCTAAATTATTGCAATTATACACACATGTCCAACTATCATGTTGTAATGCCTTGTACAAATCTAAATAATTACCTTTGGAATAACATCTTTTAAAATTATAAATGTGTTTTACAATTTTATATTGAAATAAGCAATCAATATCCAAAGATGGGTGAAAAACATCTTCTTTAACAAGAGGCTGATTACACTTAGTGCATTTTAAGTTAGATGGAAAATTATTAAAAACTAAATCTAGAGTAATCCCATAATTATTACAAATATCATTACTTTGTGTAAGATTCAGCATATTAACAGCAGATAATAATCTTAATAATTTAGAATCAAGATAAGTATGTTTATTATTTATAAACTTAGGAACATTAAAATCACCTACCATCATAATTGATCCTTTAAATGCTACAAGCAATTTTTCAACAATATTAAAATAATCATTAAACTGTAAAATACTAATTTTTGGCTGTAAATAAACATTACTAATGATTAAATTTTCATATCCTAAATTAATAGATATCCAAATGCATTCAACATCTGTATGTAGATCTAATACCATGCATTCAAAATGAGATTTAATAGCAATAAGAACGCCACCTCCTCTATTAGCCATATTTACATTTCGATCATATCTAAAAACTTTGTCTCTATTATCAAATAATTGGCAATCAAAAATATCTTCAATAAGCCATGTTTCTGTAATGAAAATTATATCATAATTCATTAATAAAATTGCTTTATAAAATTCTTGAAGTTTTGTTCTTAAACCCCTTGAATTTTGATAATAACAAGTAAACATATTGTTTGTATTCATTATTTTTGAATTATAGATGTACTACCATTTAAAACACTATTATTTAATTCATTCGTATTAACAGTTATATTTTTATTTAACTTCCCAAAGAAAGGCAATATAACAGCATGTTCCGGCCACAAATTTTCATCAGTCATTTTATTACTATAAGACTCTGGTATAGAAACATAAAATGAAGAATATTTTAAATTTACAGATAAAATTTTATGACATACTACTGAAATATTTAATGCAGTTTCTAAATAACTTTTAATCTCCTCTGCTGAAGTCATTGGGGAAAATCTAGTTAGAAAATATTTTTTAAAATGCATTCTAGGTTTAACTGTTTTCAATATGTGATCCAAATTTCTACCAATCACTGGCTTTTCTTTTCTTATATATTTTTTATTTTTATAATTGACAGTATTAAATTCTTCATGATTTAAACTTTCAGAAGTATTTAATTTCTCATTTGTAACATCATTAGTAACACTTGATTTAACTTTTTTTATTGTTGTAGTCTTTTTATTATCAATATGTTTTTCTTTATTTTTAATTAAAATATCTTTATAGGAAGGCTTAATAACTTTCTTAATTACAGGATAGTTATCATCTTTCCCATCATTTTCTTTCTTATCTTGATTAGAAATATTTTTCTTTATTATCTCACAATTATTTCCTGTAGATACAAGACATTTTTTCATTTTCAAAGGAACTTGATCATTATCAAGTGTAACAACATCACTCTTGAATTCTACTTTATCAAAATGTTTCAAAATAAATGATTTCAAAAAATTATTTTCAGCTTTAATTTGCATTAAAGAATTATTGACATCATTTAATTTGGCCAGTATTTCCTTTAAAATATTTTTATTATCACAACAACTTATATCAGAATGTTCATTATCTTTCATAATTGCACTTTCACTTTGTTTTACTTCTGTATCATTTATTGATTCAGTAGAGAATGTTTTTAAATTTTGTTGTTCTATTAAATCACTATAAGAGCATTTTAAACATTTATAATAATTTTTCCCATTTTCGGTTAATAATTGTAAATCAATTTTTTTTAGGTTAACACATTTTAAATGGAATTTATTACCACAAATACCATTACATTCAATACATTTCTGATATTCATGCGTAATAATGTTTTTACAAATTCCACATATTTCCCTTAAATTGATTGAAGAATCCAAATGAGCACATATTATTTTTTTTTTAATAGTATCTTGTTTAACTTGATCAGTCAATTTGTTTTTTTGTTTAACAGTTGAATGTTTGATTGTATAAAATCCTTTATTTTGTTTGAGTTCATCAGATATTTTATCTTCTGTAGTTTCAAGATTAATATCTTTCTTTAATGATATCTGTTCTACTGAATTTTTTAGTTTTTCTAAATCAACTAAAGTAGTTTCAATATCCTCCATTTTGTTTTTGACATTTGAGTCATTTTCACATTGTTCACATATATAACAATCTAATTCTTCTTCATTTTTATGTTTAAATGTGACAATACGTTTTACACAAGATTGATGAAATTTCTTATTACATATATTACATCTAATTCTTACTTGCTTACCAAATATAAGTCCTTCACATAAACCACACGGTGTTCCAACCATAATCAAAATTCTTCTTTTTAATTATAATACTTTCTGCTGATATTTAAAAATTCAATTTAATATTAAATTAATATTAAGCAGATTTATTTCAGTTTAAACTATTTTTAAACTTAATTTCTTTTTTATTTATTTCTAGTATAATTATTAGAGAATAATAATAATAATAATAATAATAATAATAATAATAATAATAATAATAATAATAATAATAATAATAATAATAATAAGTTTTTGCTTTGAATAATAATAATAATAATAATAATAATAATAATAATAATAATAATAATAATAATAATAATAATAATAATAATAATAATAATAATAATAATAATAATAATAATAATAATAATAATAATAATAATAATAATAATAGGGAAAGAATATATAAAACATTCCAGTTTATATTTCAAAGATACAAGCATCAACCATATTTATATTAAATGAGAAAAAATTTGAGGATAAAATGCATATATTGTTTGGTATTATAGTATTGGAAAAGATACAAAAAAGGTAGTTGACTTGTGGAGTTTGGTTAGGAAAATAGGTTTGTGATTGTGAATACTTGATTTAAAAATCATCCAAGAAGGTTTATATATGGAAAGCTCCAGGTGATGCAGAACAGTATAAGACAGACTAGATATAAGAATGTTATTAAGGATTTGTATGATATTACCTGGTGCTAATATAAACTCTTATCATAATTTGATTATAACTAAATTAAAGTTGAATTTAAAATGAATGAAAGTGGGGAAAGTAATGTAAGAAGAAGCTTTGAGAGAAATGGAGAAAAGAATATTTGGTTTAATGTGAAAATATAATAAAAAGTATTGATAAAGGCGAGGAATATATGAATAATTCTGATAAGTGTTGGCATAGGATTAAAGAAAGAATTGAAAATGACAAAAAATAAATAGGAACTATTGAATCAAAGAAAGGTAAATGACCTTGGATAACAAAAGATATGTTGGAAAAGTTGGAGCTATGAATACTGAGGAAGGGTGAAGAAAATATAGAAAAATTAATAATGAATTAAGGGAAGAAACAGATTTAGCAAAAGAAAAATGGTTGGAAAAAAAGCATGTAGAGAGATATAAGCACCTCAACAAGTGAAAAGATATGATCTGGTATTTGATAGAATTAGAAATGTCATTTGGGGGAGGAGAGAAATGGTTATCAAATGAAATATCTGATAAGAATGGAAAGAGATTAACTGAGAGTGATGACAGATTGGAAAGGTGAAAAAATATCATTAAAATCTGTTTAGAAAAGAAAATGATGCAATTAATTATGAATTTGAAAAGGAAGATGTTGAAATAGATGATAAACGTATGGACATTTTGACAGATGAAATAATAAATTTGATTGAACAAATGAAAAATGGTAAACCTGTTGGATTTCATACAACACCTATAGAATTTCTAAAAGAAATGGAAGAAATTACTATGGAGGAAATAGTTGGACTTTGCAATTTGATATATAATAATGATGTTTGGCCTGAAGATTTCTTGAGAACTATAATGATTCCATTTGCTAAAAAGAAGAAATCTGTTAGATTTGAAGATTACAAGACAATAAGTTTGTTATCTCATGCTTTAAAAATATTATTGAGCATTTTAACTCAAAGAATTTTTGGGAAGATAAAATATTATATTGGAGAAAAATAGCTTGGTTTTCAGAGAGGAACAATGGCAAAGAGATTGGAAAAAGATTAAGAAATTGGTAGATGTTTTGTGATTTGGAAAAAGAATTTTATAGAATAATCTAGAATAAACTTATAAGTATCTTAAAAAATAAAGGAGCATTTTAAAGAGAGAAGATTCATTTGGAATGGAATATGTATAATGGACAAAGAATAAATATCAGACTGGAGAATAATAAGATGAATAAAGTGAATACAGAAAGAGAAATTAGACATGGATGCTTAACGTTACCTGTGATTTTTATATTTATTTAGAAGATATGTTAAATAAATATTTTGAATATGAAGGGGTTAATATTGGAGATATAGTAATAAAATGTATAAAATTTTCAGATGATGTGGCTCTTATAGTTGAGGATGAAAAGTATTTTCAAAATAAGTTGAATAAATTGGAGAAACATATATGGAATATGAAATAAAGATTAATGTTCATAAAACCAACTATTTATGAATAGGAATGAATGCAAAAAGGCTACAAGTTGATGTTCATGATAATATAGTTCAATAGGTAAATGAATTTAGATATTTGGTAATTGACTGATTGAAGATGGAAGAAATGTAGAAGTTAATAAAAGAATAGCATTAATAAAGGAGACATTTATTAAGAGAAATCAAATATTTTATGAATATTTGAAGAGAGAATTAAGGAAATGTGTGGAGTTTACTAATGTATGGTTGGGAAACATGGACAATGAGTAAAAAATTAGCAACAGATTGAAACCTTTGAGATGTGGTTATGGGGAAGAATAGAAAAAATTATTGGATACATCAAATGACAAAGGGAGTAATTTTGGGAAAGAGTAAATAAAAAAAGAAGAATGAGAAAGAGAAGCTGGATTGGGCATATATTAAGAAGAAATAATATTTTGTGAAAAGATGTTTTGTAGGATTTGTGATTAGAAATGAAAAGACAGAAAAAATTGACTTTGTTGGATAATATAAGAGAAGAAACATATGGATTGAAGATCTGGGCAATGAAGAGAATGGACTGGAGAAATGGAAAAACTTAGTGATGTAATTGATTTCTGGATATGTTCATAGGACAGAATACTATCAATGATTATGGCATTTCACAATTGTCTTGCCACTGCAATTAAGAGCATAATATACAATAGATTCTCAATATAAAAAACTCTTTTCAAGTAACTCATATATACCACCCTTCAAATATTAAATGAGCATTGAAAAATATACTTTATAATAAATCATGATTTAAACTTCAAATTCAAAAATACTTAACAAGATGGTAGCCACATAATGAGTTCTGATCTATTATGTAATAATAATTATGTTAATATACTAGGAAGGAATAAATCTATCTCAATTCATGTCAAATCCAAAATACTAACCAGGGATAAACATATATCTTCACAAATAACAAATCAATCATACATATTATATATATGAACATCTCCTTTACCCAAATTCATTTACATAAACAAATAAATCTAAAGCACTTTGGAGATTTACTTACGTATCTCACACACCTCCCAATACTTCATTTTGTTATAATTTATTAATTCCATCACCAGATTTTCAATAATATAAATGACTGAAAAGTTGGAGAGTGGAGAGGAGTGATGCCTCTCCATTAAAGTTTGAAGATTTGCTATCTTAATATAAACTGAGCACTGATTATATATGTGGGTGGGAAATAATGATCTGGACCAACTGAGGAATGTTGCTTCAGCACGAAATATGTATATTGGAGATTATTTATCTTTTTTACATGTATGTGGAGATTATTTATCTTATTTACATGTATGTGGAGATTATTTATCTTTTTTATATGTATGTGGTCAAGTGTATTGATTACTTAAGACAGAATGAATAGCTGAAAGGAGTTTGAAAGTGTGTGTTCAAATCCTATTCAGTTCAGTATATTTCAATATACTTGTATTTAAATAATTTAAAAGCTAAATAATTTACTATTTTAAATTGGTGGTATCTTAATGAAATAGTATTAATTAATGAAATAATATTAACATATCAAATATTAATATCTAACAATAATTATGAAATAATGGTTTCTTTTCCCCCTCTCTGGGAATTTAAATGCTATTCAAAAATGTTATAGTATTAATAAAATGAATAGAAAATATATGTAATGGAGCTAATTAAATATTATTTGAATTATAAAGGGTTCTTTTTAAATATACCCAAAGCTATTGGCATCAATTCAATAATATTAATGATCATATAATACTAAATTGTCCATGCACTTTACTAATTGTCACACAATGCTTTATTTACCACCCTTTTTTATAGTTTCGATTTCCCCAGCAATCTTCTTCAGAACTACAACATAATACAAACATATGAATATAAATATACATGAACATATAATTTACATTCTATATATACATCTTATAATATCTTTTTATTTTACATTATTATTATTATTATTATTATTATTATTATTATTATTATTATTATTATTATTATTATTATTATTATTCATTTTTAACCTTTTTTTAAATTCTATATTTATTAATTAAAATATTCCAGAACAGCTCTCTTTTGACTTTAAACATGGAATGGGAAGATCTTAACAAGCAAGTAAAATATCTAGATTTGTTGTTTCAACATGAACATACACACTTAACATACAAAATGTTGGTGAAGCCATTTGAAGTAAGAGGCCATATCCAACCCACTTCCACCACACCCACCAGCCATAAATTAGCTGGGCTCACATCTTTTCTGCACAGGAACCAACAGCTGTGTAAGTTGGATGCAGACAGGAAGACAAATTTAATATTTTACAGAGAAGACTTACTGATGGGGTTCAAACACAGGCTGATCGACAGAAAGATCATACATTTCAACAATAAAGTAACCAACAATACATCCAATGTGGATACACACAGGCTACTGCTGCCATACATTCCTAATTTACATAATAAATTTTATGAAATTTTTAAGACAGTTTCAACTAACTTTTCGTACCCCCCCCCCTGTTCTAACAGATTGCTTAACAACACTAAGGATAAACTAGCACTGTCTCAAACACCTCAAACCGTTTATAATATTGCATGCACTCATGCAAATTGTAGAGCCTCATATTATGGGGAGACCAAGGCAGCAATAGAAACCAGATTACAACAACACAAATATGCATATATTAAAGCTCAGTCAGATCCATCGTGTTATTCCATTTTTGCAATTCATCAAAAAATAACAGGACACCAGTGTGAACCTCAAGATGTCAGCCTGGTCTGCAAAGAAAGGCACGACGTGAAAAGTGAAGGAGGCCTGCTTCATAGTGATGGATTGCAACGCCATCAACCGCAAGGACACATGCTTCATGATCTCAAAAAATGGAGCAATTAACCTTGAACTTTGCATATAATTAATTCACTTAGAGCTATGAAGATAAGAACACGTCTCTTGAAAGCGCTTGTAGAATAGTATAATTTTATTTTAAGTATAAAGTAGCTTTGCGTTCAGGCGCAATAGCGCCTATATTATTTTACAAGTATATATATATTCTATTTTTATTCTTTATTTTATTTTTATAATATTTAACTCTCTTTTATATTTTACATTATTATTATTATTATTATTATTCATTTTACTAATAATCATTATTTATAATTTATTCATTCAATAATTTACAATCTATTTTAGTTTATATTATTTTAAACACCTTTTACATCTCTTAACTTCAATGCTAAATTAAATCCCCTAAAATAAATAACTTACAAAATATTTTGTACATCTTGATATCTACAATGCCGAGAATGACTTCCTGCTCATATAGGAAGATTTTTATTTTATCATATCTTAATCTGAATTATGATTGATCATCATAGTATACATATAATCTTTTTAACAGATAATTAAATAATTGAAATGTTTGGATAAAAAGATTTGCAAAATTGTATTACATTTAATAATTTTTATTAGTCCTTTATTAGACTAAAAATTATTCAAATCAATAATATATAAAATATGTGTAAGAAATTGTGATGTGGGTCAAGTGACGAGTGCTGATTCAGCACAAAATGTGTACCTTGGGGATTATACATCTTTTTCACATCTTGGGTCATATGCTTATGATTACACCCCTCCATTTGATGTTAAATGCAGATGGAAAACCTTTCCTACCTTGTGTGAGAATGGTATAGTAAAAATTACTCTAGAGGAATATTATTCATTAAATGGATAATCTCTAGTCTAATGAATGACTAATAAAAATTAATATACTTCCATCAAGTGGTCTGTGTCAAAGTTGTGAGAGAGGAAAGTTTGACACATCAATTAAACTGTAGTAATTGTCTATCTATTTGTATTAAACAATGATAAAGATATGTGAAAGAGACTGATCTGGGCCAATTGATGAGTGATGGTTCAGCATGAAATTAGTGTCCTGAGAATTATATATCTTTTTCACATGTCCTTGGTCATATGTCTATGATTAGATCCCTCCACAAAGAGTTAAAAACAGATAGAAAACAGCCCCTACCTTGCGAGGGGTGTAGTGAAAATTACAGTACAGAAATATTGTTAAGTTGTATTTCATTTGTATTACAATTTAAAATCTTACTGCTTTAAAAAACTTTCAAGTATCTTGCCAGAGGCATTTTCTTTACAAAATACAAATGAAATTCACCTAACTTTCACTAGGAGAAATATCGATCACCATTTCTTATGCTTGTTCATAACTGTTATTAAAACAGGCTAAACTCTCCATACAGCAGTGCCATTCAGTGCAAGCCAGAATAATCAATGGATGCCAGAAGGCTTGTGCATAAAATCCCCATCTAGTGCCTATTCATCCAATATCCCCAAACTAGTTTTTAGCTTGTGGCTTTCATCAGTAAGTCTTGGATCTGAGAGCACTGCACCTAGATCTAGATGCAGTGCTCTCAGATCCAAGGCTCCTCAATGACAAAAGCTAGAAACTAGTCTGGGGATATTGGATGAGTAGGCACTAGATAGGGATTTTATGCACAAACCTTCTGACATCCATTGATTACTCTGGCTTGCACTGAGTGGCACTACTGTATGGAGAGTTTTGCCTGTTTTAGAAAAGTAGTATGGAGGATGGTTTAACGAAGTCATTCACGTATGGGAGAATATACTTTTATTTTATATCATTGATAGTTTCATTTAAAAAAATCTATTTCTTTCCTCAGATTTCAAATTGTGAATCTAATTTGGCTACCTCTACTACTTTCACCTCTTCAAATCAATATATTTTATCAATTGTTCAACTAAATAACTCTCTATAACAGCAATTTATTTCGATGTTACACTTTTCCAGTAATCTACAAACTCAGTAAGTCTAATAGGATCAAATGGTAAAGGATAATAACAATAAGGCTTAAAAAATTTTGTATTTAGTAAGATCGAATAATCTGCTATCAGCTTTAATGTTCTCACCTTAATCCCCTAAAAATTTGTAAAAAAAAAAATTTTTCACAAATGATTGGTTATTACTTGATAATTTTCTGGCATTATGAACTACATTTCATAGATAGGGGAAAACATATCATTTTTTAAAGATTTTATACAAAAAGGCAAATTAATTAAAAAACACTACATTTTTTAATAAGCACTATTTTAAATAAAATAATAATAATAAAAACCGTAGTCTGCACAGATGGTGAATGGATTAATTCTCCTTTGGGTAATAATAAATAAAAACAATTTTTTTTGGTAAGCTAAGTAGATAAATCCATACTGATATATTATAAACTTCCTTATTTCTCTCCCTCTTTATATAGCTATAACTTATTACTTCCAAGTTTAAACTGTTGTTAAAAATTCTGAACTGTTATGTTTTATATAGGTTTTATTTTACATTTCGGCCTTTGCATGTAGGACATCATCAGCGATATTTAGCATATATCCTATGATTAAATAAACAAATCAAAATAATGAGAACATTAAAATCAAATTTTTATTATCATTTCTACAATACTATCGCATACAATTATATCTTCTTTACATTATAATAGTCAAATATGTTTAAAAATACATATATACAAGCAACAAAGATTACAAATTATAAAATTATTATATAAAAGCCTTTTTGGCAAATTGTTTTTTTTCCCTCTTTCTCCATGTCTTTCCACACTTACAACCACAACCTCTACCATTTCAAAAAATAAAAGAAGAAAAATAAATAAATGGATGTATGTCACGATTTATTGTGTGTTTCCTTCCCCCCCACTACTACAAAAAAATTTTTCTTTTATTAATTGGAAAGAGATAAAAATCAACAAATAATTTAATTAACTTTCCTTTCCCTTTCACTAACCAATAATTAATTTAATTTATGTTGTGTGTGTGTTTATATATATATATTTATTTTTTTATTAAGTTGTTGGTTGTTTTTTTTTTATTATAATATAAAAAAAATAAAAAAAATAAATAATAAATATAAAAAAAAAAAAACCCACCCCCCAAAAAAAAAAAACCCCCACCCACCTATTATTTTAAAAAAAAAAAAACCAAACAAAAAAACCACATTATAAATATTTTTATGATTAATATTGTTAATTTTATTACATTTGGTTTTACATTTTTTATTTACCTTTTCAATTTCAGTTATAAATTATAACAAAATTTATGACTTACCCATAATATAAAAATATTTCTAGTAATTTTCAAAATAAACTAAATTGAAATGTCTTATTTAAATCTATTTTGGTATTTTTGGAGTTTTGATTGTTTGTTGCATTTGAAATAATGTGGTTGCAGATTTTAAAATGGAATTATGATTTATAAAATATTTCAACATACATATTGTACCGGGAATCTTATGCTGATGACTTATCTATCCTGATAACTCATACATCTAGTCATATATCAGCACAATCATAATAAATTCTGATTTACATAAGAATTATTTAAACCTAAAATGTATTCCATCAGTGAATGCAAAGTTAAATGTTGGTTAAAATCGAATTTTATATGATGATAATCAAACTTTGTTTCCTATTCAAATATTTACATAAGGCACCTTTAAACAGGCAAAACTCTCCATACAATAGTGCCACCCAGTGCAAAGCAAAGTAATTAATGGATGCTAGAAGGCTTGTGCATAAAATTTCTATATCATTAATGATAGTAGGCGGATTAAACAATCTATATAAGGTAAATTATAAAAATTTAAAATAACAATGATTAAAATCTACATATTAATATTTAAGACCCCCCCCCCACCTTATATATATGTATAAATTGATATATTCTTACCACACTTTAGCTCAAAAGACTTTAGTAAGCTTATCATAGGTGGATTATTTCTGATCTGAATTATTACAGAATCTGTTGGATGATTTCAACGTGAATCTTCTTGTTTTTGCTTAACTTATTGTTAGACTATGCAAATCATAATAAATGCAGGTAATTGGAAAAACATTTCTGTAGATAAAAAGCTACATTTATCCTGTGTGTCTCCGGACTCTTCCGTGCATTTCTTTAAAGTTGAAAAGGCTACATTGCAGGTTTTGACCATTAAGTCTACATCACAGATACTGATTATTACATTTTGGCAAAGCTAGCAATTCATGTTTGTACTTTTTTGTTTAAATAAGTTAGACATTCTAGCTGAAATGGTTATGTGTCAGTACTGAGAACCTGAGTGCTGGTTCAGCACGAAGTGCATCTTGGGGGTTATTTGTCTTTTATTGTATCTTTATTTGTATGAAATTATTTATGAAATAAAAAAGAATGGAGAAATATGGAAGAATCTATAAAAAAGATATTACGCATGGGAGAAAGAGAAACGTAAATAGCCATATGTGTGCTGAAAATCAGATATATTAATCTTTAACTTGGATTAAAGTTTATATTTGTGCTAGAGAAAATCTCTTTAATTAATCATTACGTCTTTATCAAAAAGTTGATAACGTAAAAGTTGGGAGTGGAATAAATTGACGCTTGAAAGGAAAAATGAGACAATTTATTGTACATGAATAATTTTCATGTAGTAAAGATATATATGAGAGATGATGACCTGGCCCAACTAATGAGTGCTGGTTCAGCACGAAATGCATCTTGGGGGGTATTTGTCTTTTATTGTATCTTTATTTGTATGAAATTATTTATGAAATAAAAAGAATGGAGAAATATGGAAGTTGTCTAATCTATAAAAACTATTACAACAATGATCTTCTGAACACAAGCAAGAATACTGATGATGTATACCTGGGCTTTCCTCTTCTTTCTCTTTTATATCTTTTTGTTAAGCAAGAGCAAACCTTCCTATAAAATCTACCTTGTTTTACCTTATCTTTAAACTCTGTTAACCGTAATTAAACTCTATCAGAGTTATTGTTTTATTTAGCTTTATCTCATTTTTTAATAGATTGTAACTTTAATTAAATTATTAACCCAAGTTATAAAAAATATAATTTTATAACTTAGCCTATTAGGAATATTGATCAAGTTTTACAAAATTTGCAGACCTCTTTATAAATAAACCTTTTTATTATAATTATACAATTATCGAAATATAAATTACGTACAAGTTATATGATATTAATTTGATACTGTTTTTATTATATTAATTTTGATTTGATTTTAATTTCATTTCATTCAGGAAATTTTTTAAATCTCCATTCTATAGTCCAGGGGTCCCCAACTTTTTTGCACTCAAGAGCACATTCTATAATACCGGCAAGGTGGCGAGCACCATTTATTTTTTCAATGTAAATTTATAGTTGGATATTGTTAATAATACACATAATGTACAAAAAAATATTTATTTCAAAAATACAATTTTAATATATAATTAACGTTTATATTTTTATGCTGTAAAAGTATAGTATGCCCTACAATTTGATTACAATATAATACAATAATTTATAAAAAAAAATTTAAAAATTAAATTTATTTGTATCAGATAAATAATGTTTTATCGTGTTCAGATAGCGGTGGGCACACGTAAAACGGTCCGCGGGCGCCATGGTGCACGCGGGCATAGGGTTGGGGACACCTGCTATAGTCTTTTATCGAAAAAGCAAGCCTGTAATATAACAATATCCTTCTCTTAAAATACTAAGGGTTGTTTTCTCACCCTTGGTGTTCGCCACAGGATGGCGTTGATGCTAATCAAAAACATATACATATAACGATTCTGGGGCCGGACCTAAATGATCGATTTGATATAAAAAGATCTGATTTCTTAGATTTGTAATAAAATATTCTACTAACTAATACTATTATATGATAAAATGAGATGAACCTGTCATTTCTCATTACTTAACCTTTAATCTCACTCTCTTCATTAACACCTATAAGCCAAATCATATATATATATTGTAACGTTTTTCATTTTGCTAGGCCTTTACACGCTAATATAAACTGTGCGTGAGTTGATCAAGCTATGTCAAAAAAGAAGAAAGTTGTATTTCTATTCTAAAAACACAGCTATTTTTCCTGATCAACTTCAGCCTATTAATTGTTACGAATTGTGCTATTGACAAAATCAACTTTTAATTTTATTTAATATGGGCACCAGAATTCCTAAGAATCCGCTGAAATATGTCGCCAGCACCTCTCGCAAGTTGTAAAACAAAAAAAAATAAAAAGATTTTTATTATATTTTTTTTTTAAGGGGCGGTAATTCTACCGTAATGAGAATTAATGATTTTTACGATTATTAGTCCTGGGCGTATTGAAACATATTGGCAAAGGTAACTTACGTTTAAATCTTATTACACTAAAAATAAATTTAATAATAAAAAAATAATAACTATTATTAATAACGCACAAATGAGAATTGATATTAGAAATATTTTTAATTTTGACAAACTAAAATACTTCATGTTAAGTAGCTAATTAATACCTTGGAGAGAACACATTTAATTCAGGTGGGAAATATCCAGAAAATATAAATATCAGTTAAAATAAACAAAAAGTTCTTGGTTAAATAAGAGTCTCTCATATAGAAAAATTAAAGTCACTATCGGGATTCTTTTATACGTATATTTTTACGAGTAGTTTTAAATAGTTAACTTTGTCACAATCAGGATAATTATTCTTACCGGTAAGTTTCATGAATTCAGTAGTAGATAACTATGCATAGTTTTTTGGTTATAATGAGCTCTGCCTTTTGGTTATTGCTTGATCTTGTGGTCCATTTCCCCAGTCGGTCACGAAGGCTTTTCCTTGTGTACATCATTAGGTCCGATGTCTTCAGAAGCTCCGGTTCACTGCGACATGCCGAATTCCTTCAGCGAAGAGCGATCTTGGATATATTAATGTTATCCAAGACCAACTAGAGAAACAAAACGAACAAGACGTTCCTTCAACTGGATCCCTCCTTTTTATATCCAGTTTTCAGGACTTCTGCACATGCTAGTACCATGCCTTTTTAATCTTATCCAGTCTTTATAAATTTTATGTAATAAAGTCTTTATTTTCTTCAAGTTTTCGGCCATCTTTAATTAATTTGAGTATTTCTACTTTCAGCTTATCTTTTTTTCTTGCTTTTGGAATTCTTTTGTTCTCTCCAATTACTGTTATTACTAATCACATAAAAAAAAATAAGAAGAATAATTCAACCCTCATTGTACGTTTTTTTTTTTTAAAAAAAAAATTACTCAACAAAATTTTAAATCCACTTTTATCTTTTAGTTTTTTTTTTACCCAATGCCAATATATTTGTAACGTATATAAATAAACGTTATAAACGTTACAATATATATCCATTATCTATACAATACTTGACTATCTGAGGTTGCTTTTATTTATTATCATTAAAGATTTTAGACCCAAATGTAAAAAAATTCTGCTATTGCTGGTCACATTATTGCTGATGCTATGTCATGCCCAGCCAACTGGCCAATCACATGAATGATAAGGTCACCACATATTTCCAACAAACTGTTATGAATCACAATATACAATTAATTCTACCATTCGAAAAACAAACTGGATTACTATTATATACTGGGTCTTCTGCTATAGGCACAGCTCCAATAAACAAATAATAACAGTAATGCTCAATTGGTGTACAGATAGTTCCAAGAAATTTAAACTAAAGTCATATCCAAAAGAAGGGTGATTATTCCTTCATACATAACATTTTTCCATTTATGTGTATAATCCCCTATTGCAAAAGATCCTGTTCAAACCTTAAACAGTAAACTACTTTTCTTGCTATTATCTTAAATTAACTCACACCCAATATTCCATTTACTTCTATATATATTTAAACTCTTTTTACTCTCCATATTAGTTCTCCATCTCTCCAACTCCCTATTCTTTATTAATGCATCTATTCTTCTATCCCATTCTTTACCACTATAACAACAATTCTCCTAACACAATGATCCCACCTTTTGTACAAGTATACTGACATAAATTCTTTATCCAAATCTTCTGCATACCACATTACCTTTCTCACCCATCTTGTTACCTGCCTTTTATTCATAACCCAATTAAACACTATTTTGGCCATTCTTTTATTATCCATAAACTGCAATCTATCAAACATTTTTCTTTTTGCATCACTCATGTAAAAACTTGACCATCCCATTTCTCCTTGAATTGCCATCCACACATCTGCATCTAATGCATGTCTTCCTACTTCTCTTTGTACTTTTTCCAAGTAATCTAATACTCCTTTACTGATACATAACACATTGTTACCATATGTTAACCCTGCTACTGCCACTCCCTTCCATACAATTATAGTTACTTCATATTTATTATATGAAAGCACTGTTCATTTCTTTATCAATCCCTTTCTTTTCTTTGCTTCATTTATCAATTTTTTCTTCCATTTCATCCAAGTAATTTCTCTGATTACTTAATACGATTCCCAAATAGTTATATCTATTCACAACACTTAACTTTATATCCCCCAATAAAAATTTTTGTCTTCTCTTTCCCCAGTATTAATCATCATTACTTTTGATTTTTCTTCACTAAACTTAATCCCCATCTCTTTCCCCACCCTTGCGCTTGTTTTCAGTATAACTTCATATCTTTCCTTCTTTCTGCACATAAAAAGACATTAACTGCAAATAAAAGATCCGATAATGTATATACTACCTTGCCACCTATTAATGGTATTTCTATCCCTCTTCCTAATCTCTCAAATACAACAAAAACAAAGTAGATGATATAGAACATTTTTGCCTTAGTCCCATACCATATAGCAAACTCTCCAGACAGTAGTGCCACCTATTGCAAGCTTTTGTAATTTTGACCTCCTAGCTTTATAGTTAATTAAATAAATAAAAGATGTCTGCTGAAGGATTGCATTAAAGCCTTAGCAGTGCTCTCAAATCCAAAGCTCCCCACTAATGCATGCCACAAACTAGAATTTAGTCTGAAGATATTGGAAGAGTAGGCACTAGATGGGGATTTTATGTACAAACCTTCCTGTATCTATTGATTGTAAAGCTTGTACTGGGTAGCACTACTGTCTGGAGAAATTGCCATTGCTAAGTATATAAACACATCTAAATAATTTATATTCACACCTTATGATACATTAAAGAGATTTGCTAATGATAAATGAAGGGGGGGGGGATTAATCTATACAAGATATATTCCAACAATTATTAAAATCTACATATTAATATTTTAAGGCTTCTCTCCCCTCATATATATGTATAAATTTATATATGTTTACTACATTTTAGTTCAAAAATGTTTAGTAAGTTTACCATTAGGACATTATTTCTGATCTGAATTATTATAAAGTCTATTGGTTGATTTCAGTGAGTTTCTTGGTTTTGTTTAACTTGATGTTTGATTATGGTGGCTGGATAAGTGTAGGCAATTAAGAGTTCTGCAGATAAAATAGCTACATTTACTCTGTTTTCTGGGTTTCTTCTATGTATTTTTCTGATATTGAAAAGGCTACATTATAGGTTCTGAGTGGTACATTTCAGGTGAGCTTAGCAATTCATATTTGTACTTTTTAAATAAGTTATACATTCTAACAGAACTGGTTTTGGGCCAGTATTGAGAAGTACTACAACAATGATCTGGGATAATTTAGATGCTGATGATGTATACCCTGGGTTTTCCACAGATGCTGTAACCTTCCCAGAAAACCTATGCTCATTTTTCCTTATTTGTAAATTCTGTTTTTAGTTTTTTTCTTAATTTTTTTAATTATATATAATTAGTTCTCATTAAATATAACCATAATTAAACCTCAGAAAACTTAATTGTTTTATTTGTCTCTCTTTCTTTTCTTTTTAATGATTTATAACTTTAATCAAATTATTAACCAAGACTATAAAATAAGCATGCAATTATATAATTATCTATATATAAATTTAAATTATATATATATATAGGTTATATGATATCAATTGAGAATCTTTTCACTATATTAATTTTGGTTTTATTTTGATTTTATTCAAGGATATTTGTTAAATTCCTCATTCTACAATTATCTCATTGAAGAAGCCTGTTTGCCAAGTCCTTAATATATATTTAACAAACCAATTCCAATATAGATAACAATCAACAATCTTAAACTGTTGTCAAGGCAACCTTCTTTCAATAATAAAGGTGGAATATATATATATATGAAAAAAAAAAACTGTAACTAATACAAAAAATATCTTTGTTTTTAATGAAGTTAGAAAACTATTAATTGCTAATTGAGTCATAAAGCTAAAAAAGTTTTCTCTTATAATAATTTTTTTTGTTTTGAGTTTAATTAAAAGTAAAAGAATGTCTCCTTTACTACTAACTCGAATTGTTATAAGAATTTAAATCCAGATAGCTATTTTATTTTATTGAACATATTATTTAAACAAATATATATTTTTACCCTTTGTTAACATTAAGGTAAAAATTATATATATATAATCCACATGAATGTTTGTTATAAGGCTGTCATGTGTCAAATTCACAACCAATTAAAAACTATTACATTTGTCCATAATGCTGTCAAATTTATAATTGGAAAATCAACAAAAAAAACTAAATTTGTTTTTATAAATAAATATATACCTAATTAAACCATAATTTATTTTACAAGCATTTTATGCAAAGGAAATAATTCCATCCTTCCATAATTTTTATTACGAAGCATATTTTATGCAAAGGAAGTAAGTTCGCCACTAACAATTGTCAGGTATATTTAAAAATTTAAATTTATCTTTATCAAAAAAATGACAGCCCTTCAGGCTGGGTACATTTCTAACATTTATTTATATAATATTAATTTTTTTGTTTAATTTGCATTAAACCTTTAAAAAAAATTTGTTAAAGGAATCAATTAAAAAAAGCATGGTCTTTATAGGCTGGGTACATCCGGTATAATATATAAATATAATAATATTACAAATCGATGTCTGTATTTCTTCAAAATAATATACGTAAATTTATAAATAAATATTATAAAATACAGAACTTAAAAGTTTATAAAAAATATATCTATAACTGTCACTTAGAAGCACTTTCAACCATCTTGTAATTTTTGTCAACTAACAGTTTTAAGATGTCAGCTTTCCCATAATTCCATGATGTCAACTTTCCCATAATTCCATGATCACGTTTGCTGATTGCCTATTAATTAAATCTTGCTTATATTTATATATTAACATCACCTCTTTAATTTTTCTTTTATTATTTCTTTCAGTTTCCAATATTTTTACGTTGCTATAATTAAAATCGAAACCATATATACATGATTTATTATGGTCATAAATGACAGAAGCTGATAAATTATCATTATTTTTATAACCTTGTTTTGTATTTTGAACCCTTTTTAATAATAATAAGTGCTATTTTGTTCTTTTTTCCAATGTGCACCTCGACTCACCTATATATTCACTGCCACACCTACATGTCCATTTGTAAATGATACAATTTTTATTTATCAATAAAGTTTTATCTTTTGAATTGTTTATTAATTTATTTAATGTAGGTGGTGCATAAAATGCAATATTACATATTCCTTTATAAATTTTCTTAATGAAACTTGCCTGTTGATTCGAAATATATGGTATGGATATCCAAAATTTTTTATCAGAAAAATTAGCATTATTATTATTTTTATATTTAGAATTAAAATTATTAACAATATAATAAACACAATCATAATTGTATCCAACATTTAACAATTCATTATAATGAATTTCAATATTTTTAGTTTTATCCAATGCATATTTACAAAGGTTATCATTTCTAAATAAGAAGGACTTCAAACCTGCCATTTTATGTGACATTGGTACTTTTGATTCATATGGAATATATTCTCTGTTTGCTATTGGTTTAAGAGTCATATAGTAATCCAGTTTATCTTTGTTTCTAGTTATCTTGAGATCTAAAAATTGAACAGTCATTGAATTTTCATCTTAAGCCCTTTATATTATTTAATTCATTAAACAAATCATTAATAATTTTATATTTATTTATAAATTTACACACACACACACAAATATATATATATATGTATTGTAATGGAACATAATCAGGAGATGAAAGAGTCATTCATGCTTAAATCAGTTCTTTAACTATTTCTAAACCTGCATTATTTTATTTTAATGTGTAAATCAATCATTACATCTATATAGCATTCCACTGACCAACTTTTTATAATCTGACTTTTTATATACTAATAATGTACATAATATTTTTAATACACAATATCATGTAGCTACTTAGATTATCCTAATCACACAGATCACTTATGATAACCACCCCACTTTGATAAAACTAAACTTATTATAAGAGTAACCATCCTTTTAACAATTGGTAATAATAAAATTAATAATAAAATAAAAAACACAATATAGAAGAAGAATATGTCTAGGGGAATTAAAACATCTAATGGGTGACCGTGTACATGGTGGAGTGGCTATATACATTTTAATTATCTAATTTATATAGTCACAGATAATGATCAGATTGAACACATATAATAACAAGTTACTATGCAGATTCAATCATATTTCTTGATGGCTACCTCCCTCCACCTTAATACTATTATTAAATGACAAAATAAATAATCAGCTTGGAATTCAGATGAGAAATAAACAAGCAATAAAAATATTAATAACAAAAATAACTTCTAATTAACGAATAGAATGGCAATAGACTGTAAACATTAAATTTATTATTAAATCAGTATATAACTTGCTTATACTGAATGTTTCTTATATATGTAAGTAGAGGGATTTGAACTCAGGATTTTTCAAATTCTTCTACTTACATAAATATTAAATCATTATTTATCAGAACATAATAAATTTGACTTCATTTGATAATTTTTTTGTTTAGAAATGAAATAATTTCTAAAAAAAGACACAATTTATTTAAATATTGATAAAATTATATCATGATTAAAACAAATGTCAGAGAGTAATAGATTTTTTTTCAGAAACAAACAAAATAATTTTTAAAATAATTTTTACAATACTGCAATATATTTTAATAGACAATCACTGATTACATATTAGCAAACAGCTTGTAATCACAATCCCTATAATTTGATTTGTTCAAAAATATGATCTATTTTAACAAAGTTAGACATTGCCAAGAGACAATAGAAAACAATCGAGGCAGGGTTTAAAAATGATTCAAGTTGCCAAATTTTCAAGTATCTTGACATTTATAGAATTTTTTTGGAATTAAAATATTGTAATATATATATAAAATTATCGATATTTAAAAAAAAAGTTAGCAATTTCTTTCAACAGGTGGTGAATTGATACTCATACAAATTGCTTTTGGGCGAAACTTAAAACGAATATATAATGCACATTACAAATGTGTTTTACCAGTTCTTACTTATGGATCTGAGACTTGGACACTTAATAGAAGAGCAATACAGAGACTTCAGACCCCTCAAAGGAGTATGGAGAGATGTATGTTGGGAGTAACAAGAAGAGATCGAAAACGCAATGTATGGGTAAGACAACAAACAGGTGTTACTGACCTTATTGAAAAAATTAAAAGATTGAAATGGAGTTGGGCTGGACATATTTCTAGAAGAAATGATAATAGATGGACAATTGAAATTTTAAACTGGATTCCAAGAGATTGTAAAAGACCCAGAAAGAGACCACATGTGAGATGGATGGATGAAATAAGAAAATGTGCAGGGGTGTTGTGGAAAAGAGAAGCTAAAGATCGGAGAAGATAGATTAAACTTGGAGAGACCTTCATCCTGCAGTGGATTGATAATGGTTGATGATGATGATGATGAATAAAAATGAATATTTAAAAAAGCATGATATCGAACACCATACATTTAACCTATTGGCATCTTCACGTTTATTAAAGGGCACAAATGTCTTTTGGAAAAGAATATACCTTTGATGCAGTTTTTGCCATCATATTATTCAAATTTCCTGATTTATGGAATTGTTAGCACTCATCATAATTTAATTTCTTGAATGTTTTCATTGATAACTTTTAATGGGAATATTTTTTAAAAAATCAATTTAAATCTTCTGATAATTTAATTTTTTTCACATTTTCAGATTTGTTGATAAAATAAATTATATTAGTTTCATAATTGTTATGTTATTGTTTTTTTTTCAACATATTATTTTGATTGTAAAAAAAAAACATGTTTTT
Organism: Epiperipatus broadwayi; assembly: GCA_028023455.1. Taxonomy (NCBI): domain Eukaryota; kingdom Metazoa; phylum Onychophora; class Udeonychophora; order Euonychophora; family Peripatidae; genus Epiperipatus; species Epiperipatus broadwayi. The sequence goes on from JAQFVV010000002.1 coordinate 26,156,286, forward strand.
CAATCACATTTTACCAACTAACGATTCATAAACATTACATTATCCATAAGATGTCCGCCCCCACAAAACATAATATATTATTTTAAAGATACTGATAGTATTTTCGTTATACAAAAAAAAAAAATATATTGGATTAGTAATTCCAGATATGATGTAATGTACTATGGCTTCTCCTTAAACGAAGTCAAGAATCTCTCAACGATTATGCCCAGAGAAACCTGTTATTCACTTTACTTTCCATTCCCCACTCTCAGTTTTCCCATATTCTGCTCCATCCCATTTTCCACAACATAATCTGTCAATTCTATGGTCTTTATATCTAAATCCCCCTTATCTTTTTCCAAACCCAGCATAAAAAACAATAATCCACTTTCTGTATAATCACTTTTTTCATATTTATTCTTCCATGACTTCATTATTGTACCGGTCAAAAGACACCAACACAATATAACAAGACCCAACCCAAAGTCGGATTCAAACTCAAACTGAATTCAAACCCAACTCACGAGCTCAGATCCAATCAATGGATGACATAAGTCGATGGTACATGACTAAGCGCCAAGAAACTAGCTCAACGGATGATGATTAATTAGACTCCTGATCTGACTCTAACAAAGTATAACAAAATAACTAATGATATTTCTAAGTCAACTCATATATATATATATATGTTCGGGTTGCCAATACAGACAGCGAGCATTAATATTAAAAATAATTATTGAATAAGAAAGAAAGTTAAAAACCAAGTGCATTAATAAAATGTTTAATAATAATAATAATTTTGTTCAACTTTTAGATTATGATATAGATTACTCTAGTCTTTAAACGGAGTTTATAATTACAATAAGAATGGCAGACCTTATTATATACCAATACTATTACACAATTCTATGGAGAATTATATATATCTATGCCCTGACGAGGAAGTAAAGGTAGATAAAGGTATTTGGCTGTGACAGAAATTATGATTCAAATTCTAAAGGAAAGAATGTGAGATTTATTTGCACATTCGCAAATCCATTCATGAAGAGCAAGATACGTGTTTAGGGCATCTTTAATATTTAATAGGAAACTTAATTACAAATGAATATGAATTTGTTCGACTTTAATAAAATCAATTCATCACGATTTACGAGGATTAGAGCGGGCTTTACTGGAACTGAGAACGATACTGACGTCTTATGAGCTATAAAAAAATGAGTGTGAAAAATAATGGCTTGCCGGTGATTTAAGAAGGAGGGCAGCTTGTGTTTTACAAGTCTTTCATGCCCTATGAAGGAGACGAGGAACATAAGGAAAAACAGGCCGGGTCATAGCCATGAACTTTTGGTGTTCCAATTATAATATGTGCAAGTGAGGAAGTGCTTTCTTTCTATGGAATTAAAGTAATAATAATATCACCAAGAACAAGCCTACAAAACAAGAGATGGCTCGCTTCAGCAACGTTCGGAGAAATGATGACTTGGTAATCATCATGGTTAATGAATAAAACCCATTTATATAAAGAATACTCTACGTGATGACCTGATCAAGTTAAATTAAAGTCAAACATGCTTTAACTAAAAATACTAACACAATTATATAACTATGCCCCAAATATCATGCTCTCCCTGAATACTAATATAAAGTATAATGTTTAAATAAGAATATATTGACATTCATTTCTTTATCGACCTTTTTGCGAAACATTTTAACATTATGAATATGTGTAAAATAAATAAAGTAGCTGGGGGCATATGTTAGAAACTGAGCTAATAATTGATTATTATTAGCCATTAATAAAAATAGCAGAAATTGTATAAATTCTTTGACTCGATAATTAATAGAACTGTATTAAATTAGTTCTAATGGGCAAGAATTACTATAAAACTTAATATATTATTTTAAAAAGGTAAATGTAATGAAGGAAATTACTATCAAGTCGAAGTTTTACTGGCATATAATAAAAATAAATGACATTAATAATCATCTCAAATATATAATAAGGTTAAATAAATGAACCACCATCGTAAGAAAGGAAAGTTAACAGATATTAAGTTTAAAGACTAGAGATAGATAGAGAACCACTACATAATTTAAAATAGCATTAATAAAAAGACAATTTTACAGTAGATAGCTTAAAGATGTTTTAACTTAAAGTTCAGAACTGGTCAGGTTCAAAAGGAAAAATATTACCATTTCTTCCTTGGCTGGTTCCTGAGTTTCCACAGGGCAGAGTCCAGTTAGATGAAATGTAGATGCGCATTTTGAAAATTATGTGAATAGCATTTTGATTCTTTTGATTTTGGCAGTACGATTGGCATCAAAAAAGTTTAATTTAGCAGCCACATTGAAGATTTTCAGGGAACTTCGGGTCCAGTAATCAGACTGCCGAAGTTTAGTTCTTCACTATGATGGAGACACTATTGAAATTTCATAATTTAACTAGGCGGCTTCTTCTCTAATGAAATATATATGGCTTCTCTTAATGAGGAATAATAGCTGCTTGGAAACTTTTTCTGGGCTATTTATACGGTCCTCTGACGCCTTCAGGCGAGCGCTTCTTTCATTATCAATCTTATAAAAATTTACTAATTGTTTTTAGATACATTCCTTCGATAAGGCTTTCAAACTCATTAACTTGAATTCATTTTCTAATTAGAAAATGAATTTTTAAAATCAGAAAAATGATTTTAATTAGTGGCCGTCCTTACATTTTAAATACTTATCTTTTTTCTAATTAATAAAAACTTTACCCATTGTTTTTGGAAAGGGACAATCTGAAAGCTTATCGAAAGAATGTAGCTTTTAATCACTAAAAATTTGAACAAATTATTTAAAGTAAAATAAAACATTCCCCACGCAATTAAACTTTAAAACGAATTTGTACATTTAAATATTTATAAATATATACGCACAATCCACACAGTTATAATATATATAAATTCATGAATAATTCTATCATGAATTTATTAATAGAAATGATTAATTTAAATCTCAAACGAGTTAATTTTAACACACATTTATGCAATAGTTTTTCTTTAAGGAAACTAGCGTGGACTGAACGTATAAAGCCCCGTTGCATTGGAAATTCAAGGTTAGTACAAGGGTTTTGAAGTGAGCTTCAGGTGAGATATCATGAAGCTAGGATCCGACTGCTTCATTATATTATGTAACCTTTCTGTTTTCAAGCATTTACATTCAATTAACAGATGCCTAATATTTTCTATTCTTTCCTTACACAATTTACAGACTAAATCACCCATATTTTTCCATTTACATGTATATTCTCTTGTTGCTAAAGATCCCGTTTGAGTCTTAAATAATAAACTACTTTCCTTACTATTATCATATATTAACTCGCACCTAATATTATTTACTTCTATAATTTTACTCTCCATACTAGTTCTCCATCTCTCTAACTCCCTATTCTTTATTAATAGATCTATTCTTTTATCCCATTCCTTACCACTACAACACTCAACAATCCTCCTAACACAATCATCCCATCTTTTGTACAAATATAGATATAAATTCTTTATCCAAATCTTTTGCATACAGCATTACCTTTCTCACCCATCTTGTTACCTGCCCTTTACTCATAACCCAATTAAATACTGTTTTGACTATTCTTTTATTATCCATAAACTGCAATCTACCACACATTTTCATTTTACTTTTTGCATCTCTCAAATAAAAACTTGACGATCTCATTTCTCCTTAAATTGCCTCCCTTGCTGTCCATACATCTGCATCCAATGCATATCTTCCTACTTCCCTTTGAACTTTACTAACACATAATGCATCATTACCATATGTTAACCCTGCTACTGCAACTTCCATATAATTCTAGCTACATCATATTTATTATATGAAAACACTGTTGATTTCTTTATCAATCCCTCTTTCTTTGCTTCATTTATCAATTTTTTCTCCCATTCATCCAAACAATTTTTCTGATTACTTAAAATAATTCCCAAATAACTATATCTATTCACCACACTTAACTTAATATCTCCCAATAAAAATTCTACATCTTCTCTTTCCCCAGTGATTAACCATCATTATGTTTGATTTTTCTTCACTAAATTTAATCTCCATCTCTTTACCCATCCTTGCACATGTCGTCAGCATAACTTCCACATCTTCTCTTCTTTCTGCAGACAAAAATATATCATCCGCAAAAAAAAAAAAAAAAGACCTGACAAAATATATACTCCCTTACCACCTATTAACGGTATCTCTATCCCTCTTCCTAATCTTTCTATTTCACTCAAATACAACTTTCACGTGAAGATAAGTTGCTCCCCCAACGGAAAGTACGTATATCAAATTGGCACATTTAATTTTTTTTAAAAAAATATTTATTTATTTTAGCAAATTAGTAGCAATCAAATTAATTATTTAATGTTTGTGAAGCTTTAGCATTTCCCTTTCCTTTCAAATAAAAATAAAATTATTTAATTTTTTTTGTAAATTAATCAAATGTTAAAAAAAGAGAGAGATATAAGAGTACATTCAGTATAAAATTAAAGTAACTGCAATAGCATTATGTTTGTTTACAACAGTTTAATTCTGATCGCGTTTTTTTTTTTGCTTTGAGATTTCAATCTTCTCCTTGGTTAATTATACAGAGTCTCTTTTTTTTAACCGTATATTTGCTACAGTATAAGGGCAGTTGTGATTTTTTTTGTTTCATTTTTGATCCCAGAATATCAATAGCATAAAGGAACATTAATTATATATAGCAACGTGAGACGATGCGAGATGAAATTATAACAAATTTCAAACGTATACAGATGATTCATATAGTACTGTATTTACATTTTCTTGTAATAACATATTAGAATTCATTATTTCCATTTTATATAAATTTTCATGAAAAAAATATTGGCTAAATTTTTAATGTGAGTATTCCTTCAGTAGAGATTTATCAAAATTGAAACAGCCTACACGATTGTCTATATTTGACTCGTGAATATGTCAGTTGAATCCGAAAATTATCTGAAAAATGATTACATGCAAAGTTCATTTTATAGCGGATATGACGATGTACATCATCGGAGAAAATATCGGTATTTTTTTTTATAAAAAAAATTATAATGAACTTTAATTGGTGCACCCTTTAATTTATCTCATGAAATAAATATCCTTCTTTATTACTGCTAAAGATTATTGTCTATCATACTGGTTGCTTTTTAAAATATAAAATATATATATTGTATTGTATTCCAAAACTAGTCAAAAAACGTAGTATTGTACTATTAATAGAACCACAGAAATATCATTTGCGCGTCTCTTAATAATGAATCATCTTAAGCAATATTTCTTTTTGACTTTTAATTGGCACTTTTGCTTTTATATTTTTTTTAAACTAAAATTTCGTTTTTATTCTTCAGTGAAATGTTAAATTATATTTCCATTTTTTTAAAAATTTAACTCAGTTTATCATTAACATTTTAATCACGGCAGAGTGAAAATCTTTTCAAATTTAATTCATTTTCCCAGATTCATAAGCTCTCTTATTCATATTACAATAACAAACTTTCTTATTTCATCCATGTATCCTACATGTGGACTTTTTCTAGATCTTCTTTCTAGCAACACGTTCAGTCAAAACTTTCCATACAATAGTGCCACCCAGAATAATCAATGGATGCAAGAATATTTTTGCATCAAGTCCCTAACTAGGGGTCCGCACATCCAATATTCCTAGACTAGTTTCTAGCTTGTGACTTTTATCAGTGAAGATTTGAATCTGAGAGCATTACACCTAGATCTTAGGATCTAATGCAACCCTCCAGCAGCCACCTTTTTAGTTAATTATAAAGCTAGAAACTAATCTGGGTCTATTGGATGAATAGGCACTAGATAGGGATTTTATTCACAAACCTTCTTGCATCCATTGATTACTCAGGCTTGTACTGAATAGTGTTACTGTATGGATAGTTTTGCCTCTGTTATAATAACTTGTGAAAGTATAGGAAATGGTGATAATGTAATGTTTAGTGGTTTAATATGTTCAATCCAGATTCTTAATTATTTCAATGTTGTCGGTGGCAGCTGTTTGATTTCTCATTCATATTTTTCAATTTCTTGTTTGACACAAATCACTCCATATGTCATTGTAATTGTCTGAAATCTTTGTATTAATCTTGTGTTAAGGATTCAACTCTCAGAGCCATAAATAACTGGTAAAATACATTTATTAAAAATATTTCAAACCCATGGGCTTATTTTGTGTTTGTCGGAAGGTTTGTGATAATGGCATTTTATTTGTTAGACTATTTTTTGGAGTGTCTTTGATAGAAACTAATTGATATTCAAAGAAAATAAGCTCATTAATTATTTGTTGGATTAGTTCTATCATCTACTATTAAGAACTGAATGTCTTTAAAAAAATAACATTCAACTGTTAGTAATAGCACACAGATTATTACTTAACACAATGTTTTAAGTGGTAGTATTTTCCTCTTTTTTTCATGTGTTGCTGGCTTGACCAATGACAATACTAATACAGGAATTATTCGCTAGCTCAGTTAGAGCATTACATTTAAATTCAATATTCAAAAATCTAAAGATCCCAGTTTGATTCCCATGCTACTGGTCAAGCCAGCAACACCTGAAGAAGAGAGAATAGTACCACTCAAAATGTCATTAAATAATAATCTGTGTGCTATTATTAGCAGTTGAATGTATTTAGAAAGTTTAAATTTTTTTAAGAACAGTCAGTTTTTAATAGTATAGATCAGTGGTCTTCAACCATCGGGCCGCGGACCGGCACCGGGCCGCAGAAGTTTTTTTCTGGTCCGTGCTAGACTGGAAAAAAGTTTGTAATAATATAATAAGATTTTAAACTTTTATTTAATATAAACAATTTTTATTTATTTTTTCATTGCACTTTTACCTGATTAAAAAAAAAGAAAAAAAACAAAATCTAATCTATCATACATAAATTAATTTGTTTTTCTAGTTATCACAGATGTTTATGGGGGGAGGGGATAGAATTACATTTTTTATTACTTTTCTAAAAAAATTCAAAATTTAAAAAAAAAAATTTTTTTATTATACAAACTCCATATATATATATATAACTTCATCTAAGGCTAAGCTTTTTGCATCTTTAAGAAAATTTATCTATAGACTTCTGCTGGTCCGCGAAACCTTATCCTTATTTTTTACCGGTCCGCAGGTGTGAAAAGGTTGAAGACCACTGGTATAGATGATAGAAATAATTCAACAAATAATTAATAGGCTTATTTTCTTTGAATATTGTTATTTCTACCAAAGGCACTCCATCCTAAGTTTAATTCTTTGATTAATTTCATCCATTGTTTCCATCTGTATTAATATGACCAAAATATTTCTAGTTATTAATTTTGTTTGTGATTCATCATCATCAACCATTATCACTCCACTGCAGGATGATGGTCTCTCCAAGTTCAATCTACATCTCCTATCTCTAGCTTCTCTTCTCACATGTCACCCCTGCACACTTTCTTATTTCATCCATTCATCTCACTTGGCCTCTTTCTGGGTCTTTTTTACAATCTCTTGGAATCCAGTTTACAATTTTAATTGTCCATCTATTATCATCTCTTCTAGCAGTATGTCCAGCCCAACTCCACTTCAGTCTTTTAATTTTTTCAATGAGGTCAGTAACACCTGTTTGTTCTCTTACCCATATATTGCGTTTTTGATATCTTTTTATTACTCCCAACATGCATCTCTCCATACTTCTTTGAGTGGTCTGAAGTCCCTGTATTGCTCTTCTATTAAGTCTCAGATCTATAAGTAAGAACTGGTAAAACCCATTTATTAAAAACCTTTCTTTTCAAACACATAGGCATATTTCCTTTTAGTATCAAAAAATAACTTGGTAGTTTGTGATTACTGATCTTTATTTTCTTATGAGAAAATCCATTGATCACTTCTTTAGTCATTTATCATTAATCCTAGTTTCATCTGATAAATCTTGTAACATTTTCAGAAGCTTGAAACATTGTTTGCAAAAACAATATATCATTTGCAAAACCTAGATGACTTAAATAATCAGTTATTTTTACTCCCTTAGCTTCTTGTTTTAATCTACAAAATCATTATAAAATGGCTGTAAAAAGTTTTGGAAATATGGAATCATCCCATACTACACTCCAATCAATGTTATCTTCCTAATGCCACTATGTAACTTAATCACCAAGTTTTCATTTTGATAAATTTATTTCAGAATATGACAGTATCTTGGGCTTATACCATGATAATTTAAAGCTTTAGTCTCTAAAATATTTATAGAATCAAATGCCTTTTTATAAACTACAAATCCAAAGTTGTGTTTTTATATTGGACTATTTCCATCATCTGAGTATTGAATGTCTTTAGAAAAATATAACTTTATTTAAATATTCCAAATACATTCAACTGTTAATAATAACACATTAAACAGGTTAATATATGCACAACATTTTGAGAGATATTATTCTCCCCTCTTCTTCAGGTGTTGCTGGCCTGACCAGTGACAGTACTAGATGGGATTCAAACCTAGACTCTTAGATTCTTGAGTATCCTGCCAAAAGCTGTTGGAGTGTTACCTTAAAATTCAATATTCAAGAATCTAAAGATCCAGGTTCGAATCCCATGCTAGTACTGTCACTGGTCAGGCCAGCAACATTTGAAGAAGTGGGGAGAGTAATACCTCACAAAACGTTGTGCATATACTAACCTGTTTGATGTGCTAGGGATATTTAAATAAGGTTAAATTTTTATAAAGACATTCAATACTCATATTAGATAATGGAAATAGTCCAATATAAAAATACAACTAAAACATCATCATCATAAACTTTCAGGAAAACACTACAAATCCAAAACTTAATAATAATTGTATAACTTCTCTCATTCCATGGATTTAAATAAAGATTATTTTGATTGTTTTAAATTGAAAGTTCACTGTAGATGAATTATAATTATTTTTGTCAAGACTTTGTATAGAATTACTATAAGACTGATAGATTTCTAATATCTTATTGATCATCTGATCTCTTGCATTTAGATATATAGTTTTACTATTTCTTCACCTGCTTCTTTTAAGATATCCATTATAATTGGTAGCTTTTCCCATTTTTCAGATTTAATTGCATTTCTTCATTCAAAATGCTTGATAATCCAGAAGCCATAATAATTGTAAGGGTTATTTTGGTTCTTGTTCTTTATTAATATACAATTCCTTTTATGATGTCATTCCTCTTTTTAGTAATAGCGTCATTTTTTTTCTTATTGCATGAAACAACTTTTTTTCCAATAGCAAAATATTTATTTTTGAACATTTTATTCTCTTCTATAGCTTTCCTCGCCAATTTACTTATATTTTCTTACTATTAGTTCCTTTTCATATCATTTTGCAGAACTCCTAATATTCAATTTTTAATAGATCATTTTAAAATATTTTTTCTTTTATTCATACATTCTTTTATCTCAGCTGTAAATTTACTGGCAAATTACTTTTTTGTATCAGCTATCTTTATGCAGTTCTTAATAAGATTATTAGTTATTTTATTAATCTCATAAAGGCTCACAGCATTTTAAAAAGATTAACGAATTTTAATTTAAATTTGTTTCTGAAAGTGAGAAACATCAACTATTAATACTGTCTTTTTTAATACTAGTTTTACATTAATATGTACTATTTTATATCTCATTAATCAATGATTACTTTCTGCATTGAATCTATTATGAACATTACTATCATGAGATACATATTTTCTGTTATTAAACAAGGATGTGATGTACTGTGGCTTCTCCTTAAACGAAGTCAAGAATATCTGAGCAATTATGCCCAGATAAACCTGTTAGCCACTTAATTTTCCATTCCCCACTGTAAGTTTTCCCATATTCTGCTCCATCCCATTTCCACAACATAATCTTTGTCAACTCTATAGCCTTAATATCTAATTCCCCCTTATCTTTTCCCAAACCCAGCATAAAAACCAATAATTCACTTTCTGTATAATCACTTTTTTCATATTTATTCTTCCATGACTTCATTATATGTACCCTTTCCATACAGTACTGCCACCCTGTGCCAACCTGAGTAATAACAATTATGTGCTAGTATAAGAGATGGTGATCATGTGAGATTTTGTTAGTTAAAATATAATCCAATTTCTGCTGTATATTAGTATGTATGCATTCATAATATATAATTTTTCTTCTGCAAATTTCCCAAGTTTGTGTCCTCTCATTTTTGTCATCATAGTTAAATTTATTCATAACAATTTTGTGATTAAAAGTATTTTGCACATCTACATATAAACATCTCAACTTCTTCATAACAAGAACTTGTTAGGACATAAATCAGAATTATCTACATTTGAGAAGAATAATGCTTTATTTGTTTTATATTATTCTTCCATTTTTCATTTATAATGAACCCTATTCCAGTCCTGCTTCTAATATTTACCCTTTGTAATGAAATACATGCATACTTTTTAAATAATTTCACTTTTTCTTTTAACTTCACAAAATCCAACAAACATCCTTCTTCCTGCACAGTTATAGGTTCTAAATAAAAAGTCATCAGTGAATGACAGCCAGAGTTTATCATCGGCAGATTTTTAGCATTTTCTGTCTTTGGCCACCAACCTTGATTTGGCTGACGACTTTACAGACTCCTGGAAATAAGAGCAATAAATTAGTTTCATCCTATGATTGCAAATATCTAAGGAAAAAAAAAACATTTATACCCAAGATAATTCAACCGATGTTTTCATTCCGGAATTATCAGGGAACTGAGAAAAAGGATCATGGTGTCTCTTGGTTTTAAACCCAATAATAAAAAATCCAATAAACTCGCTATACATGCGAGTAGCCCATGTATGATCATTTACCATATGAATAATTACATTTGCTATGACAATGTATGGTCCAGAAATTTGCTCTGCTCAGTTTTCTTTAAGGCCTCAAAGGGAATCAAATGTTCTCCTTTTAGCTAACAGTAAACTCTTTTCTACTGCATTAGCTCAGTTATAAAGATATACATTTCACTATATTCAAAAAGAAAACAATTTTTTTATGAAACCAAACTTCACCTTTACATTAAAAATACCTAAGAATCTTTTGATTATTTTTTATAATCTTTGTCAAAGCATAATTCATCGGAACAAAAATATGCAAATCAAAATTCAAAAATCTACATAAATACCGTACAATAACAGTCAATTATACCAGCAAATATAAACAATATTTTATAAAATCTTAATTTTCTTTTTGTTTTTTAGCTAGTATTAATATTACAAAAATCTAATTTTTAAAAATTGACTAAAAAATGTTTTTAAAGTTAATATAAATATGCAGTTTCCTTTATCAATATATAATTACATAATTATATATTGTTAATTATTATTAAAGTGTTCTTTCTTACAGAGGGATCCAGAAATCAATAACATGAACCCAATTGCTTTTCTATTTTATTCTGTTTATTGCTAAATCTTTAATATTTCATAACTCATTCTATCCTTTACATCATCTAATAAGATAAATATATCTCCATTCTTTTCTTTTTAATAATACCATTCCCTCCAAAACATTTCTTATATCTCCAATCAATCTTCTTTATTATCTCCAAAACTTATTTATTAGTCACTTTATCCATCCAATTAATTTTCTTCATTCTGACATGTCAAAGACCTCCAATCTATCCTTAACTTTTTTTTGGATAAAATCTCACAACCATAAAATAATACACTCCATATATAGTACTTCATCAATTCCCTTGTCATTTCACTCTTCAAAAGTCCACTAAAAATTTTTTTCTTGGTAAATATCTCCTTTGTTAATTGTTATTCTTTTAACTTTATATCATTTTTCCAATCTTATTCAACTACCCAAATATTTAAATTCATTCACCTACTGAACACTCTTTATCCTCAAGTTTCATCTGTATTTCTGTTGTGCTTCTTCCCATCCACAAAGCCTTAGTCTACATATATTAATTTTCATTCTATTACTTATAATATATTCAACAAATCCAGATTCTTTTCACCTTGAACTAAATGAGCTATATCATCTACAATCTTATTCTATTTTCAGCAATATCACTTTGTCAATACAAATATTTATCATTTCTGAATAAATATTAAAAAGCACAAATGACATATAACATCTCCGCCCAATACCTCTTAGTTTTTCAGTTTCTCTATTCCTAATCTATTATTTACCTTTGTTCAATATATATATTCCAAATTAATCTTTTCTCTAATACACTTTTTTATGTTTCAAAGGTACTTTATTTATTCTTTGAAAAGAAAACATTGGTTACACTTATTTACTTTTTTTTTTTTACCACATTAATTAAATCATAGACACTAGATAAACAAATTCATAAAAAAACACACACACACAAACAGATATTATTATTGAAGCAAGTGTGTCAAGATCGAGTCCCGACCTGGTTTCTGTATATACCTCATATTCGGAAACTTTTCTATCCCTTTCAGTTATTGTTTCTAGATTATTTCTAAAAGCAATTAGTGGTCTTCTTGAACTGTTTTCATAGACACGTATGCATATTATGCACCATATAGCATAGAGAACAAAGATATTGGCACATATATTCGAAAAAAGACTTTTACCAAATTTCTTAAAACATATATCCAATATTTATATTTTTATTCTTAAATAAAACTGCTATTTCCACTCTGATCTGGTCAAAGCTGGGACATGAGCAATAAATGTGAGATTGGGTTTCGGACTCTCTTTTACAAAGACCATAACAAACATCTATTGTTTGAATCTGACTTTTATATTTGTAAAAAAAATTGGTAGGTAATGCTTCTAAGTTGATCTTAACCAGAAAATCATAAGAAATTAGGCTCAAGTGACCAATATTTAAATTTGTGACATAATTCTTTATTTGTAAGTTCAAGTACAGACTTTTCGTGGCAGGGGAAAGTAATAAATATAGACAAGATTTTGTATTTCTAGGATCAAGTCTCTAATGGCCTTTAAATATCCTGTAAGTGGAGGTGGTCTATCTGTAGATGTGACTTTAAATGCTATTTCCAGGTAAGGAAATATCTTAGTACATCTTGAGATGATATTAAGTTTTTTTTTGTATTTCAAATACTTTTATTGAATGTAGAGCCAGACCATTGTTTGCCAATGACACTGGAGCTTTCTGATTGAGATTGATGAAATCCTTCTGCCCCAGAAAAGTTTTCTCAGTAGTGTATGAATATGGTTAATATTTTTTTGTAAATTTTATTATTGGTGTATATCATTCTAGTCACAGCATGTTGTATAATGAAACTTTGGCATATAAGAGAAATAAGCTTTTGTTAGGAAGTTAATTATATGTTCTATTTTATTTGTTAGTTGAATACTTCTCATTTATGTAGGATTTAAGTAAAACGGAAAACCTAAAAAAAGGCTGGGTTTTCCTTTAAAATGTTCCATAATATTGCGTCCCATGTAAATTTGCCATGCACTTGATTTTTCCATATTAAACATGAGTTTGAATTTGTCAGTGTATTGTTTTAGCAATTTTATTACAAGTGAAATTTGTTTTCTGGATGATAAGAAAATTGCAATATCATTCATGTAAGCAACACTCTTAATGCTGAAGTTTAAGTCTGAGATATATATGCCTGTCATTTCTTTTTCAATGGCTGCTAGTAAAGGGTTTATGTATATTGAGAAGAGAAGTGCACTCAGTAGTGAAACTTGAGGTATAGAAAAATTGGGGATAATAGGCGGTGATCTTCGTCCATTTATAGTTACATGTATCTCCCTGTTCTGAAGTAAATTTGTCAGGACATAAAGATAAGATTTAGGTATATATTCGTTTCAGCTAGTGTTAATCAGAATGTCAGTAGGAACTATATCAAATGCAGATTTAATATCCAGCTGGATCACAACTGGACCATATTTTTTCTTTACTCTAACCATGTCAATAACAGTTCTAAATATAAAGGTTGCTTGATTAGTAGATGAGCCCTTTTTTGAAAATTGGCATTTAGAGAGCATAGGTAAAATATATGGCTCCATTCTATCTTTTAGATCAGCCTCCAATACTTTGATCCTCAATGGACTCATTGAAATTGGTCTTACTTTTCAATGGTTGATATAGGATATAGATTTTGTATTGTGTATATTTCTTTTGGTAAGAAATTTGCTAGGCAATTGGAGGTAAAGAAATTTAATGTCGATATACAAAGCGAGGTATCCCATGAAGTGAAAATTGGCTAAGAACTTCTTGAAAAATATAAGATAGTAAACAATATTACATGCTTCAAAATTATTATTGATGTTTCAATTTAAAGAATGTATGGAAAAATAAAAAATACTTTATTGGTGAATGATATAGTCTTTGGGAAAGATGTAAAGATTGTTATTGTTATAATAATTTAAAATATATTTAAAAAGGGATTAGTGGTTTGGTTATTTCTGTTTATAAAGGAGGAAGCATACATGCTAGTGAAGAAGACCTAAAATATGAGATTTTTATGTTAAGAATATGGGCCTCATAAATAGCTTTCACAGTTAAAGTTTCACACGTTTCCATATAATAAATATGTAAAATAATAGTTCTAAATACAACTAATTTAGGTGCAATAGTTATACATACACTACAATGAAATAGTTTTTTAATTTTTAACACAGAAGGAGCATGCACTTGAAAATAAATGCATTAGGCGAATTTCATTTACAGACTATAAAATTATAAAAATATCATTATTTATATTTGGGATATTACAGAGTCTACTAATGAATAATATTTCTGTAATTTTCTCTATACTACTTTCATCTAATAAAAAATGTTAATATATTGAGTCTACTAATTGAATTTCCATTGGGTTGGAACCATGAAATGAACGAGTAACAAATTTTTAAATTATTTTAATGGTAAAGTTGAACATGGTTTTCACAGAAGCAGACCCTGTTTACATTATAGAAAATGTTGAAATTATTAGATCGGAAATCGAACTCCGATAATGCGCTATTACTTTAAATATTATAAATCTCCATGCACTCACACGTAGAGATTTATAATATTTAAAGTAATAACACATTATCGGAGATCTAATAATTTCAAGATTTTCAGCGCTTTATAATAAGAGATTATAGAAAATGCTATATTAATTATTTTTATTGAAAAAATGCTGATGAAGATTAAATTTACAATTCAAATAGTGTGTAAGTTTTCCAGAAAGGGAAAATTTATTGCTGAACAAGTTAAAAGATAGCAGACTTTGTTTACATTCTAAAGAATGCAATATTGATTACTTTTGGGAAATACAGCTTGGGTAGGGTACCAAAGTTTTTCAGAAAGAAAAAGTTCGCTACAGTAATTACAAGACATCACAGGATATCAAATAAACCAAATGAATCATCATGTATTTGTATAATACCTTTTACATCTTTAATCACTTATTACAATGTAAACAAATAAAATTTCTTTATTTTCTTGTAGTTTCAAGTGACCAGTCATCTTTATCAGAGCTACAACATTCAAATATATATAACCATACAATTAGTATTACATATTTATTAATCAATGAATAAAAACAAGGGAAAGAAATTGCATGTATTTATGTTTATGTCTGATAGATTGGTTTGTATAATTATAGAAAAATTTATCTCGTGGGGTTTTCTTTGTTTGCAGATGAAATGCCCATATTTATTTGTGTGGCAGTTGTTGCTGATAAGTCTGAATAGCTATCAACTTTATAACCAAAAATATTCTAATTCTTTAATTTCAAAAGGCACTTATCAAGGCTGATTTTGATACCAGAATCTTAAATCTATTCAATGATTATCAGGCTGAAGCCAGAAGATAGCCAAGTGTTTTGGTCACCAGGAGAAAATCATCAAAACAATACACTGACCATGGAGATTCCAAATATCAATTAATAAAATTGTGAATTATAATCAATGCTTTAACAGGAAATGAATGGAAGAGGCTTTTTTTTTTAAAAAAAAAAATCCATTAAATAGTTAGGAAAAAAAATCTGAGTAATGGATTGTTATTCATAGAAAGTATATTTTTAAATTGCACGTACATCTTCTTAGAAATCATAATTTCCCATTTTGTTTATGGATACTATTTGCAATGTGAACTGAAAATAATCATTTCTACAATTCCATCCCCTTGTATCTAGTCTAATTTTTCAGAAATTTTAATATAGAAAGCAAAGGACTATGATTTATATCAACAATTTAAGTTTATATTCCTCTATAGAGACTGGTGGGTCTACTATAACATTCCCTTTTATTATTTATTTTTTGAAGGTAACTGAGTCTTATTTACTTTAATTGATTGCTTATCCTAAGTAGGTGACCCAATTACTAAACAGTAAATTGCCTCGCTTCTTAAATGAAGAGGAATAGCTTCACCAAAAAGAAGAATTAATTTCTCTACTAATTTTTATTGCAGTTTATACAATTTTTAAAATTTATTTATTTATGAATAAATATTTTCTTTTTGAGAAGATAGACTGTTGAGTTCGAATCAAACTTTATTATTAGCGATATACTTCTGAAAGTTTTGTCTTTATCAGTGCTTCTTTCATCTTAGCTCCATCCTATTGCAACCATTCATTATCAGTCCAGAAGTCAGACCACTCTCTCTCACTATGGGTACTTTGTAACATCTCGTTTTTTCAAGCGAGCAAGATATCCATTGTTTATTTTAATATTAAAAAAATGCAATCACATAACTTTAAATGCTTAAACTTATTTATAAACATCTTTGGTCTCTACGTGATTAACTTGCTCTTTTTATAAAAAATGGTTGATTCAATATGACCAACATAGTGGCAATATTGACGGTTAAACATCCCCTAAAATATTCACACATTAATGCCAATTTTTTGATCTCTATGGGATAATTCATTGCCCTGTTTCTCTGATTGTGCAAGTTAAAGTAGCACTCTTTGGAATATTTGTGAGGGTCTGAGACAGAAACTATCAATAACTTAACTATTTGATCAAATGTTAGTTCTGATATATATGAAGTTATATGAGATTGCAAAATTTCACAAATTACAGAACCATAAACATATTTATAAAAGATGTAATCTTTATATCAGATTTGGTATTCTTAATTTAAAATTTAATTTTATTAGATTTGCTGATTATACAATCTTCTTATACCTTTTAAGCAAAAAATATTTATTTTATTTACAGTTTCTACTATTCCTTGGTCTTCTTCAGATCTCATTCTATTTCTCTACTTTTCCCTTTCCACCATTTTATTTTTAGTTACTAGCTGTATCAAAACTTGGGATATTAGACCAGACCAGACCATACCCAGGGCTATATAAAGCCTGGAGATTTATATTTTAATTAGTTGCTTTAACATTTTTTATAAAGACTTAATTATACATATGCAATTTTTTTGCATGCGTTAGTGAAGCTGTAATTATACTATAATGTTTAATATGCCTGCTTAGCGCATTCGAGATTTAGTATTCTAATCTCATACTCATAGCTTTACTGAATGTGTACAATAAATTACAACAGTCTTCATTCAGTAAAGCTATGAGTATGAGATTAGAATACCAAATCTCGAAAGCGTTAAGCAGGCATATTAAACATTATAGTATAATTACAGCTTCAATAACGCATGTAGAAAAATCGCATATGTATAATTACAATTTTTATTGGTGAAGAGAAAAACAATTTATTACATAAAGATTTAATGTAAATTAAACAAAACACACTTTAATATGATATAAATAAATATGAAAATTGTACACTGGCTTGAAAGGCCATTGTTTCGACTTCAATTGTACACTAATCAAAACTAAATGTAAATACGGTATAATAGCTTCTACCCCCCCCCCCTCACTAAATATCACACTTTAAACATGAATTTATGTACTGTTGATTTAAATATTATATCTATTCAGTTCTAGTTAAAAGCACATGTACTGATTTTTTTCGGATATTCCAATATTATATTTTTTTAGAATCCAGAAATGTAGCTGGCCGTCATTTTTGTAATATATTTTTTAATCAGTTGTATTAACAAATTACTTCCTTTACATAAAATGGTTCATAAAAAATTATTACGGTTTAATAATAGCGGAACAAATAATTGTTTTCGTTGAAAAATACATCTTATTGTGAATTCACATGAAGAAACATTCACCAATCAGGCAACACAGTAAATAGAATTTTATATATAAGATATTGGAATCATACCTGAATATCTAGCTATAAATTCATAGTCACCAATCAGAAAACAGAGAAAATAGGGATTTTATATATATTTGAATCGTACATGAATAGCTATAAATTTTAAATGAGAATTACCAAAGCAATGGGATTTGTAAAGTGAAATAAAAAAATAAGCCATATTAAACCATTTACAATTTATAACAAATATTTTATATTAAATAGATAAAATGACTATAGGACCCAAACAGATGAACAATTTTGATGCCATTCTTCACACATGTAGAATGAATATAGATTGATAGGGTCAATTTGAAAAAGGACAATGGCATCCATAATTTAACTTCTCTACATTTTATCTTCATCTGTTGACAAAGGAGATAAAAAAATATTAGAGTTCAGCATCATGATGTCAGAAAATATTGCACATGGAATGAGCAAGAAATGGCAATTGATTTTATAGCAGTGGAACAGATTTATAATAAGATTAAACAGAATGGCTACGGCAGCTTTAGATAAATATAATCAGAAAAGAATTTAAGAGAGTAAATTTAAAAATTCTAGTTGATTAGTAATCTAGATATATTTAAAGATATGAATACATTTGTGTCTAGGATGCAAGTTGATTTTAATCTATTATTCTATTATGGAGACATATTCAAAAAACCTAATCAAAAGATCTTCAAAATAGCATTTATGATGGAATGATGATCTTGGGACTGTATTTTTATATGTTTAAATTAATTTTAAGAAACTGATCAGAATGCCAAATCAGTTGTAGAATGGTCTACTATTATGTTAAAATATTTACATCGGCATGAATATTAATGTCTCATAAAGTTAAAAAAAGATTTGTCGTCCCAAAATGATATAAAAGTCCACTTAAAATAATTTAGCAAATAATAAAGGCAATAGAAGAGACCTGGAATACTTTTAGTTGGCACAAAAAGAACAATCAATTACTTATAATTCTTGAATATAATTTTATTGATAGCTTTTTTATAGCTAATACACAATATTTACATTATAAAGGATGATTTGAGTTGAAAAAACATAATTATAAATGATGAAATAAAAAAGAGTGATCAGAAATCACTACCTAATATTACAAGCTTTTGCTGCTTTACATATGAAAACACGAATAACAGATATATAGGGGATTTGAACTCAAGACTTTCAAGCAACCTTCAACTATCCACACTATCTCATACTACTGATACACATGACCACACACATGTAGAAAAGATAAATGTGTGGTCAGGCGTATCAGTTGTATGAGATCGCGTGGATAGTTGAAGGCAGCTTGAAAGTCAGAGTTAAAATCCTCTATATTTACAATTAAATTCCAGGTATAAGAATGCCTGTATTTCGAATAAGATATATAAATGGATGTATTTATATGTAATGTGAACTGAAAATTTAAATGTAAAATCGAACATTTCTTTTTTATCCACTATTATAGATAACAAACCATGGATGTGAAAATTGAGGTAGAGATAATAATGGATTCAATATTAAATAAAAATTCTTAATAGACATATCAATATTCTTAATATGATCTAAATTTATGTCTAATTCAAGCTATCACATAATCACCAATTATCATGGTTGGAGATATTTTAAAATCCTGATTAGAGTATTTATGGTTCTTAATCAGAATAATAACTGCTTATAAAATCAATATCTTAACCTTTAACAAAATTCAAAAACTTAGCCATTAATTGAGTGCCTAAATTAAATCAGAAACTAATGAACATGAGATTTAATATGTAGATATAATAGTTTTACATAGTGATGTACAATTACTGCTAATAGATAATGTATATATATATAAATTCTTGCAATAAATTTGAACAAAAATCCTAAACTATTATAAACAATGTTAGATTCAAATTGGAAAATGAATTACCATAATTTAAAAATATAAATTAATCAAGTGTAATAAACAATCAATTAATATCTGAATGTCATGCAATACCTGATGCATTAAATTTTTGTTTATATCTACAGAATATTGCAAATTTCAACAAGCACTGCATTCTAAAAACATACTGATTTCAGATAAGTCAAAAGGTCCAACGATTACTGCTACATCTTAATGTAGTTGTTGTAGATCTAAATATCAAACTTGTTAAAAATATAAACCATAGCGAATGCTTTTTTGTTGATAATTATTTCAACTGGGAGCATAATTAGTATTTTAAGACTATTAATCATTGTGGGATATATCAGAATTATGAGTTGTATAAAAAAATTTACGAGGTTAAATAACCATATAAGCAATCATTTGTTATTATAACATTTATTAAACAGAGCAAAACTCTCCATACAGTATTGCCACCTGTGCTAAACAGAGTAATCAATGGATTCCAGAAGGCTTGTGCATAAAATCCCTATCTAATGCCTACTCATCCAATATCCCCAGACTAGTTTCTGGCTTGTGGCCTTCGTCAGTGAGGAGCTTTGGATCTGAGAGCACTGCATCTAGATCCAAAGCTCCTCACTGATGAAGGCCACAAGCCAGAAACTAGTCTGGGATATTGGATGAGTAGGCATTAGATAGGGATTTTATGCACAAGCCTTCTGGCATCCATTGATTACTCTGTTTAGCACAGGTGGCAATACTGTATGGAGAGTTTTGCTCTGTTTATCAATTAATGTGCTAGTATAGGAAATGTGATGCTTAATGGTATAACATTTATTGTTAATAACTGTTATCTATGTTTTTCATTTCTCCAATAGTTAAAACTTGGATATGTTTTACGAAAAATTTCTTAAAATTTTTTCAATTTTTAAAAAAAAAGTTTGAAAATTTTTAACATTGTAATCTTTTCAAATATTGAATGAATTCCATTTCTGATATGTACACTATGCATTTTTATCGTAGATAACTTTAGTAGTGTTAGTTGCATATATGTACTACTCTATGAAACTATCAATCATACCAAACTAATTGATATTTCTTTAATATATATTTGAAGTCATTTAATTAGAAAACAAACCTGGAAATCTCTTTAGTAAACAAATAATGATTGAAAAATGATACTTTCAACAAGGATATGCAAATGATTGACCCAGACATTTGAGAAATTTTATTAGCAATCGTAAAAAATAGCTTAATTTTCAAATACTATACATCAGTATTTAATACCAGCACAGAAATTTGTCAACTGTCAATTTAAAACGTATGCGCCATGGACACTTCTGTGGCTTTTTGTAGGCAATTATTTTTGCTGTTTATTTTCAATATATTTATTGTATGCAATATTTGAAACCAGTACATAGTATTTGTATAACAAATTTAAATTGTATTGAATTATATAACTAATGATTATCAATAAGTTTCATTTTTTTAAATATCATAAATCAATATTTTTTAAAAAATTCCTTTTATAAACATGGAAGTATTAGTTCATTTTTATTGAATTCCGTCAAATTATCATTGTCATTTAATACTGGCATGTAGTAAATGTGTAATTTTTATAAATCGTAATAAAGGTTAAACGAAGGTAAAGCAAAAAAAAAGAAAATAATGGAAAATCTGAAAGTAAAAATAATCGCAAACAAATATTTTCACTAAGTATCATGAAATTACATTAGCATTTGCTATCATTAATTTAATTTCTTATATGACGTTTCTAAATGAAGTTATGCTAATATTTTCGATCATATATTATTTTCATGTTTTTTTGCTTTGTCTTCATTTAAGCAGTTTATCATGATCACTAATAAAATTTCTTAAGAGTATTAAATCAAACTTTTTGAAATATTTTTCATATTTTAGTTATATTAGAGGGCAGCCTCCTCTTAACATGATCACCTGACACTATGTGAAAGATAAATATATTAACCAGAATATCAGTTGGTCAGTACATCTCTACATATATGTAAAGTGTCAGAATATATTAAGATAGAAATTCCCTACTTTAATGGACAGTCAATCACTCCACCTAACTCTCACGTCCATCCAATTGAAAATCTGATGATGGAACACTCAAGGACTGAGGCGAGATTTTGTCACACATGTGAAAGTCAATCTGCCTCATGCAGGCATAATCCATTAAATAATATAAAGGGATAGGCAGACTCTCTAATGTAATAGCTGAAATACACAGGTTATATATATTTTATATGTAATAGACAGGGTATGAGCACAGATTTCACATGACCCACCACTCTCCACACTATCTCATAACACTGATACACTGAACACACATATGTTGAAAAGATAAATAATCACCAATATACGTATTTCATGCTAAACAGCAATCATCAGTTGGTCCAGATTGACCATCTCCGACACATATATGCTACAAGTGCTCAGATATATTAAGATACAAATGGGTGTGACAATAATCTCGGCCTCAGGGTGGCCTTTGAGTGTTCCATCATCAGATTTTCAATTGGATGGACGGTTGAAGAGTTGGAGTGTGGAGTGGATTGAAGCCTGTCCATTAAAGTAGGAGAATTTGCTATCTTAATATATATCTGAGCACTTGTAGCATATATGTGTAGAGATGGTAATCTGGACCAACTGATGATTGCTGGTTTAGCATGAAATACGTATATTGGTGATTATTTATCTTTTCAACATATGTGTTCAGGTGTATCAGTGTTATGAGATAGTGTGGAGAGTGGTGGGTTGTGTGAAAGTCTGTGCTCATACCCTGTCTATTACATATATAGATAGGTATATATAAGCTGTGTATTTCAGCTATTAATATTAGAGATGTTGCTATCCTTGTATATGTATTTAATGGATTATGTTGTAATGAGGGGTCAGATTGTTAGTCAACATGGGTGTGACAATAATCTCGGCTCAGGTGGTTTGAGTGTTATCATCAGATTTCAATTGGATGGAGGTGAAGAGTTGTAGGTGGAGTGGATTGAAGTGTCATTAAAGTAGGAGAATTTGTATCTAATATATATCTGAATTGTAGATATATGTGTAGAGATGAATCTGGAAACTGATGTGTGGTTAGAAAAGATATTGGTGATTATTTATTTTAACATGTGTGTAGGTAATGATGAGATAGGTGGAGAGTGGTGGGGAATTGTTTTTATTAATTATTCATTAGATATTATTTTCATGTTTTTGATTTTTCAGCAAATTGATTTATCTATTTTGGTATGTGGTTCCATCAATGGATAATATATATACATAATTAGCACCGTTTTAACTTTCTCAAATAGGTATTTCCTATTGCTGCCTAAGCATTTAATTACTGAAATATATATTGTGATTATTTTATCTTTGAATAGTATTAGGGGGGGGGGGCATTAATTTCTTTGCAGAGATCTACTGGAGTGTAAATTTAATTTACAAGTTATGAATAGACATGCTTTATTTAATAATTTATTATTAAATGCTATCACAATAATTTATTCAAGACTGATTTTATAATCTTCATGTCTGAAAGCCTCCATCACTGTGGCAAACTAGCATTTACCAATGTTACAATTTAAAGTTTTACATCCTGTTATAGTACTCTTAGTATTTTTTTTTTATTTCTCTAGCAAGCTGAAGATATGAAAGTTAAAAACTTCATGCACAAGTTTAACTAACCTGTAACTAGTTCAATCTTAGATAGTTTTTCAAGATTGTGCAAGACTTTCTTGAAGTAGGGTTATTCTGTCTGCCTTCTTGAGTAGTAATCATTTAAGTCATGATAGACTCTCATATTAATAACTTCATTCATTATTCTTATAATATCAGTAGTTTACTTTTTTAACAATGGTCAAGTAGATGTACTCAATATTTTATTGGGTATTTTAATTTGCATAGTTTTCCCTTTTTTATAATTAACTAGAATGCAAATACAGTATATATAAAGCCAGAGTCAGTCTTCAATTTTTCTGGAGTATTGAGTATTTTATAATTTTATCAGATGGTCCATTTAACTATTTAATGACATCCAACTTTTAGAGCTTCATTTTTATTATTATTACATAGAATTACTAGGAATTTTGCTTAATATCATTGTTCCATGTGAACTATATTACAAATAGATAACGATCTGTACTGATGCATTTATAAGTGTAATTTTCTATTTTAAAAGATTCATTTTATTAAAAAATTGCATATTTTTAAATGAACCAGAAGTGAGTTCATTGCCAATTCTCTCAGATTTCTATTTCATCCTATTTTTGTTTCTGAAAAATATTATCCAAGCTACTTTTTTGACAAAAAAAATGTCCAGATGTTGGTCTAAAAAATTCTTTTTGAATCATTAAAAAATTTAATTGTCATGGAAATTGTGATGAACCATAATAGTAAATTACAGTACTCTCAATTTATTACTAATTCACTAAATTTGAAGTTAACTTTTGGTTGATTTGGTATTCTAGACGTTAGTTGCATGTATTTTTCTGATCAATTCATGTATTCAGTGGCATAAAGCATCAATATATATCAGAACGATTAAAATGTTGTAACGAATATAACCAAATTAAATAGTGAAACATAAAATTAACAAAAATATAAAACTTGATGTTACATGAATCTTCAAAACAATAGGTGATACGCCTTTGAAATTGATTTTTTAGACTTCTTAGGAGTGCCAGCCACTTTTTGATAGTTGTGATTTGGTCATTGATGTTTTAAAGACTCTTGGGAAATCTGTATAACAATTAATTTTTGATTATAAACAAAATAGTTGATGATTGCTACTGATATATATTTTTCCTCATATTAGTTTTTCTGCAATAAATCTTGTTGGGGCAATTATCTTTTTCTTGCCATAGATACTCAGCTTGAATATAGGACAAGTAATATATTCCTCAGTAATGAATTTCAGGATGTATTTACAAACACAGTATTTTTAGTATATTCTTCAGCAATGAACTTTAGGATGTATTTACAAACACAGTATTTTTAGTTTTGTTAATAAATAATTGAATTTTAGTGATTGATTGCTGACTCTCAAATCAAGAATAACGTTGACTGTAAAAAAAAAAAAAATTATATGCAGAGTTCTGACAGCAAATGTTGGATTCAGTAAACAATGGTAGTCAATTTCAATTTTAGATTGTGGAATCCAAAAAGTGATTTAAGTGAGAATTTAAAAACTAAATTCTAATCAATCAAGTCCTCTATTCTTCTTTTACAAAATCTGCTCTTTGATATGCTGTCCTTCATAGCTAAATGATATTATTATAACTTTTAAACTTTAATCATGTATGTTGTTTTATTGAAGGTTGACATAGCTACTTAGCAATAGTGTACAACCAAATGATAACCTTTTACCGAAAGTAATTGATATTGCTGACAACTATTTTAGAACAATTTATTCTAATAATTCAATATTTAAAGCTACACTGTAAATTTTAAAAAGTTATTTACATCATTAGGAGTCCAATATATTATTCCAAACCATCATAACGAACTTTATTTATACAATTTTTTAAATTTCTTCTGAACCGTTTCAAAATATTACTAATTTCCTTTAACAAATATTTTTTACTGTCTTTTCAATACATGTCTAATAAACCTACAACTTATCTATCAGTTTACCTACTTCACTTTTTCTTCAAAACATATATCTTAAAATACTTAAGTGTTTTTCTGAAGGTTTGTGATGATGGTGTTCTAGCAGTATTTTATATTGGACTATTTCCATCATCTAATATGTGTGTTGAATGTCTTTAGAAAAGTTTAATTTTAGTTAAATATTCCAAATGCATTCAACTATTAGTAATATCACAGCAAACAGGTACTAACCTGTTTGCTATGATATTACTAACAGGTGAATGCATTTGGAATATTTAACTAAAATTAAACTTTTCTAAAGACATTCAACACACATATTAGATGATGGAAATAGTCCAATATAAAAATACAGATATATCTTAAAAGTCTTATTATCCAAGTTTTTTCCTACATAAATCTACTTACGCTAAACAAAAAATTTAGTGTTATTTAATCCCAGTGATAACGCATAATTCATGCATCAGGAAATACTATTCAGGCACCCCTTAACATGCAATTAATGTATTCCTTAAACTTTTAAATAATTTAATAGCTGTCTATTACATGGTACCATATTTAAAACATTTTTATAAAATGTAAACTGACATGTATCTATACTAACAGAATTTAAATAATACTCTGCAATTTTTCTTGAATGAATTGGAAACAGATTATGTAATTTATCCTTTAGCATATTTTTCAAAAAATTAAAGTTTTATATTTGGAAAAATATTACACATTTTTTAAAAAACTGTTCCATAAAACTTTGCCATTGAGAATCCGCTAACTAGGTAGATTCAATCACTGGAACCAAAATATAAAACTGTCTAGCACATAGTTAAACTTCAAAGCTTAAAATCATTTTAGCTATTATTCATTTATTATTGGAAATAAAGGATGATTATACTATATATGGAAACTATTAATAAATATATTCATTGAATAGTATTGTTCTTGACAAAATATCATGTAATTCCAATGATTGCATATTTAGTTTAAAATCTGAGGAATACTGCAGTGTCTTATTGATAAGCAACTTTTCTTTAATCTGATTTTTTAATTTGAATTCACGTCCAGACATCATTACTTATTAATAAAATCATTTCTTCTACATTGCATTCTGCCAAGTATTCATTTATCTAAAAAACACATACTTGTAATGAATAATCATTTATAATTACAAATATTTTTTTCCCTTTTTTTAAGGGTATTAAAATTTCAAATAATTGCAATTATCATCAATAATGCATAATAGAACAGATGAAATATAAAGATCCAATTAGATATATAGAGTGGTTTCAAGCTAAACATGGAAGAAAAATGTGGATCTTGACCAAAATTAAAAAAGTAAAGAAATTATGAGCTATGATTGTGATGGTGATGTTCATTATAAATAGTGAGGCAAATATAAGAGTAAATACGCAAAATTTAAATATACCATCTGAATAAATCTAGGAATTTAAATAATAACCATTTATTTTTATTTATTACTTTACTTAATTAAATTATGAATACTCCATGCTTTTATTTCGAATTATGTATAACTTCCAAAATTGTGATTGAAGAAAACAAATTTTTACAGATCACTGACAGCCATGACTAAACAAATCCAAGACTCAATTCTGGAATCCACAAAGAGAATCACCAAATCATTATCCAACGTCTACCTCTTGCTTCAGGGAAAGATAGTTTTGTTGAATATGAAAATTTTCACCAAAATAACTTATTTCCTACCCGTGATAAAATTAACCAGATCATTTGAAAATAAAATAAATTCTATCTGCTCAAAGCTTCTCTGGGGTGGGAAAGTCATCGCCATAAACTTAAAAAAGATGCAACGGCCTCGCAAGCTTAATGGCATAAACCTTCATTCATTATCAGCTTTCTATGTTTAGAGGGCACATAAACAGTTTGGCACTATCTTTCGTTTATCAGGAAATCACAAGAAGGATTGGATCTCAATGCTGGTTAATTCCCTGAGAAAGCTGACACATCCGACTAAATTATCATTTGATCAAAAACTCAAAGTATGGGAAGCATATCACCTGATTAACCCAGAATTACAAATTATTCATAGCAAATTAAATATAACAAATCAAAAGTTGATATCGAATTCTAGGTTTTGGGGTCTTGAGCCCAAATATCTGGACTTTACTATCAAATATAATGTGGGTTCGTTGCCCACAAAATGGTTTCTAATACATAAGAGAGGTTTCACTAAGCTTGAACCTATTTGTCAATTGTGTAAACATAGTGAAGAAACTATACATCATCTAATTGACAATTTCATCAGACTAACAAAAATAAGGAAAATAATCGGCGATCACTCAAAAATTGTTCTACATGTAATCACCTCCATCGAGGACTGTGTGAACTCCAGGTCTTACTCAAGGATTAGAATTTCAATATTTACAGTAAACGCAATGTGGGCTGTTCGCTGTAAATTGGTCTTTGGGGTATCAGAACAAGAAGAGGAGCTCTTCTTTCTCAGAACAATGTATAAAATCAAAACAAGAGATGACCTTCGCTCCTCCAAGAAATTATTTGAAGACACTTGATCCCTTTTTGACGTTCCCAATTTAGACTAATCAAGAGTGGACAAAGTGATATCACAGCTCAAATGTTCATAACTCATTATCAATGTCTGTAAATTTACTTTTTTTTCACACTTGTATTTCAGTGTTGAATCCTACTGTTACTAGATTTTTTTCACAATAAAAATTATATTTTAAACTTTTTTTAAAAAAAAAAACAATTTTTTTTTTTGGTTTTTTAGTGTATTACTCACCGATGTAAAACATTTTTTATCCAATATTTTATAATATATTATTTTTTAGTATTCGAATATTTTGTAACTGACTCTTTGGTAACTATTCATACTCAAATTTAAAAACTGAGAATGAAAACAATGTTGCTGTATTTCCAGTATTTGAAATAAAATTTGCATACATCAAAAATGAGGATAGCAATTTTAAAAAGTTTAAGATAAACAATCAAGAGAATTTAAAATATCATCCTACATTTCTTTTTTTTTTTCTATTTTAATTAAATATAAATGCTTTTTAGTGAAAAAATATACCTGTTTTTATTGCGCATCACTAAAACCTTTCTGAACCAATTTCAGTGTGATTTGAAATGTGGCCTGCTAACACTGTTAGGCTGGATAACCCTGAAATATTACGATGTCATTAATAGTTCATGTGTCCAAAATTTGAAGAAAAATCTACTAAAAATTGATTATAAAGTTTGAGGCAAATAAATAAATAAACAGAATTTTTAAAATTCATTTTTAAAAAGATGCTGAAAAGAATTCATTTATCACTTAAATATTTTATACTGCAAACATAAAAAATCTAATATCGTACACTGGAAATAAGTTTTAATTTCTATGTGAAGTTAAACAATATAGCAATATGCTATTGTTTTTTAAACTATTTTTTTTCAGTCAATGTATATATAAAACATCACATTAATGCTTTTCTTTTCTCATAAAACCCACCAATAAGATATATCTATCTTATGTATATTTTCTGCCTAAAAGCAGATCAAAATGGGTAATAACTTGCCTGCTATAACCAATCAAATATTAACCAGCTCCTAATACATTTTAATCAAAAAATTTCAAGGAATAATATATGTTAATGAAGTTTAATGTTTACAGGCAGAAAATATGAATCACAAGAATTAAAATATTTACTAATTTAAAAAATTTTAATTATTAAAATAATTATAAAATCAAATTCTTTTAACAGATATTCTAATCGTAAAGTATTTAAATGAAAAAAGTCAATACCTACAAAATT
The DNA here is from genome assembly GCA_028023455.1 of Epiperipatus broadwayi. Taxonomy (NCBI): domain Eukaryota; kingdom Metazoa; phylum Onychophora; class Udeonychophora; order Euonychophora; family Peripatidae; genus Epiperipatus; species Epiperipatus broadwayi. Next base: position 26,185,710 of record JAQFVV010000002.1, read on the forward strand.
TTACATATATAAAAAAAGACTTTTGCAAGAAATTTTTTTAATTTCTTTTGATTCTATACAATAATTATATATACTGATATTTTATTGTTTCAATTTAAACTAGTTATGATTGGAACAGGATTCAAAATTTACGCCGAAGTGCATTTTTTTGACATATTTTTAGTATCGTTTAAAATTTTAATTCAATAAATATTTTGATTCATTTAGATTACACATATATATGCTTATATTAATTATTATAAATCACTTTATATTCTGCATTGTTGAAACTCTTATTTGTTGGGTTATTTCTATTGATTTTAATTAATATTTATAGCACTTTATTTTTACATACATTTTGATATTTATTATCTGCTTTCTTTGATTTTGAAACTGGGTCAACAAATGTTCTTGCTTTTATCATTTATTTTCTAACAGTCCCTTTATAAATCGTCAATAGAAGTTTCATTATATTATTTTTCTTCCATCTTTGTTAGTTGCATTACGTATATTTTAATTTAGAATTCTTTTTTAATGCACCAAAAGTTGACTTATTAATTTTTATATTAGCATTTTTAATTAATCTTTCAACACTTTTTTAAAAATATTTGATAACGATTTGCTACATAATAAAAATTTTACATTCTGATCTCTACAATTTTATTGGTGAATGTATGTACATACATAAGTAAAATATATAAAACGTTTTTAATCACTGCTATATTATTTTATAAAAATGTTAATATTTATGTCAAATGGTTTTAATAATAAATAAAAATCATTTTTTGGACAATATTTACATTTTTTTAATGTTTGTTTTATTTTTAATTATAGATTCAGTTTAATTTAAAAATATTTTTACTATCAATAAGTATTTCCACAATAATGTTAAATATTACAAATACTGCCAATAAAGACAATCGATAATCAATATCAGTGTAATATTTTACAATAGAATTTGATAAGAGATTTTTTTTTTTAAAAAAAACATCTTTAATTAAATCCAGGATAAAACAAAATTAAATACAATATTTAAATAATAGTTCTTTATTTTTAAAAATTAGATCTATATATTTAACAAGTGGCAATTTCAAATAACTTTTAGACAACAATATGTAAAAAAAAAATAATAATAATAATATGGAAGTTAATTACAAATTTTAAAAAATTAGAAGTAAAAATTAGTTAAAAGAATTGTATTTTTAATTTTTAAGTAAATATTTTTTTATAAATTAAATCTGTAAATAAAATTTAAAAAAATATATTTGAATGACAATAACACAATATTATATTAATGCTTTAAAATGTAATTAATTTAATGACTATTAATATTATAACATCTATATCTAAATTAATTTTTATTTATAAATCCTTACATTAAAGCATTAGAGTTAAATATTATTAATATTTTTTTTGTTACATACAATTCTTCTCACCCTCTAAAAAAAAAAAAATATTAAAATAATTATCACAAAATAATGTTGATCATTATTAAACAAAATAACTTTATTTTATAATAAAAATTACAAAAAAAAAAAAATTATATATATATACGCAAGTACATCCTGCTCACACATAAAGCTATTAAACTGAAGGGGTTTAACAATTATTGAGTTATAAAACTACATCAGTAAATATATTTTTAATTTAAAAATTAAAATGTATTTAAGGAAAAAGAAATGCCCTAGTTAGATGCAAAGATCAAAATGATCATTTAACATAGGCTTGTCACTATTTTTAACTGCCACCATTATTAAAAAAGTAACATTTACAGTGGGATATAAATGAAAAAAAACTATCTTCTTTTAATGTCTGTGCAACCATTCTGAATAAGTATTAAGATATATATTTACATATAAGTAATAAATGTCAGAATGTCATTTTAGGCAACAGAATAAATAAAGATATTAAAAACAATTCCTGAAATAATATAAAATACATAAAAAAGAAAAAAAAGAAAAAGCAGATTCTAAAATCATTGTTATTCATTTATATTTAAAATTATTTTTTTTTAAAAATTCTTTACTATTTTTAGTAAACACATCCATCCATACATAGAGAACATAAGTGACAAACAAAATTTTTTTTACGAAGATAATTACAGTATTAATCTATATATTTCAATACTGTACAACCCTCTTTCAAGGAAAGACAGATAACTTATTTGAAATAAAGTAATATTTTAGGTATTATAATTTTTTCATAATTGTAATAAAGAAATTTTAATCATAAAACAACTTAATATAAGTTGTAAAAACATTATTTACAAAGTTAATAAAATACAACACAAAGAAATTAAGTGATGATTTTATATTCAAACAACTGAGACTTTAGTTGACATATTTATTTATGTATATCTAAGAGTGCATGTATACATAAGGTATATAGGAGTACACAACTCTATTTTCAAATTAGTAGTTTAGAAATTGTTGCCATAATTTAATTGAACATAACTGAAATTTGTTAAACAAGTATATGGAAGGATATAATCTACACTTGCAGCGAATGATGACTACATAATTTTAAAAATGCATATATGGGTCATAATCTTTTTAAACTGTAATTTAATTCACTGTTTTAAAAATTAACAGCATAACATAAATGATTCACTGTACTACATTTCAATCTATTAATTCAAACTTTATTATTGTTAAAATAACATTTTGTTCTTTTCTTTAAAATCATCTGTTTAGTAAAACGATTTTTTATTTTAAAAAAGATTATTGTTAAACTGTTCTTTTAATTGTTGTTATTAAAGTAAGGATTTTCAAGGATCACTTAATGTTCTGAGAAGTCTATTTCAGAAATATATGGACATTTTTTCTTTACTCTCTATTAACTTAAATAGAATTTAAAAATGTAAAATAAAACAGGACAAAAGCCTCTCCAACAGTGACTCAATATGAAATAGTCAAGCCAAAAACATTTCTCATTACATTTGCCATCTGCTTGGGAGTTAGGGTTTCAGCATTTTTCCAACAAAGTTTACACTCTATCTCAGAATAACTAGATATACTTAATATTTTACTTACATCTTAATGATGTAAATGCTTCATTAAAGTTTATATTTAGATGTAACTTTAAGATGTTAAAATAAGATGTATTCAAAGGATGGCAAGCAGTGGCAAACTACACATGTTCAAATGTTATCACATTGTTTTATTACCCTATTGCCTAATTGTCTTTGGGCAGAAAACTTAGTACACGCACACACCAATTATTTTACTAAATTAAAAGTGTTCCATTTAACAATGATTTCATGAGATTCGTTAACTGTATTATAAAGGTTTCCTGGATATATATATATAAAATTAATAAAACATTTAAAATTTGTCATTTAAATCTCACTGTATAGTTCAACAGAAATAAGTAGATGTCTTGCAGTTTAAGGCATCATATATTTGTAAAATAAATCTGACCTACACTGTAATGTTCTTAAATAATCTCATTCTGAAAGTGATTTGTCACGGTTTGCACTATGGCCATCTTATTCCTATTTGTATAAAGTGATGAATAAAGAATAAAAAAATTAACAAGAATTGTAAGTCTGAATCTAATTCTCTTTTCACCCTCCCCATTGCTCCCCCCCCCCCCAATTAATAATTTCCATACATGAAGCTCATTTATAACATCCAGAGCATATGAAGGTTAAAAAGAGCTTTCACAACTAGATTACTCATCATCTGTATTTGATTTTAAAATAAAAAATGAGATTATTTACATATTATGATACTTTTTTTGAGAATAATTTACCCTCCATAGAAAAAAAGAATGTTTTTAAACCAGGAGTGTTTAAATGGACAAACTGTTAAAAATAAATACATACATTAAAATAAATTTTACTTTAGATTTATATAAATAAAATGCTGAGGATGCTAAGTGCATTGTCCAAACAAACAAACAAAAAAACCCCCTATAAAATAAAAACCGCTGCTGTCATCTTTTATTTTGTACATATCCACACTTGAAAAAAAAAAGACATTTCTAATAAAATTTTAAATACAGAGAATGGTAAAAAATAAATAAAATCAATTGCTTATATGACCATCTATATTGAAGAGTTTATATTATAACTAAAAAATAAATGTGTGCATGCACATATATAAATATATATGCATATACACAAACACGTAAAAATTGTAATGTTAATAAAGTGGTATCATTCAAAATGCCTATTCTCAAATGATTATCCGCATTTGAACAAATAATCATGGAAACACAACTTTCAGCAATAGTCAACTATTACTAGAAAAACAACAACACAAATGTAAATATAAGCCAACTTTATCCCTATCTTTTATACAAAAATATCTAAAAAAAAAAAAAAAAAAAAGGAACTATAGGGATACCATGATGGTCATCAAACGATAGATGTGAAATGTTTTTTTTTCTTTAAAAAAAATGAGATTACTAATAATCAATCATCAATAATTATACTCACACTTAGATGATTACATAATACTCATTCATAAATACACATACAAAAGTGATAATAAAATAAATAATATGCTGTTAACTAAAATAATTATTTTGTTCGAAAAGTAAAACTCCCTTTAATTAACAGGTATAATCGAATGATAGTATCATTAATTTTTTTTTCTTCCAATTATTACTTTTAAAATCATGTTAAGGAGAAATTTTAAGGCGATTATTGTACAGCAGGGAGAAATCAAAACAAAATATTGGGTGTCAAATACTTTTCTCCCCAGCAATCACCAGCTGCTGTTCAATATTTGCTTGAAGCCAGTATGGAAGCCTTGTTCCACTGAAGCTTTACAATACAATTTCCATTTACTAAAAAAAATATATATAAAAAATACAATCATGAGTATAATAAAATCAGGTTTATATATATTATGCATGTACATAAATACAAACATATAAATAACAATAATTAATAATATAAATCATTACAGTGGAGTTGTGCTATTTGCTAAATTTTGTTCCAACTCCCTTCAAATATATTGTCTATAATAGGGGTCGTTTTATTAATAAGCTTTGATTACAATAGAATACACATTATTTACAGAACCAAATATGTACAGTATACAAATGAAGATTTTGGTATAAACAAAATTAAAAAAATAAAAATAATAGTACGGTTGTTAATAATAAAGGGAGAGAGCACATTTACATATACATCTGCTGTGTGTGTACTCGTATATTCCCATTTATTCAAAAATAAAAAGAATAGCATGTTAGACTTTCATAGAAATTAAATACCCTCTGAAAGATATTCTTTTTCTTTAATAATCTTTTTTTTTTCCAAGGGAAAGAAAGCAGCAGCCTCATAATTAGTATCTGATGTTTTCAATGTAAGCCGAAGAAAAGTTATGAATAAACAGGATTGCACATGATATTTTGGGATGGGAAAATGGCTGCTGCTACATTGTAAAATTTATTGTTTTTACTTGCATTTTTTTTTTTTTTTGTTTTGAATAACAAATAATTGAAGTAGTGTATATTGATGCAATATATATTGCAGCTTAACTGTATTTATTCATTCTTTTTGAACTAACCAAAAATTATAACAATGTTATTAAAAAAAAAAAGACTAATCAAAATTGTAAATCATTATGAATTTAAACTATTTACTGTATCCTATAATTATTTTAACATCCTTCCATGCAAATATTAGCAGGGTAAGCTAATTATTATATTGCATTTTTCTAAATGCTTTGTTGTAATTTAGAATTAAGCACAAGAGAAAGTTTAACAAATATTTTATTATGTAAAGATCAATCAGATTATTTGAAATAAATACTATAAGATATTGATAGGCCAAGATTTAACAACATTTATTTTATTTTAATGTATAATAATAATAATAAACAGCTTACTCATAAACAAATATGGCCATTCCAACTCCAAAAAGTAAGAGAGAGGGGAAAAACTATTCTAGAAATGAGTTTTGCAATGACCGTACAAACCAATCTGTGACCATGTATCCAATTAGAGAACATGCTGGTCCATTTTTCTGTTTACTTGATATTTTAAGATGTTTTTTAATTTCATCAGCAGAAAACTTTTCTTTTTAAAATGTGTCAACACCATGTCTAATTGTAGCTTTTCAATATATACTACTTTCTGCCATATCTTTCCAATTGAAACTTTAGAATGTTTTTGAGATAATCTTTATAATGAGGCTAGGGTCTATTTCTCCCCTGAAACCATGTCCAAAGTTCAATATAAAACCCCCTTTTAGAAAGACTAGCATTGATAATTCATTTTATATGTCCAATCCAACAAAGATGTGATTTTACAGTAGTGTACTTTATAGGATCACATCTAACAAGTTGGAATATATATTGATTGATCTTGCCATTGTATTTTTAAAATTTATCGAGCATCCTTAGATACGAATATTTCGTCAATAGTCTGTTCAAGGTTAACTTCCGCACAATAACTCAGATAAAATAACAGTTCTATATAACTTACTTTCTGGTATTATTTCTCTATGATGAAAAACTTCATCTTTTAACTTGTTAAAAGCAGCAGCAGCACATTGGAGTCTGAGTTTTAGTTCAACATCTACTTATAAACCTACCAAGGTATTTAAAAAGATTTAAATTCTCAAGTTGATAATCATTCAAATTATAAGTTGTTGAAGATTTTTCTTCTATCATTGGGTGATAATGAAAGTCTTTAAGAATTACATTCAAAACCTGAATTTTAGCTCAACATCTACTTAATCCACTTAAGATTAAAAATTCCACCATCTAAACCTGTATTGCCTTTTGATCCCTGTTCATTAAGCTGCGAATAATTCCAAAAACCAGTCATAAAAATTCAAAATACTGTCGGAGCAAGTACCAAATTTCATATCAAATGCCTCAGATTTTTAACCTGAATAATAACCCTTCTCATTCCATCATGCATATGTAATATAATTTTTTTTTTTGGTGATAACCAATTAATTTCAAACAATGCCACTGAGCTGATCTATTAATTGAATCAAATGCAGTGACATAATCAATAAAAGCAATATATAAATTACTCCTTTATTCTTGAAACTTTTTTTGCATTTGCCTGGCTACACAAACCATATCTGTACTTCTTAATTCTACAAAACCACACTGAGTTTCTAGTAACCATTCATCTAAGACAGGAAACAAACTATTCAACAAAATTCTTGTAGTACCTTTGCTATAATAGATAATAATGACATTCCACAATAATTATTGCAATTTTGTCTATTCCTTCGTTTTGAAAAATTTGAAAAATAAAAGCATATTTAAGACCAGATGGTTGGCCCTACTATGTGGATCCATATATTTCTAAAAATTTAAAATATTTTTGAAGCTAATATATCACCATCATATTTTAAAACGTCTCCAGATATTCTGCAGTCTTTCCATTTTTAAGATTACAAAAAACTGTTTTGATTTCATTAAACTCGATTTCTTTGTTCAAATCTAAATGAATAGACAAAATAGATATATCATTAAAAGATGATCAAAATATTTCTTTTATTTGTTCAAAATATCATTGTCATCATAAGCGTGCCATTGTCTGATTTAATAAGATTATGATACTCTTTCTCAAATCCATGTTGCTTTCAATACACCTGGGTCTCTTTTTATGCGGACTTATTTAACATGATTTTGAAGTTATGCGATTCATGTTTCACCGAAAGTAGAACTCCGATAATGCGCTATTACTTTAAATAATAAATTTCGCACACTTACATTATATTGAAAGTAATAGCACATTATTGGAATTCGACTTTCATCTTAGTAATTTCAATATTTTCAGTGCTTTATAATAGTAAGATTTTATGCAATAATGAAATTAAAATCATGATTTTCACATTTTATGTATACACACATTAAATTTTACAAGATTATAATGTAAATTTGTCACAACATTGTGCGTGTTAATTTTGCATTTTAAATCACATTCTGTTTTTGCTTTTTAAAAAAGAACATAATCAGTTATTAATCATTTAGTGTCTACAAGTTTATTTTTAAAAGGTGAGTAATAGCAGTGGGCACAATTAAATTTGACAATTAAAAATTAAAATCTGATTTTTAATTGTAATTAACAATTTAAAAATTACTTACGGCGACTTGAAATTAATGTGATGCGAAATTTGATTTTTAAACGGAATTGAAAATTAAAAAATTAAAGACAAAAATAAGAATTTTTAGTTGTTAGTTTCATAAACAATTAATAAAATCATCGTCTCAAAGATTAATTACTAATTACGTTGTCACCAGAAAACCATTGACCAGTTTGCAAACAAATGTGTTTTTCGGCAAATAGCGATAATAATTAAAACGTGTATAAAAAAATGTAAATTACTGTACTGTAAATTATGCATAAAAATATATTATTTTGAATGAAATTAAATATTATAGTTAAAAAAAGTTTGTCTTGTATCAATTTTTTTCAAATTTGAAATTTTTTATTAGTCATATTTTATTTCCTTATTTTTTTTTTTTGCGCGAATTTTAAAGTAATTTTACGTTGGTGCTTTGCTTTTACGCGAATTTTGAAAAATCACAGACCGCATTTCCCCCTTTTCAATGTAAGTTACGTCTATTTTTGCACGATTTCGTTTGCGCGTGTTTTCTGAGGAATCTATCTATCGTGTAAAACGAGACCCAGGTGTATATCAAAAAAGATTAGAATGACCGCAGTCAATGAATGTCTATATCTTCTTTGCAGTTCTAATCTAACAATTTATTTTTTAAGCCTTCTTATCAGTTGTTGAATGTCTGCCTTCAAATCTTTATATTTATTACTAGGTTCTACATTTAACCTATTATTCTACCAAGCATAAAATACTACATTTCCTTTTAATAAAACTACTACTAATAAAGATCATTTCCAGAAAACAAGTTATGATTCTTCTTTTTAAAGAACCAAGTATCCATAACATATTCCTTAAAAAAATTCCACGCCTCAATAATATAGCAGTCCTGAAGATCCAAATTAGCAATTTTAGTATTTAATAATTGATGAAATTTAGAACATATAGTAGATTCTTCTAAAAAATGAACATCAATTTTCTAATGATTTTTTAATGCAATTATCGCTTTAATCTTGGAACAATCTGTACTTTTAAGTGCTCATGTAATGTGAACTTCTCTTGAATTCTGATTCCTAACTGTAATCTATTTAATGTCTTGAGTGTGAATGCATCCATGTTTTTTTATAGCCCCCCCCCCCAAAAAAAAAAAAAACAACTAAGTGTTTGTGATGGTCAATCCATGTGTTGTGCATAAATTCAACTAAAATATATCATTTGAGTTTACCGCACCAATTCCATTATTTCTAGTAACTTTTCACCAGTCTTTTGTATCAACACTTGTATTAAAGTCTCAATAAGAAAACACTCGAACAGTATTTTTTATTATTAAATAATTCATGTTTTCCCAAATTTTAATGCATAGATAATAAATCTATTTATAGATTCAAAAAAAGTTTGATCTTTTTTTCTAGGAATATAAAATGTATTAATTATTCTTGTATAAAAATAATTAAAAGATTAAATTATTTATGGAACAGGAGTAAATCCTTGTAAGAATGTAAAAATATGATATAGTACAAAGAAATCTAAAAATATTTTGTGAAATAAAATATTAATAAACGGATCAAAAATTTGTAAAAGATAATCTAGTTGATTTGTTGGTTGTAAAATTGCAGAAATTAAAATCACAGCTGCGATGAGAGTAGTCAGTAATTGTAGAAGGCTGACGATTTTATATAATTAGTAGAATAAAACCACCTTTGAATCAATAGCTTCCCTGCCTCCTAAGTTATCAAACTGCCATAAACGTTACTGTGTGCTGCATGCACATAGCTACAAAAAGCTGTCTCAACCCGCCAATACTTTCCAAAGATGTTAATTAAAAAATTTATCAGGCCATAAGTGAACAACTACATATTGAAGCTAATCGTGGAAATCAATCTTACATCAGTCGTTTTGATAATTGTCAATATTTCTGCTGAAATCCATATTAAATTTATCACTACACTGAGAAAGAAAATATTACTTTAAACATATAAGCAAGTCAAGAGAAATCTTAAAACCACAAAAACTTGAAGTTGATATTTATAGTTTTTACAATAAATTTACCATTAATATAATTAAGATTGTTTTAATGTATATCCTGCAAGTATTACATTTTAATATGCTATGATTTATTCTTTATTTGAAACTAGCTATTTCAATAATTTAAAGAATTCTGAAATTTTCCAACTACTTTTAATCTAATCTTAGTAGATTATTCATTTATATATATATAATATTGATTTATCACATTACTTATACTCCTATATTTATCCAAAATATCATTATGCTACTAGAAGTAATTAATGTTTTCAAATGTTTTGGTTACAGATTAATAATATTTGAAAGACAGGCCTGCATTTATAACAAATTCAGAGGATTTAATTACTAATTCTATAATACATAATTTCATATTTATCATAAAAATGATGTACTATTATAATTGTATTATTTCATCCATTAAATGTAGTTCGATTAACTTTCAGGTTCTCTTTTTTCTTACTTGGCACTTTTTAATTATTTATTATGTTACTATGATTGTTTCTCGTAAGTCTTGACTGGAGTGCAAATGGAAGGGCTTTTATGGAAGAAAAATGGTGCCCAAAATAAATATTCTTTTTTTCTAAATATGGATTATTAATAAAATTGAATTATATAACTAGCGATCACATACATGGTATTCAAAATGTTTAGAGATAATCATTTGGTTATTCGCTATATATCCACATAAACACTTACATACTCAAGCAATTCTGTTATATATGGCAACCAATGTGTGGAGCCTAATGATCAAAGATAACTGCAATGAGTTATAAGTGATTACAGTTAACAGTAATATTGAAAGTTGGAGCAATTAGAGCAATTAGAGGAAAAATGAAGAGTAAATTCAACTAATAACTATAGATGAAAACTAAACAAAAAAGTGATAACATGATATATATATATGAAAAACAAAAAAAAAAACAAGTTAAAAACTTGCTAACACTTGTATTTATGTCAACAGATGGCGTTCTACCAAAAACACCGTCAAGCGTATGTTTACATAAACGTCAGAGCATGCATTCACTATCTCTAACTTTAATTCCACTTTCAGATCATGATTTCAAGCTATTTGCTATCATCAGTGAAAGACAGGAATTTTAGAAACTAGATCTAAACACAAACTCTGAGCGTTTATGAAACAGTTTCTATTCAGCTTGCAAGCGTGAATCTTTTAGACACGTAATGTCTTCAAACTCAGCATAGCAAGCCAGACAGCTATATGGGTCTGATCTCTGTTCAGCATCACCACATAGTAGAAGCCTGCTACTATGTGGTGATGCTGAACAGAGATCAGACCCATATAGCTATCTGGCTTGCTATGCTGAGTTTGAAGACATTACGTGTCTAAAAGATTCACGCTTGCAAGCTGAATAGAAACTATTTCATAAACGCTCAGAGTTTGTGTTTAGATCTAGTTTCTAAAATTCCTGTCTTTCACTGATGATAGCAAACAGCTTGAAATCATGATCTGAAAGTGGAATTAAAGTTAGAGATAGTGAAAGCATGCTCTGACGTTTATGTAAACATACGCTTGACGGTGTTTTTGGTAGAACGCCATCTGTTGACATATATATATATGGCAGATTCAAACAATGTAATGATCCAACAACAATTGAAATTGATACAATAATCAACCAAAATTGATCTCATAAGAATGATTTAACAACGATCCAATAAAACTAGAATAAAAGTATCATTATTAGCAATCTTTACCATTACATTACAGAAACTCTCAGATTGTCATTAAATCTTTACCATCTTCAAATGAGAACGTTAGGTATTTGAATCAGTTTTTCCAATCGCTAACTTCACAATACATCAACAAACTTCCATATTTCATTCATTCACCTTGTATATGGTTTCTTTTTAAGACTTTTAAAATCTCTTGGAATCTAATTGAAAACTTTAAATGTCCATTCTATTATTATCTCTTCTAGCAATATGTGCAGTCCAGCCTCATTTTAGTTTCTTAATTCTTTCAATGATATATTTTGTTTTCAATCTTTTATTGTTACTATTAACATACATCTCTCCATACTTTATAAGTGGGATGAAATCTCTACATTGCTCTTCTGTTAAATGTTCAAGTCTCAAATCTATCAGTAAGAACTGGTAAAACACATCTATAAAAAATCTTTTTTTCCCGAAACATGTAGGCATATTTTCTTTTAATATTGTTATTTCTATCAAAAACACTCCAACCAAGTTTAATTCTATGATTAATTTAATCTATTATGTTAATAATCTGACCAAGTATTTGCAGTTGTTAACTTCTTTCTAATTCATGATTATCAATTTTTATTTTCTTCTGAGAAATCCAATGAATACTATTTTAGTTCTTTTTAGCATTCATTAGTATTACTTTTTTATTTTCATGTGATAACTCCTGCAACATTTCCTGACGCTTTGAAGCATTATTTGCAAAAACAATCACGTTATCTGCAAAGTCTATATGACTTAAATAATTTCCATTTGCTTTTATTTCCCTTAGTTTACCATTTTCATCCACAAAATACTTTTTGTAAAAGTGCTATAAAAAGTTTTGGTGATATGGAATCATTCTGTTGTACACTCTTCTCAATGTTAATCTTCTTAATATTACTATGTAATGTATTCTGATAAATATTCTTCAGAAGATGAGAATATTCTGGTCTATATCTTGATGATCTAAGGCTTTAATTATTGCTTTTTGATAATTTACAGAATCCAAAGTACAATGGCAATTTATATTCATCGGTTCTTTCTATAACTTCTCTCATTGCTTAGATATAATTCATTATACTAAAACCACTTTTAAATTCAATTTGTTCCTTTGATTGGTTAAAATTCAGTTTGCTGTAGATAAAGATTTTGTATAGAACTAATAAAGGACTGAGAAGATTGTAACATCTAATAAATGTCATTATTATTATTGCATTTTTCCAATCAACTGATAAACATTTTTATCATTTAGACATTTGATATATTATAACTTTGTCAACAATTTTTCTATTTCTTCACATACTTTTAAGATATCAATTAAAATTCCATCATTTCCTGGAACTTTTTCCTTCTTCACTTATTTAATGGCATGACTTATTTCACTTAAATTGTGGGCAATTCAGAAGATACCAATAACGGTAAGGGATAATTTCCTTTCTTGTTCTTTATTATTACATAATTCTTTTTAAAAATCTTTCACATATTTCACAAAGTTATTTCTGTTTAGTAGTAGTTTCATCTTTTCTTCTTATTGCAGAAATAACTTTCCGATGTTATTTTATACTTTTGACTTTTATTCTCTTCTATAGTCAATTCACAACTATATTTTCTTATATGATTATTAACTCTTTTTCATATTATATTATGAAATTCTAGATATTCAATTCTTTTTAATGAATCATTAAAAAAATTTCATATTTCTTCTTTTCTCCATACAATTTTTGGTCTCAGTAGAAAATTTTCTGGAAATTGCAGCCTTTTTTAAATTTTTATAACAGCTACCTTTCTTGCAGCTCTTAATAGCATATCAGTTATCTTCTTATTGATATCATTCAAGTCTGAACCATTTTTAAAATCTGTTAATAATTTAAAATAATTTCAAGTTCTAATTTAAAACATTGGAGTTTTCTGAAGTTTGGGGAAATACTGTAGATAAATTTGGTTATGTTGATAGAAATGAGAGAATACAGACTTGTGGAATTTACAGGAAAAAAAAACAACAACTACATATTGTGAATTCTTTCTTTGAGAAAAATATTAAATGAAAATGGACATAAAAGCAGCCAAATTAAGATACAACAGAATTGAATTATATTCTAATGTACACAAAATATGTATTTCAAGATTGCAACATTCTTAATCTATAGATTCAACATAGAAAGTGATAATCAATTAGCGAGATGTAAAATACATGTTAATGTGATGTTAGAAATTATTAAGAAAGATATAGATCCAGCTATAATAATGATATGAGATTATTGATTTAAAATTTAATATTCAGATATACAATTAATAAAAGAGAGAGGGGGAAAAAAAGAGACCTTACTGAATACTGAAATTCTTATAAAAAACAATGAGTACAAGTGTAGAGCAATGGTTTAAAGATTATAATGTTTTGATGAAAGAGACTAGAGAAAATGTAAATTTAATTAAAGAGTCTAATGTGGATGAAATAGAAAAGGCTCAAGTAAAGAAGATGACGAGTGATTTAAAAATTGATCTGGTCACGATTCTCTTCTTAGATAAAAAATAATGCATTTATTTTAAATAAAAACAAATAATAGTATAGATGGGTGCATTATCTAGGAATGTATCAATGATACATCCATTAATAGTAGTAATAATAAAATTGATGCAGAATGAACTGATAACTATAAAATTGATGTTGAATATAATAATGACACAGGCATCAATGTTAATGCTAGAACTGAAGCTAGGCATTTATCTTACTTATTAGTAAAAATAATGAGAAAGAAAACAAAATAAAAAAAATTATGGCAAAAAAAGACGAGATAACCAAACAATATTAGAATGAATGGTGAAAATAAATAAATAATCAAGCAATGGTAAATTAAAGAAAAATTGTTCAAAAATGAAAAGCTCCAACAAAATAATGAGGAATGTAAAAATAATAATAATAAAAAAGGGAAATAAAAAAAATCGTGGAAGATTATGAAAGTAATGTGTAAAAGAGATATGAATTGGCAATTCATAAACAGACTAAACTTGATATAGAAATCACAAAGAAGTCTGTCTACCTTGCAACAATAATGAGAGTTACATGATTTATGGAGGGATGAAGCTGCTAATTTAGTAGCTAATCATATGAAAAAATCCAGAATTAAAGCCCAAATCCAAATCATGATGATGCTGTAAACAATAAATTAGCTTCAAAATTTATAGCAATCATACATAAATTTAAGTGTATAAAACAATGAAGTTTGACCAGACGTGCTCTAATTAAAATTGAAAGAAAATCCATAACTTATGTATAAGCTTTATTACTGAAAAAGAAATTATTTGGCCTGATCATGAACTAAGATAACAACTGAGTTTGAAATATTTTTAGTTATGGACATACATTGCCTGCATTTAATTAAAATATATGTTCAAGATAATAAGTATTCATTATAAAGCTATATATATAATACAAATAAAATGTCTGCTAATTAAAAACTATTGTAATAACAATAAAAATAATAAATATAACAGTAATTAACTATTATATACAGTCTTTCAATCTGCAGAAGTATTTTAGGTTAATTCCTTAACCTTCTCTAACTGCCGTTAAATTTTTTTTTAAAAAAAAAACATAACAAAAGCAACATCATCAACTCAAATCCCATGAATCTCAAATTTTAACGTTATCAGCTTGTCTATTAATTATAATTAACTGACAAGCAGCTAACGTTAGACAAGCTGTTAACATTAAAATTCAGAATTTATGGGATTTGAGTTGATGAAGTTTGTTTCCGTTATATATTTTTTTTAATTTAACAGCAGTTGAGGAGGGTTGAGGGATTAACTTAAAGTACTTCTGCAGATTGAAAGATTGTATGTAACAGTTAATTACCATTATATTTATTATTTTATATGTGAGATGGATGGATGAAATAAGAAAGTGTGCAGGGATGCTGTGGAGAAGAGAGGCTAGAGATCAGAGATGGATTGAACTTGGATAGATCTTAATTCTGCAGTGGATTGATAATGACATAGAAACACACACACCTACTTTTTTAACACTTATATAGATAATAAATTTTACGATTATGAAAATCATTCATAATTATATATCCAAAAATATGTAATTATATGATAAATAAAATAAAATTTTTTTTAATAAACCAAATTATTAAATCTACGTGGAAATTTTATTATTATCAAAGCCAGAAATGATTGTGATTTTCTTGAGGATCCATTGTTAAGAAGGTTAAATAGTTCTCTGATAGACTTTGAAGGCATTTGATCATGAAAGTTATATTAACTCGAGGGTTCAAACTCATCACCCATAGTGTGATATTTCTCTTTTACTAAATTTAGAGAATATGTGCAATATCAATAAATTATATTTTAACAAATGTTTAATTCCTGGTTATCATATGTTATTATTCACACATAAATTCTAGTTCTTATATATTTATATTTAACCAGATTTTTTTTGATTTCTTATATACTGATGTTTACTTAAATATTCCAATTCTTATTCCTGTTTGCCATTTACTTCTAACTGTGAAATGTCAAATTGCACAGAAACATATGCAATTAATACTGTATTAGTAATTTGCAAGTTTTCATGAGATTACTGTCAGTCAAACTTCCATACTTTAACAAATATTTGCCAATGATTTCAAAGGAAAAAGCACAAAATATTATACATGATGTTGTATGAAAAGAATTACAGTTTGATAAGGCATACATTATTAGAAAATGACTTGATTCATAGTCACTATCAACCATTATCAATCCATTGCAAGATGAAAATCTCTCCCAAGTTTAATCAAGTTTCTCCGATCTCTTACATCCATCTCACATGTGGTCTCTTTCTAAGTCTTTTACAATAGCTTGGAACCCAGTTTAAGATATCAACTAACTACCAATTATCATCTCTTCTAGCAATATGTCCAGCCCAATTTCAATCTCTTAATTTTTTCAATATCAGTAATACCTGTATGCTCTCTCACCAATATATTTCATTTTCAATCTCTTCTTGTTATTTCTAACAAACACCTTTAATCCTATGATTAATTTCACTCATTGTTTCCATCTGTAGTAATAAGCTGATCAAGATATTTGTAGTTGTTAATTATTTTTTCTAACTCATCATTATCAATCTTATTTTTTTCTTTTGAAAATATCCATTGAACATTATTTTAATCTTTTTAACATTTACTTTTAGTCCTATTTTTTTCCTTTCATTTGATAACTCTTGCAACTTTCCCTGAAACTCTGAAGCATTATTTGCAAAAACAATTGAATCATCTGCAAAATCCAGGTGACTTAAATAATCTCCATTTACTTTTACTTGCTTTTTAAACTACAAAATACTTCTTGCAAACTGCTGTAAAAAGTTTTGGAGATAAGGAGTCACGTCTGTCATACATCCAACTCAATGTTAATCTTCCTAGTATCATTATATAATGTAATCATTGCTGTTGCATTTTTATAAATATTCTTCAGTACGCGTCACCAAACACTACCAAAATGTTTATAGAATCAAATGCTTTTTATAATCTACAAATCCAAAGCATAATGGCAACTCATATTCATTGGTCCTTTCTATAACTTTTCTCAATATTTATATGTGATCTACAGCACTAAAACCACTTTTAAATTCAGCTTGTTTTTTTGGTTAGTTAAAATCCAAAGTTTGCTGTAGACGAGTTGTAATTATCTTGGTAAAAATTTTGGGTTGTTTAGACTGACACTGTAATTTCTAATATGCTTTTAATTATCATTTTTTAAATATTAATACTGTATTCTTCCAATCATCTGGTACATGTTTATCATTTAGACATTTGGTATATAACTTTGCCAAAAAAATTTCTATCTCTTCATCTGCTTCTTTAAGATAACGATTATAATTCCATCATTATCTGGAGCTTTTCTCTTCTTCATAGGTTTAATTGCATATCTCATTTTTTCATTTAAAATCTTGGGCAATTCAGAAAGTATAATAGTTTTAAAAGATACTTTTTCTTGTTCTTTATTGCTATATAATTCTTGTTAAAACTTTTTTACACATTTCATGTTGTCATCTCTCTTTTTAGTAATAGTTCCAAGATTTTTTCTTATTGCAGAAATAAATTTCTTACCAATATCAAGATGTTGTTTTACTCTTTTGAGACTTCAATTCTCTTCTAAAACTTTACTTGTTAATTCACAATTATATTTTTTATATCATTATTAACTCTTTTTCACACCATTTTACAAAATTCTAGATAATCAATTCTTTTTAATGTATCATTTTTATATATTTTCATATTTCTTTTCTTCTTCATAAATTGCATTGTCTCAATAGAAATTTCAGTGGTCAATTGCTACTTTTTTGTATCGGCTATCTTTGTTGTAGTTTATAACAGTGTATCTGTTAGTTTCCTATTAATTTCATTCAAATCTGAATCATGTTCAAAATCAGCTACTATTTGAAAACGATTTGCAAGTTCTAATTTAAATTCACTGGAATGCTTCTGAAGGTTAGGAATATCAACTGTGAATACTGTTTTTCTTAATATTTTTCATCTCTCTTGTTTTGCATTAACCCGTATCTTACATCTCACTAATTGATGACCGCTTTCTGTGTTGATTTTACTAAGAACAGTACAATCTTGAAATACATGTTTTCTGTTAATCAAAATATAATCCACAATGTATCTTCATCTGGATACTTCCATAACTATTTCCTTAAGCATTTTTCTCAAAGAAATAATTCTTAATATAAAAGTTTTTCTTCTGCAAACTCCACAAGTTTGTTTCCTCTCTCATTTCGATCATCATAACCAAATTTATCTATATCACTTTCATCTTTCAATTATTTACAATTCTAGAAATAAACTCTCCTATGACATTTTAAAAATATTGTTCGATTTGATCAAAAGTCTTTTATACATCATATAAAAATCCTCTTATTTCTTTATTACAATGAGAACTTGTTGGGTTATAAACCTGAATTATCAGTATTTGGTTACTATTAAACCGAATAACTAATCTTGCCACTCTATTAATCTCCACAATGTTGTTGTTCTTTTATTTATAATAAAACCTATTCCACTTGTATTTTCAATGTTTGTGCCTTTGAAGTATAGAACATGTCCACTTTTTAAAACAATTGTCTCTTCACTTTTTCTTCTAACTTCACAGAATTCAATGGCCCATTTAATATTACACAGTTCTACCAATTCTTGCAATTTTCATTTAATTTAAAGTGATCTGCAGTTATAAGTATCTAAATAAAAGGTGAATCCACAATCAGTGAAGATTCTTAGCATCCTCTGACCACCAACTGCTGTTTTGGCTGGAAATTTTACAGCATCCTGGGAATATGTTCCAGAAGAATGTGGTTTGAAATTTTTCTTTTATGTGTTGACGAATACAAACAATTACTTTAAAGAATTTAGATCAATTAAAAAAAAACAGGTGTGTATTCCTGTTTATAATGCTCACTTCAAAGAATTGATATACACAGAATTGACATTGTTAGTTATCACACTTTTAATTCTTGGTTAGATGTTATAAAGAGATTTTGATATAATTTTTAGTTATATGATGACAATATTAATTTCCCCCCCACTCCATCCTCACACATCTCATGGGATGATGAATGAATTTTGGACAGTTGGAACTAGGAAATTATCCCAGTTTTATCCTATAATAAATCCACAAGTTTTATAAAAAATAATATTGATTAGTTGAATTGTTGCTATTTATATAAATATGTTGACAATAAAAATAAAATAACTATTTCATAATAGTCTAAGAATTTTGTATATTGAAGAAAGTCAACAAATATTCCTATAAGAGAAATGATTGATTCCATAAAAGAATAAGGTATTATTAAAATTATCAATATGAATTTAACAAAAAAAAAAATCTATATTTTTTCTAGAAAGTAGAGATATGAGATATTTAAATATTATGATGTATAAATTGTAATACAAATACGTGTATGAGTTGTGCTTTAAATAAACTTTTTTAAAATATTACTTTCTATTATTAAATAATTCTTGTATTCTTGAATTTTAATTAAATAGATAAATCTATTTAGTTTATATATTCAAAAGAATGTTTAATTTCCTTTGTTGGATAATTAAAGTAAAAATTATATTTTATATTTATACTAGTATGATATAAAAGAAGACATTGCTCGTTCTTGTATAAAAATAATTCAATGGCTATATTATTTCTAGTAAACAAGAATAAATCCCTATAAGAATGTAGACACATTATTGTAAAAAGAAATCTAAAAATATCTCATAAAACAAAAGACTGACAAACAGGTCAAAATCTAAAAAGGTAGTCCAGATGATATTATTTAGCCGATTAGAATTACAGACAGTAATCACAGAACAAAGGAAATCCCCTGCAAAACAGAATAACTCTACTGGCCATAAAGCTTATACAATAAGTGAGTATGAAAACTGGTGAAATAATTGTTTGTCTGCCACTAAAGTTCTTAAGCTGCTCTGGATAACAATGTGGTCTGCACAAGCATATAGATATAGCAAATTATCTCAACTAGATGAAGTTTCTCAAAGAAAAAAAATCTATCAAGTTTGCTGGAAAAGTTACATTAAATTTATTTAGAAACTGAAAAATACATTATTATTCCAAACACATGTGCAAATCAAAGGAACCACAAATAACTATTCCATACACTCCTAACAACTTGTAAAAACTTGTCAAAAGAATTTAAGGTTGGTTTTCATACACTCCCCAACACAAATAGATTAATTAATAATTCCAAAGACAAAACTGATCCTAGTCTAACACCTCAAGTTGTGTACAAGATCTCGTGCCCTTAAGGTAGGCTGCAGTGCCGCAAATTATGGTGAAATGAAAGCCACTGTTAATAATAGAGCTACTCAGCATTTGTATGCATACAAGAGAGCTCAAAATAATAGGTAAAACACTTTAATTTTTTTTCAAACATGAAAAAGCAAACGGTCACAAGTTTGAACCCTCCAACCCTCAGATTGTATGTACCTAGAGAAACAATTGCAAAAGAAAAATAAAGGCGGCACACTACATCATAAATGATCCACACGCCATTAATAGAAAAAACACGTGTTTCTCTATCTCTAAGAAGTGGTCGAGCTGATTGATCTTTTGATAGTAAAATTGTTTTGCATATGAAGACTAATTTGCATATTTTAACAAATGTCAACAACACTATAATGTTTCTAATTCTTTGGCTATGAATATGAGATTAAAAAACCTCAAAAGCGCTAAGCCTGGTATTTAATTTTGATTTTTTTAAATTTCATCAACAAGCGTTTGAAGCGCAGTGTAATTGCTATCACTTATTTAAAGAAATTGACGTTTATAATAGTGAAGATAATCTGCTATTGATTCAAGCAAGACTGTTGAGAGGAGAAATTTTTATAGGAAGAATTCAAATTCTGGCAAATATTATATTTTAATACGCTAAGATTTATTCTTTATTTGAAGCTAGCTATAATTAAACAATTCAGAAATAAACATAACTAATGTTCAAACTATTTAAATCTAAACATATTAGATTATTCATTGATTATTACTCTATACATATCACTTTTATTTATATTTCTGTATTTAGTTAAGTATGCTGTAAAAAAGTAATTAAATTTTCTAGATCTTTTAGTTAATGATTGATAATAATATTTAAAAGATATGCATACACTCGTAATAATATCGTAGAATTTAAATATTATTTCTTTAATGTATAATTTCATATTTATCATGAAAATAGAAAACTCTTATATTTTAATACTATGGTGTTCATTAAATTTTTACTTTTCATTCTGTCGTGTCTCATAATTTAAACTATTTATTATATTACTATGATCATACTTTATATACTTTCACCGAGTCTGGATTAGAATGCAAGCAAATGGACTGTTACAAAAGAAAATAGCAGTTGATCGAATACTTATTTGAAAGCCAGTCAGGTATTAACAAAATCGAAAGTTATATAAAAAGATACAAAAACTCATTATATTAATCTATTAAATAAGCTGCATACTAAATGTATATGGATAATAATCTGGATATTTTCTATACATTTATACATACACTTATATACTTGACAGTTTGTTCCATTATAAGATGGATTTAAAAAAGACTGAATCAAAAAACATCAATAAAAGGGGGGAGGGGTGCAAGAGATTATTTTGTATTTCATAAATAAATAGATCATAAAAATCCTACTGTTAAGGAAAGAATCTTTGTATTGGACAAAAACTATACTTAAAACAATAACCAGTCTTCCTACAAAAAGAAAGAAATCAAATATAATACATAAGCCAGAAGACAATTGTTTATTTAAAATTTGTGAAAGAAAATCAACAGCCTTTGAAAAGCTATCAATACCACATTTGTAATGAAAACAAAGGCCTAACACAAGTTTTGTGAAGAATAAAAAGATGATTACAATTACATTTAAAAAAGACAAAAATTCTCAATGTGTGAATGGTATGTGTATATCAGTCATCAACAACTAGAATATAACCCTTGAGAAAACTTAAGTAAATGATCTTGAAAAGATTTCAGATTTAAAGATTTCTCGACGTAGAAAATACAATATTCTCAATCATTTTTCAATGAAAAAAATGAATAATAAAAACACAATATAGAGCTGATAACATGGACATTCAGGTATTTGATACATCTAGCTCACCTGAAAATGCAAAGTGAGAAAGAGTTGTTTGAATTTCTGCTTGCACTGGTGAATGATTGTGATATGATGTTACGATGCGAAATGCATTGACAATATCCCCCTCACCCCAACAAAAAAAAAAAAACTTGAAAATATATAAAAATCTAATTTAATAAAAAATATTATATTGAATTTAAATTAAAGAAATAGAAATACGACCTGCAATAACATGTATTTCACTAATCATAATAATAATGAATATCCAAGGAATGTTAATAATAAATCATCAATCTCTCAGCTTAAATATTATAAGACATGGAAAATGATGCACCATGGCTTCTCCTTTTTAGGAGTTAGGAATATCTCAGCCACTATGCTCAGAGAAATCTGTTAGCCACTTTACTTACCATTCCCCACCTTAAGTTTTTCCCATATTCTTCTCTGTCCTACTCCATTCCATTTCCACAACATAATCTTTGTCAGCTCTATGGCCCATACATCTAAATCTCCCATATCTTTTTCTAAATCCAGCATAAAAACCAAGAATTCACTTTCTGTATAATCACTTTATATTTATTCTGCTACAACTTCATTATTTGTACCCTTTCAGCTTGCAGGCATTTACATTCAATTAACAGATATCTAATATTTTCTATGCCTTCCTTACACAACTTGCAGACTAAATCATCCATGTTTTTCCATTTATGTATATATTCCTTTGTTGCTAAAGATCCTGTTCGAGCATTAAACAGTAAACGATTTTCCTTGCTATTATCATAAGTTAACTCGCACCCAATATAGTTTACTTCTATATATATTTAAATTATTTTTACTCTCCATATTAGTTCTCTATCTCTCCAATTCCCTATTTTTTATTAATGCATCTATTCTTCTATCCCATTCCTTGCCACTACAACATCCAACAATTCTCCTAATACAATCACCCTATCTTTTGTATAAATATACTGACATAAATTCTTTATCCAAATCTTCTGCATACCATACTACCTTTCTCACCCTTCATGTTACATGCCCTTTACTCATAACCCAATTAAATACTATTTTGGCTATTTTCTTATTATTCATAAATTGCAATCTATCGATCATTTTCTTTTTGCATCTCATATAAAAACTTGACAATCCCATCTCTCCTTGAATTGCCTCCTTTGTTGTCAACACATCTGCATCTAATGCATGTCTTCCTACTTCTCTTTGTACTTTTTCTAAGTAATCTAACACCCGTTTACTAACATATAATGCATCGTTATCATATGTTAACCCTGCTACTGCCATTCCCTTCCATACAATTCTAGCTACATAATATTTATTATATAAAAACACTGTTAATTTCTTTATCAGTCCCTTTATTTCTTTGCTTCATTTATCAATTTTTTCTCCCATTCATCCAAGCAATTTCTCGATTACTTAAGACGATTCCCAAATAATTATACCTATTCGTCACACTTAATTTTATATCCCCAATATAAATTCTTTCTCTTCTCTCCCCCAGTATTAACTATCATTATATTTGATTTTTCTTCCCTAAATTTAATCCCCATCTCTTTATCCCATCCCTTGCGCATGTAATTCAGCATAACTTCCATATCTTTCTTACTTTCTGTACACAAGACATCATCCGCAAATAAAAGACCCTATAATGTATATATATTCCCTTGCCACCTATTAATGGTATCTCTACACCTCTTCCTAGTCTTTATATTGCTCTCCCAATTTCTCTCAAATACAACAAAAACAAAATAGATACATAGTGCATCTTTGCCTTAGTCGCACCCCATTTTTAACTTTAACTGATTCTATATTTCCTAATTTATATGTAATTTTCATACAATTTCTTAATAA
Source organism: Epiperipatus broadwayi (assembly GCA_028023455.1). Taxonomy (NCBI): domain Eukaryota; kingdom Metazoa; phylum Onychophora; class Udeonychophora; order Euonychophora; family Peripatidae; genus Epiperipatus; species Epiperipatus broadwayi. Next base: position 26,209,940 of record JAQFVV010000002.1, read on the forward strand.
GATCCACTAAAGCTCTATTCATTCCCAAATTTACTAAACTTACCCATAATTTATTTCTATTTTCTTTATCATATGCCTTCCCTAAATCTATAAAAAACATCTACTTATATTTCTACTCATAACTATAAATTGTGTAACTACAAATAAACTATCTCCTATACTCCCATCCGATTGAAAACCTCCTTGTAGTTCTCCTATATTATTTTCTTCAATCCACTATGCTACTCTTCCAATTACCATATATGCGAAAACTTTACATAATACTGATAACATTATTGCTATCGATCTATAATTGCTTAACTTTCTATGATCCTTACCCTTTTCTTTAAATAGTAGGTTTACTCTTGTATTATTCCAACTACCTGGAAATTCTCTCTTCTGTGCCATCTTATTAAAATATGATCATAGATTTAATTTTGCCCTATTTCCTAAAATTCATTACCATCTCTGCTGCCATCCATCTAAACCTCTTGCCTTTCTACTTTTCAATTTCTTCCCTGCTTCATTCATTTTCTGTAAACCTAATATTTCCATTACTATATGCTTTCATGTTTGTTATCACTTTGTTCTTCACATCTAACAACTTTTCTATATCCATTACATAATTGTTTAAGATTAATTATTTTCTAGAGCTACACTCTATTCCCTCATCATCTAGTAGTACTATTTCTCTTCCCTATATACCTTCTTTTAATGTATTTCTCAAATTTTCTTCTTCCTTCTCGAACAATTTACTATTTAATTTCATTCTCTCTCTCTATAATTATTTATTTTAGCCAACTTCTTTTTTAAAAAATACTTATCCATTTAACATCTTTTTCATGTTCCTTGTTCTTAATAGCAACTTATATTCTCTGCATGCTTTTTTCCTCTCATTTACACTTTTACTAATTCTCACTTTTCTATTATTTTTATTCTTTTGAATATTATCACATAAAATCCTATTTGTCACTTTTTCTACTTCACCACATCATTCATTATTTATATTCATTCCCAACCAACTCTTCCCTTCAACTTTTATTTTAAATTCTTCTAACTTATCTTATTCTTATCATTCATTTCCCATCCACATCTTTCCCTATCTTTTCTACTTTTATTACTATTTTCCATCACACAACTAACCATTTCTATTAAAAATAAATTATGAGCACTATTACATACTTTCTCTTCATTATCATTTTCCGTACTTTATTCATCCCCTCTTTCTCTACTTATATATAATCTATTGTGCAAAATATATTATTTCTAGACCATGTGTATAAATATTTGATTAATTTCCAAATGCTCAAATTCAATCTCTGACAAAAATTCTTCAAAAGTGGTCTATTTTTATTATCTATGTCATCAATATGCCCATTCATATCCCCTATAACCATTATTTTCTTCCCCCCTTTTTTTGAAACTCTGTATATAACTTAACTAAGCATTCATATATGCTACTGTTCCACTCCATTATAACTTGACTATCTCCAGTGGCTGTATACAGTATAACCATCATCCATTCTTGTCTTTCTAATCTTATCTCAAACCATAAATGTTCTTGACATTTAACAGTATTTAAATATTTTTTTGACATAACTCCTATAGCACCACTCCTTTTTTCTTTATATCCTGCCATACCAAGTCTTCCAGTATGGGTTCGTCTTCTCTTATATGTGTTTCCATTACTGCTAGTACCTCAAGCTCTTCATTTTTAATAATTTGCATATTCAAATATCCAATTTTAACAATTTCTTCTTTCCTAACTATTCTTGTAATACATTGTACAGGCTTAAACCTGCATTTATATATGTAATATATGCGGGATTCAAACTCAGACTTTCACACGACCCACTACTCTCAGTGGCATCTCATATTGCTGACCTACCTGATCACATACGTTGTGATCAGGTGGGTCAACAATATGAGATGGCACTGAGAGTAGTGGGTCGTGTAAACGTCTGAGTTCAAATAACTACTTTTTTATAAATTCTTTTGATTCTTTCTTTTTCATTATATTTGTAAGTAACTTGCTTAACATTAATTTTACAGACCCATTTCTCTCTCCACATCTATATTAATATCCAAATCAGCTACCCTTTTGTTTACTTCTTACATCCTATCCATTCTTCTTCATTCTGATAATATTACAATTTAACCCTCTCCCCCATAAGTTTCCTGAATTATAGTATTCTTTATAAATCAAACTCCCTAAAACTTCACTTCCTTGTTATGCTAAGTGCTATCTAACTTTACTATATAACTCCCTCTTACTATTAAAAAAATCCCACACATCCACAAACATAATATAATTTCTCTCACATAATTTTTTAAATTCTCTCATTTATAAAACATGCCCTATCTAACATATACCTATTGTCAAATCTTGGTAATAATCCAACCATTCCTATTCTTCCTTTAATTTTATTCAAATTACTAATCAATTCGAATGTACTCATCCCTCACTCTCTGTGATGGCTATGACAAATTATTTGTCCCTACCATAACATACACATCTCTACTCCCTTGTTTCTTTACTTTATCTGTAACATCACTAATTCTAGCTCCAGGCAACCATATTCTTACATACCTGTTCCTATTTTCCCTTGCAATTACATCTCCACATCCTCTAATTAGTGAATGTCCTATCAATAGTCTCAGTTTATTTTCCCTACTTCATCCGCAACATTCTGTTTCACGTTCTGCATTTCCTTATCTATTTCTTATTATTTCTATTCAATAATTCCTTTATCTGCTCACACTTCATCTCTAACGATTTTAATTCTGCTTCGACATCCTTTACCTCTTCTTTCTCTATCTTACTTATTCTTTGGCAAACTATCTCCATTGCACTACTTATTTTGTCATCCATATCTCTTATCACTCCACTAAAAACATACTCTATTCTATTCCTTAACTACATTTTGCTTCATTTCTCGTGACTTTCTCTTCAAACTATCAACATTTAAAAACCATTTTTTATCTCTTTTATCACATTTACACATGGCCTACATAATTATTCACCAGTTACATCCTTCCTAGTCTTATTTAAGCATTTCAAATGATAAATCTTATCACATATGATACACTCTACCACAGCGTGCCTAATTTCTTTCTGACCATTACATATACATTGTGAGATACAAATGCAATCCATATTCCTTATTTTTTTAAGTATCCTCCTCTATATTTATCTTTATACTTTCTCAACTATTCTTCAAACTCCTTTAGACAAAAGGAAAAAAAAACTTTTCTTTCTTTCAATGGCGATCAATAAATAGGTTTTTTTTAACCTTAATGCCACAAAAATATTATCTTCTTTCTCAAATAAATCACACTCTTTCGTAAATTAAAAAATTCTTTAATAGCAAACCCACTTTAAAAACAAGTAATCTTACGTACAGCTTAGTTTTAAAGTCTCCTTGCAGTACTTCACCCAAATTGTTTTTCCTTTTATATTTATGATGGTGTAACGAAACACTTTCCAAATAATATCAATATTATTCCCGATCTATCCAAATTCAATTAAATCTATCTCTCTTCATCCAATTTTCTTTTCATTTCCACACAGTAAGCAAAAAAACTTAGTAGCGACAAATTTTTTTCCAGGTAATATTCAAAAAATATATATAAACTTTAACTTGACTTACAGAACAAATCAATTATTGTACATCAGCAGAGCAGTTCTTCACTCTAGTGCCATTTAGCATAAGTTTGAGTAATCACTTAAATAGATGCATATAAAATCCCTATCATAAGTATTTAAATCATCATCCTCAGATCAATTTCTGGCATTTGCCTTTATGAATGAGGCCTGAAATTCAAAGTTAGAAGAAATATAGACAACTTTAATTCCATTTTATCTGTCAAACTGAAAACTTGAAATTCTAAATCTCATATTATTTCGTCTGAGAGTTCGGTGATTTCCTATTATTATTAACATTTCAAACTACCAGGTAATAAGGCACCAACAGTTAATGAAAAAATGAAGATAAATAAAATATTCAATTATCTGTTATGAATTTACAACTCAAGAAAACTGACTGATGTGTTGTTTTTTTTTTAAAATCTTTTTTTGTACCTACTATTTACTCGTGTGATTAATTTATGTTACTTGAAATTAAAAAAAAAATACTGCTTTGTCAAAAATATGTTACCTTGTTTATTGATGATGTTTTTGATTTCCTTTGGACTTTGATTAATGACTTATTTGATGAATGAATATGTATAATATTTTTACTTTTTTCCAACTTTGAACAACGTTTTAATTTATAAAAATTAAAATTAATTAAAAGGGACTCCCCAATTCCAAAATTACAAAAATAAAGAAAAACAAATATTTTACAAACAAAATTTGTTTCTTAATACTCCATTTTTCAATCTATATATTAATTTCAATAATATTTAATTACTTAAAACGATACTGGAAATACTTATAACTTTATAAATAATAGTTCTATTTTACTCTAATGAATTTACTCACCATTAAAAATCTTCATATGATTTCTTTCTTCTGATCACAATATATATATATAATTTTTTTTAATAATCTCCCATTCAGCTTATTTATTGAGACCAATTTTATTTAAATTCTCAAACCTGTTCAAATATTCCAGAACTTCTGAAATAACTTTTCAAGCAGTAAATATTAATTTCTAATAATATTACAATATCACATTTTAAGACTTGAATTATTACAAAAAAATCACTAATAACTTCTAATGTGTATCCCGTACACAATCTTTTAGGCTCTTATTTAATTTGTGATTTTGCTATTTCAATTTCCATGCTTTATCTTTCTTAATTTTATTGTTCGACATTTTCTCTACTTACTAGTTCATTTAGAGCTATTGTTATACCATACACTTACTTAACTTGTACAGTAAAAAAATATTTCATAAAGTTTAATAAGTGAATCAATGTAATTAATGATGTGCTTTTATTGTTCTCTTCACAGAATAAAGTGTGTGTGAATATATATATAAGTAAAAAAAAAAAATTAACAATGGCTGTCGATAACAACAATATTATTCTTGCTTAGCAGATTAAAGCTTTTAACACTAATCTATATCTCCAATTCACAGTAAGTGCAACCAGAATTAGACAATTAAAAAAATTGTTTTGTTTTCTTAGCATCAATTTTTTTTTTTGCAATATATATATATAATGCTGAATATATATATACTTTAAATAGTCAAATTTCAATCTTATAATTTATATATATGTTAGTTTCATCAAGTTATCCAAGCTCCTTGCTGAATGCATCTTATAATAATTTCAGATTGATTTTATCTAAATTGTATTTGTTTCATTCAAGTTCATTTAAGGATTACAAAAAAAAAAAAATGTTATTAAATTGTGCACTAAAATTTTTTTAATGTACCAGGGTGTAAATTCCTGTTGTTTAAAAATTACATATAATCACTGCGCTAGTAAATAAAATTGAATATTATATAACAACTAAAGTAATATATTTTCATAATAAAACAACATTTTCAGATACTATACTCATAAAAAAAACCCATACCTATGACTCTTCAATAATCATTACTTTAGCATCAATCTAAATAAATATGTAATGTACTTTATATAAAAACAACATATAAAATAATAATTTAAGTATTCGATTGTTTTCTTTTTGTTTTACATTGATAATGTCAATATGAATAGTTATTACTATATTTTTCACATTTATTATCAATAACATTAAAAAAATATATATATATAAATGAAATTTAAACTATATTAATTACTTACATCTAAACAGTCTACACACTTTTTATTATATACATATATTTGCTACATTGCATATTTGCTTGTCCATTCTCTAGCCACTTGATTGTACCTTTCTCTATCTGTTTTATAAATTCTAGCTATTTCTGGAACTAAAGGGTCATCTGGATTGGGATCTGTGAGCAGAGAGCAAATGCTCAGTAAGACTGAAAGAAGATTAAAAAATAATGTCAATAATAAATACAAAAGTTATAAAATTTAGTATGTAAATACTAAGTCTAAAATAACAAAACCTATAATCGTAAAAAAAATTTTCATTAAATAAGGGGGGAATTAACTAATCTAAAAATAAAATATAAGATATATTATTAACAAAAAATTATACTTATTAAAAAGCATTTAAGTATGATTATATATTTGAAAAATGATTTTAAGGTATTGATTAATCAAGTTTAAAACTCAACTTTCACAAAATATGGTGTCAAATCAATAGTAACAATTTTCTTTTACCACATAAAAAATAGTACATTTAGAGTTATAATCAAATTTTCATATCTATATTCCCTGCTTTCGTATTTTCTCTTTTCATGATATTTCACATTTCTCTATTCTAAACATTACAATTAGTAAATCTCTCTTTTTTAACTTTTTGGTTTGATACTAATTTTTTAAAAAGAATAATAATATTAACAAACTATTAATATTAAAATAATAGCTTATTGATATTTATTCATGCTTGCCATTTTTTATTTAATTATAATTTTAATTCAGGATTATTTTCGTCATCACCTAAGTTTAATAATGAAATTCTGTGATTATTTTTTGCTTGGATTAGCTTCTATAATAATTATTATCTATTGTTGTTTGTCTTATAAACAAATATATTCTGTTATAAGTAGATATTAGTTATTGTACAATTTGTCATATCCAATAATGTATGTTTTGTAGTAGATATTAGGAATTGTTAGTGTATAATTTGTCCATGTTTTGTCATTTATTTTAAACATGTTAAAATAAAATACAAAGGCAGACCAAACCATTCACATTATTCAGAATATAAAGAAATACTATGGTGCAATTGTGCTTTAATTATCTTACCAAAAGCATAGCTTCTAAGATGGCTAAAATGTAAGCAGTTCTTTAAACAGATGGTTAATAATCTTCTCTTACTTCAATACAAGTTATGGTTAATTTCTAATACAAATTTGAAAGGAACCACTAAGAAATTCTTTATAGGAACAGACTGATTAGAAGACTTAAAGGAATTTTAAGTAGGCTTAGACAGTACTTAAAACAAGAAATAATTAAATTTTTTTACAACAGATAGGGACGGCCATAACCGTATTTTTTCAATTTTGTGGAAATAAATATTATTTGAGATATTCCAATTTAAATCATGCAAAATAGTAAATCAATTAATAACAATCGACATGAGTATATGAAATGGATCAAAAGACTGAATAGTATTGAAACAGCTTAAAGAATATGTTTTCAATATTGCAACAAAAGTTCTAACTTTAATCAATTATAAATACCATAAAAATCTTGTAACATACCAGGTTTAGGTTTTCATAATTTACTGCTAGTTGTATTATACTCAGTAATAAGAAACTTGACAAAAGATTCTATATTTCATCAACAGATATAATTTTATATACTCTGTGCCCAGCAGGTTCAACTATGTGCTATAGTACTCTAATAATAAAGACAAAATAGTATTAATAATTTTCAATTTTGCCATCTGGTAAAATTTGGGAAAATACTTAGAAAACATAGATGTTGCCTGAAAACATATTTTTCTTCCAATCACAAACTTGCAGAAAATTAATTTGACATCTTCAAAATTTATAATCTACAAAATTTAAGATTTATAGTGGGTTTCAACTTAGTAAAAAAAGTTAAAAAACAATATAATTATTATATAGAACCAAAGTCCACAGATTTGAGTTTTATTTAAATTATATATTTTTTCAAACTAATAAAAATTCTTTCACATAAGAATTAATTATGCAGATAAAGGCAACTTTTAAACAATAACCATTAAAATAGAATCTATATATTAAGTACCTAAAAAATTAAAACAAGCAAAACTCTCTATACGTATCGACACTCAGTGCAAGCTAGAAGACTTGTACATAAAATCCCCATCTAGTGCATCCAATATCCCAAGAGTAGTTTCTGGCTTGCGGCCTTCGTCAGTAAGGAGCCTTGGATCTGAGAGCACTGCACCTAGAACTTAGGATCTAGTGCAACCCTCCAGCAGCCACCTTTTATCTCAATTGAATTACAAAACTAGGAGTCTTAAATTGAAAACTATAATATTTTCAATCCAAACTCATTGGCTTATATAGTCATATAGGTCTGAACTCAGTTCAGTACCTATACATTTTGATGACTTTGGTTCTTTAATAACCATAGCCACCACTATCCTATTAGGTAGGATTGTCTAATAATAAAACATGCACCCAAAGGAAAAATCCAACTTTTATAAGATTTAAATTAAACAAAAGTTGTAAAAAGGATCACTTAAATAAGAAGACTTCCCATATATATATATTTGATAAAATATTTCACAAATTTTTTTGTCTAACCAAAACGTAAATTTCTTAATGTGTGAATTATCACTGTTCTCTTAATCCAAATAGATTCAAAAAAGAAAAAAAAAATGCAATTAATTCAGAACAAAAAATAAAGAAAAAAAAATGCTAATGAAAGAAATTCACCATTTGGCCACAAAAGATTAATAAATTATATAGTTCAAGTGTTGCCTGACATGTAAAGTATCGGTAATCGTCTGAAATCTGGGCATGGCCACTTGGAGCGTTGTTTATCTGAACAAAACACATAAAAATGCCGTTTACTGCAGCCGGAACTTACAGTTAATACAACATTTAATATTGTATTAACCCATTTCAGCAGGCCGCTTTACATGACATTGCACAAAAATATTACGGCCTATTTTGTGCTTCGAAACTATTTACACATATTTGTTTTATTCATAGTTGATTACCATATCGCTTGAGGGTGATTGAATTTCAAGTCGGTACAACTTTTCAAATCTCCGTAATAGTGTAATGTCATTTATATTTAAATAATGTTTTTAATTACTAATAATTGTCATATGGTCCCCACCCTTCCCTAAAAAAATTGGCAAAGTGTATGTTCAAACACGCTTCGGCAAAGCTCACACGCTAAGTCACGTTTCAGCGTGGAAAATATACGAGACCAATAAAAGGTCTGAGAAGAACATACAATTTTTCAACTTTTCAGAATTGCCGAGTACAGAAAGTGTGTGAGATTATGTCCTTTTTTTTCAGCCATATAATGTACACTTTTTATTATAGCAAAAAAATAATAAATAAGTTCAAAGTTTGTGTCCTTTTTTGTCTTTTCATTTCATTAGAAATTGAGAAGTATTTGGATTATATTTTTTGCAGCGGGGTTAAAATAAATGAGTATTTTGGTTGACTTTTTGTTAATAATAACAAAGTACATAATCCCCCCCCCCCAAAAAAAAAAAAAAGCAGTTTATTGTAGAAGGCCAAAAAAGAGGTAATTCAAACGAAATATAAATAAAAGTAAAAAGTGAGAAAAAGTTGTTGGGGAAAAAATTATTGACTTTTTGTTACAATTATTTTTCCGAGTGTGGGGGTGGGTGTTTTAAAACAAATTTTGATCCCCCCAAAAAACACAAAAGTTTAATTTTTATCGTAGAAAAATAAAAGAAAAACAATTTGGTCAACCCCCTCCCCAAAAAAAAATGTTGAATAAATTCAAAATAATACCCAAATAATTGCATTATATTTTTTCATCAGGGTTAAAACAAGTGGGGTTCAAATAAATGACTATTTTTGTTTACTTTTTGTTAATAATAACAGTACGAAAGCCCCCCTCCCCCCCAAAAAGCTGTTTATTGTAGAAGCCAAAAAAAAAAAAAGGTTAATTCAAACGAAATATAAATAAAAGTAAAAAGTGAAAAAAAGTTGTTTAAAAAAAAGTAAAATTATTGACTCTATGTTACAATTCTTGATCCGAGGGTGGGGTGAAGATTTCAAAACAATTTTTAAACCCCCAACAACACAAAAGTTACTTTTGATTTAATAATAAGAAAAACAATTTAGTCAAACAAAAAAAAAAAAGGTAGAACAAAGTCGAAACAAGTCCCAAATAATTATACCATTATATTTTTTCAGCAGCGGGATTAAAACAAGTTTTTTCGTCGTGAAACAGTCCAAAGTTTTAAAATTCAGAAAAAATAAACACAAAATTAAATTATCAAAATTTGTTAAATAAAGAAAAATGTCAGGTTAATAAAAAAAACAACAAAAATGAATATAAAAATTTGTTTAATAAAAAAGGAAATCATGTTATAAATGAAAAAAAAAATTTGTTTAATCAAAAAAAAAAAAAAAAAGTTATGACGGCCCGGTAACGTTATTTTTGATTGATTTTTGCATAGCATCAACGCCCCAAGCGGCCATGCCCGGATTTCAGACGATTACCAAATTTTCATTAGAGATGCTTTTTTGGGGGGGGGGGCATTTTTATGATGTCATTAGAAAATAGTCGTTATTCTGATGTATTTTTATATTGCAAAATACCAAAATTTTTAAAACAATTGCCATCAAGCAAAAATCCATATCCAATGTAATTTTTCACAAAAAAAGAATAAAAATTGTAAGTAATTCACTGAGATTGATGGAATACTTGTTGAGTTACAAATATAAAGTAACTATTAAAAACAAATTTTCATTTCTATATATATAATATAATAAACTGACACTGTTTATCAATAATTGAGAAAATTCTTGTTGAGCTAAATCAAGAATTTCCTTAATTTTCTTGATTAGATTCATTAAATTGCTGAAGAAAAATGAAATGATTGCCAGATTTAAAGATTTACACAGATTAATACTTGAGTGGATGATGAATCTATTTCAAATAGATACTTTTGATAATCGTTTGAAATCCGGGCATGACATTACACTATTACGGAGATTTGAAAAGTTGTACCAACTTGAAATTCAATCACCCTCAAGCGATACGGTAATCAGCTATGAATAGAACAAATACGCGTGAATAGTTTCGAAGCACAAAACAGGCTGTAGTATTTTTATGCAATGTCATGTAAAGCGGCCTGCCAAAATGGGTTAATACAATATTAAATGTTGTACTAACCGTAAGGCCTGGCCGCAGAAACGGCATTTTGATGTGTTTTGGACACATAAACAACGCCCCAAGCGGCTGTGCCCGGATTTCAGACGATTACCAAAAATTTTTTAATTGAGGCTGATTGTAAGAAAAAATATAATGTTTATACAAATTGACCTAGTAAATTTAGGATAATAAATATAATAAAATAATCAAAGTTGTTGAAAGATTTCATAACAAAATTAAGAACCCTCCACCACTCCAACAAATGAATCAGTCTCCCATATTTTCATAAAAATCACAAAAATTGAAAAGCACATATCAACACATATAATGTGAGTTTAAGAGACCCCCTGCCTCGCTAAATACACTATTAAAAAACCCTAAGGATAAATTACCTTCAGAGCTAGCACAACAAATCAATTATAAAATTCCAAGCAGCAACCCCATGTGCAAAGGCTTCATACTATTGGGAGTCACATGCAAACTTATTTACCAGATAGCCCCAGCATAGATATTTATATAATTGGGTGCACAGAAGTGAGGAATCTACATCAATATTTTTGAATCACGAAAGTAAATTCAGACACAAATTCGACTTAACAATGGCTAAATTACTCTGCACAGAAAGATCACCACAACTATAATAAGAACTCAGTTATTCCTCTCTCAAAAAAAAAATGGAACATTTAAATAAATTTGCATAAAGCAAAACATAATTCAACATTAAATTAAATCCTGAAAAAAATATAAATGTGAATATTATATAGACTCCTAAATGCAAATGCTATGAATATGACAAAATTGTTCATGCTAAGCAATAAATATAATAAATTTATACAAAGTTTACACCTTTTCTAGGTAAATTTTCAAAACATTTATGTAATTTTATAATAGAATCAAGAAAAGAGAAAAGTTTTCTGAATTAAAGTGAAATCCTAAAAGTTAAAAAATTATATTTTTTTATAATACTGCTGTTAATAATTCGTGCATTATTATTTGCAATATAAAAATGCGTTGAAATCGTAATCATTTTCATGTAAATAGATGAGCCATAGAAACAGCTATATATCATCAATCTTGATGAATCTTGCTTTTCTTAATTTTTCTTTATGGTACTTAATTGCTTTAAAAACTTTGATAATTTGCAATATAAAAATATGCTACAATAGTAATTTTTATGCGAGCAAGTTAGGGGTACAGCAAGAGAAAACCAAATAATGAAACTTGCCATTTATGATCATTTATACTACCGAATTTGATAAACTTTTAGGGTTTCAGTTTAAATATATTTTAAGTTCTGGTATGGTACAAATGAAATTTAATTGAATTAAAACCATTTTATTTGGCATATAGTATTGTTTGTAAAAATGTGTTACAATAATAATTTTCAGCTGCTATTGATAACTCATATATTATTATTTCATGTAAATATTACTTAAATTTTAATTATCAACTACATTATATTCTTTTAAGATCTGCAGTCAACAAGTAGAATAAATACTAGAGCTCTAAGACAAAGAATTCAGGAATATTAAGCCTTTATCTATTATATATATAAATGTGAAAGTTGATTTGCTTTCTTTGTTAGTTACTTACTTAATAATTCAACAAATATAGCACCAATCTTGATAAATCTTCCATAATTTTCTTTCTTTTTTTTTAAAAATTTTGGGTTTATGATACAAGCGAAGCTATCAAGACAAATAATTTATCTATAAAAAATGAAATCAATTCTCTACTATTAACTAAAAAAAGAGCCTCCAATTCCTCTTGAGATGATAAAAAAACTTAGAAAGGAAATTCTTAATATCCACTCTATATGGCCTTGTTATTGCAACTGTTATTATTATGTGATTAATCACCAACAAACATAGATGGCCTACTTACCAACATACATCAGCCAGCATGTTGAGTTTATTGGTTTTTTATTTCTGAATTTACTATCAAAAAAACTGTGATCTTTCTTCTAAGTTGCCTTATAGTTTTAACTGATATATTAGTTGAATTTTCTGGAAGGCAGATTGAATGTGTGCCCGAATGATTTTATCTTTTTTCTAAAAAGATGTTTACAATCACACAGCAAAAACTTGGAGGCTCTTCATTTAGATTTCAAAACTAGGTTCAAAAATTTTCTATCATTGGAAATACTGGACTGGATAATAAACCACAAACTAGTGCACAATCAAATATAATTTTGCAAGATGAGCTGATAACCACCAGCACAAATGAGAATCTCAAGATACAATTCAAATAGGGTTATCAAAAGTTTTGGTTGCAACAAGATGTTACACTTCTGTATAAGACTGTACGGATTTTTGTACAAAAGTATTTGCTAGCATTTCCATGGTTGTATCAGATAGAGGGAGACTTCAGATAGCTTTAAACCACTTCAGAACAGACATAGATTGCATATCACTGAATGTGGAGATTTGAGAATGCAACTCACTAATTTAAAACAGGACATAGATAAATTGTTGACAGATCACTAGATGCACCCATCTCATTAAATTCAGTTTGCCAAGCTAATTTATTTGGTATTCTTATTTTTATAATTCTGTTTAAAATCTTTCGTTGTTGTAATTTTGTTGATGTTTAATTCAGTCTGAATATGATGATTTTTTCCCTTCATTTTTATGTTTAATAAAATGATTTCTGTCAAGCATGGGTGGTCGAGAGGTCAGCACAGCCGCCTTACAAGCAGTTGTCCCGGTTAGCGGGTTCGCTTCCCGCCGATGCTATGACACATGAAAAAAAATAAATAAAATGATCTCAATATTTGTACTTATTTTGAATTTACATATTTATTTCATAAATGTCAAAAATTAAAAAAAAACTCTGCTCCTATTTTTTTGCTTTAATTTTTCTTAGTGCAGGTTTCGTTATTAAATAGTACACAACATAATGCCATATTCCTAGTCCTTTTACCTTTTTCAATCATTAATTACAAGTGATTAAAATGAAAAGTTTGATATCTAGTGAAATATTTAATATCGAGTACTGTACAAATTTATTAATTTGAGTAAGTAAAGTAAATGACTAGGGGATCGAGAGTTTTAGAAGTTTTTGGGAAAGGGGTCTGTGGCCAAAAAAAAGTTTGAGAACCCTTGCTCTAGACCATGGGCTTATAACAGATTAACTTTAAATATACATGTACTTCCATGTAAACTAAAACTCAAATGATATAATAAATGAGTTGCTGGAACTAATTAATTCATTAAAACAGATTTCACTGTATATTTTTTGGAACTTATTATACTACAGATCATTTTTCACGTATACTAAAAGGCATACTATATTTTGTTAACAGCTCAGATATTCTATAAAAAATAACAATTCATTTTTTTTCCCAACTTAAATTTTTTAAAAAGGTCATAAATAATATTTCAATTTTCAAATTTGTCTTTTAATTCACAGAATTAAATCTTTATCAATATTTTAAACATTTAATTTCATTAGTAAAAACTCAATTTAAAAAAACCTGTTCATTTCAATGTGAAACTACAAATCCAAAGTTCATATATTTAAATGAAATACTGAAGGAGTTTTTTTATTGGAATTACTTTAGATGGATTATTTACAAAAAAAATCAGTGAAACTATTGAAATAAGGAGATTACAGCTTTAAAATACAAAATTTAAGTAGATCTACAAAGAAGCATAATTAGACATAACAAATTGAAAATAACAATACTTTAATCATTACAAATAATTAAAAAGACTTAATTAATATGACTCAACTTACCTTTTGAAATTGTTAAAGCTGGTGACCATTGGGATCTTAATATATCCAGACATATACTACCATTACTGTTAATGTTCGGGTGATATATTTTTGTGGTGAAATTAACCTGAAATGTAAAGACAAATGATTTCCCCATTAAAATCATGTTTTTTTGGAAACATTTACTCTCAATTAAAAAAATAAGTATTACAAAAGAAATAGTGTTACCTTAGCTATACAGCTTGTATATAAATTATCATTACAACTTACTAGTTGAAAAATTCATATGAAAAAACCTTAAAGGTTTTATATAGTAGGCAGAAAATTTAAACATTTAATGCAAGCAATATTAATCATAAGCAAAATATCTGAACAACATTCCAAATCTTGCAATGACAATGTAGCATATTTATACAAAATTTTATTGACTGCAGCCACAATTCTTCGATAGCAGTATTATCATGTGACCAACTAATCATCACGCTACCGTGGCTAATACCTTGCTATTTATTAGCATAATCTTCTCAACAATTTTATACTCCCAATTTTCTTTCTTTTTTTGTGAAGAATTACATTGGCTATGGATTTTTGCTTGATGGCAATTAATTGTTTTAAAAATTTTGGTATTTTGCAATATAAAAATACATCAGAATAACGACTATTTTCTAATGACATCTTAAAAATATTACAGACAATAGAAAATGTTGTGGCTTACATATTGAAATACTTACTAGAGAAATGAAGATAATTGTAGTTTATGGTAAATCTGAGGTAAAATTTGTGTAAATATATCCTTTGGATCATGTATTTAACTTACAACCAGTGGAATGTGATCAAATGCAGTAGAATTATAGACTATGGTAAAATGAGATAAAATTTGATTTCGTAAATATATTTTTAACTAATAAAATTTTCTTTATACCACGTATTTAAAATGAAATTGTAAAATTATATAAATGTTTTGTTGCACAGAAAAGGTAAATTTTATATAAATTTATTTTATTTACTGCTTCGCATGCTTTCAACGATTGATTTCGTCATATTTATAGCATTTGCACTCATGAGTCTATATAACATTCATGCATTTCTATTTTTTTAATTGAGGCTGATTGTAAGAAGAATATAGATGTTTATACAAACTGATCTAGTAAATGTAGGATATAAATATAATAAAATAATCAAAGTTGTTGAAAGATTTTATAACAAAATTAAGAACCCTCCACCACTCCAACAAATGAATGCCAAGAAATGAATCACTCTCCCATATTTTCCTAAAATAACACAAAAATTGAAGAGCACATACCAACACATATAATATGAGTTTAAGAGAACCCCCCCCCCGCTAAATATACTATTAAAAAACCCTAAGGATAAATTGCCTTCAGAGCTAGACAACAAATCATAAAATTCCATGCAGCAACCCCATGTGCAAAGGCTTCATACTACCTACTGGGAGTCACTTGCAAATTTATTTACCAGAGTAGCCCAGCATAGATATTTATATAATTGGGCACAAAGAAGTGAGGAATCTACATCAATATTATCTGAATCAAAATAAATAGGTAGAATGGATATATTATAAAAAAGAGTACTTATATATTAGTCCTGTGACACAGCACATATTAGACCTGTTGCACCTATTCACATCCAAGATAAATGTGTAACATTGAGGATTAGGTTAAATAATCCAAGTCAAAATTTCTTATTGTTTATCTGATCTTTTTTTTTGCCCAGTTATTGTCAAGATTTCATTCTGACAACAGTATGATTTTCATTGCATTTTTTCTTCGCAGTTACTGTCATTGTAGTTAATTTCATTGTTGCTGAATTAAGCTGATTATGAGTAAATAAGTGTACTTTCCTTTTGATTTCTATTGTACAATTCTCGTAATTAAATGGTTTTTTTTTGAGAAGTGCCGGTTACAACCATTTTCGTGTGAATCACAAATATAATTTTGTCAATCCTGAAACAGGCATCCACACGCAGAATATCAAAAGATTTTGGGCTTCCACAAAATGGTGTAACAAGCAAAAACGAGGAACATCTCGCCAACATTTAGATTCATATTTAGCTGAATTTATGTGGTGGTGTTGTAAAGACAAGGATACGTTCATTTGCATAATGAATGAAATAAAAAATAATTGGGCGCCAATATGAATTACTAATAAAAGTTTTTTTTTTTTTATTTTGTGGAAAAATTAGTTCTTGCTTTTTTTTAAAAAAAAAATTAAATAAATCCTGTTCACATGATACTCTCCACATCCACACAGTCATTTTGGGGGTAAAAGTGTAACATTTTTACTTCAAATCTCCATTTTCCCCGGAAAATTTAATCAACTTATTAATAAAATTGAAGAGACCATTTACATTTATTTATTGCGACAATTCCTGTTATATATTGCACAGCAAGTTATCAGTGGATTGATATGTATGTGAATAGGTGCAGCATGTCCAATACGTGCTCCGTATCAATAATTTAAAAGTGATCAAAATATTCACTTCACATATTCGAAATATAGTTTTCATATAAAAAAATGATATCCATGAATATAATAAGATTATGATATTATTTATCACGTCTCTATGTTAATTTCAATGTATTAAAAAAAAAAAAAGATTTAAAGTGACTATCTTCTGCAATTTTAATTTTTAAGCCTCCTTCAAATCTCTATATTATTTATAAAACTCCATATTCAATTTATTATTCTGCCAAGGAGAAAAAACACACCACTTTTAATCAATTCATTGATTTTTATTTTTTTTTTTTAAAAATCACTGCCAGAGAACCAGTCAAGATTTTTTTTGAAATAAACCCAAGGATAGACATTTATATTAACAACTCATTACTTAAAAAAAAATTCTTGCCTCAATAACACAACAATCTCAAAAGTTCAAATTCCTAATTTTAGTTATTAATATCTACTGCAAATTGAAATTAAGAATGGATAATAGCTGTTCCTAAAGAATAAATTTCTTACTATTATTTTAATCTTGAAAAGTACTAGCCTACAATGTCTAACTACTTGCACTTAAATATAATATATTTCATACGATGCCATTATTTTGAGCATGTATGCATCCAAGTTTTTTTATAGCAATTTTTCTGCCCTAACAAAAAGTGTGTATCATTTCATGTTTTGTGCTAAAATTCACTACTAGCAGATCATTTGAGATTACAACACCAATACTATTATTTCCAATATCCTTGAACTGAAACTTACTATTCCTTCAAATATGCAATAATATCACATGATCACCATCTCATACTAGCACATAATTGTTATTAAACAAAGCAAAACTCTCCATACAGTAGTGCCATCTTGTGCCAACAAGAGCAATCAATGGACGCCAGAAGGCTTCTGGCATTCATTGATTGCTCTTGTTGGCACAAGATGGCACTACTGTGTGGAGAGTTTTGCTTTGTTTAATACAATAATATCAAAACAAAAAAGGTCTTTAGGTAGTACTGATTAATAATATTAATGTTGGAGAATTAGACTTCACAGCAAACCTAAAAATGTATAGACTTCCTTTCTTAATGATCTGCTTTTCTCTAAAATGAAGTAATTACCCACTAGTTCAATTAAACTTCCTCTGGAAAACAAATTTCACTAAGAGGAGTTATATAAAACTTTAAATTAATAGCCACTTAACTATCTTCTGTTCAAGTCCGGAAGAGTTTGAACTAAATAAATCTATACTTAGAAAAAAAAAGATTACTATCACTACTTCCTGCACATCTGCCTTATAAACAGTTGTCCTGGATTAGCGGTTTCACTTCCTGGCAGATGCTATGACACATGAAGGAAAAAAAAATATTACCGATTTTATAATTATTTGAGTGAGTGGTTTGCTAGGCATAATGTCCTATCTAGCCAGATTGTATAAGACAGGTCATTTTTAAACCACTTTTACTAAGTTCCTTTCATTTCTAGAAAACAAAGGGGACCCCTAAATAAGGCTGCTTAGTCATAAGATCTTTTCAGAAATTAAACTCCTGTCCCAAATTCAATACTAAAACAACACATTACTGATTTAACTCACTTAAAAATTAAATCTAGGACTTCCACTCTATTAAATCAAGTCAGTTACCTCAGTTTTATCATAATTAAATAACTATACAAGCAAATTGGTTTAAATTTAAAACCTTATAAAAGTTTTTTTGAACTGTAATATAAGAGTTAAAAAATTGAGCACCAGAAACGACAAAGCTAGAATCATGATCCCTAGACTTTGAGTTCCACAATCTACCCATCTTTGCATTAAACCATGCTGGACAATATGATGAAGTTAAAAGTGGCAACCAACAACATTAGTTCCAATTTTGAATTGTAAATTCTTATTGATAAAGCCAAAAATTAGACTGATCTGTGAATGTGGATATAATAGCATTATCTAGTATGAATTATATACTCAAATTTATAGAAGATGGCTCTGAATAGAGAACTGGTCTAAAAAGTAAATATTGAAAAGCTGAAAAAATTATATGCTTTCTTGGTTCCAAATAGCATAAAATTGGTCACTAAAATATGTAGTTGCTGAATATGAATCCTTAGGATTTTTGAATTTCAAGCTATTAGTTTGATAGTATAAACAAATTAAAGTTAACTACCAGATGCAAAAAGACACTAGTTTGGATTCTATGTCTTTGCTAGAAAAGGCAAAAGTTGAAAATTAGTTTGGGAATGATGAATAGCACTACCATCTAACATTCATCAGTTAAATAGGCTTACAGCAAAAGACTTAGAACAAGTGTAAAAATAATTTGTGCTTGAAGGCCTATGTAAGTAAGAATAAATGAAGAAAATCACATATTGTTTGGTTAGTTTTAACCTAGTATTAATGAAATATTGTTTGTATAATCAGAAGTTATAAATCCTTGTTAATTATTTTTAAAGTATTCTTGGAAGGAGATTTTTTTTTTTTTGTATAAGTTATGTTTTTTATTATCCATTGTCAATCAGTTGAATTTCTGCATCAAATTCCAAATTCTATTAATTAGAAAATTCTTTCACTAGTATTACTGCAGGAGTAAGATTTTGAGTATATGAAATTGATTCTTTGCAACATATTATTTGAAAACTAAAGAATAATTTCACATAATAAAATTCATATAATAAAAATTTTTAAACAATAAAGATCTATTTGCTTGTTTAATTTTCAAATTTTTTCATAAAATCTTTTGCCAACCATGTAAGTTCCCATTAGTATGTAAATAAAACAATACAAAACAAAACAAAAAAAAAAAAACTCTAATAAATTTAGTTAACTTAACTAATTTCAATGAATACTGTTAAAGAAAATTTTCTAATTTATTAAAAACTATGTTTTAAATTTATTTTGAAAATTCTCAATACTTGCAACATGTTAAAATAGATTCACTTAAAGGGAATATAACCTGAAATATATAAATATTACTTCTAATATTCTCATAGATTTCATATTACTATTTCCAGAAAATTCTGTGTAGTAAAAATAAAATAGCTAAATAGCTGACATTTCAGTATAATAACAAGTACTTTCCTCAGAGTTTCTGTCTCAAATCATAAGAATGTGTGTGAGCTTTAAAATCATTATTTTTTCCTTTTATTACTTCCTCCTCATACTCAAATTCTACTGATTAACAAGTTTTAAAAAATATTTTAACCTCCAATAACTTTTTCCAAATATTGGTTATTTTCTTCAATTCACACTTCTCATTTATGCTCTTGGGCTTTTTAAAAATCTCTACAGCTTTCTCATAGCAGTCTCTGGTCATATTGTTCAATTGTTGCCAAAATATGTGTTTTATTAAAATTAATCTCATGGTTAGTTAACTTTAAGTGTGAATTAAATGTTTTCATAGATTGTTATTTTAATAAAGAATAGACATAATGAGATTATATCCATGTAAACAGAGATAAGTTTAGCTTTTGATGTTGTCAGGAAACTAACAATTACTATTATTAATTGACAATTATCCTGAGGCTAAACCACTTTTCTCCATTAATTAACCTATAATAGTTCTTTTGTTGGAGTTTATTGAAGAAAAAGGAGGTTCTCTTTTACTTCAAAGCCAAGTTCTAAATGGATTTAACCCTATAAAGCAATTTTTTATAGGCATGAGAATTAAATATATATGAACAGCATGATTTATAAAAATAGATAAGTCAGTCAATTTTGTTATAAAAATATAACAGAATAATTTCAATAATAGATCTTGCATTTAAGGGCTCTTAAACGTACATGGGATTTAGGGGTACCATCTAACATTTTAAAATAAATATGTAAAAGAAATAAATATGTAAAACAAAAAAAAAATATTGAAACTTTATTTTTTTAACAAAGGAAATGTACTCAAATTATCAATACTTTTCAATAACTGATGACTTAATTAATAATGTGAAATGCACAAAAATTAATTGAGTACATTTTGATAGAGCAACATGCTCACTCACATTTTCATAATCAAACTGTTTGGCAATGCCACTTTCAATAAATATTATCAATAGATTATTTAAATGATCTTGGCAGAGGCTATTTCGCAAATGATTTATAAACTATTTCAGAAGGGGGAAAAGATCATTTGCTGCTAGTGTTTGACATATTTTTTAAAAAAGATGGATTTTGAATAGAAAATAGTCAACTCCACTATCATTTCTTCATTTGTTTGATAGTTTCAATATATAATTATTCAGTTCTTCATTACACATGTTATGATTAAAGAATAATAGAAAAATTAAATTTTTTCCCTCACTATATTTGTGTCAACTAGTGTAAGTTATAAATCAACAGATGCCAGATGATAGTGCTTATCCATTATTATCCTATCCAATATCACCAAACTAGTTTTTAGCTTATGGCTTTGCATTGGATCTTTAAGCAGTGTATTTGGATCCATTGCACTTTTCTTCTAATAGCCACCTTTTACTTCTTATTTTACTATCAAGCTACTAGTCCAATTGAAAAACATATTGCTTTCCATCAAAGGGATTTATTAAGCACTACCATCTGGCATCTATTGATTACTAAAGTGGTATAAAAGTAATCAGGAAAAAAAAAAGGATTTGCTACTAAAAACATTTATGTAACCAGAAATCATGAGATGTTTTGCTAGTTTTATAGTAATTCCAGCCAGGGAATAAATATTCCTATACTTGTTAAAAAACTAATGAACCCATAATATATAGATACTGAATTGGTTTCAGATTTATATGATTGTAAAAGCACATTGGTTTTGAATGAAAACTTTAATGATTTTCCAATTGGGTCTAGTAGCATGATAGTAAACAAAAAGGAAAAATATAGCTACTAAAGGAAAAATGCAATGAATCCAAAAGATCCAGATGCATTACTCAATGAGACAAAGCTTCTCATTGGTGAAAGTCGCAAGCTAGAAACTGGTTAAGGGGTATTGGATAGGACAGCACTGGATAGGGATTTATTAAGCACTATCATCTGGCATTAAAGTAGTAAGAAAAAAAAATTGCTGAATAACATTTGTGTAGCAGAAGTCGTAATATTTTGTAGGGTTTTTTTTTTTTTTTTAAGTCCGTTACAAATTTTAGCTATTTACTGCAACATATTGAACATTTTATGAAAACATTATTTTCATACATACTGTAGGTTTTTCCCTGTTCACGATGTTTTTAAATGAGTAACTGCAATAGCCAATTATAAAGCAGTTGGGCTGTCTTATAATCAGATTTATATTTCTTGGAGTTAATGAATTAATGATACTGCACTGCCATTAAATAAATTGAAGATTTGATCTTTGAAGATTCAAGATTAAAATCTCATATAACCATGTGGAAATTTACCACTGATAAAATGATTAAGAAGCCATACAAGTCCACTCACAAGACTAGATAATATTTGGTTCATTTTTTAAAAAAGTATGTTATAATTTACTAGAAACTAAATTCTTGTTAAAAGCTTACATTACCATTCAAAGTTTGTAAATTAAAAATCAACATATAATTAAAAATACAAAACGTAATCATGAAAATAAGGGGAAAAAAATTTAGTTTTCAAAACCAGCGACCCCAGGTCCATCAATAGGAGAGAAGCATGCTTTGCTCTGTCTCAGAAATGGCAATTATAACTCATTTGCATAAATTCCATTTCCATTTCTACAACACAGTTATAACAACAACAGCTATGAATCTGAGAGCAAGTGGTCTCTTGAAAGCGATCAACTCTTTAATTTAATAGCTTTATATTTTAATAAATTCAAAAAAAAAATTCGCTTTATTCTAGCTTCATTATCAGTGCAAACAGCGCATATATATATAATGTTAAGTAATATGATTTGCTAAAAAATAAGCAAGTTATATCAAATAGATTGTTTCAGATATCTAAATTTGTTTGGCTGGCCAGAGGAGGCAGCTCTATCAGCCACAGAAAACCACATACTGGAATTTCTAATATGTTCTCTCTGCACGATATTGTAAATTGGTGTGGGTTATACCAAGAAAAAGATAGAACATAGCCATAATAATAAAAAATGTTATCAGAATGTTGACAACATCCTAATCTGATCATAAAAAATTTTGATTTTTCACTGAAGATATTTCCTTCTTTCCTACCTTTTAAAATTTTTGTTCTTCTGAAAGTTTTAGACCTATAAAATGCTGTTTGATGCTCTAATAATATAGTCCCATTGCTCATAGATAAAATTTGCACAGAGTTTTTAACACCTGCTCACTTTATCAACAACCTGTGTTCTTTTAACCTACATCTATCTATATTATTGATGTGCTAAACATCAAAATAATGAAAGAGATCTTTATAAATACTTTATTGTTAATGTCATCCTAAAAGCTATTGGCTTTATCACTAAAATTTGGATATATTAACACTGAGAATTATTTTATGCAAATAAAAATTAAGCAAATACTATATTAGAATACATCTCCTCTGGATGCAAAGATTAAAAGGCCCAACAATTATGAGCAGTTTTTTAAGTATTTAGAAAGTTGCATTATCAACAGTAATCCATTCTATTATTACAAAGCCAATCATATTCCTAGGCTAGATTCTAACTACTATTAGCCTTTAATTAATAAATGAGGAGTATTAAGATTGCAAACACACACACACAGTAATGACTATTACTTTATTTATATTTTTCAAGTTTAATGATTAAAAATTTTAAAACTTTAAAGTATTGAATCCAAACTTACAGATTTTAGGATCTGAGTTACATACTAATTACAGGCACTTTGATCCTTTGGCAAAAAAAAAAAAAGGTATTATCTATATAAAAAAAAACCAAACAATGTATAACATGACTCAATCAGCTTACACTCAATATTTTCCTTAAAAGCAGTGCTAATACTTTATTCCAAAGCCATCTATTGTTAGCACAAGTAAGAATGGATGACAGCTCTTAATGACGATGTTACATGTAATTTGGGACAGTCATATAAATGCTTTGTTTGAATAAATATCTTTTAACCAAAAAATCAAATGTGCCTACAGTTAGCAAATAACTAAAATCGTTTACATGTGTAAATGCTGACCATAGACCTATATAGTTAAATAAGTTGGTTTGAAGTTGGAAGGCATTATAATCTGGCAACACGTGATTATTATTTGTGCACATAATAAAGGCTTTAGAGGAGAATGATAGAGCAAATTACTGTTTTTAATGTAGAAAATGTGATCTCATATGAAACATTGTTTGATATTTAGCACCTTAGTTCTCTGATGATGAAAATAGAGACAAAAATATAAGATTGAGATAAGAGAAATTCAATTAGAACTTAAATTTATTAGGATTAGCAAGGATTGTAGATTAGTAATGCAAACTGTTACAAAATTTTGGAATTCAATTATTTAAAGACAAAGACAACTATATATATTGAAACAGATATTACTGTCCTTCTATCTGTTTCACCTTTATGTCTCCATCGACACATCTATGCCGGTTTTGAACACTCTTTAGTACAAGTGTATATGTATACACACAGTGTTATATGTCTTTACACAGCTGTATATATATGTTTACACAGTTATATGTGTCCACACAGCGATACATTCATTTATACAGTTATATATGTGGTCACAGTTTTATATGTATTCAAACAATTATATGTTTATTGTCACACATACAAGCACCTGTAAATGATAATGATATTAATTTTTGTATGGATATATCGCAGCATTTATATAAATAATATATTGTATAAGGGTTATTTTGTTTAGAAAATGTGGCTAAATATTCTTTAACAAGTTTGGTTTAAGTAAATTATAAATCACATGCGAAATTCACAGATTGGTAATAAAACTATTTAGAATAATTCACAGGTGAGATCAGATGGTCCTTAGGTTATTGACATTGTTTTAGAGCTCGTTCATTACGATTGTAATGAATTTCTTTTCTCAGATCAAACCAGTAAAAATTTGGCAACAAGATAAAAAAAAGAGATTGGAATCAAAGAGACAGAATGCTGTAAAACTTAGAAGAAGTTTGAATTGTGTTTTAAAATAGATAGTCACTGGCTTTTGATCTAGGGAATATAGATATCGCAGATTTTTATTTAGAATAATTTGCAGGTGGGATCAGATAGTCCCTAGGCTATTGACATTGTTCTAGAGCTCATTCATTACGATTGTAATGAATTTCTCTTCCCAGATCAAACCAGTAAAAGTTTGGGCAACAGATAAAAAAGATAAGAATCAAAAGAGACCTAAGGCTAAAACTTAGAAGTCTGAATTGTGTTTTAAAATAGATAGTCGCTGGCTTTTGATCTAGGGAATATAAATATTGCAGATTTTTTTTTGAAAGACACTCTTTAGTTTTTTTTTCTGAAAATTGTTGTGGAGACCAGAATCCAAAATGATCGAGTAAAATAATATATTTACTGGCTCTGAAGCCAGATGGCTACTCTCAATTCCTCTAAACATTCCTTTGAATAGACTTTCCAGCAACCTGCATGGAGAATATGAAGAAATTTAACCTATCTGAAAGGCCACTGAAGATTATGATGCGGTCAGACGCCCTATTCCAACCACTATCATTGATATACGCTTCAAGTCCACTCAAGGAGGCAGAGAGAGATGGTATACGCTTCAAGTCCACTCAAGGAGGCAGAGAGAGATGGTAATCATTTTTAAAAAGGCTGTGGTATGAACTTTAAATTATAAATTCTTATAACACTTTAAAAAGAACGTTCTATCTAAATTATAAAAAACTCTTTCAATTTTACCCTCTTATAAAAAGAAACTATCGATCTGTGACTTTGTATTGTGCCCTTATCTATAGGTCATAATAAGGTAGAATGGTCAATTACTAAAAAATTTTAAATTTTAAAATACGTTTGTGTAGTATATTGATAATTGTATGATCGATTAGATCTTATAGTACAATTTAAGGCTGAAAATTACCTGGTATATAAAAGTGTAATGGATTATTTTAAAAGAAAACAGTTAAATAAAGCTTAATTATATCCTTGCTTATGGTTGTAAAAGCTGGCCATATAAAATAACACAGCTATAAATAGTTAAAAGTATATTATTAATTCGAGTATGATATTTTAAAACTAATAAATTAAATAAATGCTATATGTAGTGTTATAATTATATTTAATAGTCAAAATTAATAGAGTATATTTTAAAATAAACTTTAGGATGGTGAGAATTATATTTAGTTCTACATTTTTAAATTATTTTCCAAATTTTTATAAAATATATCAGTTTTGGTAATTTAGACCGAGACGTAAATTAAAAAATCATCTGATAAAGTTAGTAATCATGTGACTGTATATTATATACCTTCACACACACGCTTGTTAGAATATAATAATAAAGTTTGTGAATTATAAAACTAAATATAATTGCTATCGATCGTTAAAGTAAAAGTTGAAATATTAAATGTTATTTTAATAATTGTTTTAAAGTTTAAATGATTTTGATAAAATTATAATTGAGTTAAAAAAATACTATTCTAAATAATATTTAAGACATGACGTCATAAATTCTTTATTTTAAAAAGGTTTAATCTATTATAAAACTAAAATGTGTAAATTTGTTCGCGCTAAAAAAGTCATTAACCAATCAACGGAGGTATTTTAGCAGACAAAATATAAGAATTAGACGGAGCGGGAGAAAGTAATGTGTAAGTGAAGGAGGGAGTAACATATTTTTTAGCTGGATAAGATCGTAAGCTAGAAAAGTAATATAATTTTAAAATTTTATATTTATTTTAAAAGTTTTTTAAAATATAATATTTTGAACTGCCTTTACATGGAGGGCTAATTTTTAAAAGTTTTCTTACCAGGATATTTTATTCAAGTTTAGCCAAAACCTTACAGTAAAAATGGAAATACTACAGAAAACAGTATATAGAAGTTATGATAAAGGAAAAATATTTGTAAAGTGCCTTGATACAGCTTTATTTATGCTCAACCAGAAACTTATTATTGTAACTCAGAGGAATATAATTTGGACGCTATACGGAAAACTTAAAAGAGAAGTTATTTGCCATCAGGAAAAATTATGACGCACAAATTTATAAGGCTACTCTGAAGTTATTTTATTCTTCTCTATGGAAAAATTAAGATACGTATATCATAAAGAAAAAATTATGTAAAAGTTATAACAGAGAAAGAATGTTTGTCCTTTTTAAAGGAAACATTACAAAGTATATAGTTACCAGAACTTTAAAAGAAAGGAAAAATTACCGAATAATGATAGGAAAGAGTCATTATTTTTTTTTAAAAAAGGAAAGAAAAAAACTTTATCTAAGAAGAATTAAAATATTATAAAGTGTTCATTATAAAAACGCTTAATAAAGATAGAGATTAGGAAAATGGAAATTTAAATTACTTAATGAAAATGGATCCATGGAGATAGAAAAATTTACTGAATATTTAAATCAAAGTACATAGAAGATGCATCGTAAAAGTCGCGCGGGGGAAAATATTAGCAGAAAATATTAGAAGAGAATATGTAGACGTTTTCTTTACGGGATTAATTGATATCATAATTAATAATTGTATTAAATATTATAAAAAACCAAGGATTGTCATCTATGAATATTTATTAAACAGAGCAATAATTGTTTTGCCTTAAAATTGAACAAGTAGGGAGAAGAACATTAAGTGACTGAAGAAGAAATAATAAACATTTTTTTTTTAGCTTTAATATGAACGGTTTTCAAGAAAATTTGATGAAGAAGTACAGTAAATATAGTTTAAATATTTTTTACTAATTTATTTTAAAATATAAAATGTTATGTGAGATTAGGGAAAACATATAAACATAAATTTAGTAATATTAAAATTTAAATATAATAACTTGATAAAATTATAAAAATATTGTTTAAAAATAAAGTGTATGGATGTGAATCTTATATCTACAAGGATCAAATGGATGGTGAAGCCTACGGAACGCGATCGAGGAGATAAAGGTCGTTTGGTAATTTTAATAGTTATTTATAATGCATAATGTATTTTTTTTAGATCATCTATTGACCTAAGAATGAAGTGTGAAAGTTTAAATTATATGTACACATTTTATACAACATTTTTAACATATAATGAGATAGGAGTAATTCGGAATATGCATGCAATAATTTATTTAAAGTATATTAATAATATAATTTAACAGAACAATTGTGTGATTCTTTTGAACTTTCATGTGATAAAGTATTCAGATATTTAAGTAGTTTGTATGATTAAATATACGGAGGAAAGTAGTAAGCAAGCTGTCTTATAGAACAGTGGAATAGTTTTAAAATAAATGAATTTTATTATTGTTAGTAATGCAGATATGTATTTGTCGATGTACAGTATAGAAAAATCTTGAGAAATAAGATCGGATAGTGACTTGGAAGTACTAGTGGAGAGGAAACCAAGATGATGTTTTTTTTTAAGAAATAGGAAAAATAAAGGATTTGGATCATATTTAGTTTTGTGTGATTTCAGTATAGTTAACTAAGCCCTATGACTGAACACATATAGTTTGGACAGTGTTTTTGCATATCTTTAAACTTTTGATGTTATAATAAAGCTGAAGAAATAGCTTTAACATCGTTCCTATAATAGAGGTTGGTAGACAGATACAGGTCACTCCTCTATAGTGTCTTTTAATTCACTGTGCCATGATTGTCAAGATATATGACGAGTAATATTCTAGTTGTATTTTGATCCTATGCATCTATCTTCGCTAGTTGTATTTTGATCCTATGCATCTATCTTCGCTATCCTTATTTTGTGAATCTGCATCGGTCAGAAAGATATTTTCAAAGAAATAATGAATAAAATAGAACTGAAGATATGTTATCGTTTATGTAAGAATAGTTTATTTGCTGGAATGTATAGAATTGTGTAATTTTAAAATTGAAAGTCCAAAATATCATAAAGAGAGAAAGAATCATATAATACATTGTAAAGTTAATTCAGAAATGAATATAAGATTTTGAAAAGAAATCTAAACCAAGTATTTTAAAAGTGATAATAAAATTTGAATGAATTTTTTTTTAATAATATTTAGAAAATAAGTATTGCATATTTATTAAGAAAATAGTCCAATAATGTACAATAAACATATACTTGTGCATGGTATATTAATAGTTGTAATTATATCATCCAAAGTAAGGCTTGAATGAGAATATTAGGAATAATAAACATCGGATAATGAACAATAAAAAACCTAATACCTAATGTAGAACAATGTTTTGACTTTGTAAGATTCCATACAACCAATATAAAACTAAAATTTGTTATTTTATAGAATTTTACTACGAATGTAAATTTTGTAAAAAATATAATTTTAATAATATTAGGGATGCAAAGTGTTAGTGATAATCATATAAGAAATGCATTTTGTAATAAGCTAACCATAATAATAAATCAAGTAATAATACTGTATTTTCTTAAGTGTTTAAAAAAATAAGATTTAACTAGGAAAAGTAAATATTATTTTGATTTCATTTTATAAACTAATAAACTAAGTTGAGATATGAGAGTAAGGGATATCCAATGTATATAGTGTAAAAATATTGTTAATTTATTTATGTTGTTAATAAACTTTGTTTTAAAATTTATTTTAAAGTTTTTGTGTCCGAGTTGTTATTTCTCCACATGGATGCATGAAATCACGATACATTTATAATTGAAACAGACATATAAGTTTTGCACAAAAGGTAAACATAAAAGTGTTATAATAATTTTGAGAATTTATTGGTATGTTAAAATTAAAAGATCATAATTTTATATTATTTATTGGTCATAAGTCGGTTGCCACAATATTACATTAAATTATATGCTAATGTTGCCACACGTATTCTGTTGTCAGATTATTAAAATACTACCACGTACGTATTTATTTATTTCATTTAGGAAGAAATAAGATTATATTATATTATTATTGTTATTATTATTTTTATTATTATTAGTTGCTGTGTAGTAGATTATGACATAAAATTCCCTTTTCATATTTTACTACCGTAATTTTAAATCAGTTAGAATACAATTTCTGAACCTGAGATTTTATTTTATTTTACTTCATTTTATTTAATTGAGCTAGATTCTTGTTATAAAGAAGATTAAGATATGATTATTATTTTAATCGTAGTGCATAGAGCTTAGAAAGTCGTAAGAATACTATGAGTTAGTTATTTGGTATATAGTAAAAAGAGGGGATAGTGTTCTTATGCCATTGAGGTAGTATCGTGTGGATAATGTCTCAATGTAGTCTATCTCGTTCCCCGTATTGTCACTCCATGTCTCATGAAAATAGTAAATATTTGTTAATTCATTTTAAAATTGAATCGAATTTGTATTTTAAAATTAGAGCTAGTAATCATTTTAATTAATGCTGAATATTTCATTTATTTATTTGTTAACTGAGCTAGAACCCGTAATAATAAAGAAATAAACAGTATATTTTTGGGGTGAGAACGCGCGGGGGGAGGTTAGAGTATATAATGTAAAAGAAAGAAAAAAAATCACTTACTTTAATTTTATAAACTGCAGAAATCTTTTATGAACTAAAAGATTTCATATTTTTTTATATACTCATTAAATGTCCGAAATTTATTCTCTTCAACTCCTACGAACTAACGGTCTTGCCAAATTTCAGTAATTTTAATATTTTGTTTAAATGCATTTTATGTTTAATATGTGATAATATGCTCAGATTTCGAAACAATGAAACTAAGTAAGTAATTTATAAAGGAGATAATTGTAATCTTCACTTAGACATTTTTAAAAGCCTTGTTTATTTTATTAAATCATTGTTTCGAAATTATAATATTGGTAATAAACGAATGCGCTAACCACTCGTTGTTATCATAGTTATATATATATTGTAAAATCGTATTTTTTAAGATTTGCTTAACCGATCTTATATTATAACCTTTGATATTTATTAGTTGGAAGGGGATATATATATATTGTCTAAAGATGATAAAGTATATTTGCTAATGTTTGTATTAAGTCCCATTGAATATACTTTCCCTCCTTAATTAAGAATCTTTACATGCAGATTCAGGATCTTAACTAGATTATTTTTATATAGTTTAAGCCCATTTTATTAGCATACTTATAATGCTAATTTTAAGAACTGTTTTGAATTAGCTTGACAGATAAAAGCTATCTGTTTTAGGCGCAATTAATTATATGCATACTTATTGCTTTTATATATATATTGCGTGCATTGCGGGTGTGTTTTTATATAGTACACTTATATGTTACGTTTTGCTGCCTCTGACAAGGGTTCACGGTAACAAACCGCCCCTTTATTTAGCTCAGGTTATGGCTATCTTCATTAGAACTGGGGGCGTGAGGACCCAGATTTTTCCATAAAGCCAATCCGACTTCCTGAACTTTAGGTTCATATCTCAATAGCAGCAAACCATCGGTCTCAGAGCAAACCGAGCATTTGATGCTGAAACTCTTGAAGAATCACACACTCGCACTGCAAGTTTATTTCTTTAATATTTTATATAGCGCCATAGCGCATATATGTGGACCTAATGGTAACCAGTTCTTTTTCCCATATTAATTAATCATTCAGCTTTAGACTGGAGTTTGAATCTGGGTTATCAGTTTGAATCTGCATGATTCTGAGTTTATTTAGTTGCTCATTTAATTAGTATCTATAACAGCCTTTAAAACTGGCTGTACTCATCATCATCTCTACTAAAGTATCAACTTCTAACTTAAGCAAGTCAAGTTCATAAGATGAGCATATTAAGTAATTAGGCATGACCTCTATAACTCACACACACATGTATTGTGATATGTTTAAAAGGGAACAGATGTACTTGATAACAGTCCCAACTATTGTAACATGCTTGCCTGTATTGAATACCTTGTGAAGATTATACAATCCCTGCCATTATGATATTTTGTGTTAGATCATTTGTTATTGTTTTAATAAATCCTTTTAAATATAAACTGTTGTATATCTTTCTTGCTCAGACTCTAGATCAAACCAAACCACAGTATCTTATCCAATCCATAGTATTTATCCAATCCACAGTATATTATTAAATGTCACAGTTCATACTCTAATTTCTTAATGAGTTTATATGCTATATGTGGATGTCTGGTAGTTAAGATTAATAGAGTGTTAAGTGTTATATATATCACTTATTTAGTTAGGTTGGAGTTTGGTCGGATTAGAGGTCTCAACCACCTCACTACGGTCAGCTTTGGTATATTTTGCTTGGGCTCTGAATTTTGTTGCATGAGTGTACAAATCTGACTGTTACAATATGAAGATTTGACATTCCAGTTGCAACTGTTTCCTAGTGTTCTCTCTAATTTAAAGTAGGTTGATCCAAAAGTGAAAGGTTTTTGCATCGATTCCCAGATGAGGAAAGTAAATTTGGTCAACTGAATGAAACAATAATAGACATTCTGTCACGTTAAAATTTGCATATTATTTGGTGTCCTGAGCAATTCTCAACATGACATTATTATATTTAAAACAACAACATATTTAATAAGAGAATGGATTTAATACTATATAACAATTTGATTTCTTAAGCTTATTTATTTGGAGATAAAAAGGAGTCATTACTAAAATAACTTATAAAATTAACCAGCAAGTAATATTGAAGCAGACAATCTTAGCTTAAGATTGAGCTTCATGGTTCTATCCACTTACCAAGTACTGACCCATGTTCAAATCTTATGTCCCATCCCGCTCCTTTAGTCGTGCATATATATTTCATATATCTCTGAGAAGCGCGCATAAAATTTATAAATTTTAACTTTTCAATAACATTCTTTTTTATTATTAATTCTTTTTAATTAAAGTATATAGGTGCGGCTCAGATATATATAGATTACAGGAGCAAACATACTAACAAAATATTAAATTTTATAAACATTTTTATTATATGTCGTTTATAAAACTTTTTCTTTTTAAATTATTTTTTTAATTAAACTGTATATTTTTATAAAATCCAAGATGGAAGATGCAACCGTTAATGTCCAAAAATAATAAAAGAGTTGGAAATATAATATTGTTTTAATCTTGGGAAGGAATTTTTAATTAAACTTTTACTGAAAATAAAATGGGGAATAGGATTAGATTTTACTTTTGTTATAAACATTTTTGTCAAATCTATTTCCAATCTGGAAATAAATTTGAATGTACTTTTGGAATGTTATCTAATGTTTGCATCTTCAAAAACAATGGACAAAGAAATGTAAGATTTTGTTAGATGAGAGATTAGATTTTGGGTTATAAACAAGAAATTAAAGGCATTTCACAAATACCTGAGCAGGGTATAAAATGGGCTGATTTTAAACACCCAAAAAAATTAGCTACTACTGAGAGAACTGTGCAGTTAACAGAATCCATGCTGGTTTGAAATTTAAAAATAATGATTGAATAGAAATCCCATCATCTTTCCGACTCGTGGGGATCATCTGCCACTACTGTACCATCATGCTCCCATAGAATGAAATAAAAGCCCGACCTAGGAACTTTAGAATGCTAATCAGAAGCTTGCTGTTACCTAAGAACTTGCATGGATCCTTTCAATTGCTCTGACGAACTGACTTTTTAAAATGGACTCTTAAGAAATTGCGAGATAATTATCTTCATGTCACCTAAAAGTTAATCTAGCCTAACTAATCACATCAAGATTTCTTTCATAACTGATTTAATTTTGTATCTTCCTACTATGTAAAAATGTAATTTGCTCTTAAATAATTTCTATAAATCTAATTTTCTCTCATATGCTCTAACTTTCTTTAACTTTGGTGCAGTCATTTATTTATATGAATTTATGATTTATTTTGTTAATATGCCAATCTAAAGCAACCTGGCACGCTCCATTTATAAAACCCTTTCTTTTTCTTTCTTTTAATTAAATTAGACCTCCATGGAGTGAAGTTATTAATTCTCCCTTTTGTAGATCTTAAAATGTATTATTAATCAATATGCTCGCCAGATTGTTTTTCCGAGTTAACTTACTTTATGTTTTAGTATAAAAATTATTATTTGTCCAACTTCGAATAGAATAAAGTAATTCTACCGGGGTGAATCCAGAACTTAGGCTAATTAAAGCTTGGAAACCTTATTTATTTTATAAATGTTATTTATTCAATTCTGAAAAGGTGACCTATTAGTTGTTTTCTATAACTGC
This sequence comes from Epiperipatus broadwayi, assembly GCA_028023455.1. Taxonomy (NCBI): domain Eukaryota; kingdom Metazoa; phylum Onychophora; class Udeonychophora; order Euonychophora; family Peripatidae; genus Epiperipatus; species Epiperipatus broadwayi. Next base: position 26,244,121 of record JAQFVV010000002.1, read on the forward strand.
TAGTTTTCTTTTATTTTTCCATACTCTTAAAATATCATATGCTTAAATATTCTCAGTTGTTGTAAAATCCACGAAGGATGGATTGAATCATTTTTAAATAGCAGAAAAGGGGTAAATTTTAATATATATTTTACTATTTTAGTTATTAAGTAAAATCTTGTATACGTATATGTATTACAGCGGCATAGCGTATTATTTGTATAAATTATGGCATTTAGACTAGGGTCACTTATTTTTAAAGCAGTAAATCTTATTCAATTTCATTAATGACATTAATCCGTACTGCATTACTGACATTCGGCTTATCGTCGTGAATATATATATTACGTGCTTTTAATCTGGGGGTTGCGACAGGATCGAACCCATAGATTTCTTTTTATGTCCTGTCCTGTGGATAGTTGAGCTTCCCGGAGCTTATTTCGGATAAAAAAAGCCTCTGGCGTTGGTGATTCCAGTACAGCCTGGGCCACGCTATGCCTATCCACTTTTCTCTAAGCATTGCCCTAAAATCAGGTCTTAGATTCATTTTCATCCAGAAGCACGAGTTTTTCTTCTTATTTCTCCGCCATTATGTCAGTATCACCACTTCTTCGTTTATTATTTTTTTTTGTTTCATGACCTAGTTTTAATGTTATATTAAAAGTGCGCTCTGCTCAAATATATACGTAAATTCCAAGTATTACTAATTTTATTAATTAATAATGTTATTTCAATCTTATTATACAATCCCACCGTCGTAATTTATTATTTCTGTATTTAAGAGTATTTGCTTTGGGGAAAATCAAGCGTTCTGTCTTCTAAATATTAATTAAGATTCAAATATCTTTCAAATGTATTTTATTTATTTTCATGACCTCAATGGCATGAAAATAGTTTTTCTTATATATATAATGAATCTCGGAACGGTCCCCGAAATAATATGTTAGTCACCGCATTTCAGAACCGTAATCCAAAGCATTAATAGCAATCTTATGTAATCTTTTAATAATCGATTGGCATCTTAATACCGTACCCACCAAAGATGTGTGTTTAATGTATATCTCTTATTTAGTTAATAAAAGAGCATATAAGAATCCTTAGCGTGAATTTCAATATGTAATAATCTACCATTTGGTAGACCACTCATTCATGCACCCATTAATGTATATAAATAATTTGTCATGTTATTAAACTGTTTTATTATCTAACTTGTTTGAGTAGTTCGAATTCCTGTTTCTCCACTTCCACATGTACAACCATGCGTATGCCTATTTAATTAAGTCATAATATAGTTAATATTAAGTCTCATTGTCTTCTCAGCTCTGCTAGTGGGCCGGACTTAAGAATAAATTCTCGTGTGCCATCATTATATGTTATTCATTAGGTGTTTGATCTGGGGTTTAGAAAATGGATTCGAATTCAGGTTGGTCCCTGACCTAAATCTCGGGCTTGACTGGGTTTGAAGTACATTTTTTGAGTTCCAGCTCATGTTAGATGGATCAACATGTTTTGATCGATACAATATTTGCCTATTTTTTTCTTTAGTATTAATATTTTTTACCAGTTTATTGAGACATATTAGTTCAACACTTAAAATATAAAGAATTTTGATAAACTGCAAATTTATGTAGCTAGACAGAATTTAAAACACTGTAGGCTAAACTTTTTTTGTTATTAGTTTGAATTAATGAATAAATACATTATAAATTACTGGATTAATATCTATTAATGATAAACTTCAGAGAAACTTATATATTGTATATATATATACTCCATATAAAATTTCTCATTTATGATCCCAATTCCTAAAAACAATGGAGAAAGAGTAAAATATTGCCCTGATAAACTTCTGTTTGTTTTAAATACATTATATATAAAATTACCTTTGGTGGTTTAAATGGATAATCTGTAGGAAAATGAATATCTAGGAAAAACACTCCACCTTCATAAGGACTTTCAGACTGAAAAAAAAAACATGCATGTGAGAAATGTGTTAATATATATATAAACACACACAGACACATTTAAAAATTATCTTTATTGTCAAAAATAATAATGGATCTACTTGTTACAATTTACTTATATACATCTAAATTTAAAAAGAGTAATTTCTTTTTGTATCATAGTGCTTACATAATATAAGTTAATCAGACACAGTATATAAAATCAGCTCTTAACCAAACAAATATGCTAGATCAATATATCAATATACTGACTTCAATTATAGGCTATACAAAAAAAAAATGTAAACAAGCAAACTAAAGAAAAATACTAAAATTTATAAATTTATCACATTCAGTATCATGTGCGATCATATTTATTAATAAAATTTCATCAATTTATGCTGAAAACACATTTTATTCTTCCACTATTATCTTTTTGAATTTGATTTGCAGTATTTCCTGTAATATATTGTTTTCTAAGCATAGTTTCTTAATAACAAGACTAAAAAAGTTATGGAAAAAAAAAAAAAAAAATTACCCAGAGCAAATTTAATGGTAATGAAAATCAGACATTTCACAATTGATTTTGTTTAAAAATAAAAATGACGCAATAAGTTTTTTTTTTATTCTTATTATTTCAGTGAATAAATGAGTAAATACACCACTTAGCAAAAAATATGTAAATGTATACCCTCAATTTATTATTTTTTTTAAAATTTTGTTTATATTATAATCTGTATTTACGTATGCATTCTATATATATAAAAGATGTGCAAGCTGAAAAGTACTATAAACTTATAGTTCAATAAACGACATGTATTCCATTCTAATCTAAGTTTATCAATAAAATGCATGTGAGGGGGGTTTGGAACAAAATATGGTGGGTATTATAGCTCCACTGTATTTACAAAAAATTCCAACCGACAGGTAGAATGTTTATTTTATAGACACCTATGTTAGTCCACATATCACATATTATTCCCCTCTTTTCTTCCAATGCGTAAGCTTGTGGTTAAAACCTGTAGAAGTCCCCAAAAAATTCAAACCGACAGGTAGAATGTTTATTTTATAGACACCTATGTTAGTCCACATATCACATATTATTCCCCTCTTTTCTTCCAATGCATAAGCTTGTGGTTAAAACCTGTAGAAGTCCCTACCTTTGCATTTTCAACCACACATGCTTTAGGTTTATTGCCTTAGTAAATATTACTTCCATATTTTTGGTAAATCGTATGTTGATTAATTATATTCGGCTAAGTATTTAAATAATTATTTAAAATACTTTATGAGGCATAAATGCTATTCTTTAATTAAAGATTATTATCATCATTTTAATTACCATACATTATTATAATTATTATTTTAAATAAATGACTGGTTTTTAATATTTTTCAAGATTCTTTATAATTCAAGGCATTACCACCATAGTCACTTAACTAAAAGCAAATTCATTATCATTCCCAAACAATACTTAAATTTTTTTCTATACTTTGTTTTATTCATGTGGCAAGTTGCTAACTATTATTGCAATGCAAATTAGTCTATTGAATTTCATTGCTTCCATATATGGTCCCAGGTTACCAGCTTTCTAAAAATATATAACATTGTTATTAATAACGCATTATTAAAACAGGCAAAACTCTCCATACAGTTAGTGCCACTCAGTTATGAGCAAGCATAAGAAATGGTGATCATGTGATGTTTGGTGGTTTAACACATTATTATAGGATAAACACGTTAATTTCCAATACATATTCAGTATTTAAATGAAACTGATCCAGAAAGCAATTATTAAATCACACAAAATAAATTTATAATAATTGAATTTAATTTTGCTCAATAAAGTGATTAACTTTATATTAAAAAATAGTCATTCCATATCAAATGATAATATTTTTGGTTAATTTTTGAAAAACATTTTGATTTTAATAACACTTTATATACTTTATCATAGTTAATCTCAGATATTAAATTTAAAATTTTTATTGTGAATTATTTTGGAGTTTGAAGTTTTTGATTTTCTCTTTCATTTTTTGAGCTAGGAACAGCCTAAAAACAAAATAAAAAACAGCTTCTAATGAAGCTTTCTCCCCATTATACATAACATGAGATTTTAAAAATTCAAATTTTAACATCATACAACCAAAATTTTGTGTATCAGCGATTTAAAAAATAAATGCAAGTCATATTATTTTAAAAATATTCCTATCATATGTCAAACTTTTTTAATTTTTTATTTCTGTAGAGCATCCTGTGATGAATTTTTAAATCACAAAATATATTATTGAAAATAAATCTAAATTTAAAATTATTGAAAAAAAAAAAAGGAAAGAAATTTATAGATGTCTTTACTTTTACAGAAAATACCACCATAACTTAATAAAATACTTCTGTGGTGCCAATTTACAACGAAGAGCTTGTACGTGGCAGACATTTCATCTTCTAATACCTATTACATTCCTAGGATTTCCTCTCACAAAAGAAAAAAAAAGTTTGGTACTTAAGTATTAGTTCGGACACCAAGATTGATTAAGGATAATTTCGGATATAAATTATTAATCAATGATCATGCCCTCAAAGCCATCCTTCCTTAACCGGCATAATATGACACTTGCAGTCATAAATATCCAGCACATGTAATACCAAACTTCAAATCTAAAAAAAACCCACATATTATTTTCAACGATAGATATATATTAATTAAACAATTTAAAATTTGTAATGATTTATTTCACTGATTAATAATTTATATTTCGAATTATCATAATCAATCTTGGTGTATGGACTAATACTTAAGTACTAAATGTTTTAACAAAATTTAAATTATCTAGATAAACAAATGAATTTTTAGGGTTTAAAAAATGTCAGTATCACTTCTTAACAATCAAAGTACATAGATAATATATATACAGGCCACCACTATATAGAATATACTAAATTCAACATTTATTTCATCTACTTACAATTGCCTTAATACACACAATTTCACACTTAGCTGCCAAATCACTAAAAAGTACATTTTTATCAAAATTTCTCTTGATAAATACGATCAAAGCTATAAAATTTTCATGATTTGGGAAATAGAATTTACTTGTTGGAAATGAGTTTGCCAACAGTGCAATAGAAAACTTCTACTGAATGAGACCAAATGTAGAGATGTAAAGAAAGGTGTGTGTGTGCACATGTCACAATTTGGTATGAGTAGATTTGCCTTGGCTGCAAGTTATTTGACTATTTTTCTCAAACCATTAGATTCCTTCACCATAGATAGTTGTACAAAAATGTATTTTTCTTACTATTATTTTTACTGATATTTTTTTATTACACTATATGTTCTTTTATATAACTGGTAATTTATTAATACAAAAATGAGGTTTATCTAATCATGCTTAATATTAAATCTTGAGAAAGAAACTGTATTTATTATACTTCACTGAATAATTTTCTTTTCATCTCAAGATTATATATCAACATTTACTTCACATATACAATCTGGATTGGATTAAAATTTTTTAGATTCTATATTGTTGATTGTAAATTTATACATTAAAATTCAATTTCTCAATCTTTCTCCATATATAAGCTTTGTACTTCAGAGTGAATTTGAAATAAGGATGATAGTAAATTTTTCAGTGACTATTTTCCTATGTTGTTTTAGCAAAATAATTTAGTAAATACAATCACATTTCATTTTCATTATATTACTGAAATCAAAAAAAGATGTTATATCAGCAATGCGTAGGAATTTCTGGATTAGTTCATTTTCAAAATGCAATTTTTTCCCCTTAAAATGTGATACTTTTCTCTAATTAGAATCTCTTATTAACTTAATCATTATAATTTGCATAAGTTTTCTCAGATATATTACCAAATGAAAAAAAAATTATTTAAGAGACTTCTATAAGACATCAATTATATTCTTCCAATTATAGAACGGTCATGGCATAATGCTTTTAAATTTATGATATTACAATCTCACCTTTTTAAAAGTTCCTATAAAAAAAAAAAAAAAATGCATAGACACACACATGGAAAAGTAGAATCTCAATGAGACTGAAATTTAACAAGTATGTTTACAAAATGACAAAGAACACCCCCCCCACAACACCAAAATTTTGAATCTTTAATCCCAATATCTTAAAATCAGATGATGCTATATTTTCAAAACAAAAAAAATTTATAAAAAGCGGAATAAAATATTTTTAGATTATTTTCTAGCTAGATAATAACTTGAAAAAATTAGGTTTTTATGTGGTTCCACTTTCATCAAAATAGTCATTTTTGATAAATTCATAGAAAAAATTATACATTTTTGCATTTATTATGCTCTCATGTAATATTAATTGTAAAAGTAATTCCCAATAAATCACAATTTGTGATATAAATTTAGGTTTGCGATAGAAACATACTTAAATACAAAAATACTTATAACTTTGATTTATATAATTATTTTATCATTATAAGATATTAAAATATGAGCAGATAGTTTTATATCTGTCAAGCTAAGGACCATCTTCTAATGAATATGGTCATGAAAAAATCAAATTTTATTTTGTGAAGTAAATCATGATTTCATTCTTTGTTATACAATACTTATATATATATATCTAGTGCATTTAATAATAAATATGTCAAAAATAAATATTATCTTCCAAAAATTTTAATTGTTAAAAGTGAAATTTTTCCCCCAAAACTGTGCATGTGGTGAAAACAGTTATCTACAGTAAAAATTTCAGAATGTAATATTCCTATTTCTTGTTATATATTAATTAATATACAATGATAACAAAAGATCATATAACAACAAAACATCTATTCTATTAAGTAGAAAGATTTTATTTTTCTAATTTTTGACAAACCTATAAATGATGATACATATTGCTAAAGTAAGTAAATAAATATTTATTTTACAGTAATAAAGATACACACTTCAGTTAATTAATAAAGTCTCCATAATTACAGCAATCAGCAAGAATTTCTATTATTTTATATGTGTCTCTTCATTAAAAAAGATAATGGGTTAATTATTTTTTTTACTACTAAATGAAATCTTTTGCTCTAAATATCATTTATCTCAGAAACTTTCAAAATTTATTTGAATATTTCATGAATTATTATTAGTACTAACAATATATTGAAAAATGGAAGAAAATGTTTATTACTTTAAAATAAAAAAAATTACTTCCCAACTCTATAGCTGAGTATATTTAGAAAAAAAAAAAACTATTTTCCCACAAATATATTGACAGACAACAAAAATTAGTTAAATATCAAACTATCGATACAAATATTGTCAAAATATCAGCACCATTCTAACGAGCAAATATGACTGTCATTCAGTATTATACAGTAACAAATCTTACTTCAGCAAAATAAATTTGATAAAATAATACTAAAAAAAAGAGAATAGAAATATGATTTATCATAAATATTACACATTGATTTTTTTAAAACTTAAAAATACAACAATAACATATAATAAAACATGGCATAATAAAAATACTTGTATCAAAAAAAAAAAAAATACTTACAGGGCCCATAATTGTAGCCTGCCAATGAAACACTGCAAAAAAAAAAAATTGTATTAATTATTTAAGAATGTAAATTACTCATAAAAGTTTAATGATTAGCTTTAAATAGTAAATCACTAGAAAAACCAGTGTTAATAATATGGTAAATAATGTTATACCATTAATAAGGTGAATTAAATAGTTGCTTAGATGTTGTAATTTATTGATTAATTAACTCACCTGTCTTCTGGAAAACAATTTAATTTACATACAAACCAAATAAATAATGCCTAAATATATTATTTAACAATAAATATACAGTCTTATTTCAATACAAATATCACTATGGATACTACACAAATTGAATATATTAGTATAGAACATTATATAAAATGATATCTACATGTTTTTTTTAAAAAGTATATTATAATTTTCTTTATAAAAATAGTATACCCAATAAATGAAATGAAACCAAGGAAATATTATTTATGGTTGTGATATTTTTTTATATTAACAGAATATGCAATAAATGAAATCATGGCAATAATATTTATATTTTCAATTGCGATGTATATTCATAAAAAAAAATTTCAAAAAGTACAACACAGATGTAATTATATGTAATAATTGATAATACATTTATGAAATATTGTGTAAGTCAACTACTCTTCACATAAGCTATAAAAAGACATACTCTTCCATCAATAAATGTTATCGCAGTTAAAAATAAAACTTTCCCCCCTTGTGATAGATAATCTGAATTTAGGTTGTAAACATAGATGGAGCACTTACGCTTTTAAAACACTTGGTGGGTGAATGATTGTCTGTTTTTGTAATGCATATGTGAAGTGTAGTTGACTTCCACAATATTTCATAAATGTATAAATCATTATATTATCAATTATTAAATATGTATCAACTAACGATGTTTAGTGTTGCTGCTAATTAAAAATGAGAAACGGTCTCTTCCTTGTGATGTATAATCTGAACTTATGTAATTAATATGTTGATTTAAAAATCAGGCTAGCAATAAGATCAAGCTATCAATTCAAGCAAGGTCAATAAATGTTGGTTTATTTAAAGCAGAAGTGGTGAATCTTTTTTCTGTCAAGGGCCATTTGGATATTTATAATGTCATTGGCGAGTCATACAAAATTATCGAATTGCAAATTTACATGCTACATTTGATCAAAAATTTAATTAATTTACCTCTAATCATTCAGGAATCATTTCAACTTGAGGCCAATTTCAACCTTTCCTTTTTAGATAAGGCCATAAATTTTTTTGCCAAATTAAAAATAAAGTAACACTATTATTTTTAATAATTGTTCCACATTTAATAACAATTTTTCCAATTTGCCTTGTATCTATTCTTCATGATACATTTATATGCTCAAATTTCTTTTTATGTTCTGGACAGATTATTCCTTCAGCAGTTAGGATGCAGTCTTTTCTACCCCCCCCCCCTTCAGAAAATGTTTTCATTCTTTCTTTTTCTTTTTTTGAAACTGTGTAACTTGCTCCCAGAATTTTTTGACTTGTTTATACTTTTTATGAGCATGTCAGCTACATGATGAAACTCCTTTTCAAGTTTTTTATTTTAATATTTCTTTCTTCCCCAATAATTTTGTTATATTCAGAATGTTGTAAAAAATAGTCTCTTAGTACTGCATTCTTTATTAAATGAAATACTTTCAAGACATATCAGGCACATCAATGTATTATTTCTTTCTATAAAAGAAAATATGTTGGTCATCACGTACAGTTTGGGACAGTTGGTAGAGAGTCCGAAGTGGGAGATTGCAGGATCAATTCTAGACTCGCAATTCAGGCACTCAAACTTCTTATGAACTTCTGAGCAATAAAGCCATTAGCATTGAAATGCAGGTTTTCTATGTCAATTTTTCTTATCCTATTCGGGTAGCCATCTTAATAAAAAAAAAAATTAAATGCAAAATAATAATGATGAAACAAAGTAAAATTTGAGATTTATTTTTGCTAATTCATCTGTGAAAATCACTATAAAAATCAAACGAAATGCTCTTAGCATCTTAGATTAAATCCATAGTCAGATAGATTGCACAGTATACATAATTTGTTGGAATACTGTATCCCTGATAGAATAAACTAGTACTATAATGACTGAAGAGGCAAAAAGATGTAGATGAGAAAATAAATATTTCATTTTACTTAACTTTTAATTCAATAATTGCACTATGCACAAGTTTAAATAGAAGTTTTATACAAAGTCATTTTATATACATTTTTCAAAATATCCACATGCTATATCAAGAGCTTTCTAGGGTTAGAGGTTTCCCACCCTATTTAAAGAAAGCTCTAAGAATAGGTGGACCACCTATGCTTTTAAAACATTTATTGATGAAAGAATGTGTTTATTTTTATAGCACATGTATGAAGAGAAATTGATTTCCATAATATTACATAGATATCATTATATGTAATACTTTATTATATATGAATATGTTCATATATACACTGAATTTTCAATCCACTGGTTATGTATCTATACCTTTTCTGCATCCATAATTTGCTTTCATTAATCTAAAATTCAGTGATATTAAAATAAATCATAACATGCTGATGCAATCATTTTTTACATTTATGTTGACAAATCATGGTCCTGATGTAAACATTTTTCTATAATGATAGTTTTTTTTTTATTTGAAAAAAAAAAAACAACATAAAAATATTATTACTGTGTATATATACTCACATGATAATTAATATGCTCACTATTGAATAACATTTAAATAATTACACTTTCATAAATTCTAATTATAAATAATTAAAATATAAATAAAATAATATTACAATTTTTCAAAATATTTTTAAGATTAAGATTCACTTCTAATAAACTCCATTTCAAGTTTCTCTTATTTTTAACAGCTTATTGTTAAAAATGACCCAGCCACAATTGCCCCCCCCTCCCATAATGCTCTCAATTATTTAAAATCTTAGCTACATTGAATCAGCTACAAGTTGACTAAACTTCACACTTTAAATAGATGCAAATAATTAAAAGCCTTTTTTTAGTATTTAGCCTGATTTTTTAAACATATAATATGTAATTATCGTGATATTAAAATTATACATATATATACTGTAAATAATAGGTGTGAGATATTTTAAATTATAATTCAGTATTATTACCTATATATTTTTAAAATAAAAAAAAAACTTTACTACTAAATAAAATTTATATTGATACAAAAAACAGAATGAAATTTTATTAAAATTTTCATTTGGGTTTATTGATTTATGGTTGTGAGCTATGATTTTTGGAAAACCAAGAAAAAAATGGGAAGTACTGAAAATGTGAACATGAAAAAAATTAACTCAAATAAGTTGGATAGAAAAGATGGCTAATAATCAAATATTAATCTTGGAATAAAAAGAGAACTACTAAATGTAATAGAAATGAGAAAGATCAAGTTTTTGGGTCATATTTTAAGACATGATAGATTGTTACAAAATATTTTGGAAGGCAAATTTTAGAAGACTGAGAGGCAGAACAAGAATATTCTAACTTAAAAATGTGATCAATGAAATAGAATGTTTTTCATATGCAGGTATGAAACAAATTACAGGTTTAGAACAATGCAGTTGCAATAACAAGCCATTGCCTTTAGAAGCTGATGATAACAATGCATAAATTTTTAATAAGATCTATTCTATTGATCTCTTGAGAAACAATGGATTGAAAGTTCATTGTATATTCACACTTTGGAGGATAACAAGCATTATTATAAAAGAATTCATGTACTAATTAAATAGTATAATATTTTTTTTGTTAAATAACCTATTTAGATATTACTTATTTATTACTATATATAAAATACAGCTATTTTCATTTTACAATTGTCATATATTTACACAGCAAGAGTAATCCACTAATAAGTAGTAATTGTAAACTATATCAACTTATATCTGAAACTGTTGTATAAAAGTATAAAATATTTTAAAAATTATTTTAACAAAGGTATATATATAAATTAAAATTTAAGGCTTCATAAATGAAAAACAAACTTTCAAATTAAAAATTAATCAGTGACATAAATAAATAAATAGGCATTCTAAGATTATTATACATCAGACTTTGAGTGTAGAACTATGAAGTAATTTCAATTTCTAGATTTTTTTAAAAAATTAATTGGATTAACAATAGAAATCAACTCTCACTTTTTTTTCTCTATGATTTATCATTTCATAAAAACCTCTTTATCAGTTTTGATTATAAACTTAATGTGCATAAAGTACTAAAAAAAATATGATTAAAAAAATATATATATGGTACTCCAGTTTCATTGCCTGTAATACTGCTTGTTGATAATAGCAGGTGAGCTATATATCATTTATAAATTTCAACTAAAATAAACGATTCTTTTAAGATAAAATCTTTTTATTTTATTTTTATTTTAATGACTAAAAAAAAAAAAAAGAGAGAGAAAAAAGTTGTTTTTCTATGTCTTAAGTTCTCTTAATATGTATTGTTTTTAATTATATAAAACAACCAAAATGTTTTCAATTTTTTTAAAAAAGTCCTTTGATAAGATTAATTGGTTATTTACAAAATTTGCTAATTATAGTTTAAAATCTCTAATAATAAGCAAAAAAAGTATTATTTTTTTAAAAAAATACTATACAATAAAAGAAAAAAAAAGTATTTTCTGATAATTTTTTTTACCTTATTTTGTTTAATTTTTGATTGTTATTAACAATATTGAAAAAAATATTTGTAAAATAATATTTAAAATCTTAATTGTTTCAATAAAAACATTAAAGTTAAATAAATGTATGTTGATCATCATATATATATTACCAATTTGTCTAAAAAATTAAATACTGTTGATAAATAAATATTTTTGTTACTTAAAAGAGTATTAACAACTTATTCTTTCTGCATCTATGTGCTGTGATTGATATTTGCGTTTTCATAAGCTAAAAGAAGTTAGTAGTGTTTCTACTGAGTTGTGCTATTTGATTATGAGGAATGCAGAAATAGATAAATGTTGCAGTTTAGCGGCTATATCTAGATAATAGATGGCATCTGAAGATATGCTTCTGCATCTAAGATTTGTGCACTATTGAAGTACTTTAGCATTATGCACACATATACATATTGTCATTGTATGTGATTTCTTTTATATTGCATAAAAAATTTGGCTGCCCCATGTGAAGCTGGTAATGCAGAAGGCAGGCATCCTGCATCATCACATATTTAGGAGACCAAAGTATGGCCTTTTGAAGGTTGACATAGGCAGCTTCATTCATTCATGCAACTACATTCTGTTAGATATTTGGACACCAACATAATGCTCTGGTATTTCTTTTTTATATATACACCTGGGTCTCTTTTTACGCGATTTTGAAGTTACGCGATTCATGTTTCTCTGGAAGTCGAACTCCGATAATGCGCTATTACTTTAAATAATAAATTTTGTGCACTTACGTCATATTGAAAGTAATAGCACATTATTGGAATTCGACTTTCATCTTAGTAATTTCAATATTTTTAGTGCTTTATAATACTAAGATTTTATGCAATAATGAAATTAAAATCATGATTTCCACATTTTATGAATACACACATTAAATTTTACAAGATTATAATGTAAATTTGTTCAAACATTGTGCGTGTTAATTTTGCATTTTAAATCACATTCTGTTTTTGCTTTTTAAAAAAGAATGTAATCAATTATTAATCATTTAGTGTCTGCAAGTTTATTTTTAAAAGATGAGTAATAAGTGGACACAATTAAATTTGACAATTAAAAATTAAAATCTGATTTTTTACCAGTTTGCAAATGAACCTGTTTATCGGCAAATAGCGATAATAATTAAACCGTGTATAAAAAAATGTAAATTACTGTACTGTAAATTATGCATAAAAATATATTATTTTGAATAAAATTAAATATTATGGTTAAAAAAAGTTTGTCTTGTATCAATTTTTTTCAAATTTGAAATTTTTTATTAGCTATATTTTATTTCCTTATTTTTTTTTTTGCGCGAATTTTAAAGTAATTTTACGTTGGTGCTTTGCTTTTACGCGATTTTTGAAAAATCACAGTCCGTATCCCCCCCCCTTTTTCAAGGTAAGTTACGTCTCTTTTTGCGCGATTTCGTTTGCGAGTGTTTTCTGAGGAACCTATCTATCGCGTAAAATGAGACCCAGGTGTACAGTGAAGCAAAGCTGTGAACTACCCTGTATCTAACTACGAGTTCAATTATATCCTAACCAAAGAAAAATGTAAAAAGACAAAACAAAAACCCATTAAAATTCAAAAATTTTACATTATTCAGCCATTTTCCATTTTTTGCGCTCTGTATGCAATTGTGTTTTTTAAAAAAGTAAAATTTGTAAATAAATTCATAATACGCCAATAGCAATTTTTCAGTCTCGGAGTGCCATATACGATTACATAAATTAATAAACTTTCTTCAGTTTTGAAAGCACATATATTATATTCTTCCTTTATTGTCTATCCCAAATTTGATATTTATAATAAAATTTTTAAAAACATTAAAGTAATTAGAAAGATCATAATTTCTTGATAAAGAGATTTGTCTATTATATTTCTATAAGACAAAAAAGTTATTGAAGAATAACAAAAAAAAGAATATCATATTTAATAACAAGAGATTCAGATATTTAGTTATTTATTATATTTTAAAAATAAAAATATAATAGTTAGCTTTTTTTCTTTCTTATTATTATAGTTTGTCAATGCATGAGTGAATACATACACCATAATATATATATATAAATGTGTCACCTTAGTTTATTATTAATAATTATATTACTATTATTTTTAAAACTTTGTTTATATATGCATATTCAAAAGTAATGTACACTTGCAATATGTTTTGCATTCTAATCAATATTTATCAACAAAATGTGAACGAATATATGCTATATACATTTGAAAGTAATGAGGGCTTGGAACAAAATATAGCATAGTTCAAACCTCCACTATATTTAAAATATCCATTCCACCACATATTCATGAAGCATATAAATAAAGCTATCTGAAAAATACAAATACAATAAATAGTTTCAAAGTAGTTTGACACTTATAAATCAAACTGTATTAATCTGATATTTCTCTACCCGTGGGAATTTTAAAAAAAAGCCAGAGTCTTTTTTTTTTATATTACCAGCTAAAATTTAAATGCTAAATGAAGCAAATTGTGATTGCTTACAAAGAGGCATGTTAGTAAAACAATAATTTAAACAGTGAGATGATTAAGATTACAAATGTGATTTAGAAGATCACACTGAAAGAGAAATGGATAATTCAACAATAAGATATGCCCACAAGTGATCTAATAAGAATTAGAAACTCAGAAAGGAGAAGGAAGGGAATATAAAAACTAATCCAGGGAATAAGGAAATCTGCAGAAGAAATGTTCAATTTTGAGATTTTCCAAGCATTCTGTTATAATACATAAATAATACAATTAAAGATATATACACTTTTCCTTTACAATTTTGTTAGCAGAAACTTATTATATAATATTGCAAAATATACACACACTTGTCTTTATTTAGGAAAATCATCATAAGAAAATCTAAAACCTCTACCAACTTCAACAAACATCATAAAAAATGCAATTGCTCTTTAAAAAATAAATAAATAAACAATCAAGAGCAATCTCTTCACAGAGATATCATTAATTTCCCATCTATTGGATTCCAATCCTAAAAGCCTTTCTGCAAAAATATATGAAAGATAAAATAGTCAAACTATAATAATAAATATTTTATAATAAAATTGTTTTAATGTAATGAAAAAATGCTGAAATTATATAAGTTGCTTTAGAACAAATCAAAGATAATGTCTCCTATTAATTTTTTTTTCTGCCAGTTGTAATATGTGTGTGTGTGTATATATATATCAACATTTCGAATGTAATAAAAAGAAAAGATTATTCAGAATTATAATCTTTGGCACTTGCTGTGCATGTTTTTGACTGCTAAGGTCAGAAACATGGCATTCATAATCTGCAGAGTGCATTGTGAGATTAAGTAAGGTGAATATTATGTAAATGATTAATTTCAATAGTCCACTTTTTGGGCAATGGAATGCTATTTTATTTTTTGTTCAGAGCATGGGGGTTGTTAGAAATGAACAAACCTATTTATTTTTCTTTTCTATCATCATGTTCACAACATACAATATTTATCTTTACTAATATGGCCATATTCCTGCTCATGCTCAAGAAAAATTTACTTATGCTCAAATTGTTCATTGCTTGTTTATAATATATAACCCTGTAACGGTCAGAATCGTGTGTTCAGCCAACAAAATTCAGAGACCTAGCAAAAGTACATCAAACCCAGCATGTTCGGGATATGGTAGTCGCAAAACAGTACTAAGCAGCTTTAACACATTTGCCAGTGCTTCAAAATCTCCATTATCCGAACAATGCTTCTGATGCTACTAATAGTAATCAATTTCTTTCGGTGTGAAACAAGGACTCTACGGATTCAAACTCAGCCTCAGTCATGAAATAGTTACTAAATCAATTTGATCATATATTAACCAGCTCCCATAAGAATCTAATACTTTGACAATGCTTAGAATAACATTTTTTATATACTTCAGGGGTTTTGAGTAGATTCATAGATCACTTAATTAAGTGTGGATATAATTGGGTGGATGTGGTGAACCAGGGAAAAACATGACAAATGTATAAACATAAATATACATAATTTATTAATAACAAATTCAATAAGAGATAGAATAACAATGATAATATTTGAATCTCATTATGATACATGTATAAACATTACAAATGAACTAGAAGTTAATAGTGACAACAATATTTAAATATCAGTATGACATGTGGAAGAGCGTTCCAAAGGAACTGTGTTTTAATAATGATAACAACCTTTATGTATCAGTATGATACGTGTATGAGCATTACAAATGAACTAGAAGTTAATAATGATAACAATATTTGGGTACCAAGGTGATACGTGTATGAGCATTACAAAGAAATTATATGTTAGTAATGATAACAACATTTGAGTATTAGTATGATATGTGTATGAGCATTACAAATGAACTATATGTTAATTTGATCAAGAAATATGCTACTATAAAATTAATATGCCAATTGTCAAGAGTAGACTCAATACCTGCTTATATATTATTAAGTTAGAGGCCAATAATATATATATAACAAAATGATGGGCGTGTTTACATACATAAGGGAAGTTAAGTATTTTTTATCATTATATTTATTTTATTAATCCCAGCAGGAGTTATGGAACAAAGCATAATTCTAACTCCCTTTATTATTAACAATTACATTATAGACATGGTTTATCACAGCCATGATTAATAAACCTAATTACAGAAGAGTGGTATCTGGGGTTGAATTCTGTGTTGACTACATTATTATAGGCATTGGCTGGATAGGCCAATCTCCATTATCGAGTAACAAGAAATATATATATGTTCCTTTGTAGACATGTCCGCCCTCGACATGGTACATACAGAAAACTGGAGCGTGGGTTATGAATCACTATTGTCATAAAGTACCCATTTATCGGCTCAAAAACACAGTTATCTCCAGTACTGGTAAAATATCTGTCTGGTAGCTCGCATAGTATTACTCGATATCTATTCATTTATTGGAAGTATGTAGGCACAGATTACTCTACCAAGTAACACTGATATACTTGCAAAAAGGCACTAACTCATATTGGATAGATATTTAAGCCTGTATTTAAAATTTAGTAAAACAAGCAATGATGTGAAAATCAAGATAACCATATTTTATAGGCTATAAAACATCCATGAGTTTAAATATAAAGCTTAATTATGGATTATCATAGTAAATCGCTAAGGAGGCAATAAGATACACCTGCTGAGACAGAGTACTTTTCCCTTAAGATGTATGCGCCATCAAATAGATATAGCGAGATAAATACATACTTTCATAATAAATAATATTGCCCATTTTCCATTTGAGAACAAAAAATGATTATTTCTTTTAACACATAAATAAACACACATATAGATTATTTCATTTAATTGCTATAAAGAATTTCAAACAAGTATAAACTAAATAGCTGTGGACTTAAATAATGATTTAGCATTCATTTATTCTTAATTTTGTTAACAAAGTATTGGTTTGACTACAGATATACAAGGAGTTTGCAAGTTTTAATTCGGATATTTGATTTTCTTTTTTTTTTAAACAAACAAATGACAACGTTTTAGCTAACAAGGATTTGGATGAAAGATTTAAGAAATTCAAGCTTGCACTTGTTACTTTAAAGTTATAAAATAATTATTACTCTCCACCCTAAAGATTGGAGACAAAACAAACAATTTATGCATTAATCGATTAAATATTAGAATATCATTCCTCCAATACTTGAGTCAGGCATATCAATATAATATAGATAAAGTTAACCAATAAAATATATATTTTTATAACTAAAGAAAAAAATGACATGACATATTTCAAAATAAATAATAAAAAATTGTATTTATAAAGTTTATAGAATTTTGTACCATTAACAATTAGAAATTAAGCTCTGACAGACTGATTTGTTATAAAAGAGTTACTACACTTATATATAGATTAATGTCTTTTTAAAATTATATCTTCCTTTGGAATCAAGTTTTTTACCGAGTAGTTATGAGTTTAAAGGACTTAAATTTATATATTATAGAGTTTTATGGAAGGCATTTTAAATATTTTACCTTTAAAGATTAAGAGTTCATACTTGCATTGGAGGCTGTTTGATGAGGCAGAACGGTGCAACTATCTTTTTGCAGGTTAAAACTTAAGTGCTGGGCAGGCTCTTGATTTACTGGGCAACAGGAACGGACTGGATTTGAAGCTGGTACATTCTCCCCTTCTTTGCAGCAGCATCATGGAATCGATGGGTTACTCCACACCAAAGATGCACTCTCTTCCCCGTACATTAGATAAAATGAAACTATAACCCAATATTTATAGGCCTACAAATCTAAAAAAAATCTTACTCAGCAAAAGCAAGAAATAATATTTAGCTACCCCTTCCAGTTATATTTCTAAAGTTTTTTTCTTCTTGTTTTATATTTTCCCAAAAAAAATATTTTAATTATTTCCCCAGATTTACTTTTGCTGGAAAAGAAAATACACCGGTTGACTAATTCTTAATTTGCATCAATCAGCAAAACCTTATCAACGTAGATCAGGTAAGAAAACTTAATTGCTCCCAAAGACAATAAATAATTTGCATCCCAATGGAATTGGGTTTTTCCAAAAGTTCTATAACAGACTTATAGAATTCTTGATTTTAGCTGAATGTTTAACCATCCAATAAGTAAAATCTGTTAATTGCAAAAATGAATCAACTTATTTTTCTATTTTTTTTTTAGAAAAATCTACACATAAAAATATATATATATTTTCTTTTTTCAAATATATAACTGAAATTCATTTTAATATTAACAATATATATATATATTGTGATGATCGCACATACGGCGGTCACACATGTATATGCAAAACATACAAAACTTAGAAATGTTCGGGTTGTAAATAAATAAATAAATAAAGAAAAACGAGCTTAAAAGTTAACAAAATCGAGAAATGTTGAAAATTAATAAAACAAAGGAAAAGAGAGGGAACTAGAGTTACCAAGATCGCTATCTTTTGCTATTCAAAGTCTGAATTTCGAGAAAAGTAAAATATTAAATTATAATACTAAAAGCATAAGCTAGAAAAATTAAAGCAGAAAAGAAGCATAAAGAAAACATGTAGTAAATATGATTTTGGGGAAAATAAAGTTTAAAGGAAAAACTTCGGTAGCGTGGAAAGGAAAAAAACCTAGAATGTAATATGTTCAAAAAGATAAGGATCTATGTTTCAAAGTACACCTTTGACGATAAACGAAATGCGGGTTTTATGGAGTATAGTTAAAGCATGAGTTTAAATAAAAAATAAATGATCGTCGAAATTTAAATTTAAATGAGAAAAAAAACATATACTAAAATTTGTGTAATTAATGAAAGAAAATAAAGAAATAAGTAAAATGTAAATAGTGCTATAAAATCATAAAAAGTAAGTTTAAATATGGCCGAAGGCATAGCATGGAAGGTGTCAACAACAAGTGGAAACAAAGAATCCGAAGAACAAAGGACCATTGGAATGTTTTAATTAAAAAGGAGGTTAGGTGGAAAGCTAGAGAGATTATAGAGAGATTAGAGCTTGAGACTTCGAGTCGAGAAGGTGAAATTTTGCGGCTCCAAGAATCAATCGATATAGCTAGCCAATATGACATCTACTATCGGTGCCTCACATACTATGGCTGGCTAAGGCCTTCATGATCGCTGGTCGATCCGGACCGTCTGTACCAATGGTTCTGCTATAATGTAACAACTGCTGTAGTAACGCCTGCCTGTGGATTCCTGTAGTTGCCCTGCTTGTGACGCCTCGTCCTCTGTGCCTGAATAACCAAGAAGCTACACACCGCCAAATATGATAGGCGACCGTCCCTCCTAAAGAAGTGGAGAAAATCCACGTGACGGTCGACCACATCGGAAGGAACTCAAAGACTAAACCCTAGGTAACTTGAATATTATTTTATAAATCGTCATAAGTGCACTTAAATTCAATAGACAATGGCCAAATGCCTTTCCTGAATGATAATGACATTCTCTTATGATAGACAGTGAGTCTAACGATTATAAATGTGAAAGCATTTATAAGAATTTCAATTAGTTATTTTAAGTATTTATGTATTGGTAGAATTTCAAATATTTATTTCCGTATAGCACTATCAAAATATAATATGTTCAATTTTATGTTAATATTTCTTATGTCTTTTTTATCAAACTTTATTATTATTAAAAATGTATTAATTTATCTAAATCTGTCTCGCCTCGTTCTTCGCCACTCCAAAAAATAGTTTAACATTAGAGAGGGGAGGGGGGTAAACTATTATTCATGTTGATATTCTTTTTTAGTTATTAAATTAGCACGTGAAACGTTGATGGTGCAGTGTTTTAGCCCGTAAAATTTATAAATTAGCCAAGCGCTGTAACAGTAATATCTTACAGCAGTCGGGAGAAAGCTGATCGGGAAAAATAGTCTGGAAGCTATATCCGTATAGCTGACAGATTCGGTCAGGTACGGAAATCGATTCGTTTATTTCCGTATTTCTCTCTGCTTGAGGTAGCGGAAAGTGGACGATTTTTGAATTAGAAGAATTCCCCATTACATGTTATAAGTGAAAGGGAAGTTGGAGCTTTCGATCGTCCCGTGCCCGTTACAATATATATGCATCCTATTATTCAATCATACACATACATATTATTTTTTAATAAAGAGGGTGAAAAATTAGCTATTCAATCTATCACCCTAGGTTTATATTACCTTGAAATAAATATCATGAAGCTCTGTATGTGCATACATACAGACTGCTCCAATATAGGTACTTATGAAGTGCTCTTTTAGTAGCAAGGTTTGCATGTTATCATCACAACAAGCAGACAAAGTCTGCCTTACATATCCTGACTCTCACTGAAATTTAAAAAAATATGCCCCAACACATACAATATCAGTTTAGGAACTAATTTAAACAGACTTCTAGAAAATACTAAGGGCAGACTATCCCTAGATCTAACCCTCCAGATGGTATATAAAATCGGATGCAGCAATCCGTTTCGTAGCAAACATTATTACTAGTGATGCACAACATAAATACCTATATAAATGAACAATGAACAACTCTGAGCATAAGTCAATTTTTCTCAAGCATGAGCAAAAATATGGTAGAGATAAATATTGTATGTTACAAATGTGACGATAAAAAATGAAAAATAAAGGAGGCATGGTTCATTTCTAACAACCCCCATGTTATGAACAAAAAGGAAAACAGCATTCCATTGTCCAAAAAGTGGAATATTTAAATTAGTCATTAATATAATGCCCACCTTATTTAATCTCACAATACATCCTGCAGATTATGAATGCTATAATTCTGGCCTTAACAACTGAAAGCATGCTCAGCAAATACTAGAGACTTTATAGTTGACATATCCAAAGCAAATATTTTCATCACTAATGATTATAAAATAACCAAAACAAAAAGTTTCATTCAATATAATAATCAAAATCATATTTTAATGACATGCAACAAGCAAATATATTAATAATACAGTATTAAATTTGAAAATGTATACTTTAACTTAAAAACTGTACACTGTATTTACTTTTAGGGACTAAAATTTTTACTAACAGTACTATGCTTGCAGTAAAAATTATGATCACTGTCTTGTAATTTAGTTATCGTAATTATTATAATTATTTTTTTAAAAAAATTATAATAATGAACAAAAAATTATAATAATGAACAAATGTTATATATAAAGCTCGCAAAATAAAAAACACATCCTGGCTCTCATGGCCTCCCAAAATTTGTACTATCACATTTGGCTCACTTTACTGTTCCAATTATAAAAGGTGTCATTGATGTCATAGTCTCAAGTTGTCAAGACATACCTGGCCTCTACCCTATTTCATTGGTGCCTTTTTTAAAAAAGAAAGGTCTTCCCTCTATTACAAATATATGACCTATCTCTATGACTCCTCTTCTTATTAAAATCATAGAAGGGCTGATTAAAGACAAGATTCAACAAAACATTTTAGATAATATTTCTTCTACTCAATATGCAAAGAAAGGTTCATCCACAATGCATGCAATTTGCCTTTTGAAAATTTTAACAGAATACATTAGAATTAAGAGAAAATCAAAGCCAATAGCTGTACAACTAGATATTATAGCAGCATTTGATTCAGTAAGAATTGAAATATTAATGAAAACACTACAACAATAAGGAATTCCCTCCGTCTATCTTACTATGATAGAGAATCTTCTATTTAATAGAGAAATTTTCATTACACTCAATGGTAGAATTGCACCTGGCTTTAAACCATCAATTTCTATTCCTCAGGGCTCACCCTTGAGTGCACTTTTATTCATTGCTTATATTAACCCCTTCTCATAGAAATGGAAACAAAACTTCCTGGAGTTTTTGTTCCTTTTCTAAACAAAGAAATTAAACATCTTGCATATATGGGTGATATTCTTGTAATGCTGCCATCAGCTAAACACCTACCAGAACTTGAAAAAATCCTTAAAAAGTTTTCATCGGAATACAAATTAAATTTTAATCTAGAGAAATCTGCAGTTTGGAAACTTCATCCAGGAGAAAATGTCCCTGCATGTTTCTCATCAAAACCTCAACCTTTTTTAGGTATACCACTGTACTTTTCACCAAACAAAATGAGAAAAATGTTACAAGACAAACTGATTATATCAACAAAAATAATAATAGATTCTCTAAAAAACATTTACTTATCTTTATATGATAAAGTTCTCTTACTAAATTCTCTTGTTTTCAGCAGAATTAATTATTATTTACCGATTTTAAACCCTACTAAAAAATTTACTTCACAAATTAACTCATTGTGCTCTGGCCTCCTTTGGAAAAAAAAAGTGGTCTGTATCAGTATACGTAAAATGCAAAATCCAAAAATACTTAATGGCCTAGATTTACATTCAATTAATACATTATTAATTAAAAATATAGTTAATTTATTCTACTACATCAAGATTGAATTTAATTACCAAAACATTATTGACACAATCATTCCCACAGATACGCCTTCCCCGAATATTAAAAAAAATTGGCTACAACTTCTCATCTCACTTATTGATAAACAAATGGATTTAAATGAAATTCTTTTTAATAATAAGCACACATATTGGGACACATTTAAAATGATAAATCCTCAGCTGATATGCCCTCCTAGTTATCTTGAAGTGACTAATATCAATCTTTTTAATAAAATGAGAAAATGGTATTTAATGCCTAAATATATTGATTTTATCATTAAAATAAATCTATCTTCACTTCCTACCAACGATTTCCTTGTTTCAAATAGAGGATTTAAAAGGATTGATTCCTTATGTATTTTGTGTAAAAAAGATAGTGAAACATTTGATCATATTCTTGTTTCTTGCTCGGGACTAAGAGAAGCAAAATATATAATTCAAAATTATTTCAATAATCATAATCCAGAACTCTTTGATATCATTCATAATATTAAAATGGGTAATTTCTGCAATATCAGAAGATGCATATTTATTAACCATGTAATATGGTTACTTAGATGTCATATAGTTATAACCAATTCTCCATTGGACTCACAACTTTTTATTAGAGATACATTTAATTCTATTCAAAAAAAGATAAGCTTCTTGCACCCAAAGAAATCTACCTATCCACATGGACTGGTTCTTAGTACAAGAAATTCAGGAAGTTATTAGTAAAAATGTAAATTTATACTAGATTTTTTTTGTTGTCTAGAGAAATTCATTTGTAACACTTTATATAAAATAAAGTCTATATTCTTTAAAAAAAAAAAAAGCTCTTAACAAGCTTTGAGAATATCCCCAACCCAGACTAGTTTCTGCTACTGGCATCGTCAGTGAGGTGCTAGGATATTCAAGCATTAGATTAAAAATACCAGGACAAGCCCAGAATTTTATCTAATGTATAACTATTAAGTAGAAAATCTGAAATTTTCAGACATCCATGTCTTCCAATCCAGCTATCTAACTTAAATAGCCATATGGAATTGAACTAAGTTCAGATACATTATATATTAATAGCTTTATCAATATAAAATCGCCAAAGCCTTAATAGCAAAAAATAAAATTACAAAAAAAAAAATCAAGTCGGATGTCACATGACCTAATTAAATTAATAAGCTTGTATTTACAAATGTTATATATAGAGCTCGCAAAATAAGCTCTTAACAAGCTTTGAGAATATTGGGATATTCTCAAAGCTTGTCAGGAGCTTATTTTGCAAGCTCTATATATAATAATGAACTTTGTATAATCAAAAATTACTAAATCTAAATTAAAAGTAGCACTTAATGTATTTGCTTGATTTCAAAATATCTCGGTTTCAGAATTACGAACGTTATCACAATTGCACTGCTAATATATTTCAGTTTAAAAAAGACAATACAAATAAACTGAAAAAGATTCATATCTTTAATATTTATTTAAATAATTCGCATATCTGACTTCTCTTGTACTAATCTAAAAATTTTAAGTCATTTCCAAAAAAAATAGCTGTGCACAATAAAATACCCTCTCATGGCAAAAAAATGCAACAGATAGTATATTTGTATATAAAACACTGTTTGATTAGATTTGTATAATACATATTGTAAAAAAAAAAAGTCTTAAATAATGATTACAATATTCGAACACAGTGCATTAGATACTTTTTTTTTTCTTTTTTAATATGTCAAGACTATTTTTTGACGTAACTACGATTAAATTTTGATAATGTACTGTATTTGCTATTCTTAAACTAATGATAAATAACAAGTCTTTATTATTAATTAAATAAGTTGTTATTAAACTTTTTTTTTTAAAGTTCTAAATAATTTCATGTAAGTAATATAATAGTACAAATTAAAAAAATAAAACTTCAGTATGGATTTTTTCCAGCATAACAAGAAACAATTGCACGGAAGAACAAAAAATTGTTAACTACTAGTTGACTTTCACTTTCTTGTCCAGTTTGCCGCACTTCTGGACAATTAAGACCCTTTTATTTCTAGCAATTCTCCTTTAAAAGTGGAAACACATTTTCAGCTAAAATCATGGCAGTAATTAATATGACCATGAAAAAATCTCTGAGCTTGGAAATCAAAATGGATATTTTATGTCAAGTAGAAAGAGAAGGATATCGTACATCTGTTTTATGAGTTTAGTCAAGTTTATCCATCCCACTACTTCTAATAGAACAAAGTGCTGAAACATCTGGGTGCATCAAATTTTTCCAAAATCTGAAATCATGGCATCTCATATGAAATGAAAATCCAAGAAGTATGTCAATCATTCATTCTAATCTTTTCATCCAGGGATCCTTCAGCTGTCAACATCTGGTGCCCTCCTCCTCCAAAAAAAAAAAAAAGATCAAAGAATTTAGAATATAACAATAAATCTTAGAATAAGCAATTGATGACACAGAAAGCTGGATAATTATGATTGATGAATGGATCACCAGAAAAAAATAATCTTAAGCTAAGTTTTTTTTTTACATAGATTTAAGTTGCATTATCATACATACATGCATATTTTAAGTGAATATTGCAAAATACATACTGCACAATTTATACAAGCATATAATGTACCTTAAGTGTTTTTTAAAAATTACTGTATATACTAGGTTAAGTGCTTTGTTCATAGCTTATCTGGAGGAATCAGTCAAATTTTTTCTCATAAGAACCAATTATAGCTATTTGTTCTTTAAGCGATATTCCTACTTAACGAAGAGTTTTGAAAAAGCCAATTACCTTCGCTAAGCAAGATAAAGGTGTATTTGCATTGCTCCTATTAAATAAAAAAATAGAATGTATACCATTATTCTATTTGTGCATGAGGACAGCCAAAATTAGATGTATGTAGCAAACAACAGCTCCAAAATTTTCTATTCAATGACATATGAGATAATTTTGAGGCAATTTCTGAGAATGTAAAAAATAACTTAATTCCTGGTCACTAAACTTGTAAAACTTTATACATTTATTGATCAAGATTTAGTAATTCCTATAGCATTTTATTATATGTTAAAACAGTTAGATCTCACTCAAAAAGTTAATTTTGTTGCTAAATGTTGAGAAAATAGTTTGAAAGTGGCAGCTAATATGTAGCTGATTTATGCAATTCTATTAGTGATATAGATTAAATGTAAAGGAAGATATATTAAAAGGAATACGGTCATGTTTCTAAACATCATTCATGGAAGTAAAAGGGAAGTTTGAAGTTAATACAAAAAAAAAATCATTGAATTTCATAAAAGTAATAGTCCTGATAAAGTGATTATTAGAGATATCTAGAAGTTATTTTAATTTTTTCATTAAAAAGGATTTTGTTAATCAGATCAAGTACTAACTTAAAATATATATACTGTATGCCAGGGGTGGGCAATTGTTTTGGCTTGGGGGCCGCATTGGGGCCACATTGTGGAACCGAAGGTTAGTGGAGGGCTGCACCTTTTTTCATGACACAATAAACACACTGCTTTATGCCCTGTGTTACCAAAGAAATGTTCTCCATTCTTCATTAAACACATAATATTCATCACCAATTTTACATTTTTTCGGAGGGTTCATGGTTTCACTAAAGTTGGAAATGTATATGCTAATGCAAAGACAAAATTGAAATTAACCAAATCAAATGGAAAAGCACTGCACATTGTAGCTACACTTTGCATGTGTATTGATGTGGCCATCCTGGTGGAAAGTATGAGATGAATTTTCGGTCATGCATGGGAAGGAAATCTCAGTTCATGGCAGATTTTTCTGATTGTCTTGGTGGGCCACATAAAACCTCTTAGCGGGCCGCATGTGGCCCTCGGGCCGCTATTTGCCCACCCCTGCTGTATACTATAATACATATCTGGTTTTTTTTTTACTCAATAAAAGTTCATTATATATATTAGCATATAGTAATAATACATCCATCTGCTTTGCAAACTTGAGACCAGTATAAAGTTTAGAATAACAAATTACAGTAACATTTGAAAAATAATTCTGTTTTAATCTTACAATGTTATCATATCACTGACAATATGCATAATAATATTCAAGATAACTGCTGGTTAAATCCATGATAATCACTTGATTACATATATTTTAATTTCTACTTTTGAGAGTACTGTATATAAATAAAAAGATCAATGAATCAAGATGTTGGCAGTTTAAAATATTTTATAAGATTCTAGCCTAGGTTAAGGAATAAAAAATTGTCTTTAATTTCTGCAAATACATTTCACAAAAATACGGAAAAACTAAATATGTTTCATAAGAGACTAAACAACTTGTTAATATTGGGAACAATAGGGATTTTTCCATAAACATATTAATGTTTGCATATAATATATTCAACTTTGCTCAAGATTCTAATATTTATAAAACACAAGCATATTAGCGATTAAGCCAATGCACATGCGCTTTAAAGATAAATTATAAATGAATACTCTTGATTTTTCCAGACACAAGATATAATATTTTAGAAAGAATGGAATGAATCCACCCATTCTTTCGACCCAAACGTTTATGTATGGGCAAATCTTAAGCGTGTGGAAATGAGAGCGTGAAGGTGTTAAATGATCACTTGCGAAATCTTTACAATTTATGATACATCATTCCATTCTTTCTAAAATACTATATCTTGTGTCTGGAAAAATCGAGAGTATTCATTTATAATTTATCTTTAAAGCGCATGTGCATTGGCTTAATCGCTAATATCACTATTACATAAAAAACATAGCACTATATAAAATAATATCTCATTATAAACACAAGCATAGTAAATTACATAAAGTTAACATTGTGAAAATACACCATTTTCAGATCCTGAAAATGTATTCCAAAGAAACAAAAATCAAGATTCATCTTTTAATCTATATCAACATTTGTAACTCCACTTACAAATGAATTTTGTGCACAAATGTTACTTGTGAAAATGACTTATCTAGTTCAGCCTATAACCAAATCCCAAGCAATTGAATATAGTACAGTATTTGAAAGTTTATATATATATATAGCATATGTAAACTAATATATTGTATTTAAACTATCAGTATGTCTAACATATTTAAAAAATTAATGCTGGTTTTTACACTCAGACATAACAATCTCAAAAATTCTTAGATATAAATGTTATAATTTTACTTAGCTTATGCTTTTTTTTTTTAATAGTTTAATTATCTAAATTTTTTTTATTGCTGTAAATAAATTCCATACAAGAAAAATCTTAAGTGAAAAGTTTAAAATATAATAGATAAAACATGATATAGAGAGATATACAGAATATTATTTAGTATAATACAAACAATGATGTAAATATTTTTTAAAAGTGAAATAACTGGCATTAGTTAAATTCAAAGAGCATTCACACCTAAACATAATAAATAATTTGGGACCATTATAACAAAGTTGCAAAGTCTTGAGAAAATTTGTTGTAGTTAATTGATATTTAATAAATATTTGCATTTACAACAGAAAATCTTGGAACTAGGGGAGATCTTTAATACTTATCAAGAATTGCTTTATCTGCACTATATATATATATAAATTGATAAGTGACGATTTTATGTATAAATGTTCTTCTAGAGTTATTATATGAATAATGGAAGCGATGACTTTACTTAACACGTTACATCGGAGTTATTTCAAATTTTTATTTTGTAAGCAATTTTATAGTTTTTGTTAAAATATAAAAATATGACTTATAGTTGTTTTTTTAATTTTCTTTAAATTAAATGTTCTTATAGAATCTTTATTACTAAGAATGAAAATTGAGAAAACCTTAAGATATTTGAATTTTTCAACATTTTTTTTCTTTTGAAAAAAATAATTTGAAAAGCATTGATAATATACTTTGTTATTGCATTCTTTCAATCTTTCTTTTCTTTGTCAATAAATTAATCTGCTTTCAGAAATAGAATTGAGAAATACACATCTACCCTAAGAAATTCGAAAATGATTCGAGTTAAATCAGGTTGAATTCTTATGTATGTGTGTTTGGTGTCATTGTTTTCTTATTTTATCTAATTTTAATGTACTAATGGAATTTAAAAAATATCCTATGTATATATTGTATGGAAAGAAGTGCTAGAATGAAAGATTTTTCCAAAAGCTCTGTTGAAAGAGTCGGGTAGAGCAGAGTGAATGCTGGGAAGTTGAGCACCCAAGGCAACAAGGGAGTTGTGATTCCTAGTATTGCTGTAAATAACATCTAGTATACTATTAATTTCATAAATATGTCTAATAGATATGGTATAAAGTCTATCAAAAATACTGTATAATTTTGAAAGAATAGATAAAGTATATCAGTTCTCCCAAACAGCAATATTATGATATAAAATGTTTTGATAACGCAATTATATTAAAACATTTCATTAAAGAAGGCAAATTAAGAAAAAATATTTATACAGATTTACAACAAGCATGGATACAAAAGATGGCAGTCATTAAACATTTTAAATATAGAAATAATAAATAAAATACAGATAAAAATGCAGCCGATTTATAAAACAATCAATTTATTAAATTACATAGATATAACCCTAAAAATATTAAAATATACTTTTTAATTGTAAAAAATCTATATTAAATAATATTTCTATGCAAAATGATTATTATGATGATGAAATAAGAAATGGATTACTTTCATATTATCCAAAAATTTATATTAATAAAAAACAAAAATTATATTGATAAGCATATAAATATTGAATGACTAAATAGTAAAAATCTAGAAAAGTTAATAGATAATTATAAATTAAAAGATGATATAAAATATAAAAAAATGGAATCATGACCATTGCACTATGATTTATTAAGGTCATACAGGAAAACAGAAGTAAAAGCTAAAAAACAATAATGCAATTAATAGATGAGATGATAAATTTGCTTTATACATTCACTATTTAACTTATGGTCATAAAATAGATACTCCAAAAAATATTAATCCTTTAAATTACATTAAAGATCCAAAAAGACAAATATATGAAACATATATTAAGCATAACTTAAATAATTATATGAATATTTATAAAACTTCAATAAATTAAAAAATGAATAAATAATTATATAAGGTAGTATATACAAAGTTGTATAAGGTATGTTTTATTTATTCTGTATATTATTATATAGCCAATTTCTTGAGATTTTATTGAATCTCTATCATAATTTTATTCTGTTTTATTGATGTTTTATTTGATTATTGTTATTTTGCTTCCATTATAGAATACTAGATAGTGTTCTATCTACAATTGGTTATCATTAGTGATATAGGCACAAAACCATGTGCAAAAAAACTTAACATATAATTATTATATATATATATATAACTGTTGTATATAATGTTTTTATTATTTATTATAATTTATTTGATAATATAAAAAGTAATTAAAGCTGATCAAAATAAAAATTCAGATAGATGGGAAAAACAATTTAATTTATGCAAGCAAGAAGAAAGAAAATCAATGATTTGGCTAGGATAAGCTAGAATCAATCAATATTCTTAGATAATAATTATTAACAAATGAAATATTAGCACAAGTGCAAATACTATTGGAATGCAAAAAAAATAAATATTACAAATAGTGATGTCAAAGGAATAATATATCATTTTTGTTTTATTTAGAATAACTAATAAACAATTAAAAGCTAACCGTTTGCTAATTAAAAGTAAGTCATCATTAATTATTTTTTCAAGATAAATATATAAAATTGCATCACAAGATAAATGTCAGCAAAACCATAAATCTTTTAGATTCTAAATGTAGTAGAAATATATGTATATAAATTAAAAATAAAATAGTATCCAGAACAGAATATAGTAGTTCAACAACAGCAGAAATATTCACATCCTTTAAATAACTTGCAAACCAAGTAGCAAAAAGACCATGAAAAGCATATGACTATAGCATATAAGTAAAGTTTTATTAAAGTCAAATGCTTTAGCTAAGTCTAAATACATAGTAATCATTTTCAGGTTATTATCTAGTGATGATGTCAAATTATGTACAAGATTATAAAAGCAACCAATGTATTTCTAACAGATACAAAAACATATTGATGCTTAGACAATATATAATTTTAAGTAAAAATGACATTTTCTCTTTAACCACCATTCCCAAAAATTACAAATGTGAAAGAAATTGGTGTATAACTATCAAAAAATAAGAGATCATCCTTTTTAAAAATAAGCATAATAATACAAACTTTCAAACATGTGGGAAATGATTCAGCTCTTAAGGAAAGACTAAATAAATAAACATGAAGAGGTATAAAAATAATTTATTTATTTTAAGAATTTCTAGTGTTGAACTATTTCATCCAGCTGAACAAACAGTATTTAAATGATCAATAATGTAAAAACAACTAATAATCAAAAGCCTCCATACATAAAAAAGAATGAAACTAAGGAGGAGTAAATGACAAATATTGACTTGGTACACTATCCATTAGCATGTATGAAAAAAAAATTACTAAACAAATCAATATATTTTTTTATTATTTTAAACTTCCAACAAATTACCATTGCATTTTATACATTTAATTTAATTTGACAAAAATTTCTTTATTAAAGAATTAAGCAAATTCCATTTCAGAGAAATACTTTTATCACTAATTTTTTTTTTTATTGTATTGACATATTAATTTCCTGATATCAGAATTATTTTCAGCATTTAATTTTTTAAAATTTATTGAATTTCCACCCAAGAATTTTAAATAATTTCTTTGATCAATCTTTTCTACTAAATTATCAGTTGTCCATGCTGGCAATCTCTGATGCTGCTTGTCAATTTAAAACAAACCATCGATTTTGTAATCAAAGATTTACAAATATCCTAAAATTTTAAAAACGCAAATTCAGCATCATTCAAAGCAAAAATACTATCCAGTTCTGATTAGATAGTGATTTGAAAAAATAATTTTAAATAAAAATGAATCATAATTTAGGTACTGACTTGATCTCACAAACACAATTCAATATTGATTGAAGAGCCATAATTATCCAGAAGGCCTATGAGTAAAAGACCTATAAAACTAAACAAAATTATAAGACTTTGGTTAGCGTATTTGATTGCCGTACCAATGTTTGTATTCTAAACTTTGCAGAATTTGAAATTTTTTTCAGATAGCTGATTAATTTACCAAGTAAGATCAGTATATCTAAATATCTAATCTAACGCTGACTGAGCTAGTCATTCGACATTAACCAGTAAATAAAAATCTACGATTAATTTAAAAAATTCATTTTTTTTTCCTTTTACAATTTCCGATCTTAATGGAATATTTAGTAATCGAATGTCAAGTCCAATTTACTCTACTTTTTAATAATGATTTGAACAAAACTTTTTCAAAAATTCTGGTATCAACATTAATCAGCGGTAATATTATTTATATATATTTTTATTAAGAAATATTAACATAAAAATACTATTAATTAAATTGGAAGACAGAGGAAGGCTAATCATCTTACTGTCATCTCCAACGGGTCCTGCAGAGCACTGAGCTGGTGGATCACGACCGAGATCTTGTAATTCCTTAAAATATATTATTAAAGATAAGTATATTAGTGTAAAAATATTTATAAAGCCATATTTATATGTATATTAAAAATATTTTATACACTTAATTTTTGTAACCTTATCTGATTCTAGGCCAGCAAGTTTCAAGAATATATTTCTAACGGCTGAAAGATATAGATAATTACGCAACTCCATTTTATTTATAAAGATATATATTTTATCAATAATATTTGACATTGTTTAACATTTTCATAATTTTGAAAAAATGTTGAAAAATACTGTTTTAATAATTTTTAAGTAAATAAAATTATTACATCAAGGATTTCTATTCAGACTATAAATAATTTAGTTATAACCTTTTAGTGTAAAACCAAATGTTAGGTTATATTCTCTGCAGCTCAATTCTACTTCATTATTTAGCATTACTATGAATTTTCAAGTGTATAGAATGTTGCCTTTATAAACACCTATCTGGTAAATTATTATACATAAATGCTTTTTTTTTAATACTAACTTTAATAAATAAAATTTTTTAATATTTATAAAAACTGTCTAGTGGTTGTTTAGAAAAGTCAGGGAGGTCATAAGTGAGAACTTCTGATTAAGCTACTATCACTAATTTACAAAATGGGAACAAAAAAGATATATTGCTAATGTTAGAATTTTAATGTAAAAATGCATTACAATAAAAAAACAAAACAATTTTTTAAAATATTTGTTATACTACTATAAATTGATACAATCTAATTTAGAAATAAGATATGATTATAATCCACAATCAGAAATATAAACCTTACAATGCAGTAAAAAAAAAAAAAGCAACTAAATCCATGATCATCTTATAATCAGACAAAGTAATAAAAAAAAAAAAATTAAAATGTTAATTCAATTACTTATATATAATATATCCAAAAAACAAAAAAAGCAACTAAATCCATGATCATTTTATAATCAGACAAAGTATTAAAAAAATAATAATTAAAAATTTTAATTCAATTACTTATATATAGTATATCCTATTAAAATAGTGAAGTGAAATAAAACACGTTATTCTTGTTTTTATTATTGATTATTCAAAATAATTTCTTTACTCAATACATCTCTGGAAATGATTGTCAAACTGACAGAGAACTTGAAATGCTCATTGGAGACTCCTATAAAAATTTGTTGCAAACTAATGAATATCCTGAATTGAACATGATGCGCTCCTTTCATGGTCAATTTTAATTTGGGAAATAGCTAAAAGTCAGTGAGATAAATCAAGAAAATAGGATGAATGCCAGAACATAACAATATTTTTGGGCCAAAAAATAATTCACAATCTTAATATTGTTGACAAGTGCATTAACATGCAATAATGCCCATAAGTCTTGATCATGGGATTCAAGTTGCCCACATAAAATTCAAAATACCCAAATAGTAGTTTTATCATTTATTCTCTGATCTTCAGGAATGTATTTATGATAAAAAATAACTAAATTTAAAAAAAAACCCAACAGTGAGCAATGTTTTGATACGGCTCACTTGCATTTGCAGTTTTATTTTTCCCGACAATCTCTATTCTGCACACTGGTGCTTGGTTGATGGTCATATTGAAAATATCACGTCCCATCACTGCTTAGGATGTTTGACAAGAATTCTAAATCTGTAGTTGTAGTTCTTTGATTTCAGCCAATAGAGTTCATAGGTTTAGCAACTTTCTAGAATTTATTTTAGAATTTTTTTAAATATCAGGCATTAAACAGCTTTCAAATTCTACTTTTATGACATAGCCAAAATTATTTACAATATATGCAATATTTTCACCATTAAAGATAAAAAAAAAAAAAAATTAGTGAATTAAATTAATAAATAAGTTTTCGATGATTATCATTTTACAAAGATATTCATTTAAAATACTTTTTTTTCTTCTGGAATTTTATTTTAACATCAAACATTAATCAGCTTTCAAATTCTTTTATGCTACATAGCTAAAATTATTACAGTCTACAAACCTAGGAGAATATTTTTAAGAAAAAATAATTGCTAGAGATAAATAAAAGGATTACATTAATAACTAAGTTTTAAATATCTATTTTACAAGGATTTTCATTTTGCAAATTTTTTTTAGGGCAACTTTAATCAGCTTTCAAATTCTGCTTTTATGGCTCATAGCAGAAATTACTGTAAGAATATTTTGGGACAAAAATTATGGCAGTATAATAGTTTTTATCACTAAAAATAGAAAAAGAATTAAATTGATAACTAGGTTTTAAATAGCAAAAGATGTCTGCCAGTCTAGTGTTCATTATATAAATTACTCACTCTAGAAATCTTCATTACACTATTAAGAAAGCAGTCCATTACAAATACCCAAAAGGTTGTCTTAATTAATTAAGGTAGAATAATCATGAATATGTTCAAACTAACAAGTACAAATGTTATCTGAATCAAACTATAATTTTTCATAAATTTTTAAAATTAAAGTTAAGAAGAAAATATGAATGATTATAAATAGAATACTGATTTTATTTCCTTGAATATATATATTTTTAAATCTTTTTACCGTTGATTTCAGATTAGAAACAAAACTGCCAAAAAATTCGAGATTAATGATAATTCAATTTATCATCCTTTTACTTAGTGCCATTGCAATCCTGTAGTTAGTATTATTTTAATATAATTTTCATAAGCTGTTTTTCTATAAAAATAAAATAAATTTTTGATATTTATAAAATATAAATCATAATTTTTAATATTTTTTTTGGGTTATTAATAGAATTGTGTAGACTAATAATCACAAAGATCAACATACCATTTTTCATATGGAATTTTGCTTATATATATTGGAGTACTAAGACTAGTCAATAATTGGATGCAAATATAACTTGTTCCAAGTAAAATACTTACTGGCCCAATCATAAAATATTACACACATACTGAGGGACCTTATCAGCTTAAAGCCTATTGTAATAATGTCAGCTCCACACACTATTTTTTCCTGATCATCATATGAATATAACCCATGATATGTAAGGTGTTTACAATATTTATTAGTTCTGGCTGGTTATATTATTCAAGACACAGAATGATGCCACTAGCAATCTAGTGTTTGAACTTATACTCTGTTGTTAGAGATAATGTTAGCAGCAAATCATGGTTTTGGGATTCATAAAACTCACTAATAGTATTGCACTACTCAGTTATTTTGATGAAATGTACAAATGAAAAGTGAATAAAGCAAAAACATATGTATAACAATAACAATTTTATTCTAATAACATGGAAAATTCTCTCTATATTCTCTCTAAACAATTGTCGCCACAGCTTTTGACAAGACATCTGCATCATTAGGAAATGGTAAATTACATTACCTTTTCTTCTCATGTAATTTTGACAACTATACATATAAAAATATATATATTTTATTACTCCAGATGCCCCATCACAGTTGAATTACATAATGATAATTAATCATTCATGTATCCAATTCCTCAATTAGAAATTGGATAATGCATATATATATAATATAAATGTACTGTACTTTAAAGCAAACAGATATATAATAATTAGAATAGGTGGGTTAATATATAAAAAAACAGATATGGGGTAATGTTTAACATTTCAGTTGAGAAAAAATATATATAAAGATTTAGATAATACAATGGTCTATATATAAAATCCCTATTTTCTCTGTTGTCTGATTGATGAATGTATGTATATTTGTTCGATGCCATGTTTCAAGTTCACAACTATGTTTATGCGAAGGAAGTAATTCCGCCAAAAAATAAAAAAAAAACTGGGGAAAAAATGGACAGGAATGCTTTTAACTAGAGATATAGTATATATTTCACAGTAAAGGTTCCCAGCCAGGTGCAGAAACAGCCACAAACATTGATTCATAATTCAGCGTTAAGCATTCCATGCTTTCATGGTCAGTCATCTCCTAATATAGTTCAGATGAACAACATACTTAGCAATGTTTAATAAAAAATATATCTACATTAAATCCTAAAAAAAATTTGTTAAAGCAACCAATTAAAAAAAAATATTACAAAAATGAC
Organism: Epiperipatus broadwayi; assembly: GCA_028023455.1. Taxonomy (NCBI): domain Eukaryota; kingdom Metazoa; phylum Onychophora; class Udeonychophora; order Euonychophora; family Peripatidae; genus Epiperipatus; species Epiperipatus broadwayi. The sequence continues at coordinate 26,280,771 of JAQFVV010000002.1, forward strand.
CAGTGGCATTTTTGTATTCTGATATTAATAAAGCAAACAATTAAAAAAATTTACAAATATTATATTTAATAAAAAAATATTACAAAAATGACTGGTGTTTTTGTATTCCGACATTAATAAACAGTAACTATTAATAAAGCTAAAAAATTATAACAATTAGTTTTAAAAATATTACAAAAATGACCGGTGTTTTTGTATTCCGACATTAATAAACGGTAACTATTAATAAAGCTAAAAAAACTATTATAGTTAGTCATAATGCTATCGAAAAATCGGAAAAAATTTTTTTTATTCAGAGGGCACTCCAGTATAGATCTGTGCCCAAAATAACATTTAATTGGGTTATGAGTAAAGGGCAGGCAACAAGATGGGTAAGATAATACGGTATGCAAAAGATTTGGATAAGGAATTTATGACAGTATACTTAAACCAAAGATGGGATGAATGTGTTAGGAGAATTGTTGAGTGTTATAGTGGCAAGGAATGGGATAGAAGAATAGATGCAGTAATAAAGAATAGGGAATTGGAGAGATGGAGAATTAGTATGGAGAGTAAAAAAAGTTTAAATATATATAGAAGTAAACAAAATATTGGGTGAGAGTTAATTTATGATAATAGCAAGGAAAGTAGTTTATTGTTTAAGGCTCAAACAGGATCTTTAGCAAGAAGGGAATATACACATAAATGGAAAAATGTGGGTGATTTAGTCTGCAAGTTGTGTAAGAAAGACAGAAAATATTAGGCATCTGTTAATTAAATGTAAATGCCTAAAAGCAGAAAGGCTACAAATAATGAAGTTGTAGAAGAATAGAATAAATATAAACAAAGTGATTATACAGAAAGTGGGTTACTGGTTTTTAGGCTGGGTTTGGGAAAAGATAAGGGTAATTTAGATATAAAGGCTATGGAGTTGACAAAGATTATGTTGTGGAAATGGGATGGAGCAGGACAGAGAAGAATATGTGAAAAACTTAGGGCGGGGAATGGAAAGGAAGGTAAAGTTTCTCTGGGCATAGTGGCTGAGAAATTCCTGACTCTGTATAAAGTGAAGTCACAGTGCACCGCATCGCAAAATATAACAGGTATATTTAAAAATGTAAATTTTAATTTAGCTTTATTAAAATTTGGAAATTTATATAAAATTAAAATGTTCAATTACATTAAATCTTAAAAATTTATTAAAGCAATTAATTATTACAAAAATGATGGGCTGATTTATATATACCTTCTTATAAAAACAAGGAATAATATATACTGCTCCAGGAATAGTTTTTCTATCAAAAATTTCCTTTGTATTATTTAATAAATTATTCAAAGCAATACGCCTTTTCCAAGCAATTTTTTTATTTCCAAACAAATTACTATTTTTTCATACAATTTTATAAGAAGACAATTTAAATGGCAAAGAAATAAAATCATATTTTTTTTTATATTTTACATCATTACAAATATTACTACTGAATAAAATACTTTTAACAAATTTATCAAAGTAGCCAACACTCAAATAATCTTTATAAAATTGATATTTTTGAAACAAAACTACCCTACTAGAATTATTTAATCTCTTATTTCTATAACAATAATTTCTTAAAGCAGTTACTTTATGAGATAGATACAGATTGATAATTATCAGATTCAATTACAGATCTTAACTCTTTATTCTTAACATAATGACTACATACCAAGCAATTATTCTTTACATTTCTAATCACCAATAGATCTAAAAAATTTAACTTAATAAACCCTCCTTTTATCACATATTTTATATACTGATCAAAACAATTAAACTCATTTGCCAACTCTTTCAATTTATCATTCTCAACTACAAACAAATAATCATTTACATATCTAACAAATTACTTTAAATATAAACAATTCTTCTTAATAATAATTTGCTCTTCCAAATAATTAATATAAACTGAATAAATTAAAGAGAAACAATATAACCTATTATCCATCCTTCCTTGATATTATAAAAATTACCATTATAAGTAAATAATCCTCCAAAAGTAAAACAAATCTTTAATAACTTTAATTTTATTCTTCAACAAAGATCCATGTTTATCCAACACAGACATAAGAACATCAATACTGTTTAATCTATCAACAGATTGGTACATATTCTCAATATCCAAACTACCAAACACCCAATTACTTTCCATTTTAAAAATATTAATCTTATCAAAAGTTTCAAAAGAAAAAGAAACTGTGGAATGACCAAAATCAACAAATTGTTTTAAAAAATTATTCAAGAACCTAGAAATACCCTCTACAACACTACCTGTAAAATCAAAAATAAATCTTAAATGAAAATTTTTTTTGTGAGTCTAAATATTCATAAACATCTTAGTTGATATCAAGTCATTAGGATAACATTTTAAATAATCTATTAAAGTTTTAAATTTACCATTTTTTTTATAATATCTATTAATCTTTTAATTACATTACTTGAATCTTTTTCTAAAAAACATATATTTACCATTATTTAATTCTTTATCCATTTTCTCCCTGAACTCATTTCCTTTCTTAATGACAAACTTCAATTTCAACACTAATTCCTGGATCCTTCAATTTCAACAGTAACCAATTCTGTATTAAATTATTTCAAGCAAATCAATGAGAAATGCATAAATTTTTTGATGGCTTTTCTCAATAAAACCTATTTCATTTTCTCTTTTAATAGTAAAAGCTTATTTCTTTTATAATATATACCATTTTCATCCAATTTTTCCAATGCACCTATTTACTTTAACTTAAATGTTCTTGACTTCAATAATTTATAATTAAACAACTAGTTAATACATTTTCTTCAATAGTTGTGATTCCAATAGTGCGGGGGGGGGGGGGGCTTAATACAGAGAAAAATGATAATTTTAAAAACAGCTCAATTTATCATGTAACTAAGTATTATCAAATTCTGAACATAAGAATATATAATACATTTAACAGCTTTAAATAAATAATTTTAATTTAGAGTTAAGGATGAGATGCAACAGGAATTCAAAAAACTACTGTTGAAAAGACATTTGACAAAATTCTATTGGACATTTAAAAAAAATGTACATTAAAAAAAGATAATCTTTGCATAGGCAAGAAGATTAAAGAGTTTACTTACAGATAAAAATAGTACCATCACCCTACAAATTAGTATTCTTTTTTTTTCTTTCCAAAATTTGATCACAATATTCAATTTTCTAATAACTCTACAAACATTCACCAATTTTCTCTTTTAAAAATTTATTTTATTTGAATCAAAACTCATCATCACAATCTCCTAATTTAAAAAATACACAAAATAAAAATATATTATAAAATTTTGATATATAACATATACATTTTATTTCATTGTGATAATATAGTTCAACAGATAAAGGGATCAAAAAAAAGAAGACATTTATTAAGCGAAAGAAAATATATTGTGAATCTTGAAGAGAGAATTAAGGAAAAGATTAATTAAATGCTATGTGTGGAGTGTGCTATTATATAGTTGTAAAACATGGACAATGAATAAAAAAAGCAGGAAGGATTGGAAGCCTTTGAGATGTGCTCATGGAGAAGGATTAAAAAAAATTAATTTGATGAATAAAATATCAAATGAATAAGTTATGAAGAGTAAATGAGAAAAGAAGATTGAGGGAATATTAAGAATAGCTAAATGTCAGATTTAAAAGTGATTTTAGTACAGTAAATCACATCCAAATATTGAGATTAAAGCATTAAATCATCAAAGTATAGACCCAGGATAGTGTCATATTTTAAAGAATATTTATAAAAATGCAACAGCAACAATTAGATTACATAATGATACTACGAAAGTAGGATTTAAAAGTAAATGTTAAAAAGACTAAAGTAATGTTCAATGCATTTTCTCAAAAGATGGAAATAAAGATTGATAATGATGAGTTAGAAGAAGTTAACAACTACAAATAAATACCTTGGTCAAATTATTTCTACAGATGGTAACATGATGGATGAAATTAATCATAGAATTAAACTTGGTTTGGGTGCTTTTGGTAGAAATAACTTAATATTAAAAGGAAATATGCCTATGTGTTTGAAAAGGAAGCTTTAATAATTGTGTTTTACCAGTTCTTACTTATGGATCTGAGACTTGGACACTTAACAAATTGAAATACAGAAATTTCAGACCACTCATTGAAGTAGGAAAAGATGTATGTTAGGAATAAAAAAAGAGGACAAAAAAACAATATACATGGGTGAGAGAACAAACAGGTATTATTGAAAATTAAGAGACAAGTGGAGTTGGGCTGGACATATTGCTAGAAGAGATGATAATAGATGGACAATTGAAATCTTAAACTGAATCCCAAGAGATTGTAAAATAGCCAGAAAGCAATCATGTGTGAGATGGATGAATGAAATAAGGAAGTATGCAGGAATGATGTGGAGAAGGTAGGCTAAAGATCAGAGAAGATGGATTGAACTTGGAGAGATCTTTATCCTGCAATGGATTGATAATAGCTAAAATGATTTGGAGAGGACGGTGAGTAGAAACAAGAATGGAAAAGACTGATCTTGCTGGAAGATATGAGATGGGAAGAGATATGTGGGATTGAAGAGCTGGATAACGAAGAGAACAGATGGGAGAAATGGATGAATTTGTGATATGACTGCTCTCTCGATGAGAATACTATTGAATGATTGATAGATACATGCTTACCTTTCATTATATATTTTTACTACATTTATAACTTTAAAAAATTCATCATGAACAAGTTTACTTTTAAAATTTTCTATTTTTTTTTTTTTTTATTATTTACATTTTTTTGAAAATTTGTCCTTGAAATTTACTATTTTCCACCATGCCATTTTCATCTAGCCAATTAATTTTATTTATAAATATATATATATAATTATATTTCATCCATTTATTTTATTTAAATTTTGTTTTTCACTTTTATATATACATATTTATTAATTAATCTTTCTTGAAAATTTTTTATATTTTCTATCATTTCAATATTATATTCATAATGTCTCCAATTCTTCTGTACATGTATAGACAATAGAATTTTTATCATTTTAGTTGTATTTCATTCTAGTTTTTAACATATTCTTTGTTGTTTCAGAGTATACTATATATTTGTTCTACTTTTTATATTCTACACTTTCTATAGTAAACATTAAACGCATGAAGCTAAACTAATCAATAAATAATCAAAATTACCCCAAATTCACAACTCAACTAGACTAGTCAAGAAAATAAATTCTAAAACACTACCAATGGTTTCATTACTATAAGCAGACCTCAAGTGTAAAGAACTACAAAATAACAATATATTTAAACAAAACATTACCCACAATTCCACTTAACTTCCCATACACCCTTAACATTAAAAGAACTTTTAAATAAGTTAATTGCTTCAGAATTATAAATTTTTAATAGTAAAGATTCTTCCATTCTTCTTTTTATTTCATTTCACTAAAGAAGACAACCTTAGCTTCATCAAAATTAATAGACTGGTTGAGTTGTGAATTTGGGATAATTTTGATTACTTCTATAGTATATATGCTATTCTTATGATCCATTCTATTGATTTACTTCTATTTAATAATTAAATTAAATTTATAATCCAAATTATTTTATTAATTATACATAAGTTTTTTACTGATATTAAACCTACATAAATCAATGATCTAACATTACTATTGTTTTTATTTTTCTTACATTTTTCTACTTATCAATTTATTGTTTGAATATATCTCTCATTATTCTATTATTTATGATATTAATTTTGCTGCTATAGTTTATATCAGAATCTCAAGGTTTTTTTTTTTTTAAAAAAAAAGTAAACACAGCAAATGAAAAGAAGTTAGTTTATATAGAAAAGATAAATTAATGATATTCAAAAAACAATGTCATTAACAATGGAGATAAAATGATTTGTTTATTGATGACAAATTATTCAATGATATCTTCAGTCAATTAGTGACAATACTATTGTTCTTTACTATGGTTTTTAATCCCTCCACCCTCAATTTCCTCCCAATCATATATGAGTCATAATAACATTTAGAGAATTCATTGATAAAACTCAAACCTGTACCCATTCTTTTAGCTTGGCTAATGAATAGATATTAAATAGTAAAGCTATATCTATATTTCCAGACTTCTAGTTAATGGTTGCCTTCAATGAGATGGAGTATTTGCATGCATATCTAACTTTATCTAAGCTAATTACCCGAGATTCAAAAATATTTTTGAAAAACCAACATTCTTCTGTGATTATATAGATCTGAAATTATGAGAGTAATCATATATTTTAGAAACTTAAGTTTTATATTATTTAGCAAAAATGGTATATACTAAACAAAATGTCAATGACTTTCTTTGCTTAATTTTAATACTTGCATTAGAAACAATAATCAATCTATTTATTCTAGAAGTGCCTATTGCAAATTTCAAAAATTAATGTTTACTAGATGGTAATGCTATAATAATTAGAATGGTTTTCAAATATTGGTCATCTTCATTGAGAAGAAGGATTTGCATTCCCACATCAAATATTAAATCTATATAAATATACAAGAAAAGTAGTTCAAATAAAACAGTCAAATATTTTTAAATACCACATTATTAGCTTGGAGAGTATAAATAAAAAAAAGTAAAAATGGTTGGTAAATGGGTCAGCTAAAATCATGCTTCTCAATAAAAATGGCTAAAAGCTAGACACTAATGTAGGAATGTGACTCTAGTATTATCATGTAGTGTCTAATGATTATTTAAGCTTAAAATACAATGCTCTGAAATAAAGTAAAGTGAGTGAATTAACATATAAAAGATATTGAAAATAAGAAAAGAAAGTCACGTGATACTTTGGTATAAAACTTTTATTTGCGAAATATGACAGTAGACAAACATAAACTCCTATCTCTAAGCCTAGAACTATTAGAAATTTAAGTATAAAATCATAGAGCACCTGTCCCCTTATTTAAAAGTTTAATCTTTCTAATTATTATTAATTTTGTTGGCAGTAAACACATGAAAAATGTTCTCAGATATCAATATTTTACAAATCAAATTTTATTATCTCTTGTTAAATAAAAATGTCGAGCTAGTTTTTAACACCAGACAAGTTCTCTGAAATAAAGATGGTGTTTTAAAAAATCCAAAAACTAGCACTCTGGTTTTTATATATTCTTATTACTTCCTACTGCACAAATACTCCGTTAAGAACATTTTTGCAGTTTGATGCATACATTATTTATGTAGAACATTTTTTTATTATTCCCACATTGTTAAATTTTTATAATTTTAAATTACATTTAAAATTTTTTTTCCTCTCATAATTTAATAATTAAATTTTTTATAGGTGAATAAAACTTAACTATTTTTTTAAAGCTTACGACCCCTAGTTATATCATTACTTTGTTTGCTGAATGCTTTCTTAAAATCAGTAAGTGAATGCCAATAGAAAATAAAATGAATCTAAATATAGGATTCAAAGGAAAATTTAGTGATAAACTTCACTGGTAAAATGCTTTTTTGTAAAAGAACTTTTGAGACCTTGATATTAAATCTCTAAAAGGCTTAAATACATTTAAAAATCTTTCATCAAATATATAAAACTCAACATATTTATTGAACTTGTAAAGAATACAAAACATTTGTCTAATACAATCATTATATTGTTTTCAGATCCTGTTCTGAAAAATAATAGACTGAAACTCTGGCGTGATGGAAATAACCAATTCACAGTAACGATAAAAAATGCAAACATTCAGTAAATGATAAGATTTTAATGAGATTGGACCCATACCATTGTTGATTATTATAACTAATGTCTTTAACACATTGGCAATGGCAATCAATCTTATACATTTTTTCCAGAAAATTCATAACGTCAAAGTTAGTATTATAAATATATTAATAGTGTCATGGTTTTTAATTTCTTTCTTTACAAATTTACCTTCAAAATAATTGTGAAATTTTCTCAACTATTATTGCTGCTATCCAAATTAAGAAGTTTAGAAAATGTGGGAAAATACTCTACAATTTGGTACTTTAATAAGATTTCTCAAAAGCCCTGAAGACATTTCTATTTTGTTTAGTCTGAATTTGAGTTGTTTCTTATCAAACACAAAGAAAGAATTTAAAATCACAAAGTTGTAAATGAGAATGTAAATATATCTAACAAATCAATTTATATATATATAACGGGCAATTTTTAAAGTAAGAGATTCTATAAAATCTTAAACAAGTATTTTAGTAGTTCTTGCCTGAGAAAGCAGAAATAATTTATGAATAATTTTAACTATCCACACATAAATACAAATGAAAAGTTATGCCAAATGCTAATGTCAGTGAGGGAAAAAAATAAAAAAATGTAATCAAAAACAAGAATAAAAAATAGTAATTCATTTTAAAAATGTTCAAACTGAGATATGCAGATCACATCACAAGAGATGGTAATCTGAAATGGTACAGAATTCTTTCAGAATGTAAAAAAAAGACTAAGATCTCTTCAAAATCTTTCAATTTTTAATAATAATTCTATTTTGGTGTCTCATGATAACTTTGTACATAATATATAATAATAATAAAAAAGTTCCCAAAAAAAAAAAAAAAAAATCTAATGAGTTAAGTGTAAGTTATTAACAATTTTTATTCCTGATTAGTTTATTAAACAGCACCCCACTGATTTATATTCGAGATAATCAGTTTAAAACTCAACAATTTACAGTATTCATTTTAAATCTTATTTTATTAGTATTATAGTAAATTGATAACGACTTTGTCTAATATTAATTATGAGAAAAATATTAATATTTGAGAATTTTAAATAAACTAAGGCAAATTTTATGTTAGTAATGATTTATGAAATGTTTGGATGAAATATATTTAATTTTGCAAAATCTCACCAAAACATTTGAATATACAAAGTTTAATGTGTTAACGAATTTATGTTTTTAACTTTCAAATTACAAGAAAGTAGAAAACTTATTGTTATATATAAAAGTTTTCGAGTTGATAATAAAACTAAAAAAGATGTAGAAAATTAAAAAAATTTCATAATGATTCAGAAATTTTATACAGTTTAACAATGACATTTTAATAAAAGTAATATTTGTATGTAGGGGGGAAAACAATTTTTTAGATTATCTATTAATAAGATGTAATGAAAAATGATCGACATTAGTAACATATGACAGTAAAATATCATGAATGAGATCAAAACAGTTTAATAAAAATAAAACAAATTATAGGAGTAATTATCATAATTTTCTTTTTGATATATTAATGTGGACTATGTTCAACTATGAATAATTTAATTTTTGGGACTTATTTAAAAAATGTCTAAATATAAACCAAAATATTAGTAAACTAACTTCAGAAATGAATCAGTAAAAACCAAACTAAATATTTTTTAAATTTTTATATATTTCTAGGTACTGAATAAATTTATGCTTACTTTTTTAATTGTTTTTATTATGAAAAAAAAAATGTTTTAAAAAGGTAAAAATTACAAAAAAAATAACATTAAGAAATCCAAAAAAAGACGGCCCAGTAACTTTACATTTTATGTGACTTTGCAAATAAACAACGCTAGATGGCTAAAGGATTAATACCAAAATGTTGATACAATCTGTAAACAAATTTAGCCAAAATTTTGTTAATTGAAGGAAAGGGCAATAAAAACATGAAAGTAAAATTAAGCTGAGAATAATTAAACACACACACACACACAACCATCAGTCTTTGATTCAATTGATTATACTAAATTATAAAATGTTCTTAGTAAGATAAGTTTAAGATGAGCAAATACAAACCAAATACAGCTTAATAATAACAATCAAATTAAATTTTAGGTTTTTATGTATTTCTAAATTTTGTATTATGAAAATCAATAAATTAATCAAAAGTTTTTTATTTATTTAGAGAATAGAGCATCTCATTGTTCTTACAAATGAAGCTATAATTGAAGCAGAATATGATGGAATAGATTGGTTTTACATTGGCTAAAAAAAATTGCACAACGACAAAAACAAACATGGATTCAGGATTGACAGAAAAACAATAACAAGTTGAATAATTATATTGAAGTAATACACAACTGAAAATGGAGTGGATCAGATCATTATTAAAGAGAAAATTAAAAAAAAAAAAGATTATAATGATAGGAATATCAGTTAAAACCTGATCATGAAAATAGAAGTTATTGAGAGTTTCTGCTCCTTGGATCATTCTTTAGCAACAAAGTATCCCGGAGTAAAGCCAACTATTGTAGATATATTGGAAAACTTGCAATTAAAAACTTGAAAAAGATTTTCTGAAAAAGGCAGACATCTTTAAAAATGAAAATTGTTTAAGTTATGGTACATTCTGAATTCTTTCTGAATATGGTCAGTAAAAAAAAAAAATAAAAAAAAGAGAGCAATAACATTTGGTTTGAAATTAGGCTATATCAATGAAAATGTTAACTAAAACTTTACTAATATCAAAATTGGAAAGGAATAAAAATCCTTATGCTGCTCTTCCACAAAATAATAATTCTTTGCAACAGCTATATAATCAAATAATACTTTTATACATTAAAATTATTATTTGATTATATAGCTGTTGTAAAAAATTATTATTATTTTTTGATTATTAACTAAAACTTAAATGTGTATCTAAATTAATTTTTTTAAACAAAGAAGATGAATGCCTAGGAAAAGTTTTTGCTCCTTGGATCACTCTTTAGCAACGAAGTATTCAGCCACTGATCATAATGACATAAATCTCGATAGAAAATCATATAAATGAATTCCGTAATAGTATTCCATGAATACTACCATGGATTATTCAAACTGTGTTTCAGTAAAATTAAAGTGCTACATATACTAAATGTATAACAACTAAAGATGGAATTGATTTTACAAAAATTGTATTTTATATTGATCAAATCTCTACATTCAATTTATCTACAAATTTTGTTTTGAATAAAATATTGATAAAAAATAAATAAATCCCATAATAACCTAGTTTTATAACTAATAATAAGTAAAATTTATATTCTGCTTGTGGAAAAAACAATCTCTAAGATCCATTTTTATTTTTCGGCACACAAAAATAATGGCATTTTTCGAATACTTTTTAATGTTTTGATTGACTTCATGTAGTGTTAAAAGAACAAGAGAAGTTTAATAGTGTTAATAATATGTACTATAACTCTGACCAATAAAATTTGGGATTAAATAATTTATTTGAATTCAAATTCACTGGGAAAAAATTAGGTGAAAATTCTTTTAGCAATTTTCACACAATTACTGAATTATTCTATAAATTTTCTTAAAAGCATTTTTAAAATTTAAAATCTATAAATATAATTTTCTATGAAAAAAGGAGGGAAATTTCCACAAAAAATGACATAATCAATAATACTAAATTCTTAATCAAGATAAAATAAATAATGTCTATTGATAAATGCACATACTATAAAAATCTACATGGCAAATAATACCAAAAAAAAAGAGAATTTTTTGATTTAATTCTGCTAAGAGTATCAGATATTCTCAACAGATGCAATTTCTGATATCTTTCTATTGCAGAGGTTTGACTTACAAATGCATTTTTGCCTAGCAGGTTCGGTAAATTCTTAATCAGTACATTTTAATTACTTGTATGCACTTGAAAAATATATTACAAATGCATTATAGAGGTGATATTCTGGGCGCAGAAGTAAGCCACCTCCATTTCCACAATAGCTTTCTCAAAAAATATTAATACCTCAAAACAAAACAAATTAAAAAATTGCTTAAAGAATTTTATGTTTTTATAAAAAAACACGTTTTTTCAATACATATATTGAAATCAAAGCATGTTTTATAATGCATACATTTTCATAAGGACTTTTTTTTTATTATTTACACCCAATAATTATTTTTATTAGACAAAAATCCCCCCCCCCCAAAAAAAAATTCTATTTTTTTTTAAAAAGAAAAGCATAATATATTAATTAATAGCTTAAAAATTCATGTGATGTTTGAACAGTAAGAGATTGCTAAGGCATTCTTTTAAATAGTTGATTAATTTAAATGTTATCAGTCTAAAGGGTTTCATAGGTATTGTTTTATGCCTTTATTTAAAAAAATATTTTTATAAGGTTGAACCAATAAATTAAAAATTGTGTAGCTAGTTTAAAATACTTTGTCACATTTCAATGCTGTCAGTTGCTAAGAAATCTCATCCACCATTTTTCAAAAAATCTTGAGAAAATAAATTATAGATATGGAAAATTAATGGAATACTTACTAAAAATTAGACAAAAACAAATTAATGATTTTTCACTGAAATACACATATACAACCCATAATTTTATAATTCAAAACAATCCAATATTTATTATTTCTAAAAAGTATATGCAAATGTAAATAATTTAAATATTACACATATTATAAAAATTATACATTTTGATGCAAGTAGTCCCCCCCCCCTCTAACAATCTTGCTTTTATTTTATTTAAGTTTCTTATTGACATTTGCTTCTGTTTAGTTTAGTGTACTTGCTCTCAAGCGTATTCCAGATATTAAACAATACGGGAGGGGGGGGGGTAATTGTGGATAGAGTTTTTCAGCAAACTGATATGTCAATTATTTATTTTTTCATAATTTTTTTCTTTTAAGTTTGTATGATATAAATGAAATTCGAAAACTTAATTGCTGAAACATTTTTCAATAAAGAGCAAACTAATTATATTGTATTATTTATATACGATTTCAAATAAAAAACATTTGTTTGGTTTTATATATAAAAAAAACTATCCATGCTCAAAAAGGTTGTGTCAGAACAGTGATTTGACAACAAGTGATGAGGAAAAATAATTGAACAATGAATACATTAAAAAAATAATATATTGTTACCATGGTGACCTTGGACCAAAAAAAAAAAAAAAATAGATAATGAATGTAAAAAAAAAAAAACATGAATTGAGAGGTTCCTATTAATTAAAAAAAAACCAAAACATTTTTTTTATTCAACTTCTATAAAATTAAAAGTGGAAAGAATAAAATTCAATTTATTTAATTTGAAAAAATATTTTTACTTAAATGCTTACATGTGAATTATTAATAAACAATTCACTTCACTGCAAAAATATACTGAAATGTTTTTCAATTTTAATAAGATTAATTCATGTATTTAATATCTACAAATTAGTATGAAAACAAGTTTATGAGACTTATAACATAATTAAAAAAAAATAAAAACAACTAAATGATTTTTTACTAGATTATAATAGCTATCTTTATTCTGTCTATAACTTTACAAAATGTCTCTCAGGACTGCCTCAAAAAACCAAAAACTCTTTAGCATAAACATTAAAAATTATTGACTTTGATGAGTTCAGAGCAAAAATTGAAAACAACCAAATAAAAAGCATTAGTATCACAAAAGACTTTCAGTTTTCTTCAATTACTCATGAGGAAAAATTGAAAAATTTCATTCTTCCATAAAATATTTTTTATATAGCAGATAAACCAAAACATAGATTAACATTCACTCAAAAACATTTTTTATATTAATTATAATTGTTTTTCTTTTGGTGAATATTCTATTCATTTGTATATTTTCCATGATTTTTCCTATCTTTTAAATAAAAAAAAACAACAATATAGTTTGAAATAAAATCCTTGTTTTTTAGGCAATTTCAAACTAAGCTACAAACTGACACAGTTAGAAACAATAAACCAAGAATGCTACCACCTTACATACCATCAATCGCTAGGAAATATTATAAAATATTTGCTGAGTCCTTCGAACTAGGATTCCACACCCCACCTACAACAAACAGAATGATAAACAATACCAAAGACAAAATATCTTCTAATCAAATAGCCCAAGCAGTTTATAAAATGGATGTAGAGCAGCATATTATGGAGAGACTTGTGCCAACATTACCACCAGAACATCTCAACATCATTATTTATACAGGAAAGCTTTAAATAATACTGAAAACAAATCCATATTCTTTGAGCACCAAAAAACAACAGGCCATGTGTTCGAACCCACTATGACAAGGGCACTGTGCACTGAACGTAATGATATGAAACAAAAGATTAAGGAGGCATGCTTTATTGCAAATGACAACTATGCAATAAACCGAAAAGAATCATGCTTTACAATCTCCAGAAAATGGTCTTTATGAAAGAAAACTTTGCATAAATTACTGCTAAACTTCGCTTAAAGTAGGCTATGCATATGGAGACTTAAGTTCTCTGAAAGCACTCAGCCATATAATTTTTTTCTAATAATAATAAGCTTCACTTTTTTGCATAAAGCGCAATTTAAAACAATATAGTTTATAATTCACACTTTTAGTCTACATCATAAAATTTCTAAATCTCAAGACTTACTACATTATAGTTAGAGTCCCTTATCAAATCTCTATTACCATGTACAATTTCCTAATAGCAGCAGTTATTTAGATATTTTTAATGCCTTTCTTCATTTTTCAAATCATTCTAGCAATCTTTCTGTTCAAATTATACTTCTGACAACTTTCATATCCACAATGTTACTGATTAAAATATATCACACTGACTTAACTCTGCTTAATTCTGAACCTATTTGAATCTTTAATATCTGCTAAGATTTCAATTTTTCTTAATTAGCAAATCTAAAGAATTACTTCATTTCAATGTCCCCGAGGCATTTAAACAATATTTTAAAAATATTTGTCAATACTGCTTCTAAATTTATTTTGCCATTTTAAATCTGATATTTAAGACAATACACACTGACATTGTGTCACAATGTCATGGTCTATCAGATAATGCATACATAATGTAACAAAAAAAAGCTATTATATGAAATAAACATATTTACTAACAATATTTTATGATTTATGAATGTTATTCTCTGTAATGCATAAAACTGATCTATGCTAATAACTTTCCACGGACTTCACACAAGATTCATTCCAAAAATAAATATTTTTAAATAAGATCGATTTTTTTTGCATCCTCCCCACCCCAAATTTGAGGGTTTATCCCTAATGCCACAATGGTGATGTATTCAAAATATAATTTGCAATAATTGAAACATGATCCTATTTCATGCTGCTTAAAAGTGATTTTGACCGGTAACCTTACTTTTACCTATCAAAGGTTAGGTCTAAAATAATTTATAGGGATATTCTTCTTTAAAATATGACTGGAATTTCTTGGGATTGTGATTTAAATATTTTAAGAACAGCAACATTATCACTTACATATGCAATTAAATTATTATTATAAAAAATATTACCGACCCACTTTTTTGTAGTGGTAAATGATCCAAATATTTGTCCACTAGCAATAAAAGACAAATAGTCTCAAAGAAAATCTATTATGTTGAGTATATTTATCAATAATTCAAGATTATCTCATTACCTAATCCACATTGCGAATCAAGATTTTTATGGCTATTTAACTATGAAAACCCTCAAACAATCAATAGAATTACAATATAAAAAAGATTCTAATAAAATCCTCTTCCATATCTAACAATAAAGACAATTGAAACTGAACTTATTATTAGGTTCAAGACCATCACAATGAATATGTTTATTTGCTTCAAAAATGAAATTTAACAATCTATGAATTATATAGCTTTCACCAAATGTAAATCATAAAACACAGTTAACAACTATCAAGCAAAGACTAATTAAAATCATGATGTCTGAATGAAAATTGTGAAAACAGCGAAAGAAGAAAAAAAAACTAAGTTAAATAAATTATTTTCTCTAATTAATAAATGACCTAATAATTGATCATACCTTTTAACAGCCATTACTACAAATAATTAATTTTATTATTCTTAAGCAATTCCTCATCCCATAAACCAAAAGTAAGATAACACACAACTCTTCCATATTACATTCATTCTCTTGAACAATATATATTTCTACCTTCTAACCATCAACTCCTTGCATGCTTTACTATGGTTTAGACACAAGAAAAATATTTTTAACAACTTTGATTGCGATTAAAAGGCTTTAGCTGCTACATGTAGTGTCAAAAGTCACAATGTCTATTAATTTAAGAATATTTTATTTAAGTAAATTTAATCATGGTTATTGTTGTTAATTTTAACTACTATATACAGTATATTTTATAATTTTTATTTGTTTGTCTCCAATACAAATTTTTCTTGAAAAATTAAATGTTGCCCACTATATGATATGTTCTTGTGAATGTGCTCATAGCAGACAAAAAAAAAAGAGTTGAAAATCACTGCTCTAGAATCACCTTTGTAAGCATAATTAATTAGTGGATCCACAGATTAATTTTTGGCTAATGCTTTTTTCAATGAAGAGCATGTTTTTGAATTATAGACAATAGCTACCTTTTATTCAGATTAATGTACTTACAAAGGTTGGATAGCAGGGCTCGGTTCCCATGCCATCCAGAGTGTCCCCAGGATGCGGATAGGGGAATAGTCTTCAGATATGAAGGTTAGATACAAATATGAAAAGTACTGTAAATAAGCAGTCACTGACAGGACAACATTCATTATCAGGACATGGTGAAGAAGACAGTGGTATGTTTACTTCAATAAAATGCCATAATTCCTATGATGATGGATGTATAATGGCAAGTGTTGATCATCATTAAATAAGTCAACACCCCACTGGGTGCTGGATCAGCAGCAACATTTCCTCCAAGCCAGCGGAAAATCACTATAGGTGATAACGGTGAGGAGGATGTGGTAGAAGGATGTTCATTGTATGAGATTTAGCTAGCGCTCTAAGCCTATTATGGAGATTATTGCTGGGCAAAGAAGGCAATGAGAAATCACTCTGCCTTATAATTCCCTTGTTTTATTATGAGAATGTCTACAAGAATCATTATATTTGGTGATGAGCCCTTAGTTAAGGATGCTTTTGGTGTCTTGCCCAGCAGGAATAGGACATGAGGCTACTTAGGTCATAAACCTATGAAATCCTCATAAACTTAATTCTTTGAAAGAATAAACAATGGGAATTGGCACGTGGAATGTTAGATCTTTGAGAAGAGCTGGAAAATTTGTATATAAATACTATTGATGTTATAGGATTAAACGAAGTGACGTGGGGAAGTAAATAGTGGAGATGTTATTTTATTTGGGTGGTGATAGATCAATTAATGGAATTGGCATTACTGTAGGGAAGAAAATTTGGAATAATGTGACAAAGGTTGATTGTATTGACGAAAGGCCGATGATAATGAGAATAAATTAAAGTTCTAGAGATTTGATGGTCATACAAGTTTATATGCCGATTACTATTGATGAAATATATGAAAAGATAGAGGAAATCCAATATAAAGGAAAAATGGCATGTATATTGATATTGGGTGATTGGAATGCTGTTGTAGGAAAGATAAAGAAGGAAAAGGGTTGGAAATTATGGTATTGGAAAAAGAAATGAAAGAGGTAGCCACCTTGTACAATTTTGTAAGGAGAATGAGTTTATGATTGCAAACCCTTGTTTTAAAAAATCATAGAAGATTGTATATATGGAAAGCTTCAGGTGATAGAAAATGTTATCAAATTGATTGTATGCAGATTCAGGATAGATACAAGAATGCTATCATGCTTTACCTGGTGCTGATATAAATTCAGATCATAATTTGGTTATGGCTAAATTAAAATTTGAGTTTAAAAAAAAATTGAGTGAAAAGATATGTAAGATGGGACTTGGATAAATTGAGAAAAATGGAAAAATGAAAATTTGATTTAATAAGTGAAATAAAAAGGATTGTTCAAGATGGGGAATATATTAATAATCCTGATAAGTGTTGGTATAGAATTAAAGGATTCTTAAAACAGCAAAAAATGAAATAGGTATTACTTGGATGAAGTAGGTTAAATGACCTTGGATAACTGAAGGTATGTTTGAAAAGATGGAAGTACGAGAAGAAGGAAAAATGTAAATACCGAGGAAGGATAAAGTGCATATAGAATAATTAATAATGAGCTAAGAAGAGAAACAAATTTAGAAAAAAAAATGGCTGGAGCAAGAATGTAGAGAAATAGAAAGGTTTCAGCAGGTGAAAAGATATGCTATGGTATTTGATAGAATATGAAATGTCACTTGGGAGAAAAAGACATGGGTAGCAAGTAAGATTGCAGATAAGAATGAAAAGAGATTAACTGATAGCAATGATATGTTCAAAAGATGGAAGGAATGTCTTCAGTGTCTATTTAGTAGAGAAGATAATTTAATTAATTATGAACTTGAAAATGAAGATATTGAAATAGATGATAACGATATGGTCATATTGCCAGATGAAGTAAGAAAGTCAATTGCACAAATGAAGAATGGTAAGACTGTTGGATTTGATGCAATACCTATAGAATTTTTGAAAGAAATGGGAGAATTTACTATGAAGGAAATAGTTGGACTTTGCAATTTGATATATAACAGTGGAGTTTGGCCTGAAGATTTTTTAAGAACTATAATGATTCCAATTTTAAAAAGAAGAAAGCTGTTAAATGTGAAGAGTGTAGAACAATAAGTTTGTTATCTCATGCTTCTAAAGTTTTATTGAGGATTTTAATTCAAAGAATTTATGAGTAGATACAATATCGTATTGGAGAAGAACAGTTTGGTTTTTGAAGAGAGAAAAGTACAAGAGATGCTATTGGTGTTGGTAGAACAATTGCAAAGAAATATATTGGAAAAAGATAAAGGAATTGGTATATGTTTTGTGGATTTGGAAAAAGCATTTGATACAGTAGCCTGGAATAAACTTATATCCATCTTAAAAAATAAAGGGGTATTTTGGAAAGAAAGAAGGTTGATTTGGAATATATATACTAGACAGAGGGTAATAATTAAACTGGGGAATAATGAGACCGATCAAGTGAATATAGAAAGTGGAATTAGGCAAGGATGAAGTATGTCACCTGTTCTCTTTAATATTTTTTAGAAAATATGCTAAATAATTATTTAGATTGTGGAGGAGCAAATGTTGGAGGTAGATTAATAAAATATATAAGATTTGCAGATGACATGGCTTTTATAGCTGAGAATGAAAAGTGTCTTCAGAATATGTTGAATAAATTGGAAGAAGGATGTATGAAATATGGAATGAAGATTAATGTTGACTACATGATTATGGATAGGGAGAAATATAAAAAAATTACAAATTAAAATCTGTGATAACATAGTTTAATTGGTAAAGTGATTTACATATTTGGATAGTTGGTTGAGTGAGGATAGAAGTGAAAATGATGTTAAAAGAATAGCATTGACAAAGGATACATTTATTAAGAGAAAGAAGATATTTTGTGGACCTTTAAAGAGAATTAAGAAAAAGATTAATTAAATGCTGTGTGGAGTGTATTAATGTATGGTTGTGAATCATGGACAATAAATAATAAAATTGGAAACCGATTGGAAGCCTTTGAGATGTGGACATAGAGAAAAATGGAAAAAAATCAGTTGGATGAATAAAATAACAAATGAAAAAAGATTTGAAAAGAATAAATGAAAGAAGTTGATTGAGGAAATCAGAGAGAGAAAGAAACTGGATTGGACATATGTTAAAAAGAGATTATAGTTTAATAAAAGATATTTTGGAGGGAATGGTAAATAAAAGAAAAAAAAAAGGATAGAAGAGATTGACATTGTTGGATGATATAAGAAATGGGAAGAGTTACATGAAATTGAATAACTGGGCAAGGAAAAGAATGGAATGGATGAATTGATGATGTGACTACTCACTGGACCTGTCCATTGGACAGAATATTGTTGATGATGATTCTATTTACACAAAAGGCTGAAGTATTTAAATATCCCAAGGTTCTCAATCTGAACAATATTGTTGTTTGGCAGATCAGCAACTGTATATATTTTAGTCATCTCAATAGCTAACTGCAGATATACTTTAGCAAAAATGATTAATATATTGAGTTTCACATGCCTCTAAATAACATCAAACTTCATTTAACAGGTTTACTTCTTTTAATTCAGGACCATTTCTGTAAATAAATTATTATAACTAAGAGAAAATGCTACTATTCAATGTGTACTGATAGATGGTTCTTGAGGCAGTTAAATACAAATTAAAAATAATTATGTATTACTTGCTTTTGATATAAATCCTTTGCCAAAAGTCAGCAATGTATGCAGATAACTTATAATTGAGATTATTAAAACAATTACTGAACACTAATAATTCAAAACCTTGGGATGTTTGAATATTTCATCTTTAACTTGATTATGAAGAAAATGCAATTGGAAAATAGTATTTAAAGAAAGACTATAACAAAAAGTAACCTAGATCTTTTTGCTTACTTCCATCTGGTTACTATCTAGTGATGTTTATAAAAATAAAGTGAAACAAGAGATTACTGCTATCAAATACATGCAAACAATCCTAATTTATACCAGTCTTCCAAACCATAATAATCCCATTATTATTCAGATCATTATTTATGCTTTTTTTCTTTATAATTCTCAGATTTTCTTCTAAAATATTCTTTAAATTACTCTACTTCTAAACAATAAAGGAAAGTTTTTATTCATTGTTATTCTTCCAACATGAATTTACATCTTCACGGAATCATGAACACACACACATGAATTTTTATATAGCAGTTTTTCCATCTAAATGAGAGTAAAATATTTTTACTTTTTAATATAGTATTGTTATATAGTATAGTGCAATTTACAATAATAGTAAGCATTATACTATAATATATAATACATATATAAATTTTAAAATTAATTATAATATTTTAGCATATCCCTTGTCCTGCAGAGTCGCAGACTGCAGCTGAAGGTCAAGACTCAACTCTGTCATATCCAGGACTCAAATTCTCTAATGAATGATTGAGCAATAAAAACCATTCAATTATTTATTTATTTTACATATGCCATTAAAGTCATGTAACAAATTGATCAAACTTTCTAGTCAATTTTTTTTCTTTTATTTTTGTTAAACTAAAACTGTTCTTACATTTTCTTTATCTTGGAAAGCAAAAAAAACAACACTTTTTAAAAAATACAGTGCATTTTATAACTTGAAAAATGTAAAACAATATCGGAAGAATTGTTTCAGCAATAAAATGGCATAATTATTAAAAAGAGGGATATCATAAAATATGTACAATTCTCATTAATGAAAAAAGATAAAATATAACGAATTCTACTAAATACTATATATTAGGGGTGGCCAACGTTTGTGTTCATAAGATCTACTTTTTATTTTAAAAATGTGTTGCGATTGACTTGTTATCATAGGCAGCTTAGTGGGCCAAAAAACTCATGTCCGGGGAAATTAAAGTAACATGAGTAATTATTAACAATATTTATTAATTCAAATTAGCTACATTAAATCAAGATTAAAAATATTATTTTCAATAATGATACAGCTTAGTGGACTTCACCTATCTAGAATTGAAAAAAAAATTTGAACAAAAACAAAAATAACAAAAAAAAACTTGAAAATCTTGACTTAATTTGTTTCACTCGTTACCCGACAGCCCTTGCCAGATTGGCCTCGCGATCGACCAAAAGTGGCTTTGCAATCGACTTGTTGGACACCTCTGCTATATATAGTAATAAAGAATATAAAGTACCTATTACAATATCTTTTAAAATTCAAAATATTTCAAATAAAGAGGTAAAATATGCTATTAAATTTGTGAAAAATGAAAAAAAAATCCAGGAAACATTATTATAGATATTTTTAAAAAAGCAGATGAAGAAATAAAACAAATTATTAGTAAACTACATACCAAATATATAAACAACAAAGATATACCAGGTGATTAGAATACTTTAGTGATATTAAATAAAGTGAAAAAAATTGTTAAAAATTAGACCTATTAACCTTGTCAGTTTTATACAAGATCTTTACTAAGATCTTTACAGCCTGCAGACAGAAAACTTTGGAATCAAATCAAAAATAACAAAACAAATTGCATTTACAAATGATTACAATGTAGAAATAAAAATAAGTTATAAAAAAAACTTATAAGTTACTATTTTGCTTTGGATTGGTAGATAATGAAATATTCTACAAGAATTTCAGCAGGATCAAAGACGAACAAGACATAAACGTAGAATACTGCCAAATTCAATTTTTTTTAATATAGCACTAACAATTACATTATATGGTGACATTAAAAATATTAATATTGCTGAGAATATATGATAACAAATTTTATAGTAGTTTTAGAGGAAGGACTATTTATAAATGGCTGCAGAAAAAAAATTGCTGTTAATTGAAAGAACATTTTGGTCTTAAAAGAAGTAAAATTATTAGTATAATAAACAATCATGGAAGGGCTACTCTCTAACATGCATCAACCAGTATGATGAGTTTATTGCCTTTTTATTTTTGAGTTTAGGATAAAAAAAACAAGTTTTGTTTTCCAGTTGCCTCAGTTTTTAATTGAAATATCAGTTGTTTTCTTGAAAGCAGAATAAATGTGTATGCAAATGATTTCTTCTTTTTATAAATAGATATTTACAATCATGACAGACAAAAATAAATTATGACCATTATTCCTATGAGGTTGTATAGTCATCAAACAAGCAAGTGGTTAGTAAACAAAGTGGACAATGCTAAAAATCCGATTGGAATCCGGGCAGATATTTAATGATAGTGTGACACGACAACTTTCTTTCTTCCCCTACTAACTGAATTTTAGTTATTAGAATCGTCGTCGAGGGCGCCACCAAGGATTTCTCTCTTGGAACCTGGTCACAAAACTTTACATAAACCTGGTCTTTATTTATTTTCGAACGACGATTCACTGATTATAAACTTTGATTATAATCTCACAGGGGTTTTCCTTTAAGAACACTAACTAATTATTATAAATAATTCAAGAATTCAAGAATACATTGGACAAAAAAAACTTTTAATTTCTTTTACTACTATTTATTATTAATAACCTTATAATTCTATCCGATCCAGAAAGAACTGACTTACAATTTCTGATTTTCCCTCTGTTTACTTTCTAATTATGCTTCCCAAATATTTACCATAGATTTACTCGCGCCTACACTAATACTGCGAATTCTAGCAGATGTGTATATAAGACGACTTATAGTATTTTTAATCTTTCCTGAAGTTTATTTTTAAACCCCACTTTCTTTGGTAAATAAATAAATTGCAAAAATCTTACAATGAACGTATAAGTGTCTTTCGTTTTCTTATACTTTCAATTCTTCCCTTATTTTCTACTAACAAACGAGTAATGCCCCAAGGTTCTCTGTTACTTGGCGATGCACTTTTATACCCCCACCCTGTTGTTACTCTCTAGATCGAATAGATATTAAATAATTTAAAATACAGTTATTCCAATATTTCATAAAAAATATTGAACGAAAATTAACATTAATAGATTACAATATTAAACAAATTTATTTCCCCCCTCTATTGCTCTTCCGATCTTAATAAACATAATAAATGAAAATTAAATTAAAGATAAAGTTCTATTACGCTTTTAACTAGAGTTCTCATTAATGGAAAAGTTTATAATTACCCTGATCGATCAGAGCGGAGTGGCCTGATTTTCATAGGTTTTACATTCCATTGGTCGTGCCTTTGTCCTTGTATATGCGAATTCCATGAGTGTTCCTTTGGTTGTCCGGCTAGCAATATCCGTTTCTTCCATTCCATAACTCTCTGGATAGCTTCATTCAGATGGAGTGGCGGTCAATTCCCCAAAGGGGAAGGTTGTGATAACTTTAGCCGCTATACATTTGACAAGAGTCCGCAAAATTAAATTTCAATAATAATAATTTTTATTGTTCGAAACACAGCTGCTTTCTTTATTGTCCTTGCTGGTCTCTAAAAGTCAAGTCAACTGATCTCTCTAAAAGCGATCTTATCTCCACTCTTTCTTATCTTTTTTTTTTAATTAGCGTAATAGCAATTACTAACCAAATATTTTTACTTTGTGAAAGTTTCAACAATAGAGTATAATTACTACCAAGAATCTAATTTTGTTTTCTTTTCCCCACCCTTTTATCTCTCGAATTTTTCTCCCTTTTAATTAAACACTTTTAACATTTTTTTTTTATTAATAAATTATATTCAATTTTATTTGTTTATTTCAAAATAAAACTTCAAAATTTCTACCCTTTCCATTAAATCAAAACCATTTGTTAATTAATTCTTTTTTTCATTTTACAAACTATTTAACTTCAAAATATTTATGACAAATTATAAATATGTGAGCTTATATATATATATGAGCTGACTTAAAATATCAGCTCAATAGTTTTTTATTTAGGTATTTAAAACTGCAGATCATTTTCAAATGAAGGAAGAAAGTATGAATTCAAAAAAGAACTATCTATAAATGGGACATTATTGGACTTGAAATTACAAAAAAAGATAATTGTTTAAAAAGTGGACATATATGTACTTTACTACAATGGAGGGTGATTCATTATAAACAAGAAATAGACTGAGATTATATCACACAAGGTGGCAAGATTAATTATTCAACTAAATGGAATATATCAAATGCAAATAATTCAAGTTTATGCCCCAAATAAGTTATCATTGGGATAAAGTAATTGAAGATTTTTATATGAATGTACAATGATTTTGATTAGACAAAACAATATTTTATTACTGATCACAAAATACTTTAATTCTAGAATTGGTAAATGATGAAAATACAAAAGTGCTGTGGTAAATGTGAGTATGGTGACAGAAATGAGAGGAAATAGTCATATTGGAAATCACAGAAAAATTGTATATTATGAATAATTCTTTCTTTGAGAAAAATGCTAAATGGAAATGAAAGTATATTAAAAGTAGATTATATTTTGAGTAAAAGAAAATATGTATTTCAAAATTATAATGTTCTTAATATATTTTGCACAGGAGGTGATCAAGTTAATGACACGTAAATATGTGTTAATGCAAAACTAGATCAAAAACTATTAACAAAAAACATAATTAAATGTGCTGGACCTTTAACTATGTTTACACGTTTATTTAACATTTTCTTTACTTGTCATTTTTAACATCAAACATCACATTATCACCATTCTTTATGCTTACACAAGTTGTTTTTCACAGAGGCAAAACTCTCCATACAGTAGTGCCATTCAGTGCAAGCCAGAGTAATCAATGGATGCAGGAAGGATTTGTGAATTAAATTTCTATCTAGTATCTACTCATCCAATATCCCCAGACTAGTTTCTAGCTTGTAGCTTTCATCAGTGAGGAGCCTTGGATCTGAGAACACTGCACCTAGAGTTTTAGGATCTAATAGGGATTTTGTGCACAAACCTTCCTATATCCATTGGTTATTCTGACTTGTGCTGAGTGGCACTACAGTATGGAGAGTTTTGCCTCTGTGAAAAACAGCTTGGGTAAGTATAAAGAATGGTGATCATGTGATGTTTGATGGATTAATACCAATCCTGCCCAATAAAATTATGGTGACTGTGGCTATTAAAAAACCAAAGATACCAAAAAGTACAAATGCTGAACTGAGTTCAGATTTATACAACTATACAAGCTGATGAGCTTAGCTTGAAAACAAAGCTTTAAAGTTAGCTAAAAAAGTAAAAGGTAGCTGCAGGAAGATTGCATTAGATCCTAATATCTAAGTGTAGTGCTCTCAGATCCAAGGCTCCTCACAGATGAAAGCCACAAGCTAGAAACTAGTCAGGGAATATTGGATGAGTAGGCACTAGACAGAGACATATGCACAAATGTTCCCACATTCATTGATTACTCTGGCTTGAACTGAGTTGCACTACTGTATGGAGAGTTTTGATTCTGTGTAATTTTTAACATACTTCATTACCCGAATATTTTTTTCACAATTCATTTTATGTCCAGTATCCAAAAAATGTATCTATGGCCTTGATCTTATATCCTTTCTGTTAATTGCCCTATCATGCTCCTTATCTCCATGAATCTTTCCTGTCTGACCTTTACAAAGGTCACAACTAATTTTTTAAATCAACCCTTATCCTATTTTTAATATTACACATCAGTTACACACCCATTTCCCTAAAGATTTACTATTTTTCCATTCTATCAATATCATCAGGTAACTTTTGTTTTATCAATGTCTTATACAAATGCTCTGATTATGGAACTGAAACCCACTTCCTATTTTTATCATCGATTATGATTGACTATATAGAGGAAAATATAATTGATAAGTATATAAAAAATAAGGAAATTCTAGAATATCATAAATATGTTGATGGTATACTTATAATAGGTAATAGTAGAATTATTGTTAATGTATTTAAAGAATTGAACAATAATAAATACAATATTAAGTTTACAGTGGGAAAAAAGGAGAAAGGATTAAACTTTATTTAGACATTTTTTAAGAAAAGGAATTAATGGTGAAATACTTATTAAACATTATATTAAGAACAAAGAAAAAAGAGGAATAACTGATCCAAATTCATATCAGCCATGGTCGCAGAAATTGATAGGTTAATATTGAATATAAAAGAAGCATAAGAATGATTATGTTAATATAGGATATAAGAGAAAAGATATTAAAAAGATTTTCATAAATAATAATATAAAAGATGGTGTAAGGTATAGATATAAAAATAGGATGTGGGTTTCATTTCCATATTCAGAGCATTTATACAAAACATTGAAAAGAAGTTACCTGATGATATTAAGATAGGAAGGAAAAATAATCTTTAGGAAAATGGATGCGTAACTCAAAAAGGATGGGTAATATTAAAAATAGGGTAGGGTTGGTTTATAAAATTACTTGTGACTTCTGCAATATAATATATATAGGTCAACAAGAAAGACTGCCATGGAAAGAAATAAAGAGCATGATAGAGCAATTACCAGAAAGAATATAAGAGCAGGGCCATATATACATTTTTTGAATGGTCATTAACTTCATATCTTCTCTATCACAGCGTTAGCATTGTAAATGTAATGTAAAATTTGATATCTTTTCTCAATTAGCATATTAAGCTGCACTTTCGTGACTATTTGTTATAACTTATGCAAAGGTTAAATGGCTATTTGTGCACTCTTTAATACCATCATAATCCAGGTTTGTAATGCAGAATGGTAAATTTATAACTTAGAGAGTGCATGAATCATTACTATCGATTATGTGAAACCTATATTAGCTTATGTTGTCGCATGTAAAGAAGTTATTATTTGTATTTATTAAATGTATATATGTCGTTACTTAAGAGCAAGTCCTCATTAATTCGATTAATAGTATTATAAACATTCCACAACTGATTTCAATAATTCTTTGTCTGGGTGTTGTTTAGTTCATGCTCATCATGGATGGTTGCTGTATATTACAATCAATGCTGTTATATCATGCTAGCCGTCTGCATTTCCCTAATCTTGTCTTTGGTCAATATTATCATAAGTAGGAAGCGTTCCTCTCAAATGAGTGGTCATTAAGTATGTAATTTATCGTTTTCCCTAAAGATCTTTTGATTCTCTGCTATATCCAGGACTGGAATAAATGAAATTTATCTGCTATCATTAGAGGTGTTGTTCATATGGTTATGCATTTAGAAAATGGGAAAATAGGGCAGAATACACGATTGCCCCTGACCTGTGTATCTCGGGTATGATTGGTTTAAGATACTTTCGCTCAGATTTTAACTCTTGTTGAATGAACATACAAAGCTGACTGGTACAATATTGGGAGGGGGGGGGATGAACAACTTTAATCATTTTTATGTACATATATGTATTTTACTAATTATATTTTTTGTAATATAATGTAAATAATGCCCATTGCGAGGAGTTGCTATAGGGAAATTGGTCATGTGATTGTGTAAAAAAGAAACATCTTGAAAAGCTCACACTGAAAGCTGGATTTATATCACCATCATCATTAACCATTATCAATCCACTGCAGGATGGTCTCTCCAAGTTCAATCCATCTTTTCCGATAATTAGCTTCTCTTCTCCACAACACCCCTGCACACTTTCTTATTTCCTTCATCCATCTCACATGTGGTCTCTTTCTGGATCTTTTACAATCTCTTGGAATCCAGTTTAAGATTTCTATTGTCTATCTATTATCATCTCTTCTAGCAATATGTCCAGCCCAACTCCACTTCATTCTTTTAATTTTTTCCAATGAGGTCAGTAACACCCGTTTGTTCTCTTACCCATATATTGCATTTTCGATCTCTTCTTGTTATTCCCAACATGCATTTCAACCTACTTCTTTGAGTGGTCTGAAGTCTCTGTATTGCTCTTGTATTAACTGTCCAAGTCTCAGATCCATAGGTAAGAACTGGTCAAACATTTATTAAAAATCTTCCTTTTCAAACATATAGGCATATTTCCTTTAAAAGTTATTTCTACCAAAAGCATTCCAACCAAGTTTAATTCCATGATTAATTTCAGCCATTATGTTTCCACCTGTATTAATAATCTGACAAAGTATTTGTAATTGTTAACTTCTTCTAACTCATCATAATCTATCTTTATTTTCATATTTTGAGAAAATCCATTAAACATTACTTTAGTCTTTTTAACATTTATCTTTAGTCCTACTTTCATCTGATAACTCCTGTAACATTTCCTGCAGCTCTAAAGCATTATTTGCAAAAACAACTATATCATCTGCAAAATCTAAATGACTTGAATAATTTCCATTTACTTTCACTCCTTTAGCTTCCCATTTTAATACACAAAATACTTCTTGCAGCACTGCTGTAAAAAGTTTTGGAGATATGGAGTCACCCTGTCTTACATCCTTCTCAATGTTGACTTTCCCAGTATCATTATGTAATTTAATTGTTGCTGTTGTATTTTTATAAATATTCTTTAAAATATGGCAATATCCTGGATCTATACCTTGATAATCCAAAGCTTTAATCACCGAAGAAATGTTTATAGAATAAAATGCCTTTTCATAATCTACAAATCCAAAGTATAATGGCAACTCATATTCATTTCTACTTTCTATAACTTCTATCAATACCTGGATATGATCTACTGTACTAAAACCACTTTTAAATCCAGCTTGTTCTCTTGGTTGGTGGAAACTCCAATGTTCTCTCTTATTATTTATAGTGAGTTGTCTATTTCAATTTTGTTTTAAATTGATTATTTTTAATTTTAATATGGATATTTAGAAAATATGATTAAAAGATATTAGAAATTACAGACATCAGATTTTTATCAGTACTATAAAAAAAAAATTTAAGATGGTAATAACAACTCATCTACAATGAATTTTGGATTTTAACTAACAAAAAAATAAGGCAGGATTCGTGTTAAACCACTCAACATCGCATGATCACTATTTCTTATGCTAGCACATTACTGTTATTAAAACAGGCAAAACTTTCCATGTAGTGTCACTCAGTGCCAACCAGAGTAATCAATGGATGCCAGAAGGCTTGTGCATAAAATCCCTATCTGGTGCCTACTCATCCAATATCCCCTGGGGATTTTATGCACGTCTTCTGGCATCCATTGATTACTCTGGGTGGCACTGAGTGGCACTACTGTATGGAAAGTTTTGCCTATTTTTCAAAAAAATAAGCTGGATTTAAAAGTAGTTTTAGCACATAGATCATATACAAGTAATGAGAAAAATTATAGAAAGAACTAACGAATACAGGTTGGCATTATGATTTGAATTTATAAAATTATAAAAATGCACTGATTCTAAAAGCACTTCTACAGTGATTAAAGCATTGCATCATCAATATATAGATCTGGGATATTGTCACATTCTGAATGATATTTATCAGCATGCAACACCAATGATTAGATTATAATGACATTACTAAACAGTTTAGCATTTAAGAAGTATTTTGTGAAACTAAGGAAGTAAAAATAAATTGACATTTATTTAAGTAATGCTTCAGAACTTCAGTAAATTTTTTGCATAAGTTATCAAATAAATACTAAAAAAGATTACAGTTATGGTCAATGAATTTTTATTTGAAAAAAAAAAAAAGATTAATATACGTGAATTAGAAAAGATTAATAAGTACAACCAGCCTTGGTCAGGTTATTAACACAGATGGTTTTGGTAAAAATAACATCAAAAGGAAATATGTCTATGTGTTTAAAAAGAAAGATTTTTAATGAAAGCATTTAACAATTCTTACTTATGGATCTAAACCTTAGAGACTTAACAAACAAACAATTCAAAGACTTCAGAGTACTCAAAGAGTATGAAGAAGGATATGTTAAATAATAAGTAGAGACTGAGAATGAAATACACTAATGAAAAAACAATTGGTATCAATGTCACCAATGAAAGAATTAAAAACTGAAATGAAGCTGGGATTGATATATTGTTAGAAGATATGATAATAGATGGATAGTTAATCTTAAACTAAATCCCAAGAGATTATAAAAGATCTATAAAGAGATCACGTGAGGTAGATGGATGAAATAAGGAAGTTTGTTAGTGTTGTGAAAAAGAAAGACTAGGGATCAGAGAAACTGGATTAAACTTGGACAGATCTTCATCCTTCAATGGTAATAGTTAAAAATAAAGATAATGACAATTATCAATTAAAATTGAAAGCTAAGAAAATGAGGATTTATTTAAATCTGGATTTTGCAGCTGATGTTCTTTTGCAAATAATACTGCAAGGATTCAGAAAATATACCACAAGAAATACAGAACTATAAATACTAAAAAAAAATTCAAGTAATGGCTTTTCAAATAATGGAAAAAATATTGATTGTAATGAATTATGTTAGCATTTATAAATATCTTGATAAGATTATAGACACACAATAGGTGATATTAATCCTAGGATTAAATTTAGATGAAGTGCTTTTAGTAATAAAAACATTAAAAGGAAAATTAGCTATGTACTTAAAAATATAGGCTTTTAGTTTCCAAAATAATTTATTAAAGATTATTTGGTACATATTTTGTTCAAAGTGTTTTCTCATTCCTTCATTTGGTTTTCCCGAATTTGAGTCAATTACTCTTCTGTTTTCTCTTTTTCGGAGCATCCTGTTATTGGTTGGGCCATGGAAAGAATAAATCCAGCATGTCCCAAGTCATGGTAAAAATAACCTCAGGGGTTATGAGGCTATCTCTTGTTCTTGTTTTCTTTAGATTGTTCTGCATGAAGTTAATAGGATTAAAATTTTGATGATTAAATACTAGCTTACATCTAGTAATCCACAATAGATGATCAAGAATTAATGAGTCTAATTTCTGGGTATGATCCTTTTCTGGTACATTCTTTCAAATTAAATAATTTAGATTGATTTGCCTTGACCCGACACATTAGTGTATTTTTAAGTTACATTGGCTGATTGCATCTGAATCTGAAATGGTTGATGGTTTCATCTTCTTTTTTGCAAATCATGCAGGTTGAGTTAATTTTTGAGTACCCTCTGATTTTGATTAAATAATCCAGATATTTGGACTCTAAGCTCCATCTTTTGAATTTCCTTATTAATTTATCATTTGTGATGGCTAAACTTGAGAGATGGTCTTTTAAAAAGTCAGTGTGCTTTATACTAAAGGCCTGCCAGTACGTTAATTTGTTTTGAAATGTATCTTTATTGATTGCTATGCATTTCATAAGCTCGTTTAGTTGTAGATCCAGCCAGTTTCTTCTCTGCGGCGGTGGAGGCCGGTCTGTTGGAATGATGAGTGTTGAAATTTCTTCATTCTGTTGATTCATTTTTAATTTATAAAAAAAATTCTAAGACTTCTGGAACCATAAGGAAGAAATGTCATGGAGACCCATTCCATTAATGGCTCTGGGTCGTTGCATCTGTCTGTAGTTTATTGCTACTGCTTTCCTTTTCCAGAAGCATAAGAATGCAATTTTCGAGATGAACATTTAGTGGGCTTAATCACAGGGAGATAATAATTAATCTTTGTCAATACCATCATGTTTAATAATGTGACTTTACCATAGATGGAAAGATATATTCCAGACAATGATGTGGTTATCTTTTTGGTTGCCTCCAGCAGGGATTGTTGGATATTGCTTCTCATTAAAACTGAAGACAAGTGCATTGGGAAACTGAAGGATTTCTGCGGCTTGGCCACAAATCTCGAGGCAAACATTTGTCCCAAGATCAACCTCCAAGCCGCAGACTTTGCCAGGTTAAATTTTAGACCATAACATTTTGAATATTCATCTATCACCTCTTGTAATTTCAGAATATGTTTTTCAGATGGGAGAATCACTAGTATGTCGTCCATGTTTAATAAGTATGTTTTACCAATATTTATTTTGGGTTCCTGAGATTTAAACATTTAATAACAAACAACAGTGTTCAGATCATACAAGAAATGCTGCAAATAAAGACTGGAATGAAAAAAAAATCATGGATAACAAATCAAATAAGTATTATTGACATCATCAAAAAGAATTAAGAGGATGAAGTGGAGTCTATGAAAAAAAATGACAAAAGCTGATGAACTGAAATTTGCAAGATTATATATAGGAAAAAAAAAAACTGGATCACAAAAACTGGATTAAACTTTGAGATATTCATAGTACTTATTATTCATTCTTCTTTCTTCTCTATGCATTGATTATTAACATATAACATTGTGAATAATAATTCCTTTCTTTTCCACCTTATGCAAATGCAAACATTATTTTCTTTAAATAATTTTATTTTCTTGCAATCGTGATTGTCTAGCTATCTTCTTCAGTACTAGAAAATATTTAAATGCATATGACTACATAGAAACTAAATATTTTATTATAATTTATATCTTGTACAAATATTTTTATATATCTAATAATTATTTTTAAAATTTATTCATCTTAAAAATATATTGTACTGTTTTATTTAATATTTATTTATAATTACTTTTTAAATTTTATATATTTTAATTATTTATCCAATTAAATTCTTTAAAATTTAAATTTATATACTGTATTTATAGGCGTATAGGATGCACTTTTTCCCTCTCAAAATGCGCCTATAATATAGAATGTGTCTTATGCACTGGTAATCAAAATTATGAGTTGAAATTTCAGTCAGTCTAAAACTTTTGGTTTGTATTAATATACATATATTGCATTTTGTCCTTTTGCGAAACAGTGGTTTCAAATAAATCATTTCCATATTTTTTTTTTCTGTTCTGTAAAGATAATAAGTTGCATGATATATTTGATGCTTCATTACTGAAAGAGGGAGCATTTTAGAAAAATAGAGTTCAGATCTATTGACATTTCAAGGTTATCATTCATTTAATGTGCGCATGCGTGACCATATTTCAACAATGCACTCTAACATTTAAACTTTAAATTTGGTAGATTTGTCCAGAATATTGTCAGTGTTCTGTGATATTTTGTGTTGAGATTTCTTGGCAAAACATGGCTCAAAAACAACGCAGATTCTGCTACATTGCATTCAAGCTATGAAAGATTGTGTATGCTAAAGAACATGAACACAGGATACAGGGCAGCAGAGAGGAATTTCATATCACTATCAACTGAAAAAATGATAATAACTTGATGAAGGCAGGAAAAGATTTACAAAAAATTACTTGTAGTAAACACAATCTGCAACATGGAACTGCAAAATGGCCAGAACCAGAAGAATTAAAAACTTGGATATTAGACCACAGAAGTTTGGGATTTTCAGTTTGATTATTAACAGAGGCATTGTTGATTTTGCAGGATCAATGTCATGGTGTTCTAGATTCATGAAGACAAATGACCTACATATGTGGAGTAAACAAAAATAGCTCTGGAGATGAATTTCTGGGTTTTGAGGAAGACGATTAAGATACCTACCTACAGTGTTCCCTAGTTAACTTTTTTGTAGCCATAAATAACTAAAATTATTACAATATTTAAATACAAGTATACTGTCTATACTGAACTTAATGTAATTAGAAGGGATTTGAACTCAGACTTTCAATCTCCCTACATTTATCCACTCCATCTTATATAACTGATACACATGACCACAACACACCTGTGAAAAAGGTATATAATGTCAAATATATGTATTTTGTGCTGAACCAGCACTCATCAATTGGTCCAGATCATCATCTACTACACACATATATAATCAGTGTTCAGATTTATATTATAGCAAATCTTCACACTTTAATAAATAGGCTGACGAGTTGAAGAAGATTAAAGCCTGTCCATCAAAGTTTGAAAATTTGATATCTTAATATAAACTGAGCACTGATTATATTTATGTGTAGGAGATGATGATATGGACCAACAGATAAGTGTTGCTTCCACATGAAATATCTATACTGGAGATTATTTATCTTTTTCACATGTATGTGGTCATGTGTATCAGTTGTATAAAATGAAGTGGATAGATGTAGGGAGTTTGAAAGTCTGAGTTCAAATCCCTTTTAATTAAAATTAGTACAGTAAATCATTAAAAGAATGTAGAAAATTTTTATTTTTTCTTAAAAATGTATATAAAAAAGCTGTGTGGCTTATACACCACTGCATCCTATATGCCGGTAAATATAGTACTTATATCATGCAGTAAATAGAAGACTGAAAACATTGATATTGTACATATATCAATATAAATTAGACAATTTTATTTGGTTACAGTTCTAATTAAATTTTATTAGCATTTTTCCTAACAAAATTTTATACCCATTCATCACAAAATCACTGCTGAAAGTAACTCTGTGATATATGTTCCTTAAGATGAATTATGTTTATTCCATTGTTTCCTTTTTGCAAAACAGGTTCTATTTGATTCAAAATCCAGATTAATTTACAATTATTGTGCATTTATATATGAACCTCCCCTCTTTTTTTATACTCTGCCTTTTATTAAATATCAATTTCAAAAATTTATGAATATGATTTTATGTAGTATTTCTATTTTTCTATATTAATACTTTCTTTCTCTAGAAAAAATCAAACTATTAGATCGCTCATGCCTTTTTACAAAATGACTTTTTTAAAAATTTAGAATTATTTCTTGAACAGCTAATATATTATTAGTCTTTGACATAGATATAAATTTTGTAACATTTCATGTGGATTATATAGTCAAATTATATGGTGTGTAGTTTATTTCATATTTTGCTATATCATTTTTTCTCTCAATTATATTAAACAATTAACTGACTTTTGTTTTGTTTTTAAAGTTTTTTTTTTTCACAGCATTAGCAGCTCGCTGTCAGTAAGAAAAGGAAAACAATTACTTTTTATCTGTTTTTTCACCGATAATTAGTTTTGGAGTTAATTAGATTTAAAAAATTTTCAATAAAAATTACATGCATGTGATATTTTATCTATTCATTACATTAATATACTTGTATAATTTTTTCTGAAATTTGATAGGAAAATTGGTAGTTATTGCTTTATAATGGAAGTCATATTATTAGGATCAGTTACATCGGCGCGAAGTTAAGAAAAATAACAAATTATAACAGTTCACATGGTGAAAATCGACAGGTTTTACACGGAACTTCTAAAAAGTTAGTTCTGTTTAAAAATAAAACAGTACAATACTAAATCACAAAAACAAGTGGATCAAAAATTAATGTATACATTATTTATGATAAACTTGAAGTTGTTATAGCATGGAATATTATTTTTTATTTTACATAAAAATAATCTTTGTGATGAAACGATGTTTCTATATATGCAAAAAAAAAAAATGAATGAGAAGTAAAATTTAAAATGAATTAAACATTTCAAAAGATTGTTTTAATTTTTATTAACATAATAATTTGTGATGAATATTAATTTTAAAACACAATTATTTATAAGTATTCAAAATGAAATATTTTAATTAAAATACTGCCAAATTTGGTTTCCAAATAAACGTTTGATTATTAAGCTCTCTACTCTTACGTCATCGATGCTAGAAAAAACTTAGAAACATGAAACGATTGAAATTATATTGTATAAATATATAAGTGGCAATAAAGATAACAAACTAATTTATAATTAAAGTAATATTGAATAATAAAAGGATTGGTTACTTGAATAAAACCAAAATATGTTAATTCAATAACGTTCAACAATAACAAACGGTATGTAACTATAAAAATTTTTAAGATTTAACAAGAAAATAAAGGTAATATACATTTTTTCTACATTTTTATTTTTGTAATGCATTGAGGAGTTAAACTCCATCTTATATAATTTTTAAGACGTCAACGCTTTGACTTAAGTAGGTAAAATGAATTCGAAGCATTAGAAACTTAATACAGAAATAACGTTGACCATGGACAATTTTAGAAAAAAACAAAATATTTAAATACACTTATTAGGAAAACTACATGATTTATGGATATATGATGTCTTATTTGACAAACGCAATAAGATTAACTTTCAATCTAAAAAATAAATTTCAAAAATTTGAAGAACAATCAAAATATTTAATTAATAAACGCCCTCTACAGGATTTGCCCAAAATCTCAGCCTAAAGCAAATAGAGAACAAATACGATTCTCATACAAAGCTGGTTGTTATAATAGTAAAATTGATTTTTCAAAAGACAGTTGATTTATATACATAAATTTAATTTTGAAATAAAATGTAGATTCTTACCTTATTGATTCTTTTTAGAGCCATTAAGTCTAGATCTCCCTAACGTTCAAATAACAAGGTAAAGTTTCGGATGACCTATCTTGATTGCTTCTGTATAAAATCAGATTACGGATACACTTAATATATTGGTGTTGTTAGTCTTAAATATGTTTTAAAGATATTTTTTATTTTTATATTTTTATAAGTATAAATTTATATTTATGAACAGAAAATTATACAAATATATAACATAATGAAATTAAAGAATTCATCTTCATGAGAAGAACTATTTGTTTTATTTTTAATGCGGATGAATTTTTGTAAAGTGGAAGATCACGCGTGAAATTAATTTTCGTGAGAATTAATATGGAGACAATCTCCAGATTAGTAAAGGAGACTTTTCCTGAATATTTAAGAAATTTGCCTATACCAGATTCATTTAGTGGGTTTTCTAATTTATCAGGTATCTAAATATTAAATTCGATTATGGCTTAAGTGCATTCAAATAGTGAGGATTTTTTTCATAATGAAAAAAAATTTAAAGTATTATATATTTACAATTGTTAGTTTGATAAAAGTAAGGACAATTTACATCTATATTTTAATTCTTTAAAAAATATCTATGAAACTTCATCAAAATATTTATGAAATTATGAATTTGAAATGTTTACATTTTTAATAAGGCGCATAGTAATGATTTTGTGACAAGTGTTTGACCCCGAGGAAATTTATTAGTATATTACCTATTTGTATTCTGTACCTCTTTTCACTGGCCTCATGATCCATATTTATTCATTTTCTTGAATTTCCTATCATTGTTTTTAAGGAACTGTATTTATTTCGTGTACTCTATATTTATAAAGGATAACTTGATACTGGTTGGAGGAAGAAATAAACTCGGATCCGTGTCGGCATTCTGAACAAGCATCAAAAGGTAATCCATAGAAAATTAACTTGATAAATAGTAAACAAAACTTTATCTATTACTGCTGTGTACACAGGGTGAGCTATAATTCTACCCGTGTTAGCGACAATAATAAATGATATAACACTAAAACTTTATCTCATCAAATTTATTTCTCTATGCCCAAGACTTAATAAATGAATAAAATGGATAATAATAATAATATAACAAAAATTATTCTTCAATGATGGGACAAACATTTAAACAAGTTGTGTGTGGAAAATATTTTAACACACTGCGATTATATATTTCATTAATTTAGAGTTGCTTTAACTCATTTTAAAGACTATACATGAGTATCCTTAACTCTTAATTATTTACCATTAATACTATTAAATATATTGCTTTAACTTTAGCACTTTTATTTCACTTTTCAAGAAATGCATTATCATTATCAACTTGCAGCTCTATTGCTTGTTAGTTACGTGATCATTTTCAGTTTGCTACTGACGCTCTCTCAATTCGTCTTTTTTCTTAATATGCTAATTAGCGTAATTAGTATTTAATTTCTTTTAGCAACAAAGTTTTTTAGAGTATTCTATTTTTCAGAGAGAAAACAATACAAAATACTGCCTGTACATACATATACAAATCACATAAACTTTATTTACATAAACATAAGTAAGCATATAAACAGTCCACAAAAGAACAGATATTGGACAGGTAACAATTTAAATGAAATAAAAAATCTTTAATACATTGTATTGGTTCTTCATACATGCTAAATTTTTCCATGACATATAGTACCACAAATTTAATTCATAGATACATTCTAAATCTTAACAAAAATCATAAAAGGTCCAAAACTATAAAATAACTTCTTATCAATTTCTTTTCTACAAAGTAGACATCTGAGATTTTAAAGTTCCAGTTCTCCTAGAGAGTCTGAGAATACATAAATTCCAAAACTTTTCTTATTTGATCTTTTATAACTTTGCAGTAATTAATTCTTTAAAGTGCATGTGTTTATAATAGACTAATTAACTTCGTGTTTGACTAATCTGCAATCAATAGTTCTATTTTTAAATATGATTATCAATCCTTTTAAATAGGTATTTTGAATAACTAGTTTTATATAAATATCAATTTTTACAAAGCATATAATATAATCATTGATTTGCTAACTGCAGCTATATCTAATAACAAATAGATTGCTTCTTTTTTTGATTATAACATATAATATTTTTTTGATTCTATTTAATTTTTTTCTTAGCTCTGACTAGTTTAGCTTAGTTTAAAATTAGTTTCATTTATCATTTTCAAATTGTAAAAAGAAAAAATTCCAGAGCATCTAATCTTATAAGCAAAATAATAAATATTTTTCATATATATTTATTTAATTTGTTGGATAATGTAATTTAAATAAAGTACTACATATTTTAATTTTTCTTTTTGTTTTTTTAAATACTTGATATCATAATTCAATTTTGGCAGTCATCATTTTCATTCATTATCAGTCCACTGTAGAATGGTCTCCCCAAGTTCAATTCACCTTTGAATCTCTAGCTTTTCTTCTTCACATTATCCTAATACACTTCCTCATTTCATCCATCCATCTCATGTGTGGTTTCTTTCTAGGTCTTTTACAATCTGCTGCAGTAATCACCATAAAGTGCTTCATACTATTTTTTTAGCATTTCTCTTAAAAAAAAAATCTGTAATAAAATTTGTCTTATTTACTAATCCACAATACTCTATAATTTTATTGTTAATGATTGTTGGATTTTGTTTTAATAATTTTTGTAGTTGATTTTTCATTACAAATAAGTTTATTTTATTTGGTGTGACTTAATTTCAGATCTACTGTTTAAATACTGGTCATTTGTAGATAAAATGCTTCAAGTCCATTTTTTGTTTTCCATTTTCTCAATACTGTTAACCATGTCCATTTCGTGACTTATTCTTAAAAGTATCGTCCTCATATTGACCCATTCAAATTCCAATCATGAAAATAATTCAATCACAGTCACTCTTTCTTCTCTTTGGGACTTTAAGAAGGTACTAAGATCCTAGTCTTTTTTCACCTTACATTTGATTTAGAATATTATTTTTCTATGAATTCTACTCTTAATGGCTTTAATTGTAAGCCTGCAGCATTGTCTTTTAGCCATTTCCACTGAAGATTAATCTGCCAATTTAGTTGACAATGATGTCATGCATCAGCCATGCCACTGATAAAAAATATCTGTCAGCTGTCCTTATTTAATTAGTTTTGCAGCCAAGTATTTATTCCAGAGTGTGACTATTTTTATGCAATAACAAGTTATTTAAAGCTACTTACACTTTCATAAATCTGGGGAGGGGGGGGTCTATTTTAATACAATTTGTTTTGGTATAGTAAAGCATTTTTTCTAAAAAGTTTTTATTGGAATTTATTTTTTAAAAAAAATATTCTTAATTAAATAAGTTCACTTTTCTTTATTACTATAACATTACTTGTTTTATTTAACTTGATTTATTTGACTGTTCTGCAACTTCTTCAGAGCTAATGTATATAAATCTATTATTATAAAGCGCTGAAAACTTTGAAATTATTCAAACGGAAGTCAATCTCTGATAATGCGCTATTTCTTAAATATTATAAATTTCCACGCAATCGCCCGCCA
The DNA here is from genome assembly GCA_028023455.1 of Epiperipatus broadwayi. Lineage (NCBI taxonomy): Eukaryota > Metazoa > Onychophora > Udeonychophora > Euonychophora > Peripatidae > Epiperipatus > Epiperipatus broadwayi. Next base: position 26,320,751 of record JAQFVV010000002.1, read on the forward strand.
GTAAGAGTTTAAAAAAACTTAAGTAAATCACTTAAGTTTAGAGCATACATTCTATATACACCAACTCTTACAGACCATTCTTAAATCAGGGCTTGAATCTAGAGTGTGCCTAATGTTATAATCAAATATTCCATTGTACAAATCTATTCAACCCATCACAGGAGAAAGGCAGTGTCTTATTTTTAACCACCTACGATTAGATAAACATGACTTATAAATGTAAATCTATTATTATATAGCACTGAATAATTTCAAAGTTTTCAGTGCTTTATAATAATAGATTTACATTTATAAGTCATGTTTGTCTAATCTTAGGTGGTTAAAAATGGGACACTGTCTTTTTCCTGTGATGGGTTGAGTAGATTGTACAATTGAATATTTGATTATAACATCAGGCACACAATAGATTCAAGCCCTAATTTAAGCATGGTCTGTAAGAGTTGGTGTATATAGAATTTCGCTCTAAACTTAAGTGATTCACTTCAGTTTTTAAATTCTTACCGGCAGGTGAGTGCATGGAAATTTATAATATTTAAGAAATAATGCATTATCGGAGATTGACTTCCATTTGAATAATAAGCTAATGTATATATAAATGCATCAATATATAAAATAGTTTATCATATAAACAATATCCCAATATAAATTGAATTCTTTTTATATCTTATTGCATTTATCTCAACACTTAGACAATCCTAATATCAATAACAATCAACAATTTCAAACTGTTGTCAAGGCAACTTTCTTTTAACAATAAAAGTGGAATCCCATCTTTATTAATGATTTAATATACTTATATAGATACAAGATTGAAATTTGACCACTGACATTGAAATTATTGATGTGAAGAAGTTTAAATAAATCTCTTTAAACAGGTAAATATAACCTATTCTGAATGTAGACTAATAAATAGTCAATTATAACATTACAAACTTACATTTCAAATTGCACCCAAAGTATTACTTAAATAATTAGTGTAAATGCTTAATACTAAATGGGTTTGTAAGTGATCATTAAAAATCAGTCAACACTTGGACAATCCTAATATCAATAACAATCAACAATTTCAAATATAAAAACCAGTCAACACTTAGCCAATCCTAATATCAAAAACGATCAACAATTCCAAACTGAGTGGCACTGCTGTATGGAGAGTTTTGCCTGTTTTAATAAGTTATGAGCAAGCATAAGAAATGGTGATCATGTGAATTTCAAATATACTACATACATATATGCATTATATATATATATATATATTTCAAAATCTATATTACATATGTATCAAAGTTAATAAAAGAGGGTTTTTAAAATAATGATTACCCAATTAAATTTATAAAGAATATAAACTTGATGGAAAATAAATTTATTTCCAATAATAATAATGAAATTTTTTTAATAGTAATAAAATTAATTATATAAGTATTAAAACTTGCAATAATAATGTAGTTAAAATTATAAATAAATTCAATAAATATTTAACAATGTAATAAACTTTAAAATAATAAAAAAAAAAAGGAAAAATATTAATATTTTAGACAAGTAGAAAAAAAATAAATAATGAAAATCCAGAAAATGGTATAAATGGAGTGTGTGAAATTAAATGCAAAAAAATGCCAAATTAATAATATTAAAACATTGGAGAAAACAAAACATCAATTTATAGAAGATTAACTCAACATAAATATGATAAAAAAATAAGTTTACTTACATTCAATGGAAATAGGAAGTATTTGAGAGAGAGATGGTATTAAAATGATTCAATACACAAATGAGAGAAAAAAAATCAAAGAAGCTATCCTTATAAATAGTATTAAACCTTCATTAAGTAAAGATTTTGGTTTACAAATTTCTTAATATAAATAATATTTACCAAGGCTGTAACTTCAAGAATATGTGTGTAAAATGCGATAGTAGGGACCTCTACAGGTGTTTAACCACAAGCTTACGCTATGGAAGAAAAGAGGGGAACCCTTCTTTACTTCAACCTACTTTCTATTTAAATAGGTGAAGCTGAAGCGGTTAGATCTTGTGGTTAAACACCTGTAGAGGTCCCTACTATCGCATTTTACACGCATATTCTCGAGGTTACAGCCTCGGTAAATATTACTTACGTAATCAATGTGCGTTTAATAAATTTATAATTACAACCTTAATATAAATAAGATTGAGATAATTTTAAACAAAATTATAGGAAATGTAAAATAAGCTTTAAAAAAAATGATAAAAAGAAGAGCTACTATACAATATAAAAGAAGCAATTTAAAATTCAAATTTGTGGCAGTTGAAAAACTGGATAAGAACAAACTTGGTGTTAATAATATTAATTAGATAAGAATTAAAAAAATATTAGAAAAAGTATTTTATAATAAAAATAATGTATAAGATTAGGTAAAAAAAAAAAAGTTTTATAATACAATAAATATTAAATTTAAAATTTATGCATTAATATTTAAATTAATAATAGGAAATTAATAAATAAATAAAAAAGATTGTTAAGTTTTATAAGTTAGCTATATTCTTCATAATTTTGGTAATTAATGTAAGAAAAAATATTATAAATAAGGGTCTTATTATCTTTGACTTTTTATGATAGAACTATAATATAGATTTTGAGTATATATATTTAATGTATATATATTAAATGTTGTGTGTATATATTGTAACGGTATGAAAAATAAAGCTGCTTTAATCTAACCTAGAGATGCAGGTAGAGGGGTTCAAACCTCACCTACTCCTCCAGATTACTACTAAGCGACTTCCCAAACCTCATTAGAATTTCTTCTTCATGTATGCCCGGTGGTCAGGGAGAGATGAGATCCTAAAGGGAAATTTTAACAAAGAAAAATCAGGTTTAGACTATATATTGACACAGACAATATATTGATGAGATTAGTGAATGAAAGTTTATTGTTCAATTAAAAGAAATGACAATTTGAAGAAATAATTAACAAACAAATGTTGCAAGTTATTTTCTTGCATTTACAGACATGGATATATATTGATATGCATTAGAAAGATCGACTTAATATAATTAAATAATAGTACGATAATTACAGAACAATACTGGACTCAGTCAATAACTGGGTGCTTTACTTTAAAGGAGGGATACAGAAAAACATAACTCTAGGGTAAAATTACAAAAAAAAAAGACGATTAAAAAAAAACTAGTCAAATAGATTAAGGCCATGTTCAAATATAGCCTATATTTAAATGACAAAGTAAAGAAACCCCCCCCCCCCCAATGGACACTTCTCAGACTTACTCGGCAATATTTTGAGCATATTACAAACTTAAGATTTTATCTATAATGAAATTAAACATTACCGTGGTCCTTGGTGATTTAATTGTATGAGATTAGAAGCAAGTCTCGAATGCACAAAGCTTTTTATACATATGGCTAACTTGAGATCTGGATAGCACCCCCGGGTCTAACACAAGGGTTAGAGAAATGGAACTCATTTGTCTCAGCGTGATCCGAGTTCAGAACGGGGTATACGTGCTTGTGTCCAATAGTAATATTCGAAGAAGGGTTGAGATCCACTTTTCCATCAATGGCAATCTCGGAGCGGTGTTAACCTATGAATCAAAGACGACAGAAGCTACGGGTATGTGCCGAGACCCCCACACAAATCACCGAGTAGCACAAGATAAGAGAAAATGCGGTCAACTGACCGTTAAACTTTAAAAAACCTTAAGTAAAATATACGTATATGAAATAATATGACTTCAAAATCTTTCTGAGACTGAGAGAAAATCTACTATTAGAAATAATTACTTTGCACCTTTTCTAACATTAAAATATATAAAAAGATAGGTATATTAATTAAACACTATTTAACTAGTTCACCCTTAGAGTTAATGAAGATTTAATATTTTTAATTTACACATATATAACGGTACTGTACCCTCTCTTATATTTAATCAAATTATAAACACTTAAGCTATATCTGTTTTAGACAAATAGATATATATTGGTAAAACCCAGATTGACTTTAAGAAAGTATAAAAAAAATACAAGACAGGATTGAATCTTTCTTACAAAATGCATAAAATTGAACATTTTAATATATATACTCGAATGTCATTTTCTTTTTATATTTCTAATTATAAATTAAAAAAAAAAAACGACAATTGCTTGTTCTGCCTTTTCTCTCTAATATATATTTAAAAAAAATTGGTGCAAATTTAGTACACGATCTCTGCCATTTTGAATTTCAAAATAGCCAAAAACATCTGACACATCTAAGTGATAAAAAACTACGCGAAAACAAGGAAAAATTTAGAACTTGGGTCACATGACTTGGAAAAACCCCGCCAAAACGCACAGTTAAAAAAAAAAAAGCCAAAACACGAAAAATTAACATTTTCTCATTTTAAATTATAAATCAGATAACTTATATAGAGAGAGAGCAAGATTACTATATTTAAATCTTAATCAATAAATGCTAGTTATCATTGCTTAAAAAAGTACTTGGTAGCATTTTGATGTGGCTGATATGTGATAACTAAGGCATTCCCCTCCCCCCTTATACAAATTAAAGTAATATATATATATGCAATATATATATTTCACACAAATAAAATTATCAGTGCGTAAAATAAACAAATAAATGAAATACGATAAATAAATAAATGGCTAGTATTTTTGAAGGAATACCTTCATTATCAAAGCCGTGGCTAAATGAATTGCAAAGTAAAACTGTTGCTATAAGAAATGCAAAGCGTATGCAAATTTAGCACACAGCAATTCATTTAGCACACAGCTTTGATAATGAAGGTAAATAAACCCAATAGCCATTTATTTATTTATCATATTTCATTTATTTATAATTTTATTTGTGTGAAATATATATCTAATATATATTACACATTACAAACACAGACACAAAGCAATTATTAATTAAAATAAATATTTTAAAAAAAAAGTAAAATAAAATATTTACATTTATTTAAAATATGTTTTTGTTTTCCTTTGTTGGTAGTAAAACTCATTTCAATGTTAATAGATATACAGATTATAGTAACATAATCAAGAGTAGATCTGATATAGATGAAATGCAAATGAAGACTTTAATGAGTTTTATCTTCTTATATTTTAACACGTATATATGTTTGTGTACAAGTAAGCTGTATATAACTAACTTTAATAGTGACCAGGGTAATATTTATATGTACATCCGCACATAGTAAGAGGCTTAATATGCCTTATTCGGTTCTCCCCATCATATCAAGGTTACTTTTTAATTCTCAGAATTTGTATACAAAATAATTATAGAGTGGTTTGCGTATTTTTCTAAACATTTTTAAAATTATTTGTTGAGGTATGATTTTATATATTGAAGCAGTCAATATCATCTGTACGCAGATATACTTGCTTCATTTTACTTAAAACCAAACTATCTCCCATGGTGTATAAAATGTAATATTAAAATCCGCACACATTTGTAATAGGTGCGTGTGAAAACAAATAAATGAAATATGATAAATAAATAAATGGCTATTGGGTTTATTTACCTTCATTATCAAAGCTGTGTGCTAAATGAATTGCTGTTTGCTAAATTTGCATATACTTTGCATTTCCTATAGCAACAGTTTTACTTCGCAATTCATTTAGCCACAGCTTTGATAATGAAGGTATTCCTTCACAAATACTAGCCATTTATTTATTTATCATATTTCATTTATTTGTTTATTTTACGCACTGATAATTTTATTTGTGTGAAATATATATATCACATATATATATATATTACTTTAATTTGTATAAGGGGGGAGGGGTGCCTTAGATATCACATATCAGCCACATCAAAATGCTACCAAGTACTTTTTTAGGCAATGATAACTAGCATTTATTGATTAAGGTTTAAATATAGTAATCTTGCTCTCTCTATATATAAATTATTTGATTTATAATTTAAAATGAGAAAATGTTAATTTTTCGTGTTTTGGCTTTTTTTTTTTTTAACTGTGCGTTTTGGCGGGTTTTTCCAAGTCACGTGACCCAAGTTCTAAATTTTTTCCTGTTTTCGCGTAGTTTTTTATCACTTAGATGTGTCAGACAATGTTTTTGGCTATTTTTGAAATTCAAAATGGCAGAGATCTTTGCACCAAAATATTAGTGAAACCAATACGGCAGGAAAGAATTGGAAGGAGAAATTTTATTCAAAGAGTTTTAATAAATCTGAAATATTCCCGTATTTAGTAGCGGGTCGAACAAATAGAAATAAATGAAATTAGATTATTTCTCACTTCCAGTTCCTCCAGTATATATATGTTTATGCCAAGTTATAAGAAAGAAATTGTGTTTCTTTCTTTTAAAAAAAAATATAAGTATTGTGCAATTCAAGTAATGGATAATGGCAATCCATTAACCAAAAAAAAAGATTTACAAATATATTAATAGAATTAAGAATTGCCATTATACTGGTCAAATAAAAAAAATAACAATGAAAATGTTAAAAATTCTCAGGCTATATATATATATTAACACATTATAATTATAACATAAATGACTTAAGTTTGTAGTTTAAGACAACATAAAATACAAATGAAAAATTAAAGTTACCGGTAACGATTTTTAGATTGCGTACGTCTTTATTAGATAGCCATGAAGACATTCTGGTCAGCAGTTCGTACTGATTGCTTATGGTGATTTTTGTCCTTGATTATCCATTTATAGCAGCAGGAAATTGTCAGGCAAAATTATTCTGGCACACTACATTTCTTGGGGTTTCCAAGCTCCAGCAGACAGAGGAAAAAGTCTACTCACCATTTTTCTTATAGTACCCATTTTAAGTTCTTCTCTCCTTGTCTATAGAATGCTGGTGGTTTTAGAATTTATTCAGCAAGAGGCTAAGATATTTTCTTGGTTGCAGACAGTTCTTTCCGAAAAAGTTAATTTTATTTCTTTTCCAATAAAATATCTTTGTTGCTGATTTCAGTGCAAGCTGTAGAGCTGAGCCAGGTAAAAGAGAGCTAACAATAAACAAGTTCTCAATTTATACTTAGCTTGGTAGCCATCTTACATTCCAATCTCATTGTTCTGCTATCTTAGTTTTAATTGCAGTGTTTTTTTATTAATTATTCTTATCTAACTAATCTTTTTCTCCAATGAGTTCTAGAAATTTTATTTTGTTATCTAAAATAAAATCTTTTCATTTTATTTTCTAAAATTAAAAAACATTCCGTAAATTTTACTTACTTTAAATTTAGTCTACATTCATTGTGGTTGGACTCAGGGTCTTTAGTTAAACCACAATGAATGGTGAAGCAAACATATATATATTCCATGTGTATATATGTATAGCTTCAATATATAGTATATTTATATTGTATGTAATATATTTGATATATATATGTAATAGGCTATAAAAAGGATTGAAATTACAATGGGATATTATGTTTAGTTGTATTGTTTATATGATAAACTATTTTATGTATTTATGTATATTTTAGCACTAAAGTAGGCTCCTGGTTAGTCAGATTGATCAAGTTAAATAAAACAGTCATTGTTATAATGATAATGAAAGATGGATTTGTTTAATTACTTATAATTTTATCAATGCATAAAGAAGGATATAACATGAAAGAAAGAATATAATATTTCATAAAAATATTGCTTATTTCTAAAGGAAATAAATTACTCTCAAGTTTAAAAATTCTAACAATTTGCATTTGCAAGAAATTCTACTCATTATTATGCTACATCAATAAAATTAGTTCATGTTTAAAGATAGAGGAATTTTGATGTTTAATAGAAAAATAAAATGTGTATACATAATATAGTTACAATTTTTTATCCATTGATTTATTAACCTGTTAAAATATTTTTTGTAAATATTTGCTATATTTATTGGACAATGAAAAACTACCTTTTTTGGATATTAAAGTAAAAATTTTAAATAGTCTTATAATTGGAGAAGATTAAACATTCATAGATAAACATTTGGTTCAAATGAAGTTATTCTAATAATCATGAAGAAAAATATGGTTGTCGTCGATCAGCTGTCTTACGCCGTCCGAGGGCGTGGCGTTCTACCTAGGTAAAAGCACATTAAAATGCCATTTACTAGGCACACCTATTACTACATATATATGCTGTCAGGAATATTATACTGTCATATATATACATATTTTGAGTTCTTTTTCTCGCGACCATTGTCTTTCACAAAAAAAAAGTCACTCTTTCACTATGCTTAGCATTTGCTGTGAAACTTTCGCAATTTACATTTACAGTATTTGTTTTCTTTTGGGATTCTAGAATTGAAGTATAAGTAATTCTGCAAATGTTGATTTTAAATTTTTTTAATTCATTTCAATGTATGTGTTAGTTGTTATTTTTAATTTTAACATTGCAAACAACAATCACTATAGACATGATCAATTGTCAAAATTTGGGGTAGGGTGTTTTTCTTAAGCTCTCCGGCGAAGTAACGTCACTTGTGAGATTTTATAGGTGAGAATTGTAAAATGGCCTTGAGTAGAGTCAAAATATTGACGTTTTCTGAATTGGTGGCCACGGAGTCCGATGAAGCGGTTGCATTTTTACAACTTCATCATATACTCCCCTCTGCGAGGCAGTGTTTTTGCGGAGTGGGTATGGTTTTAAAGATCTACAATGGGTATACATTTAAGTGCAAGTCACCTGCCTGTGGACATAGCTGTTCTCTTTGAAACGATAGCTTTTTCGAGGGCTCGAGAATTTCTTTGGTCAAAATGTTACTAGTCATCCCTATTACTGGGCTCATGATGATTTGACAGTCTAACGTGCCCATGAGGAGGTGAAAATTTCCAGAGATGTTGTTATCTCTTAGAACGCTGGACTGCGCGAACTGTGCCGAGCGAGTCTACTGTCTCGTCCCTGTATTAAAATAGGTGGGCCAAATATGACAGTGGAGGTGGACGAGACATTGTTTACACGTCGGATCTACTTAAAAAGGAGGGGGTCAAAATCCAATTACAAACAATTTTTTTTTTTCTTTTTTTAAACAAAAAAAAGATTACTTTTATTTCAAATAAGTTAAATTAACAACATATTTCAAGAAAAAGTTTATTTTTAGATAAAAAATATCAAATTAAAAACACATTTAAAAAAATATTGATTTTTAGTTCAAATAAATGAAATTAAAAACATTTAATAAACAACGCCATCATGCGGTATATGGTAGCTATTCGACGACAACCAAAAATATTTTATTTGAAAAGAGCAAAATTACTTACTTCATCATATACAAATAAAATTATAAACACAGATGGAAAAGAACTGAATATTGGGATAGATATCTCACAGAAAGGAAAACCAATAGATAGAAATACTGTCAAACAAAAGACATTACAGAATTTATAAGCATATTAAAAATATGAAATTAATCATATTTGTTCAGATGTAAAAGTATTGATTTTCTGCAAGTATTGATTGTCTAATAGATTTCCCCCCAAAACATATACTTCATAATATAAAAATTAAAGTAGAATTTGTATCTGCAGAGGATCTGTCTACTAAAAAAAATTCTAAAACTAATTTAAATTATTGAACTTGGTCATTGCAGTCATGGTGGTTAGTTTGGAGTGTGAATGAAACTGGTGGGGGGATAAAGTTGAGTAGGTCCTATATAGTAAAAGTCATAAAACTGTTGTATTTTAATAAAGTTAAGAATCATGTGACCTTTCTATTTTGCTGCGATGCTTCAGTAGATTGCATGTTAAAAATATTATTTTGTCGAAATTGATCCCTAAAGCAATGGTCCCTGAACTTGGAGAAAAATTACATAGACAATTTTTCTATAAAAATTATACAAGGGCTAATACAGTCTGGGATTCAAAGTTTAAAAATAATTTGATAATTCATATTTATTGACTAACTACATTTGTAATAAATATATTCAGAAAAACTATTACTGGGTGGGGGGGGGTAATAATACTGATGCTTTAATGTATGTCCTTAGAACAGTGCTATGATTTCATTATATGTATCACTTGGAGATTTAAATGTACTACTATGTGATAATTATTGATTATATAGACTTATTATAGATGGTAAAAAAGTAGGAAGCTGTTCTTGATTTATCAGATATTCTACTATACGCCGTTCGTAAATTAGCATACTTAAACATGCTAAAAAGGGTTAATTAAAATGATCTAGTTTACAGTTAAATGTATATAGCCTATGATAATAAACTAAGGAGGAATAAGCATATTTAGAACTTATCTAGTTACTTATAATATGCCTCAAAATATCATTCTTGCTATTATTTAACTAAATGCAATCATTTAACATGTAAACCTGAATTAAACTAAGCTAAACATAGTAGCTTAACATATATAAAGATAGGTTTTCAGATCGGAGATTTTATTTGTATGATAACAAGCAACTTAAGATTATATGAGAGTGTCTAATTGTCTCTCCACTGTTATAATATTTAGTAATCTCCGCTCTGAGGGATGACGTAGGATAATTAATGAATATCAAATAAACAAAGTAATGAACATATCCGCAGATTGGATAGATTAAGAACAATACTTAGATTAGGTTTAACAGAAATATTACTTTAACTTTTAATTAGGCAAGATTTTACAACATTATTATGTTTAAATAAGATTACATTAAAAGACTTAATTATTACGAGTTTATTACAGAGATTTAATTATTAATAGTAGACTTTAATTTAACAGTTTGTGCACATTTATAGTATAGCTAGTCTAAGAATTATGAGAATGATTTATTAAAATTTAGTTTAAGAACTCTGTTGATGATTAGTTACTGATCATCTTCTTGCTGAGGTGGCTTGCATGGCGTAGGCACTAACATTCACTGATGGGCTGCTTCATTCTTGGTGGCTCCTTGGTAGGCTGTTGTTCTGGACTATCTCCATCTCCTAGACCAATTTCCCTCGTGAGGAAGAAGGCACGATAGGCCTTCTAGCTTGGATCTTCATCATAAAATTTGGCATAGCGTCTGGTTATATTGGATCACGATGTTAGAGAATTTTTTTTTTTTTTAATTAAAACTGGGGTTTTTATAGCAAACCTTCCTCACCCCCTTACAAGCCATTAAGTTGTTTACAACTTTTTAATTTTTAAGTTTCAATAGCTTAATAAATTCTAACAAAAACAAAAGATCGAGTTTAGTTATTGACAGACAGTGCTGGATTAATAATTTTGTCTTTATCTTTTTTTAAATTTTATTTTATTTCATCTTTAAAAATCGGTTCTCAGTTTATAATTTAATGAGAGTTATTTCTGAGAAACCGATGATCTTGATTTTCTCTTTTTTTTAAAAAGAGATTTAAGTTGTCAACATTCTGCTATATGTATAATGCAGTTACCCCTGAATTTAAGATTTATATGTGAAAACAAACAAATTTATAAATTCAATAACTTAAAAGATATAATTTAGAAAAGTTGTAATGCTCACAAAATCTATTACATTAGTTTTCTTCGCATATATATACATAGGTGCGCTTATAACCGCATGTACATTATACGCATACAGATTTGTTTAATTCATTGAAGTATGCGATATAAATACACGCACACATACAACACTATAACTGCGTTTATAAATATTTTAGTATCTGATATACATGGACTTGGATGGGTTTAAACCAGAGAAAATATACTACTATGAAACATAGTGGGTAAAACTGGATGATAAATAAATCATACTGTTTCAATAATGAATCATTTAGTACAACAAATATTATAGGAAACAATATTATATATACACTATTTGATAAGCTTTAATAGATTGTTATACACTCTAAACTGAACAATAGTATGACAATTTGAAGTTAATTGACTTGGAGATGACCTGATGTCAAGTTAAGTAGCTAGGAAACAGAGTATGAAAATAAAACTATGATTTAATTATTTTATTTTTTTATTAATGAAATGTACTTAACAATGGGCAGCCACGTCAATCTAACTGGAAATGAAGATCTTAGTGTATCACGAGACATAAGCATGGACTGTATAAAAGCAAAAGTCTTTCTTCTTGACAACACTGCAGCTGCTATCATAAACTAACAGCAATTGAGTTAAAATTTCAAACACTAAAATGGAGTCTTTTATTTGAATTACAGGAGTTTTTAAATCAAGTACTGCATTCTAAATTTTATCCAATTTAGCAGAAAGAGTTATGAAATGAAAATTAAGAACGATTTATAGATTGTCATGATAATTAGATTATGTCCTGATTGTGAGTGAAAGAATTTTGACACTTTAAATCTTGTCAGAAAACGAAAGCTAATTCTGCTAATAGTTAAACAAATATGGAATAATTATTTTAACGTATACATATATAAAAATTCTTCCATATATAAAAAGGGATTTATGATTATAAATATTTATCTAATGTTATTTTGCGATGCAAATGGGGTAAAAGAAAACGTGCTATGGTGTAATCGCTTTCTTCCCTAACATGTTTGCATAAGACCACTATTTTTTTCTACTTTATTATAACACCCAAGACAATGCCTGCGGTCCGAAAAGAAGCAAGCACAGGAATATTTAGAGAGGAAACAGCTATTATCAATGTGTTTATGTTAAATGACGCCTGGAGACATCACTGTGTGATCAATCCTTTACTTAAGAAAATGATTTGGTGAGCTAAACTGCTTATTGGAAATTACTACGCCTAAATCTCATGAACTATTACTACTAGGACGATTCTATGAACTTGGTCTCAACTATCATTTTGATCAAGAGATTAATATTGTAAATTTTGTCTGATTTTTCTTTTATCTGTTTTATTTTCATACTCCGATGGGGCACTTCACAGTTTATGCTGTGAAAATTTTTATTTTTAGACTTAGCATGAAAGGAAAGGGGGGATGGTTAACTTAGTTATTTTTTTTTTTTATAATTGTAAATAAAATCTAGATCAGCTCATTGAGTTTCTAGCTGCTTAACATCAGGTTATCTATGTATACTGATGTAAGATTCCCATCTATTTTTACACAGATTAAATTACACTTGGTAGATCACAGAATTCACGTTATATGTTATATTGTTGATTAACCACTGTTATATGTTATTTCGGTGTAAACAACTAATCAACTAGTATACATTCTTTTGTCTACCATTATGTATTTAAACTTAGATTGGAGGGACTTAAATCATATAGATTGCTTTTGCATGAATAAACCGTAATATTATTATAAATAAGATAATAGTTGTTTAATTTAGTAGTCAGAATTGCAATCATTTTAAACAATTAATATTTATTTTTCTTGTATATTTCATGATTTTGTAAATAATGAGGGTCATAAATGGATTTCTACCATAGGGTCAAAGGGTATGGATCTATAGAATTATTGACTGATAGAATGGTAGAAATTCATGTTTGACACATGTATATATGAATTTTTATTATTATTATTATTATTGTTTAAAATATTTCATTTCTAAATTCATTTATCATTGTTAATAAATATTAAATAGTTTGCATTATTCCGGTCTCTGGTTTATTGAGTTATCATGGCATTCAACAGTTCACCAATAATTGTAATATGCACACACCTATTTCATTTTTATGTAATAGTTTTATGGTAAATTAAGTGTTTTCAATGCTAAGTATAACCTGTACAGAGGTGCGGAAATTGCTTCATGTATCTGATCATATCTAGTAAGGGAGTCAAAGGCAATAGTCTCCCTGGGCTTGAATATTAGGGCATAACGGAATCGGAAAGGGGTGAGAGGTGGATGAACTAAGCTAAATTGTATCTGATATTATTAAATAGGTATAGAGCTAGTCAATTAAAAGTACATGCAATCATTGGTTAGGCTTTTCATCAGCATCCTGCCCGAAGACCCAAAGTTTGACCGCAGTTAGTTGCGAGTCTTTCCCTTTCCCAGTCTGGTAGAATTCTATGGACCATTACATCTGGTGCAACCAATCATGGTACATTGATAGCTTCCAGACTGTTACATCTGCATTATATCATAGGCTCCAGACTTTTTCCCGACCGTTACAATGTTGTTGTTTTTTTAGATGTTAGACGCTATATGAAAGAAAAAGATCTTTAAAGTTCTATTGATTGTGAATCATACATTCAAACACCAAATATTCAATTGCTTCCTATTCTCTACTTGACCATAGTGTAATTGCCATATTTAAAATTTACTTTGGAATGTGAATATTCTATTATATTTTGAATAAACTAGAAAATAATAAAACATCAGATATTATTAAAAACAATGAGGATTGCCAATTCCTCTACAAGCTTTGTGATAAATGCTTAGCCAGAGCCAGCACTTAAAATATCTCTGTCAGGAACACCCCTCCCCCCACAAACCCCTGACCATGGTTTCATGCTTTGGCACTCCTCTGAGAGGTGTCAGTGTAGGTTCAGACACTAGATCTAAAAATACCAACCCAAAGCTGAAGCGGAATCTGAGATCCAGATTGCGCTTCACAGCCCACCTCAAATCTTCTGCTACCAAGCCAAATTCAAACCCTATTCTTGCATATATATTCCGCTCACTAACACATTTTTTTTGTTTCTTTTCTTATCATTAACTAAAATATTTCTTAATGAAGATATATGCATAAATATCTGAATTTAAATACACACAAAAAAAAAAAAAATTAATAAATATAGTATTTAAAAAGGGAACACATATACGCAATAGGTAACGGAGGATTAATTGTAACAAACTTATAATATCAAAATATATTATATGTTCTGTATTTTTTATTTATAAAAGTTATAGTAATTATTTTATTAATTGCAGCTCAGATATCTATAGATATTGTAGAAACAAACGTACTGAGCAAATATTTATTAGAAAAGTTTGTTATATGTCATTCTATAAAATATTGTCTTTCAAATTATTTTTCTATTAAACTATACTTTTTTGTTTAAATCCAATATGGAAGATGCAATTGTACTTAATCAAAAATAATTAAAGGTGAGAAACTTAATCTTGTTTAATCTTTTAAAATAACTTTAATTAAAAGTTTCTCTAAACTTAAAATTAGAAACTAAACTTAATTGATTTACTTTTGTCATAAAACATTTGTTATCAAATTAATTTCGATTTGAATACTTCTCTAACAATGGCATCTTCCAGCACAATGGGTAAAGCTTATGTAAAAATTCTTTTGGAAATTAGATTAGAGACAATGATTAGCAGTGACCAATCAAGAAAGCATTCCACAAATACCAAAACATAGTATAAAAATGGGCGAATTTTGACCGGGAACTAACTAAAAACAGTCGATGAAAGCAGTTGCCAAATAAATTCACGTTCGTTTAATTTCAATGTGTTGTGAGTAAATCCACTTCACCTTTCTCGCCCTTCGAGATGGCCTTCCCTGAAATCTGTGCCCAGTATCCCGATACTCATAAACTGTAACTATATGCCTGTTTGTTGAATAATGAACTTACTACCTGCCTGAATAACTATGCTCGTCAAACTAGATCTAGTTCTCTGAGGGAAATCTGAATATCACCAAAAGAACAGCCAAGTTTGTACAGAGGTAACAATTTCAAGTGCTGCTAGACTCTTAAATTTACCTTGAATAATTTTTAAATCTCACCTATCTGTTTTTTTTTAAACATTTTGTAAAGCCTTTTTTTTGTAAAATTTAATATTAATTATGAATTAATTTGTAAATCCTTACCTTGTTAGTCAAATGTATTTTGTTCTCTCTATATAACTTAGCAGTAATCTCTCCTACATTAAACCTCTCCTGAACAATTATTATTTCTTAATTTCACGTCTATGTGGCAATATTTTATTTTCATTATTATATTTTATATTTTCATATACTAAATTATATGTCGATAATTTCCCCCAGAATCGCAAATGCTTATGCTATCTCTTTTAATAAAAGAAAACATTCCTTATTTTTCAGAGGGTGATTAATCTAGTTTTTTTAAACAAATTTGTTATTCTTATTATAGCGGACGCCTGCAAGTCTGGAGAAGTAAAATAAAAATCTGATAATTATTGTACAATGTTATTTTCGAAAAAACTAAGCAAAAATCTGTTTTCTTAGAAATGTTTTTTTTTATTAATTAAATAATAGCGCCAACTTCTAAAAACTTTAAATATATTTATATGAATTAAACCAATATTATTTTCTTGAAATCACTAACCACCACCAACTTTATATATATTTAATAATATGTAAGGTATGTATTTATGAAAGCACTTAAAACCAAAGATTCGTATTAGTTATACATTGTGGGAAGTTTAGGTGTAATTTAAAGTAATAAAAGGAAGGGGGGGGGATCCTAGTTCTATGAGCTATTATATTAGCTTTAATTTTACCTATCCCATATCCACGTAGTAAATCAAATCATACCGGTACGTGGGCTCTTTATGAATAAAGATAGGTGATAATTCTTTCTTTCTTAGTTAAGTTTATATATTTGTATTAATGCAAGCGTTACGTGTATACTGGCCTTTAGTTTTATATATATTTGTGCTTCGTTCATTTTTACTTCCAATACCAAGGATAAGGTTTGGTAAACCCCTTGTGGGACTTCTTCGGCGCTAGATATTATTGCATAAGGTTCGCTCTGGCAAAAGTCCAGCCTATGGCAATTCAATAAAGTGCATTCTTTGTTGTTTGTGATCCGACCCTGCCAACGTTTGCAGAGAGTCGCCTTCTTTAGCCGTAAATTGAAGCACCTTCTTGGATCTTAAAATGGATCTTTTCATTGCCATCATGCACATACCGCTTTCCCATGTTTCATTCTCATTAAAGCCTATCAATACTCCTAAATCGTACTGTTATGATTAGGCTAAATGGATTGTCATTTTTATATTTTCATTCATACTTTCATATACGCTATTTCTGCCACAATTATTGTTTCCTAAATTAGCTTCCCACATACATTCTTATTTCGAAAATGCTAATATTATTTTATTAATTAAATATAATTACTATTGCCATCAAACTCAATAATCTGATGTATTGTTTCAAGTGCTGTTGTAATATTAATGGTGGATTTAAATAATTTTAAGTATCTGTAATTCAGCGCTATTAATAATCTTAGATATGCCATGTAATCTGTTAATTATTATTGACATATAAATAGCCGCATTAGAACAAAGCTATAAATTATTTGTTATTGCAGAATAAATATGCTCATTTTTATAGTATTGTAAGAGAGATTAATGTCGTCTAAGGGAGATAAATACCCATTTTATTTGTATTTTGACACAAATAACGTAATCAATCATATATATATCTCATGTTAACTTAATAAAACATATATATTTCTAAATATCAAAGTCATTGTTTCATTTATTGAACAGTAATAATATTGATGTTATATAAAAGGTATAATTTACTAGATGATGGAATCTCTCTAGCAATAATATTCTATACATGAATAAATTCAAATTAAAGAGTCTTTTTGTGTCATGACTTTGCGATGCCGGCGGTGAGAAATAAATTAGATCGGTATCATCGGAATTGTTGCTCATAAGTTGGTAGATCTGGAAAATAGGCAAATAGGGCAGAGTTCATGAGTGTTCCTGACTTATGTATTTTGCGCACGATTGGACTCTAGGTACTTTTGCCTAGATGCTAGATCTTGTTATATGAACAGACAAAACCGACCGGTACAAAGCCAAGCACTTATCTAAAAGTTATCTATTGAGTGGAAAATCTGAAATTTTCAGACATCTACATGTCTTCAAACCCAACTATCCAACTCAAATAGCTATATGGGGCTGATAGATCTTCAGCCATACCATATATTAGTAGTCTTAGCAATATAAAATTGCATAAGACTTATGGCAGAGACTATAAATAGTCATGTGATCTATGACTTATTTTGACTATTTATCAGATATTATTATGTGAAAAAAATGTTTAAATATTATGGATAGTAACAAACACGCTGTTTGGCATGATTGTAATTAAAAACATCAATTTTTCATTAACGTTATGCAACGGGCACACATGCTGTTATATTCTAACAAATAAAATTAAAAATAAAAAGTTCGCAAATAAAAATTTGTTTTTAAAAATTGAAAGTTAAAAGTCATCTAAACTCGTATATATATAAAATCGCACAGATGGAAAAATTATTAAAAGAAAACTTTATTAAAAAAAAGAAAAAGTTTTAAAACTAAATTTTAAGAAAAAACAACAACTTAGATATAAAGATAAAAATATATATATCTTTAAGAATGTACAATAATTTAATTAATGCCATTGTGTAAAATGGAAAGGATTATTTTCAATTAGTCAAAGTAAACTAGCCCTTGGGCATCTCAAAATTTATAATTAAAGGTCAGATAGGAGAGAAAAACAATAAGAACAGAATAGCCAATAAAAAAAATCCCTCAGGAAACAGACCTCAGTGAAAGGATCATCATCATCATGATGTCATGTGCAGTTAATCCGTGATTTTAATATAAAAAAGGAAAAGATTAAAACTAAATTATTATGTGTGTTATATGTGTTAGTGCCGGGAGAGTTGGAGAAGGGATTGAAAAGACGAACTTTCAATCCCTTTAGTTTTCCCAAAAGAAAGAAAAAATGAAATATCGTTTTCCAAGATTACAGACAACAGGACATCAGGGTCCTGCAATAAAAGCCTGCAAAGAACTATACCAGCTGTAGCAAAGGACCTACGGAATTAAAAACAACACTGGATCCCAATTACAAGCAACTAGAAAGTATGGACTTTTTCTCTTTAAAACCGTAAGAACTCTATAACTAATGAACTTTAACTATAAAACTTTCCCATTATTTAAATAGAAATAGAAAATCCTATCTGACCAAATTAAATCATTAATAATTATTTTTATCATATGTAAAATTACAATCATTTCCATTAATTTAATTTTTCCGTTCTTTTAAATGTTTATTATGTTTTTTGTCTTTTTTTTCACATTAAGCTAAAACTTTTAATTAAATCATGTTAAATTTAAGTCGGGTGTTAATGGCTGCATAGATTCGTAAAGTTATGTTAGTTTAAGGGAGGGTAAATCTTAGGTTATTTGAATCGCAGTTAAATTGGGTCAATGGATTGGATGTATTGGTGTAATTAGTAAATGTAGCATGAAGATCCGCTATGTGCAGGATCACATTATATGCCACACTGGGGCACAATAAGTCCCATTTCTTACTGACCATCAAAAGCAGACCCTGCTCCTTGGATCACCCCTTTAGCCTATGGAATGGAATAGTAAGACGGCAAAAAGGACTGCAATCCCTTTCCTATGGAGTTTTTTTTTGTATTGTTTTTCTCGCCAGACAGATGTAGCATTCTGTACTGGATGAGGGACAATTTCTTCTATAACCACGGTGTTCAGATGTACATTTCTGACAGTACGGTATTGTGCTGTCGTATTTATGTTGCATTGAATACATCGATATATCCGACAAATTGGCGTTAGTTTGACTGCAAACTTTTGGCCTAGAGTTAAATAAGGGATATAGAATATTTTCTTTTTCGAGTGCAATCTATGTAGTCTATCCATACTCGATACTTAAATAAAATCTTAATAAATTCATCTGTGTGAATTTATAAAATCAAAAGTTAAAATGTAAATCAAATTATAAAATAAACATTATACTAAAATAATTCTAAATTTTATATATGTGCAAAATAAATGTTTCGGTGTATTGTTAATCTGGCAGTGGCTTATTCTTATTTTTTATTATCTTTAAAAATAAAGTATACATTATCTCTGTTGCTCCGCGAGCTAGTGACTGGGGCATAATGGTCAATATAGAGTAAAATTGGATCTTAACTTAAGTATCTGCCTACTGTATAAATTTTCCAGGTTAGAATGGCCTGGTGGCGCCCTTATACGGCAGATACGGTGAGACCACAATGATCAATTACACCCGACCGTTATAGTTAGAAAATAATTTAGAGATAAATGCAAAGATCCTATGTTGGCAAAAATGAATTCTTATATTAGCATCTTGACCCATAGTGTATTTGATGATTTATTGGTTGCAAATAGTGATAAATTTGTTGTTGACAAAGATCTTAGTGAAGATTAATAATAAAAGATTGTCATTGAGATTTTTTTCCTTTGGAATCAGATCTGTTGCTTGAATTAGATTATTGTATTGAGATTATATCCTGAACCAAATGAAAATATTAATGATGAAGATGTTTACTTTCTGTTGGTTTAATTAAAGAAGGTTACAATTTTCTAGTAAATTGGGAAATTATTTTTTGATACACGATCCTAATGTTTTGAAAAAGCTGAGCACTGTAAATATGATCTGAAGTCATGTATAGCTTTTTATTAAGAATTAAACAATCATTAGGTTGAAGTAATATCACAGTGAATGATAATCAAATCGCTGGAAATTGATATAGAATCTCTCTAATGTAGTCATTGTCTAAACTACTTCGATGAAAGGAATTATTCATTTTGATGCATGTCAGAAAGAAATAATAAATTAAAATTAGTTATTATGCATTTATGTTTTTTTTTTACAGATTTTCATGTGGTTTATGAGAGTACATCCTGTTTTTTTAATCAAATTTTTAGGTTTTTTAAACTCAATTTTGAGATGTGGAGTCAAGTGTATACTTTTTAATATGCATGATTTTTTTATTTATGTTTTTCTATTTTACAGGTTAAAATGGGAAATTAAGGAAGTAAAAGTAAAAGATTATTTAAGTCATGTAGATTTTGTAGATGTTGCAGTTGTTTTTTGCAAATAATACTCCAGAGTTTCAAGAAATGTAAGAGTTATCAAATGAAAATAAATGCTAAAAAGATTAAATTAATGGTAATGGATTTTTTTCAGAAGAAGAAAATAAAGATTAATAATGATTAATTAGAAAAATCTAACAAATATAAATACTTTGGTCAGATTATTAATACAGATGGAAATTTAGTGGATGAAATTAGTCATAACATTAAACTCGGATGGAGTGCTTTTGGTAAAAATAATATTAAAAGGAAATGTGATTGTGTTTGAAAAGCATGGTTTTTTAAATATATTTTATCAGTTCTCATTTGGGCTCAATTGGCGGCGAATAATGTAATTTAATAAGTTCACTATCTAATCAAGTTGCAATCTTTAATGTGTATATGAACATATTAGACCATAGATAAAGGTGGATTTCCGCCTTTATTGATTAAAAGAGATTGTCTTGACATCCAATTGAAATGGTTGATTGCTAATGATATTGGTATTGTTTAAGTGTTGGCTGTTTTCATTTATATAGATATAAAAGTATAATGAACATTGGGATCACTTTTTTATGGAAAAAATTGTCTTATGCTATGGTTAAAGGGCATTTCACTTATGTATAGTAATTGTAGTATTGAACAGATTATTAAGTATATATTTAGCATAGTAAAATGTATAATGTTGCATATTTCTTCATTTAAATCTTTGTTGACAAAGTTTAAAAATAGAGGAATCCCTGACTTGTCAATTAATAATGCCAGTCAAGTTAAAATATCTGGAAATAAATTTCTTAATTGATTTAGGCTAATTATTTAATACTCCTCTCTATGCTCTCTATCTTTAGAAAAAGAGGCATGATTAAAGATGGATCACTCTTAGCAAAAAAAAATTATTGTCTTATGCTAGAGTATTTGACTATATAACTGTTCCATTGAGATTTAATCTCAACCATTATATATGCATTAATACTAAATTTTAGATAAAGATAAAATTTAAAAAAATACAATGTAATTATTTCATCTTGTCAAAGAAATCATTTTTAAAATAAAATAAAAATATTGATATAGTATTAACCCCCCACCCCCACCCCCCAAAAAAAACCCAGTACAAATATTTTCTAAGAGAGTGGGGTGAAAAAGTATGTACTTAAATTTAGTATTGTGTATAAACATACTATTCATTAAAAACTTTGTTTACCTAAGATATATTTCAAACTTAAATTAGATATACAAGAATCTAAAGGTGCGAGTTCAACTTCTAAGCGAATATTGTCACTGTGCATATAGGCTAGCAACACCTGAAGAAGAGTGGAGAATAATACTACTTGAAACGTTGTGTAATTACTAACCTGTATTGTCTATTTGTGTGTTATTACTAACAAGTTGTTTGTATTTGAAAAGTTTAAATTAAGTTTAAAATTTTCTATACATTCACTTATAAATGATGGAAATAGTCCAACATATCACATCTTTTCGTCTAAAATGTCTCACTTTTAGTCTGACAATGTCATAACATTTTTTTGGGTACTCTTTCAAAGTTTTATCGATAATATATTTTTAATAGCCTTTAATTTTCTTTCCTTGAATCATTTTTTATATTTTTTATTTTTATTTCATATATATTTTTGGTTTGCTATTTCTTCATTAAAGTGTTTCTTCTTTAAAGACTTTGGAAGCTTTTCATATTAATAAATTACTTTGGAATTAAGAAATTTTTAAGATTTATAGAGGTTTAAACTGTCTTCAACTCAATTCTATGCAACTCAAGGGAAAAGCGGCCTTCGTGCAGACATTACTGGGTTTCACAGACATCCACCACTTCTTTCATTGCAGAAAGATTAATTATCACAAATTTATGTACTCTTCTTACTTGACTAAAATTGGGCCCTATTTATATGATTTCTGATTATCTAAGGAATGTTTTCATGCTCCATTACCTGAGGCTATAAAAATGCTGCTACAGAAGTTTTTAGATGAGGAATTCACCTTTTGTTCTGAAGGTAGTACAAAACAATGCAATCAGGTGGGCAAGTCTTTAAAATGATTTGTTCCAAATCTATTTCTAGCTTAGAAATAGATTTTATAAAACAATAAATTTTTGTAAAGGAAATTGATTTGATTTTATAAGATTTATAATGGATTTACTATTTTGATAATGCTAATGGATTTTATTAATTAATATTTGGAATGCTTTTAGAAGCTTCCAAGCTGATTGCATCATCCTGTGACCACCATTAAATAAAATATACATATTTTAAACCAAATTTGAAATATAATTTTAAATATATACGATAATATAACATACACCTGGGTCTAGTTTTACGTGATAGATAGGTTCCTCAGAAAACACGCGCAAACGAAATCACGCAAAAATAGACGTAACTTACATTGAAAAGGGGGAGATGCGGTCTGTGATTTTTCAAAATTTGAGCACCAAAATAAAATTACTTAAAAAGTCGTGCAAAAAAAAAATAAGGAAATAAAATATGACTAATAAAAAATTTCAAATTTGAAAAAAATTGATACAAGACAAACTTTTTTTATCTATAATATTTAATTTTATTCAAAATAATATATTTTTATGCATAATTTACAGTACAGTAATTTACATTTTTTTATACACGTTTTAATTATTATCGCTATTTGCCCAAAAACACGTTCGTTTGCAAACTAGTAAAAAATCAGATTCTCATGTGATGTATTTGGCTTCTCCTTAAATGAAGTCAAGAATATCTCAGCAATTATTTTCACGAGAGGAAATACAACTAGGCGCCATGTTCACTCTCATATTGTGTTAATGGTTTTCTGTTGACGACGATGATTTTAATAATTGTTTATGAACTTAGACTTATGATAATAAAAAGACATTTATTCACCACTGCTGGGAAAAATTTAATTAAAACTAACAACTAAAAATTAAATTCTTATTTTTGTCTTTAATTTTAAATTCCGTTTAAAAATCAAATTTCGTTTTACATCACATTAATTTCAAGTCGCCCGTAAGTAATTTTTAAATTGTTAATTACAATTAAAAATCAGATTTTAATTTTTAATTGTGCCCACTGCTATTACTAACCTTTTAAAAATAAACTTGTGGACACTAAATGATTAATAATTGATTACGTTCTTTTTTAAAAAGCAAAAACAGAATGTGATTTAAAATGCAAAATTAACATGCACAATGTTTGAACAAATTTACATTATAATCTAGTAAAATTTAATGTGTGTATGCATAAAATGTGGAAATCATGATTTTAATTTCATTATTGCATAAAATCTTACTATTATAAAGCATTGAAAATATTGAAATTACTAAGATGAAAGTAGAATTCCAATAATGTTCTATTACTTTCAATATAACGTAAGTGTGCGAAATTTATTATTTAAAGTAATAGCGCATTATCGGAGGTCGACTTCCGGTGAAAAACGAATCGCGTAACTTCAAAATCATGTTAAATAAGTCCGCGTAAAAAGAGACCCAGGTGTATATGAATTCCATAATTATTTTATTCACAATCACTTATTATATATTGTACCTGTCAAAATATGTTTATCCATCTAACATGAGTTGGAACTCACAAAATGTACTTCAAACCCAGTCAAGCCTGAGATTTAGGTCAGGGACCAGCCTGGATTCAAACCCACTTTCTAAACCCCAGATCAAACACCTAATGGATAACATAATAATAATGGCACACGAGAATTAATTTTAAATCCGGCCCACTAGCAGAGCGGAGATGACAATGAGTCATCTATTAACTATGATTTAACTGAAACATATACATGCATAGCTGTATGAGTAGAAGTGGAGAAAAAGGAATTCAAACTACTCAAATAAGTTAGACAATAAAAATATAGTTTAATATAATGACAAATTATTATACATACATTTATAAATTAATTGCATACATTAGTATGTGCATGAATGAGCAAGCAGTCTACCAATATTGTCATTCACGCTATTATTTTTCATATGCTCTTTATTAGCTAAATAATATATTATAAATAAACACACATCTTTGGTTGGTCCAATATTAAGATGCCAATCAACTATTAGAAAGAATTTACATAAAATTGCTATTAACGCTTTGACTTACGTTTCTGAAATGTGGTGACTAACATTATTTTGGGGAGCGTTCCGAGATTCATTATAGTTATAATATAAACCATTTTCACACCATTACAGTCGTGAAAATAAATAAAATACATTTGACAATTACATTTAGTTATATGGTAGAATATTTATTGAAAATTATTTTCATTAACATTTACAAGAAGAACGCTTTATTTTTCCCCAAGGCATATAGATACTCTTAAATACAGAAATAAGTTATGACAGTGGGATTGTATAAGATTGAAATAAATTTAATTAATAAAACTAGTAATAGTTGGCATTTATATATATTTTGAGCAGAGTGCAATTTTAATATTATTACAGCACTAAAACTAGGTCATAAGCAAAAGAAATAATAATACGAAGTTTGGGCGGTACTAACAATGGTAAATAACTAAGAGGAAATGGTCCTCCTTCTGGACGAGAACAAAGTCTAAACCCCCCTTCTTGGGCAGTGCTTAGAGAAAAGTGGATAAGGCATGCCATGGACGTCGCCTACGTGCAGGCCTTGTATACGAAGAAAGTGGGTAGGCATAGCGTGTGCCAGACTTATGAGAATCACTGCCAAAGGCTCTTATACGAAATAAATGGTTCTGAGAAGATTAACTATCCTCAGGACAAGGTTTGAGAAGTAAATCTATGGGTTCGAACTTGTCGCAACCCCCAGATTAGAAGACTACAAGCACTTAATATATATACAAAGATAAACCAAATGTCAGTAACGCAATAATGATAAATGTCATTAGCGACATTGAATAAGATTTACTGCTTTAAAATAAGTGACCCTAATTTGAATGCTATAATTGATACAGATACTGTGCGATGCCGCTATAATATATATATAGAAGTTTTTACTTAATAACTAAAATAGTAAAATATTAAATTTTACCTCCCCCCCCTTCCTTTTCTGATATTTAAAATAATTCAATCCCACCTTCGTGGTTTTTATAGTAACTGGAATATTTAAATACAATAATTGAAATTTTAAGAGTATGGAAAATAAAAGAAGACTGGCAGTTATAGAAATAATTATTGGGTCACTCAGAATTTAATGAAAAAAAACATTTTAAAAGATTTCAAAGTGTTAATTATCCTGAATGGTGGATTTACCCTGGGTAGAATTACTTTATTCGGAGTTGAAGAAATAATTTTATAATAAACCAATATAAAATGTTGATTCGTAAAAACAAACTGGTGAACACATATAATATATTTTGAGGGAACATTAAAAACCTTAATTAATAGAAATTTAATTGAAAGACAAAAAGAATTTTAGAAATTAAGTTTGCCAGGTTGCTGGAAATTGGCATATTAATAATAAGCAAGTAGATATATAAATCAAATAATAAATACATATAAATAAATGACCGCACCAAAGTTAAAGAAAGTTAGAGCATACGAGAGAGAATTAAATTTATAGAAATCTTTTGAGAGCAATTTACATATATATTAGAAATAAAGTTAAATGATACATTAAGAGAAGTTTTGATAAATGAATTTGGCTAGATTTAGTTTGAGGTGATGTTACCTTGCAATTTTAAGAGTTCATTTTAAAATACAGCACGTGCATGGCAATTGAAATGCAAGTTCTTCAGTGGCAGAAAACTTCTATTAGCATTCTAAAGTTCTTAGGTCGGGCCTTTATTTCACTCTTGGGCAGCAGAATGGTACGGCAACGGAAGATGATGGCCCAACAGGGCCAAGAAGGGTGGTGGACTTACTACTACATCATTTATAGTTTCACAGCTATGTGTAGCATGTTATCAATACAGTTCTCTCAATAGTAGCTAATCTGTTGGTGATTTAAAATCTGGCCATTTTATACTCTGCTCCGGTATTTGAAGAATGCTTTCTATTTCTTATCTCTAGCTTAAACGTAATCTTTAATCTAACAGAAATTTTACATTTCCATTGTTTTTGAAAGATGCAACTGTTAGATAACATTCCAAAAATATATTCAAATCTATTTCCAGATTAGAAATAGATTTGACAAGAATGTTTATAAAAGAAAATCTTTAAATCTTAAACCCCATTTTATTTTAAGTAAAAACTTTAATTAAAAATACCTTTCCTAGATTAAAACAATAGTGTCTCCTACCCTTTAATTATTTTTGGACAATTAAGGGTTGCATCTTCCATCTTGGATTTTATAAAATACAGTTTAATAGAAAAAAATTCGGTTGTATTCTCTTCTTTGGTGTTTGCCTTAAGATGGCGTTGATGCTAATCGAAAACATATACATATAACGATTCCGGGCCGGACCTAAATGATCGATTTGAAAAAAATCTGATTTCTTAGATTTGTAAAAAAATATTCTACTAACTAATACTATTATATGATGTTAGTTTTTTTTCATTTTTGTAAATGTTTATTAATCTTATCTTGTTTTTGAGTTTGTGTGTGTATGTCTTTAAAGTTACGGTGTTTTTCTAATTTTTTTTTTTTTGACTTTACGTGTGCCTTTTTAAAGTTACGGTATTTTTTTGCCAAGAGTAAATCAATAATTTGATTCAAAAGCAAGACGTAATAAGTCAATGTTTATTAATCTTAGATTGTTTTTGAGTTTGTGTGTGTCTTTAAAGTTACGGGGCTTTTTCTCTCTTTTTTATTTTTTTGGACTTTTGTGTGTCTTTTTTTTTAAAGTTACGGTATTTTTGGTCAATAGTAAATCAATCATTTTATTAAAAAAGCAAGAGATAATTCTAAATCTATCAAAAGTAACGTAATTTATATACTACAATTTAGAATTGATACCTGACTACTATTAGTAAGGACTGTCATTAAAAGACTCGATTGAAAAATGATACCCAACTTAATTTCCGTTTTTTTTTTTTTGGACGGGGGGGGGGGGGGCAGTAATAAATCAGAAAGTGAGTTGTTTTTGTTAAGTCTGTCTATATAAAAAGGGTACCGTTATTGAAATACTAAATTTAAAAATGATAGCCGACTAATTTGCGTTTCTTTTGACAGTAATTAATCAGAAAGTGGGTTTCTTTTTTTTTTTTTTGGTAAATCTTGTATATATATAAAAACAAACAAACTGTAATTCAAAGACTCCATTGAAAAAAATCAAACCCCGTTGAATTTGCTTTTTTTTTTAAAGACGGTAATTAATCAGGAACTGAGTTGTTTTTGTTAGTGTGTAGATATAAAAACTAATCTTATTTTGAAATAATAAATGTAACAAAACAAAACAAAATAATACCCGACTAATTTTATTTTTCGGACAAGTAATTCCTAATAATTAGACAGTGGGTTGTTTTTGTTTGTGCGTATATATATAGCAAAAGTAACTGGTCACGGACGAATTCTCGCAAAAACAGTACTTTTCGCATGATCCTTTATTTTTTTTTCCCTTTCGTACCCTTAAAAGCAATTTTTGAGGGTTACTCCTTCGTAATGGAATCTTCAGGACATTATTACTAAACTTACAACAGTAAAGTAAGTTACAACACATTAAAAAAAATAGACATCTTATCAAATTTTAAAAAACTACGACTGCTTCAAAGACACACACTCTCACATGAAACTACAGAGAAAATAGATATTCTATTATTACGAGAAAATGATGAACAAAATTGACTACTATGGCAGCCGATCAAGGCATTTCTTTCTCTTTGCTTTTAGCATAGAAAAAAAAAGCCATAACCGGCAGCCGTCGGGAACTCTTTCTGTGTTTTATCATAGAAAGAAGTCTCTTTGTGTTGGCTTCTGTCGCCGTCACCTCCTCCATCCAACATAACGTGAGGACTTTTCTGCGTTTATAATGTAGAAAAATTCCTCTTTGGTTGGGTGAAGGCCGGTGAATCGATATATTTCTAGGAATTTACCTAGAAGTAGCGACATCTGAAGGTGAACACCAAGGATGAGAAAACAACCAAAAAAAGGTACTTTAAAAAGAAAAGGTTGTATAAATGACACATAATAAAATATTTTAAAAAATCAATATTTTTGTTAGTATTTTGCTCCTATGTATATATTTGAGCCGCACCTATGTACTTTAATAAAAAGAATTAATAATAGTCCAAAAAAAATTAATAATAATTTTAAAAAATGTTATTGAAACATTAAAATTTTATAACTTAGGCGCACCTCTCAAATATATACATAAAATATATATACATGACTAAAGGAGCAGGATGGGATATAGGGTTTGAATACAGGTTAGTAGATGGAACCATGAAGCACAATCTTAAGCTAAGATTGACTGCTTCAATATACATGTCTTAACGTATATATACGATGCTTAAATTATGTGAAATATTATTTATCTATTCATTTAAAGGATCATTAAATATCTGTCAGGGCTATTTTGAGAAGGAAGTAAAAAAAATTAGATTATATAAGAAGATACATTAGTGCAAGGACAGAATTTGGTTTGGTGGTGGGAGATTGAATAGGACTGTGAAGCGCAATCTGAATCTCAGATTGACCGCTTCAGTACAGATATTTGAAGGAGAATCCTGTAAAATTATTTCGTTATAGTATATGTTAATATACTATGTAAACAATGATAGAAAAGATATTACTAGAATGAAATATCTGACTTTTCTTGTGAACATTATCTTTTGAATAAATAGTGATTATTTCTAGCAGCTCAAAATCTAGAGAAACTTGCATGCACCCACATAGAAACAAATTCTTTCAAAGGTAAATTTATTTCTAAACATTTAAAGATAGATGAATAAATTTGTAACAACTGATCAAATAAAGAATTGTAAAATTTTGAACAATATCAATTTTTTTTTTGTACTTATTATTGCAACAATAACTTTAATTGACATTTATTTTGGTAGACCTTATTGAAAAATATAATATTCATTGAATTTTTATTGATTTTGATAGACCTTGTTAAAAGAAATAACTAATATTCATTAAATTCTTATTGAAAATAAGTTTTTGCATGGCTTTTCAGTAAATCTTATTTAAAATATATAGCAAGGGTGAATAAAAAAAGAGAGGATTTTAATTCACATTATTTATTATTGATAGATGCCATAATATTAATATGTCTTGTTTTTAAGCCAATAAGCATCACATGACCACCACTTCTTATGCTTGTTTATAGCTGTTGTTAAAACAGGCAAAACTCCTATACGTATTGCCACACACAGCAAACTAGAGTAATCGATGGATGTCAGAAGGCTTGTGCATAAAATCCCTATCTAGTGCCTACTCATTCAATATTCGCAGACTAGTTTCTGGCTTGTGGCTTTTGTCAATGAGGAGCCTTGGATCTGAGAGCACTGCACCTAGATCTTAGGATCTAATGCAATCCTCCAGCAGCCACCTTTTATCTCCATTTAACTACAAAACTATGAGTCTTAAACTGAAAATACTTTAATGTTTTCAATCCAAGCCCATTAGCTTATATAGTCATATGGGCCTGAACCCAGTTCAGAAGTGATGGACATCCTGCCTAATAGGATAGTGATGGTTATGGTTGTTAAAGAACCAAAGACACCAAAATGTATGGTATTGAACTGAGTTCAGGGCCATATGACTATATAAGCTAATGGGCTTGGATTGAAAACATTAAGGTGTTTTCAGTTTAAGACTCATAGTTTTGTAGTTAAATGGAGATAAAAGGTGGCTGCTGGAGGGTTGCATTAGATCCTAAGATTTAGGTGCAGTGCTCTCAGTTCCAAGGCTCCTCCCTGACGAAGGCCACAAGCCAGAAACTAGTCTGGGGATATTGGATGAGTAGGCACTAGATGGGGATTTTATGCACAAGCCTTCTGCCATTTATTGATTACTCTAGCTTGCTATGTGTGGCAATACGTACAGTGAGTTTTGCCTGTTTTCTCTCTTGTTTTTGTTAATAAAAAGGAAGACTTTAAAATATTGACATATGTGTTTTTTCCGATATTTGCTAATGTGTTACTCAAAATGTATGTATAAAGATATTTTTTATTATTATCTAAATTGGTCAGAAATATAATTTCAATAACTACTGTATTCATAAAAGTAAGTAAACAACTAATCAGTTTTGTTATAGTGATTTCAAAGTTAGCAATTTGTCTTTTCCCATTAATTCTATTTTTGTTTTTAATTAGTTTCTTTTAAATTAGTTATTTTTATCTTTCATGTGATACTAATCTGATTCATAGAAAATGCAAATTAAAAGCCTTATTAATGGTGTGTTGATTTCAATTTAAACATATAAATATGTGTATTATATACATATACTATAAAATTTGTTTAATTTGATGTCAAGAGAAACACAAGAAAAAAATTCAAATTAAGAAATAATTTAAATTACCAAAATACATCTTTATTTCAAATTCAAAAGACATTAAAAAAAGAGTTAAACAGAATACAAAAATGTCTAATAATAATTTTTGTCTATTATTTTTTTATTTACTATTAATATTTCCATTAATTTTTTTATATTGTGTTTTAATCTAATTTTGTTTGGCAG